>CM019065.1:64875553-65554303 GCA_009667805.1 Leptobrachium leishanense
ATTTATCCTGTATTCTTGCCTGTTTTTATGTCCACATATAAGACTTCTGTCTCAAAAACGTGTTTGTTACAGCTGCATCATACTGTACACGTGCTCAGATCTGCGCACGCCTTGGGCCCACACCACTGCTAGCACCTGCCATGTACACGCACAGAGCCAATGCTCAGCATGGAACGCCACCTGCATCCTGGACTACCTGACTGTGAAAGCCCCCCTCACCTCCAAGTAAGCAATGGCATGGGAGTGCTAAGGGGGTTATGCAGAGAGAGCCGATCTGGTCCCGAAATTTCACCGAACAGGGAACTTCTCTGTACGGTAGGGGTCAAGTCCTGGGACAAAAAGTGAGGGAACTCACCCAAGAATTCCACAACCCCCATTACCCGAAGAGAAAAAAAAGTGTGTTATATATATATATATATCAGGAGTATAGCAGTACGTAGTGACACCCTCAAGAATCATGTATAAACAGGCACAGACCCCCAGAATTGAACATAGCCAGGCACAGACCCCCACAGAATTGAATATAGCCAGACAGACCCCCCGAATTAATTATAATCAGGCACATACCCCACAGAATTAATTTTAGCCAGACAGGGACCCCCAGAATTAATTATAGCCAGGCAGGGACCCCCATAATTAATTACAGTCAGACAGGGACAACCAGAATTAATTATAGTCAGACAGGGACCCCCAGAATTAATTATAGACAGGCAGGGACCTCCAGAATTAATCATAACCAGCCACATGCCCCCCCCAGAATTAATTATAGACAGGCAGGGACCTCCAGCATTAATTATAACCAGCCACATGCCCCCCATAATTAATTATAGCCAGAATGGGACCCCCAGAATTAATTATAGCCAGCCACATGCCCCTCCAGAATTAATCATAGACAAATTGGTACCCCCAGAATTAATTATAACAAGCCACATGCCCCCCAGAATTAACTATACCCAGACAGGTAGCCCCAGAATTATACTTAACTAGCCTGCAGACCTCAGGAGTCAGACCGCCGTGTTCCTTGGAGCAGCTCAGACGTGCTCCTGCACGCGGCCGCCTCCTCAGCCCTCTGAAGGCTGTGACACGCTCTCACGAGATCTCAGCTGCAGGCCGCGTCACAGCCTTCAGCCTGGACTGAGGAGGCGGCCGCGCGAGGTGGGAGGGAGGCACACGTAGCACTCAGGGGAACGTGGCCAGCCGAGCAGCTGATAGTGGAATGCATTCCGCTAGCAGCCCCGGCTGCCCACAGCGGGAACCTGCATTCCCGCAATGTTCCTGCTGCGGGAGAAGTGTGGGAATGCCGTTCCCGTGTGTTCCTGCAGGACTCGACCCCTGCTGTACGGTGACCTATTTCGGGCCATTCGGCTGTTCAGAAAGCAGGCAGTTTGCCAAATTTTGGCAAACTGACAGCTATTATGGTGCCTGTTCGACGGCAGTGAATACCCCTTTATAGAAACAATGGTTAATCTATTCAGAGAACACCGAACAGCAGTGAAAAGTTGCTGAAGTGCCCTGCTGTTCGGTGCTTTCATTCAATATTCCTGTTTTTATTCAATATCTAATGAATCATTTATCATTTTAATCTGCAGTAAAAAGTGTCTTTATTTATTGATTTTTTTAGAATCTTTTAGTCATTTTTCGGGATTTCTGCAAAAAAAATTCAATATTTATTTTTATTTTTTTTAAAAGCGGTTTCTCTTTTTTCTAGAACAGACCTTTTTATTATCATTCATAGGATCTTATATCATCAGCTTTTTCTGGCGGCTTATCTGCGCTGTGATTGGTGGCTCGTCGGCTTTTTCCGGTGGGTGTGCGGCAGGTTTTTCCTGCACTTCGGGGACCCGGCGGTGAATGCTGAATTCACTGCAGGGTGGGGAACTTTGATTCCCCAAAGTGCAGGGAGGTGTGGGGAATGAGAGAGCACCGAAATCTCGGTGACATTTCAGTGATCTCTGAATAACCGCCTTAATGTGTTTATGTGGAGGTGGAGAAGGTGTCTGTTGAAGAGGGGGTGTCTGTGGATGAGAGGGATCGAGGTCAATCTGGGAGGCAGATGTGTCTTCTTAGATTGTAAGCTCTCGAGCAGAGTCCTCTCTCCTACTGTTTTGTGTGTGTGTAACGTGTATGTATATTTGTTATTCTGTCTTCCATTGTACAGCGCTACGAAACTTGTTGGCACTTTATAAATACTTGTAGCTGTAACTATTTGTGAAGATCAGCAGGGGGGGGGCATGTGTGTTAAAAAAATGTGGAATATAAGGAGTGGGGTTGAAAGCAGGTCCATGGGCCCCAGAAAATGTTTTCCCCTAGAGCCCTGTAAATGCTGGGGGTGGCTCTGCATGAGCTCATTTGAGATTCCATTCTATTCTATTTGTTTTTAAACAGCTTACACAATAAGCACTATATTAACACTATATAAATAAACACTATTTCTGTCTGCTTTGTTATATTAGCTGTCTAGCTCCAAGGCTATTGGAGTGAGGACAGAATATAAACCCTACCCTGCAAATCCTTGAACATGACATGAAAACTGATTAATAGTAATAAATTTCATTTTAAAACGTCAATAAAGCCGTATAAATTCCTTTTTTCTAACACAGATCATTTGTAGCTGGAAAGTGAGTTAAATCTTCTTACTTTACCAATATACAAACTAATCGAAATACTGCAACTCCATTACACATGCAGTGAAACCGGTTTGACTTGCTATTCAGCTGGCTGGCGGAAAAGACAGAAAAGTCCAAGTCTATGCTTTATGTTATGCCTCTGGAGATGCTCGGATTGCTTTATGTTACAGGCGTGCCAACAATCATGGAACAGAAGTTACGTGGGAGTTCAAAAAGTCCAATTAGTCAAAAAGTAAAATGTTTGCAACTCCTGCTACAAAGTGAAGAGATTTTTCTAGGCACAATACACTTATTCATATTTTGTTTTTCTTGATGGGCTGCGAACAGAGCTGAGATTTAAGTGAGCCACTTAACCCCTTCGCTACCAAGTGATTTTCCAAAAAACATTGTCAGAAACCAGTGGTTTTTTTTGTAAAATCATTTTTAATTAATTATAAAGTAAGACATATTTGAGTTTATACCCATTGTATTTCTTGCTGAAATAACCAATTTTTGGCCAGTAGATGGCGCCATCTACTGCCAAATTGAGTTAGAGGTTTGAGCGGCTGGTCTATTTTCTTCTTTTTCTCCCTGCATCGGCTCCTGAAAGCCTGATATTTCAGAGCTTTCAGCAGCTGTTTTTACAGTATTAGCTCCTTGGGCATTATGCCCACAGGGCTAAAACTTTGGGGGCACCTTCTGCAGCCCAAAAGCAAACAAAATTAGTTAGCAGGAACCAAATCTCATTTGCTTTTGGGCTGCAGATCAGCATACCAAGATATCTTGATATCGAGGCACCGGATGGTGCCTTTGAAACCCAAGATATCTCAATATTGGTAGTGAAGAGGTTAATTAGAAGGATTGGTCTAAAGCAGTGCTTCCCAAACCTGTCCTCTGGACCCTCTAAGAGGCCAGGTTTTAAGTATTACCTTGGGAAATGCAGACTGAATCCTGCAATCACTGAGCAGCAAATCATATCACCTGTGCTGTGCTTCACATATCTGGCAAACCTGACCTGTCAATGGGTCCAGAGGACAGGTTTGGGAAACACCAGTTTTTAAGGGATATTCATGTAGTGTTCAGTTATGCCCTAAATACCTATTGCTACAAACGGCAACACGATTCTTTAAACATCTGTGCAAAAGGCTTTCCTAAATACCTGGCTTGTACTTCTTTCTTGTTTCCAGATACTGTCTCTCTCTCTGTAAGATAATATCAATCCCATTACAATCTGCCTAAACACTTTTTGAGGTCTGCTGGCTCTTTGTAGGAAAAAAATTAATAGCTTCAATTGCTAAAAAAAACTCACCAAATTGAATTGATCTACTCTCCCAATTTCCCAAATTAGGCTAATGTCAGACGAACGCAGTCTTAGCGCACTCTGCGTGCGTGCATAACGGACGGACGTACTGACAGAAGATACTGTAGACACCACACGGTCTGTTTTTTTTGACGGACGTAGAAAAAAAAGGAAATATGGGAAACGAAATTAATTAAAATACAGGTACTGTCACCCAGACAGAAAAAACTTATGAGCGTCAACATGATGGTCGTCGCAAATGCGCTGCCTCTGACGTTGTGTCATCGCGCACAAAGGCCGCTACGTGGATGCGGTGCACTCTGGGTGCCCATCGTAGCGCTTTTACGTAGAGGCCTAAATGTTGTCCAGTCATGCCTGTTCGTGCTCCTGCAGTGCGGCATTCCCAACAGAGAGGGCGCCAGTCTCTGAATCAGGCCACTTTGAATGCCGCACCTGGTCAGGAATCTAGGCCTTTAAATATCAGTCACTGACTGTGCTCTGGGCCCTGACGTGGTTATTTCTAGCCCTCAGCGCGTGTCTATAGCTTATGCATATTGGTTTTCTGGTTTGACTTCTGGCTTGTATATTGACTGTGTTTTCTGTAATTATCCCTTGGCATATGTTTATCTCGTGTACCGACCTCTGGCTTGTTATTACTACGATATCTCTCCTGTCCCTGATCTGTACTTCTATGTATTTTAGATTAGTATCTGGCCATTCTAAGGACCAGCTTCTCAGTTTAGGGTTTTTTCTTGCCTTTCTGGGTTTTGTCTGCGTGCTGGGTGACTCTATATCCTGACATTACGTCAGGGCCATGGACCCTGCAGACATTGCCCAGCAGTTTGCTGCTTGCTGTTCCCATATAAGGGAGGCTGATGACAAGATGTATCATTTAGCAATTTTGCTGGAAACGTTCTTGGAGAATACAGATTGCGTGCAGTCTCCCTCACCTGCTCCTATAACCCATTCTGACACTTCTATGGTTAAATCCACTGTTCCAGTGCAAATGTTGCCCTCTGTTACTTTCTGTGGTGAGGCTGCTGCATGCAGAGGATTTCAGAATCAAATTGATGTATGTTTTGAGTTAAATCCTCATATGTGTATAACTGACAGAGCTAAAGTATGTTTTCTTTTTAACCATCTCAGAGACAAGGCCTTAGACTGGGCTACTGCATTATGGGAGTCTAAAAATCCCATAATAAATAATTACAAGGAATTTGTTACCACCTTTAAGAGTGTGTTTAACCCTTCCAGAAAAACAAATCCTGCTATTAAACGGTTAATGAGGTTAAGTCAGGGAGACAGAACTGTGTTGGAATATGCTGTTCAGTTTCAGACGCTTGCTGCCGAGGTTAATTGGGATAATGAAACTCTGGTGTCCTGTTTTCTGGAGGGTTTGTCTGACTCGTTAACCCTTGCTATTACAGCAAGAGATCTTCCTGGGAATCTGAATGATCTTATTCCCTTCTGTATGGAGATGGAAGACCAAATCAGGGACCTATGTAAAACTAAAGCGCAACCTAATAGGTTACTACCGTGTGTGTCTCCAGAGTTTAACCCTGCTGCATCTGACAACCTTGTACCTCAACCAATGCAATCTGGAGAGATTAAACCATCAGAGGAGAGGGGACTGGTATCAGAGGTCATGACATTGTCTCCTTCTGTCTATAAAAAGCGTTGTTTCTTTACTATTAGGATTGAGGTGGGTTCCTCCATTATTCAGGTAGATGCACTTCTTGATTCAGGGGCAGAGGACAATTTTATGGACACCACTTTTGCATTGGAGAAAGGGATTCCCTGTGTGGAAAAAGACCCACCTATAGCTATTCGTGCTATAGATGGCAGACCCCTTTCCAACCCATATATTTCTAAGGAGACCAGCCCTATTTCCTTGTCTGTAGGAGTTCTCCATAAAGAGACTGTGGTATGCCAACTCCTATCATCTCCTTCATGTCCTGTTGTTTTGGGGTATCCTTGGTTACAAAAACACAATCCAGTCATAGACTGGAGAAGAAACACTGTTCTGTCATGGAGCAAGTCTTGTTTTGATTCATGCATGATTCCTGTCAAGTCTGTGCAAACCATAAATGTACCCACTGCTGCTCCTTTATCTGTATTGGTTCCTATACAGTATGAGGAGGTCAGGGAGGTTTTCAACAAAGGAGGGGCTGAGACTTTACCTGATCATAGACCCTATGATTGTGCTATTACTCTTCTTCCTGGCACTTTTCCTCCCAAGGGACGAGTGTATCCTCTGTCTCAACATGAGAACCTCATATTGGAGGAGTACATAAAGGATTCCCTTGCTAAGGACTTCATAAGGAAATCCACATCTCCTGCTGGTGCTGGGTTCTTTTTTGTCTCTAAGAAAGAAGGGGACTTAAGACCTTGCATAGACTATAGGGGATTAAATAAAATAACTGTGAAAAATGACTATCCCATTCTATTGATTGCTGAACTCTTTGACAGGTTAAAAGGTTCCCACCCAGATCTTTTCTAAGCTTGACTTAAGAAGCGCGTATAATTTAGTGCATATTAAAGATGGTGATGAATGGAAAACCGCTTTCAATACCAGATCTGGTCACTACGAGTACCTTGTAATGCCCTTTGGGCTATGTAATGCTCCAGCTTTGTTCCAAGATTTTATAAATTATGTTTTGCGTGATTTTATACACGACTGTGTCATCGTGTATTTGGATGATATACTCATTTACTCACCTGATCTCGCTACTCACCACTTGCAGGTTAAAAAGGATCTTCAGACGTTGTTGAACAATGGCCTTTACTGTAAATTGGAGAAGTGTCTCTTTGACCAACCTAAGTTAGCATTTCTAGGTTATGTCATTTCCGAAGAAGGCTTTTCCATGGACCCGGCTAAACTTACTGCTGTTACCGACTGGCAATGTCCTATAGGGCTAAAAGCTATTCAGAGATTCATAGGGTTCGCCAACTATTACCGCAGATTCATACTCAATTTCTCCACAATACTGGAACCCATTACCAATATGACCAAGAAGGGAGCTAATACCCGTATTTGGTCCCCTGAAGCCGTTAAAAGATTTGAGACTCTTAAAGAGGCTTTTTCTACGGCCCCTATACTTGTCCACCCTGATCCAAGGAAGCCTTTCATCCTAGAGGTTGATGCCTCTGAGACAGGAGTAGGAGCTGTTCTCTCCCAAAGAGAATCCCCTGACCAACCACTCAAGCCTTGTGGCTTCTTTTCCAAGAAATTATCTAGTGCTGAAAGGAACTATGATATCGGTAACCGAGAACTCCTGGCTATCATTTGTGCTTTGAAGGAGTGGAGACACCTACTTGAAGGAGCTCCTACTCCCACTATGATTCTGACTGACCATAAAAACCTGACCTTTATTGCCGATGCCAAAAGACTGTCATCCCGTCAAGCCCGGTGGTCTATGTTTTTGAGTCACTTATTTATTTATTTATTTATTTTATTTATAAAGGATTTTACCAGGAAGGATACATTGAGATTTCTCTCGTTTTCAAGTATGTCCTGGGTTCAAGAACATTGAAGTGTTACAGTTACAGAAATACAAAGTAATATAATGCAAGATATTAAAAACAACAACACAAATATACAGATTAACAGAAAATAAATATGTAGAAAAATAGTCATTATGTTACATGTATACAGGTGCATTCTGTATTGAGGTATGTTAGTAAGGAGCTCTTGAGTGACATAAGACTGGAAGATTTGATGGTGTCTGGGAGGTTATTCCATAATTGTGGTGCTCTGTAGGAAAATGAGGATCGAGCCACTGTCTTTTTGTATTGTGGTATTGCAAGTAAGGTGCTGGTCCTGGATCGGAGGTTATAGGATGAGGAAGCTGCTGGGGGAAGCAGTCTATTCAGATAGGGTGGCAGCTTCCCAGAAAAGCTCTTAAACACCAGGCTGGAAAGGTGAAGGGTGCGTCTAGATTCCAGCGATGGCCAGTTTAGCTCTTTTAACATGTCACAATGGTGGGTCATGTAGTTACATTGTAATGCAAAGCGGCAGAATGAGTTATATAATCACCTATAGGCCCGGTAACATAAATGCTAAGGCAGACGCACTTTCCAGGCAATTTGAGGTCACAGAACAGCAAGATAGACCAGTTGAGTCAATTTGTTCCTCTGGAGAGAGTAGTGGCAGCTACTCATCTCACCCTTACTTCTACACTCCTTACTCGTATCCAAGCTATGCAAGGTACAGCTCCCCCTGAGACTCCTTCTGACAAGTTGTTTGTTCCTGACGCAGAAAGAAAGGAACTACTCTCATGTTATCATGCCTCCAGGCCAGCCGGTCATCCTGGTATAAAAAGGACATTGTCAGCCCTTACACCGATGTACTGGTGACCAGACATTGCCAAGGATGTGAGGGAATATGTACAGGCATGTGTGGTATGTGCACAATCCAAAGCCTCTACTCAATGTCCTGCAGGGCTATTGCAACCACTAGCCATCCCTGACAAACCGTGGTCACATATTTCTATGGATTGCATAGTAGATTTGCCACCTTCTGAAGGGCATACAGTGATTTTGACCATTGTTGATCGCTTTACTAAAATGGTTCATCTGGTTCCTCTCAAGAAATTGCCAACATCTAAAGGTCTAGCCAACATATTTGCCAAAGAGGTATTCAGATTGCATGGTTTGCCTCATGAAATTGTCTCTGATCGAGGTCCCCAGTTCATTTCTAGATTTTGGCGAAATTTCTGTTCACAGTTGGGCATTAAAGTATCATTTTCTTCTGCTTATCACCCACAGTCCAATGGAGCTGCCAAACGTGCTAATCAGTCTAGTGAGAACTACATTCGTAGCTTCTCTTCTCAAGGGCAGGATGATTGGGTTTCTTTACTTCCTTGGGCTGAATTTGCTCTGAACAGTAATGTGAATGCCTCGTCTGGTCACTCCCCGTTTTTTGTTGCCCATGGTTTCCAGCCTACCTTTTTGCCATCCCCGAGTGCTGACACTGGTCTTCCTGACTTGGACTCCTATGTTCAGTCTCTTCATAAAGTGTGGACTTTGGTACGTTCCAACCTCTGTCATGCTGCAGTCCAACAGAAGACCTATGCAGATAGCCATAGGCGGATGGGTCCTTCCTATGTTCCAGGCCAGAGAGTCTGGTTGTCTACCCATAACATTAAGTTCCGTGTGCCATCGATGAAATTTGCTCCGCGGTACATTGGTCCATTCAAGGTCCTAAGACGTATCAACGAAGTCAGTTATGCACTGGACCTACCTCGTACCCTCCGTATACCGAATACCTTTCACACCTCCTTGTTGAAGCCCCTTCTGTGCAATCGGTTCACCACTGTCATTCCTCGACCTCGTTCTGTACTGGTCCAGGGACAAGAAGAATTTGAGGTCCAGTCCATTGTTGATTCCCATCATTCCCGTGGTGGTCTTCAATATTTGGTGCACTGGAGAGGGTATGGCCCAGAGGAACGCTCATGGGTTCCGATTTCTGATCTCCATGCCCCCCCGTCTGGTCCGTGCCTTTCACCGCTCTCATCCCACTGCCCCGGGATCTCGGCGCCCGGAGGTCGCTCGTGGAGGGGGGTACTGTCATGCCTGTTGGTGCTCCTGCAGTGCGGCCTTCCCAACAGAGAGGGCGCCAGTCTCTGAATCAGGCCACTTTGAATGCCGCACCTGGTCAGGGATCTAGGCCTTTAAATATCAGTCACTGACTGTGCTCTGGGCCCTGACGTGGTTATTTCTAGCCCTCAGCGCGTTTCTATAGCTTATGCATATTGGTTTTCTGGTTTGACTTCTGGCTTGTATATTGACTGTGTTTTCTGTAATTATCCCTTGGCATATGTTTATCTCGTGTACCGACCTCTGGCTTGTTATTACTACGATATCTCTCCTGTCCCTGATCTGTACTTCTATGTATTTTAGATTAGTATCTGGCTGTTCTAAGGACCGGCTTCTCAGTTTAGGGTTTTTTCTTGCCTTTCTGGGTTTTGTCTGCGTGCTGGGTGACTCTATATCCTTACATGTCCATTGCCACCTGCGTGGGGCGTGCGCACTTCGGTGCGCACGTACTTCGTGTGTTGGTCTCTATTGATCACAAATCAAAGCTACGACGGACGTTAAACTGTGCGGTGACACGGACGTGATGACTGCGTTCGTCTGACGCTAGCCTTAGTGACCACACGAGTTACAGATGATAGGGGTTAATCATTAAGCATTGGTGTTTATTGGTGCAAATACTGGGGAAAAGTGCCGTTATTGAAGCTTCAACAAAAGCCGGCATTCCACAAAACTGTAATCCAACGAGCAATAGGAGAAGCTTCGCAATAAAGCTGCTCCTGCTGCTGTTTGACTTCAGTTTTATGAAATACCGGCAATTTTTGCCCGTGTTTGCAACACCAACAAAATCTGCACTTAATAAATACACCCACCCCATAAAAAAAGGCTAGAAAAATTCATGATTCCTTCTGTTCCAGAGCTGTTGGTACATCTCTGATTACAAATCCACATCTCTCTACCTCAGGTTTGTCCTCATCATTCTCCTGGGAACACCAGAGACAATCCCCAAAAAGTTCAGCATGTGCACTCACTAAGTGAACATTGGGCATTTCTGCTCGTATGACTCACTCGTGGGCAGCCAAGGGTGGTGGGACTATAGGTGTCTGTATTCAGGCCCAGTACCGGCTGGGTGGAGTAAAGGTACCATCACTGCTCTATGACTGTGGAAACACAGGTTTCAATCCCAACAAGAGCACCTCTCCAGTAAGTGTCCTTGGGCAAGACACCTAACGGTACAGACTCGCCACCTAGGACATACTTGGAAACGAGAGAAATCTCAATGTATCCTTCCTGGTAAAATCCTTTCTCAAAAAATATAATATATATGTTTTTAGCACATCTCAAGTGATATAAATGGTGTCACTAGTATGCTAGGGTATACGTCAATCCCTGTACATTATGACAATCCTAGCAAACTATCAGTCGTTAAAGGATTACACCCCAAACACTAAAGATCACATTATTGCCAGTGTATGTGTAATATTACCAATGTAACAGCTTCAGAATCCAAAACTTTCTTCTTGAGGGAACGACTGAGGTGGTTGCACAGGGAAACAACACTGTAGGAAAGCTGTAGATACAAAAAAAACATGCAGTTGTTACAAAAACAATAGTAACAATCAAATAAAATAGACATGTGAGACAGATTACAGCAAGGGGAAACAACCTCAGGGCTCCAGGTGTTTTGGAACTACATTTACCATCAGGTCCATCTAACCTAATGAGTGGCTGAGCATCATGGAAGATGTAGTTCCAAAACATCTGGAGGACCAAGTTTACTGATCCTCTCCTTTACAGGAACACAAAGACAAACAACAAACACAACCTAAATATCTGTGTACAGTACAACTCAACAATGAACCATTCATTATTGGGGTGGGGGAGTTGAACCCACAGGTACAAAGAGAGTACAGAAACAAGATAAACTTAAGCTGTTGGGGAAAGTTGTCAATAACTGACAAAATATTATCATTACTGATAGAAGGTATTTCCCGGGGCTTTTGTAAACAGATGTTTATAAATCCAGTTTTGCCCTTATCTTCTTTGTAAGAGTTCATCAACATTATCGGAATTGAAGGGACTTTTCAGCTCTTTGCAATATTGATATAAAAGCCTTCTACATCTACAGAAAATTGTTTTTTTTGGTTTTTTCAGATATTACTATGGTCAGGCCGTGGCGTCACAAGGTGGGGGAAGGGGGCGGGCCGCACTGGGTGACACCCTCTTGAGGGTGAGAGTTCAGGAGAAATAAAAAAAAGAAGATTTTTCTACAAGAGCTACTCGCTTGAGCGAATGACCTCCAAACCTTTGGTGTCTTGGAATAAAAGTAGGAGTCAGTACCTGATGTGCTTGGACCATAGAACACATATAGATATACATAAATAGAGGGTCTGGAGGAGATGCAAGTCTGCAAATGGATGAATACCGTAGATACTCGAGTATAACGCGATGGATAGAGATTTATTATGGAAATGGGAGAATACTCAAGACTCGAATATAACGCGAGGAACTAAATTTTACTGTACCTGTAAACAATTAAGATCCTCCCAGGTTCTCTTAACACAGGCTACCCCTCAGGCCAGGGTGTTCTGCTCTAGAATGATTGCAGTTGTTACTAAGTATGAAGCCACTGGCTACCTGTCTTCTTTACTAGCGATTAGATGGCCGGCGGAGGCGAGCTAGGTGAATGATTGGCTTAAACCGAGCGTGCCATCTGGCTGTGATGGATCCCACCTCTCCTGAATCCGGGAGTTCCTGAAGTGTTTGCAAGCGTCAGTGAGACCGCATTCACTTCAGCGAGACTACCGCAACTTCCGGGATCCAGAAAAAGGCAATTTTTTTTTTTTTACACGTGATGCAGAGGTCTCGAATATAACGTGAACCCTCCAATTTTAAGGTAAATTTTTGTCACCAAAATCTAGCGGTATACTCGAGTATCTACAGTAGTCAGTCAAAAAGACAGATCGAGGAATACTTATGGCAATATTTAATGCACCAGCCAAGGTTCCAAAGACCCCGGGTCACCAGTTCAGAACCGGGATAAAGACGTAAGGAGAAGACACACAAGGCCCAGGATTTGAAGGACCTTTCACTAGAAGTGGAAGCAGCATTTTGTTCCTAACACAAGATCTTTCTGAAGAAGCAACTTAAGAAAAGTCCTGTATTAGGAACGAAATGCTAAAGATCCTTAACATAGTGAACCTTGTGCAACCAGTCTTCACCTTATGTATAGAAATTGGATGAATGTCCATGTACAATAACAGAATGAAACCAGAGAGATGGGTTTATTGATTAGTTAAACAAAAATGGAACACAAAGGGCAAACTAATGCATTGCAAATGATAAATTAAGGAAAGTAGATAACATTGTATCAATGTATGATACACATACAGCTACACAGTTGATCCACCAGTTATGTACAGGCTGCCGAACTCGCTGCATTGAAAAATCATCTTCTCTTAGCCACTGGCCATGTAGGGCTGTGCTGGTTTAATTACCAGTCTTTCCAGTATAACCTGACTTCAAAACCACCAAAGCCATATAATTAGCTTACGGACATGTTTGATTACATTAATTGCTTGTCAAGAAATCTGTCAACTGTGTCAACAGGACTGTCTGTGGTTCCTGAATCTACATATAGGAGTCTCCTGTATTACTGGTGAGATTTCACAGACACCCTATACTTTAAAAAAGACACCTATATGCAAAGGGTCTATGACGTCACTATTAGGGATGAGCTGTTCGGGTTCGGACGGTTCGGAGTTCGGCCCGAACTTTGGCAGTTCGAAAGTTCACGAACTTCGAACTTTTTGGGTGTGTTCGGTTCGAGTTCGAAAAAAAAAAAGAAATTTTGAAATAAGTATAGAAAATGCTTAAAAAAATACTAAAAAATCTAGAAATAAAGAGACTCTTTACTGCAGAATATTATAAGCAACGGTTTATTAGATATTGAATTAAAAACTAATGTATACGTGGAAAGATTCTCAACTCTAAATGACCTCTGTTCACAAATGGGCATAACACCAGGTGTTTTTAGTCTGGTAATCAATTTGATACATTGCACACTATACTGAGGGGGTGGGGTGGTGTCTGCTTTTGATTGAGATTTGAGAATTAATTTCCCTCCTAAAACTTCCTAATATGCTGCATTTAACTGGTGTTTGAAAAAAAATCTAAATAACATCTAAAGCAATGTAAATTTTCACCTCGGGATTAAACATTCACAGGGTTATTCAGAGAGCGGTGAAAAGCAGGAGAATAGCTGGAGAAGTGAAAATTCTAGGTCAAAATGGCCAAACCAGAAAAATTCTCCCATTTAACTCACTTTCCAAATTGGCTATTTGGTCTAGATTTTTCTCTTCTCCTGCCAGTTCTCCTGGCTTTCACCTCTCTCTCAGGGTTGTTCAGAGAAAGGTGAAAACCAGGAGAATGGCAGGAAAAGAGAACAATCTGGACCAAATAGCCGATTTGGAAAGTGAGATAAGGCTAGGGTCAGACTAATGCATTTTTCGCAGCGACCGTCAAAAAGTGCGTCCGAACGCATTGCCTTATTTTTTCACGGAATGCGCGAAAACGGTCATACGAAGCGCATTTTTGTGCGTGATTTTTACGGATCCAAACCAGGAAACTTTGGGTGTCTGGACGTTATGTTGGCCGGACATGAGCAGTGTCTGACGTCTCCAAATCACGCACACACGCTGCTAGTGGACGCAGCGCACTCTGTACGTCCGTACTAGCGGTTCTGCGTTCTCGAAAAAATGCGTACATTTTCCACTTGCGTTGTGCAGCCGGACTTTCGTGCGACCGTACTTCATATATTGGCCGTCATTGCCCGTCATTTGCTGCTAGTGCAGCCGTGATTAAGTGCGCCTAAACGCACGTTAAAAATTCGCTAGTCTGACCCTAGCCTAAATGGGAGAATTTTTCTGGTTTGGCTATTTTGACCTAAAATTTTCCATTCTCCAGTCATTCTCCTGCTCTTCACCGCTCTCTGAATAACCCTGACAGGGTTATTCAGAGAAAGGTGAAACTCAGGAGAATGACTGAAGAGAAAATTCTAGGTCAAAATAGCCAAACCAGAAAAATTCTCCCATTTATCTCACTTTCCAAATCGGCTATTTGGTCTAGAATTTTCCATTCTCCAGTCATTCTCCTGCTTTTCACCGCCAAAAAATCAGTAAACTTTTTCTGCGTGTCTGAAAATGTCTCCTCTTTTCATACAGACTGCCGCCCCAAGCAATTGTTTATGGATAGATTAAAGGAAAAGCATTTACCGTCATTTGAAATGTCATTTTTTGGTTTTTACATATTTCTATACATCCTAGAAATCCGCCACTTCACGGGCAGGTTATGGGGACCTCCTAGGCACGATAATTGAAGGAATTTGTCATTTTTATTTTTAACCCTTATTTCATGGAAAAGTCACTGTCCCTTTAAAAACTTTGGAGGGCACTCTAAAAACCGAATTTTCAGCCCCATTGACTTATATTGAGTTCGAGTTCGGGTTCGGATACAAACATTTGGAAAGTTTGGGTTTGGCTCCGAACCGAACTCAGGGAGTGTTCGGCTCATCCCTAGTCACTATCTCCGAGACCGTTCACGTTATCCGCAATGCCCATGCACGCAGCTCTAATCCATCGCTCTGCGTAGGCGCTGCAGGGCTTGCATACGTAAAGTTCGTAAGTCCTGTTGTGATGCGCAATTTGTGTTTCCTTTACTACACAAGTAAGTATAGGGTCAAACGAACGCATTTTTCGCATCGTCCGTAACAAAGTGCGTCCGAACGCATTGACGTATTTTTTTACGGAAGACGTGAAAGCGGTCGCATACGGTGAGCATTTTCGTCTGTGATTTTATATGGATCCAAACCAGGAAACTTTGGGTGTCTGGACGTTATGTTGGCTGGAAATGAGCAGCGTCTGACGTCTCCTAATCACGCACACACGCTGCTATGCGGACGCAGCGCACTCTGTACCTCAGTACTAGCGGTTTGACATACTTGCGAAAATGCGTTTGTTTGCCGCTTGCGTTGCGCGGCCGAACTTTCGTGCGGCCATACTTCGTATATTGGCCGTCATTGGACGTCATGTGCTGCTACTACAGCCGTAATTATGTGCGGCTAAACGCACGTTCGCACTGCGTTCGTCTGACCCCAGCCTTAACCAGGAAGCACAAATTGCATAGAAAAGCCACAAGGACTTCCGGATTTAGGAATCCCTGAGCCATAGAGGAGGAGCTGTGCGTGGCAAGGGGCAAAAGGGAAGTAAAATGGGATCAAATAAAAAAATAATTACACAGAGGCTTTCAGCACCCTCTGCCCAAATATTTATGGGTAAAAAAAGTGACACTCTACTGTTCAGGTGTACTATTTTCAGTCACCAAATCCATCATCTACTTCTTCTTCATTAAATGTCATCTTGTCTTAGAGCTATTTCAAACATTTCTACATAGTGTTTGGATGAAGATCCCCCATCCAGCCATAAATCAATGCAGATTCTGCTCTTTCTTTATTGTGCCTTCGCCTGCTATACTCAATCTCCTCTATGTGAATTGAGGACACAGTCCTCTCTTTCAAGGTGAATTTACAATTACAGTTACAAGTACTTATACTTCGCCAACAGATTCCGTAGCGTTTACAATGGGGAAAAACAGACAGGTGACAAATAAATAATAAAACATAAGGAACAGACGGCCCTGCCAGTAGGATAATTGTCCTGCAAATGTAGCACTTTATACAAGTGCTCAGCCAGACTTCCTGTGAGCTGACAATCTAAGAGACTAAGGCAAGTAAAACAAAAAGGAACAGGGGGAGTGTGGAGATAATTAGCAGAGAGAATATAGCAGACACTGCATAATGATAGACCAAGAGCTTGGGCATGATGAGGTTAAACCGAGCGAGGACTGAAGCAGCTGATAAAAGGAAGCTATATAATTAGGATAGGGGCTGGGTGGGACAGCAGAGGGAATAATGGTGGTGTGTGGCTGTGGATGGAGACAAATACAGAGTTTAGAGGCGGTCGCCATTTGTTCATACAATGTATTTACAAATAGGGAGGAGCAGACTGAGAGTCAGCACAGAATTAAACTAACAAAAAAGGAGGCATTCATTTTTCCCCAATGCATTGGAAATCCAATTGCTAAATTTATACAGAGGATTCCTACTCATACGTCCTGTCCTACCTGGTCCTGGGCCAAAGAGTATTCATAGGGCTAAGCAGCACAGTCCAGATTCTTGGAAACCTTTATTTAAGTCTGCACCACCCCTGGATTACCTTGCTTTAAAGGGGCTTTCAGATCTGAAAGATATGCTATATTGTTAACCCCTTCACTGCCAGGATTGACTATACTCTTTCTGCAAGGCACCTCCTGATGCCCCAATATTAAATATTGTCGATATGTTGTCCCAAAGGAGGAATGCAAAGGACTTTTGTTTATTGCAAACTAATTTAGTTTACATTTGTGCTCGAGGACATACCCCTAAAGCTTTTAGCACCTCGTTATCATGCCTTCGCTGCTAACATTCTCTAAAAGCATCTAGGAATGTGTCTGAATGACATTTCCCTAGCTGATCCTGCATAGAGCCCAGACCTGCAGTAACCTCTTTTGGCCAGTAGATGGCGACATATTCCCAAATATTTTATACTGTATAATTAACTAAAAACTATTTTCCAAAAACAAATGGTTTGCTTTGTAGTGAAAAGGGTTAATGCAGGAAATAGCCAATGCATTAAAATAGTGTTTAACAAACAAACAAAAATAAAACAAAAAGCAGCTAAATAAATCTGTCAATCGAGCTCTTTCCAGCTCAGGACTTGACAAATCCAGGGGCCCCTTGTTCCTAGAATGTTACACCTGAAATATCAAAACTCCCTGCAGAGCCCCAATAATAATATATAACCTGACAGCAAGGATTACACGATCAGCATTCCTGAGACATTTTTGTTGTAGCAATGAATATTCGCAATCATATCTTATATCCCAACTCCCAGGTGCATTAATGAATTATTAGAACCTACTAAGAAAAAGCTGAACAAATCAAATACCTTCTTCTCTACTTTCTGCCAAAAAAGGAACGCACACAGAGGAATATTCCTGTATAGGAGTAATTATCTGCTTAGCTTGATTTTCCACCTCTTTTTGCCTCCGAGCACAAGGTCTTTTCCGCCCAACGGCTTCAGCGCTTTTAACTGGTTGGATTGATGGAATTTGAAGAAAGAAAAGTCGCAGGAAGTGAAGAGAATTACACAATGGCATCTATTTCTATGCACTAGGTAGTAATTTATGGCACGCTGACGTCTGATTTGCAGCATGTGGGCTAGAATATCTGATTTAAACTGGTTTCCAGTATAGCCGAGCTGAAGCTTTTCTGCGTCTCGATTGTATTGGCGGTTCTAAACTCACTATAAACGGACACTCAGTGTGATATCATTTCTATAAGGGCTGGGTGGGGCGTAAGGGATTGGTGCACCACGTCCCCCAGTTATCTGCCTTTATGAGGGTTATTCAAAGAACAATGAAATTTCAGGGAGATTTCGATGCTCTTCCGTTCGGCGCACTTTGCACAGCACATTCTAAAATCTTTTGTTTTGTACCCATCTATTACCTTCTTTCTCGCCAAGCTATGCGAAAAGTAGCCTGTATTTTATTGACATAACAGGGTAAAAAACTAACGCATAAGCACAGAATAAAATAAGAGTTTTGTTTACAAACATTGCTGAAGAAAAATCCAAACGGCAAAGAGCTGAAATTGATAACATCACGTTGATTAAACACCAGGCATAAATACAGTAGTATGCTCTGTGACCAAACTATGTACAAAAAAATTGTGTCACTGCTCCCTGTTATGAGAGTGATCCAGACCAGCTCTTACCTCTGTCTGGGCCATTTCTTGCTCTCCCTCCGCTCCAGGAATTCCCTCCCTCCGCTCCAGGAATTCCCTGCAGCCAGTTTAGTCTTGGACCACTTGATCTGTCTGCTCTGGCCTGCTCCCTTCATAAGGCAGCCTCTTCCATTGCTCAGGGCTCTTGCATGAGTCACATTGCTCCCTGAGGTTCTACCTGTGTATCTGTTCCTGAGCTAGTATTTACTTCTTACATAGTTACATAGTTACATAGTTATATAGGCTGAAAAAAGACATGCGTCCATCGGGTTCAGCCTCTCCCACATAACCTACTGCTGTTGATCCAAAAGAAGGCAAAAAACCCAGTCTGAAATGCTCGCCAATATGCAACATACTGGGAAAATAACTTCTGTTATTTTTCCTTGTTTTCCAGTGTTCAGTTTATTTCTGGTTTCTTAGTCTGTGTGCCCCTCCAGTTGCCTTGTCTGTTGTTATATTTTGGCTTATTCTGACCTGTGTGTTTCTGTGTTATCTGATGTACTGTGTATGACTCTGACCTGCTTCTCTGACTATTCTAGCGTGTTATCCCTTATGCTCTTTTGATCTCCTGTGTACGGACTCCTAGCTTGTCTGATATCCCTCTCTGGTTTCTGATCTCTGACTTATGTATGACTACTCGTTCTGGTTTCTAACTCTGGCTCTTGTTTATTTCCACAACTCTGGATTTGTCCCTCTTGTCCTGTCTCTTGGTTCTGTGTGTCACCCAGCAGTGAGGACCCTCCCTTAGAACAGATCCTAGATTAGGGTACCCTCTAGTGTGCTGCTTGGTGCCAGTATATTGTTGTTCTCTCCCTTAACCCTTGCCGTGCCTGTTGTCCTGTCCTGTGTCTCTTGTTGTCTGGTTACCTTGTCTCTTGATCTGCGTGTCTTGCAGCCAGCAGCTATCCTACCTAAATGGCTATCTATCCTGCATAACGGGCCCAACTTGGCTCACGCACCAGCCCCTGTTTTTGTACACAATTTGGTGGCCGCCCATTACACTGTACTTGCACCTGGTGTGGAACCGACATGTTGTTGTAGTTTTCCAGATGTTTGTGTTTACAGTAGGCTGCATTTTTTTACGATTTCACTGCATGAGTACATTAAGTATATCCTGATAAGTGCCCCTAGCCCCAATCACACACAAATTTAAATAGTCTGACATTTTCAAAATAGCATGAGATGGAAGGTTAGATTCGATTTTTATAAATGCTGAATAACTTGCCTGGGTGTATTTTGCTTAAGGAAACCAATAGCACACGTGCAAGTGTCCATTAAATACCTCCAAAATGTATAAAGACTGCATGTTGCACAATTTCCAGGTATATATACAGTTGACCAGTCACACCTGAAAACACATGATCCTGAGAAGTTCTTTTAGTGTGGATGAGGTTATACATTGAACAAAATTAGTGTATACCAGGGGTTATGTCCAGCAGGAACGTGAGGGAACACAGTTCCTCCACTATCAGGGTAATTCAAAGAGATTCGAAAAGTCACCGCACGTTCAGTGACTTTTTGTTCTCTTCAATTCGGTTCCTTTTGCCGATCCCATTTCGGGGACCCTGCAGTGTATTCAGCAAAAACCACAGGGTCCCCGAATTGCAGGGAAAAGCTACCGCAAACCCGACGAAAACGAACCGCAAAACCCGGCGAATGCACGCCGAAAACCCTCAAAAACATCTGGATTAACCTGCCGAAAACCACGGAAAAAACACACATCGAAGCCGCCGGAAAAAGCCGAGACCGCAGACGAGTGAAGTGAATAAAGTAGCAAAACAGTTTGCATGAATGATTGAAAAGTGAAACGCTGTTTGCAAAGAAACTACTGAGCGAAAATGTCTGAAATTTACACATGAGGTCCAGGGAATGATAATAAAGAGGGCTGTTACAGAAAAAATAAGTAAACTTTAAAAAAAAAAAGGCACACTTATTTTTTTACAGCTAGACCTCTGGTTTATACCTCTGTGTTCCCGGCAAACATCATATAAGAGTGAAATAGTAACATTACAGTTACTTTTGCTTATCTGCAGCAGACCCTTCATCTATTATCCCACATTACCTGGAGCCAGGGCCGGCCCAAAACACTGTGCCGCCTGGGTCCAAGGATGAAATGCTGCCCGCCTTCAAAAAACATGCAGCGTGTATGAACAGATCACAGAGCCCCACAGCAATAAAACTCACAGTAATGTGCGGTGTGCATGAGTATCACAGAACTCCATACATCCACAGTCACATCCACATACTTACCCACAAACCCTCTTGAACAGGGCTAGCCAAGACCCTGGCTGGTGCCGGGCATGGACGAGCCCCAGGCGGGAGCAGGGCTTGGTCAGGGCCCAGGCGGGAGCAGGGCTTGGTCGAGGCCCAGGTGGGAGCAGGGCTAGGTCGAGGCCCAGGCGGGAGCAGGGCTTGGTCGAGGCCCAGGCGGGAGCAGGGCTTGGTCGAGGCCCAGGCGGGAGCAGGGCTAGGTCGAGGCCCTGGAGGGAGCAGGGCTTGGTCGAGGCCCAGGCGGGAGCAGGGCTAGGTCGAGGCCCAGGTGGGAGCAGGGCTAGGTCGAGGCCCAGGCGGGAGCAGGGCTTGGTCGAGGCCCTGGCAGGAGCAGGGCTAGGTCGAGGCCCTGGCGGGAGCAGGGCTAGGTCGAGGCCCTGGCGGGAGCAGGGCTAGGTCGAGGCCCAGGCGGGAGCAGGGCTAGGTCGAGGCCCAGGCGGGAGCAGGGCTAGGTCGAGGCCCAGGTGGGAGCAGGGCTTGGTCGGAGCCCAGGCAGGCGTCGGGCCAGGTCGAGGCCACGGCTAGCGCTGGGCCTGGTCGAGGCCTTTGGCAGGGCCATGGCCTCATCCAGCCCCATGGACGGGCCGGCCATGGGGGGAGCTTAACGAAAATGTTAGTCTTTCCTGAGCCATCAGTGTACCTATAATTATATCTAATTCCTGATCAATTAGATTGATTATTTTTTGGGTACCACAGTTACAGTTACAAGCATTTATAAAGCGCCAACAGGTTCCGTAGCGCTCTCTTCCCTGTTATATGGTATTCTTTTACTATGCTTGAATAGTCACAGCTCCCCTTAATGTAGAAAACCTTCTCTTTAATAATTGAAAAAATGTCACTTGTAATGTGTCATGTTGTGTAATCCTACCAACTTTTTACTTTATTTCTTTGATTTCAATATTTAATTCGGTGACTGCAGCTTTGACTGGTGTTGGAAATGGTTAAACATAAAAACATTTCCTCTGTTAGCTAAACCTCAGTTATATAAGCTATATATGATTTATGAGATGCGTGAAGTTAAAGGCAAGAGCATAATTATTAACTGCCAAGCATGAGAGATGTCTGCATGGTGAAAGCTGCTTCACGCTAATATACCAGACATCTGCCCCTGCTTTATTGCTCGCAGATGAACAGCACATGAATGATGCACTCAGACAAACTGCAATTTACACAGAGTAATTCAAAGAGAATCGAAAAGTCACCGCACGTTCGGTGACTTTTCGTTCTCTTCAATTCGGTTTGTTTTGCCGATCCCATTTCGGCCACCCCGCGGTGTATTCAGCAAGCACCACAGGGCCGTCGAAGTGCAGGGAAAAGCAGCCGAAAACCTGCCGAAAACTCACTGCAAAAACCCGGCGAATGCACGCCGAAACCTGCAAAAACATCTTGATTAACCTGGCGAAAACGCCGGAAAAACCCGAGCAAGGGCCGATCACATGCAGTGAAGCCGCCGAAAAAACCGAGACCGCAGACGAATGGAGTGAACAAATTAGAAAAACAGTTTGCTTGAATGTTTGAAAAGTGAAACGCTGTTTGCAAAGAAACTACTGAGCGAAAATGTCTGAAATTTACATATGCGGTCCAGGGAATGATAATAAAAAGGGCTGTTGGAGAAAAAAAATAAGTAAACTTAAAAAAATAAACAAATAAGACTTTTTTTTAAAAAAAAATCCAGAAAAATGCTTAAAATATCCTAAAAAATCTATAAATAAAGAGACTCTTTACTGCAGAATTTTATAATGAACGGTTTATTAGATATTAAATTAAAACGGGAATATTTTTAACATTGAAGTCTATGGGATTCTCCTGAATAAACCTGCCGAATTAAACCACCGAATGGCAGGGCATTAGGGGAACCTTTCACTGCTGGTTTGTGTTCTCTGAATAGCCGAAGCAGTGCTTTTTTATGGGGATTTCACTGCCCTCGAACAGGCAACGAACAGGCACCGTATGTGCAGGCAATTCGCCAGGATTTGGCGTATTGCCTGCTCTCTGGATATCCGAATGGCCGAGAAAGGTAACCGAACGCTGATTTTCAGGGTTCGGTTACCTTTCTCCAGCCATTCGGATCTCTTTGAATAATCCTGACAGGGTTATTCAGAGAAAGGTGAAAACCAGGAGAACTGGCAGGAGAAGAAAACAATCTAGACCAAATGGGAGATAAATGGTTTGGCTATTTTGATCTAGAATTTTCACTTCTCCAATCATTCTCCTGAGTTTCACCTTTCTTTGAATAGACCTGATAGTAAATGGGTTGGAGCGGTGGTCTTGGACTTCAGGATGGCCAACTCAGTACTAAATCACATAGAAGATACAGGATACCAAGGACTTCAGTGCTAAAAGCGGCTATTTATTAGGAAATCTAAAATGTGGGTAACATTTTGGCTGCATTAACAGCCTTTGCAAAGCCCACATTTGAGATTTCCTAATAAATAGCCACTTTTGGACTGAGAATGAAGCCTGGTTTCCTGTGTCTCATTCTGCTCGCTTTATTGCTTAGCTTGGGATAAAAGCAATAATTTTGATACTTCAAAGTTTGTCTTGTAACATCTAACATGCGCTGGGTAACAGGTCTGGTCTTGTTATATGAAGGTGTAGGTCTTTTTTCAGTTTAATTGAAATCTACTTCTGTCAACTTATTTTTTATATAGTTTAATATAGTTATCAGTCACTGTGCAGTTGGTGTGAATCAGGCTCTCAGCAACAGATTAACCCTGGATGATCTCCACACTCGTGGCCATGAAGCGCGGTTAAATCAGAATTATTCCATCGGCGGTGAAATAATTCTTTCCTGCGGCTGGAAGGGGTTAAAAACCACAAACCCTGCAAGACAAAAGAACATGACAAACAAGTATTGCTTGAACACTCTTGGGGTCCCTGGGCAATAGGAGATCACGTGGCCCCCCATTGTGCCTGCCCACATACAAGCATTGCCCATTTGTACATTGTAGAATTACACATTTATTTTTATCCACACGGTTTTCAAAAGGAAAACATAGTCGCTGCAGCTTTGCGTCAGCTGTCACGTATTCACTGGCACAGTGAGGCTGGTATGGTGCTATACAGCAAAGGAGATATATACACTATATTGCCAAAAGTATTCGCTCACCCATCCAAATAATCAGAATCATGTGTTCCAATCACTTCCATGGCCACAGGTGTATAAAATCAAGCACCTAGGCATGCAGACTGTTTTTACAAACATTTGTGAAAGAATGGGTCGCTCTCAGGAGCTCAGTGAATTCCAGAGTGGAACTGTGATAGGATGCCACCTGTGCAACAAATCCAGTCGTGAAATTTCCTCTCTCCTAAATATTCCACAGTCAACTATCAGCTGTATTATAAGAACGTGGAAATGTTTGGGAACGACAGCAACTCTCAGCCACGAAGTGGTAGGCCACGTAAACTGACGGAGCGGGGTCAGCAGATGCTGAGGCACATAGTGAGAAGAGGTCGCCAACTTTCTGCAGAGTCAATTGCTACAGACCTCCAAACTTCATGTGGCCTTCAGATTAGCTCAAGAACAGTGCGCAGAGAGCTTCATGGAATGGATTTCCATGGCCGAGCAGCTGCATCCAAGCCATACATCACCAAGTGCAATGCAAAGCGTCAGATGCAGGGGTGTAAAGCACGCCGCCACTGGACTCTAGAGCAGTGGAGACGCGTTCTCTGGAGTGACGAATCGTGCTTCTCCATCTGGCAATCTGATGGACGAGTCTGGGTTTGGCGGTTGCCAGGAGAACGGTACTTGTATGACTGCATTGTGCCAAGTGTAAAGTTTGGTGGGGGGATTATGGTGTGGGGTTGTTTTTCAGGAGCTGGGCTTGGCCCCTTAGTTCCAGTGAAAGGAACTCTGAATGCTTCAGCATACCAAGACATTTGGACAATTCCATGCTCCCAACTTTGTGGGAACAGTTTTGGTGCTGGCCCCTTCCTCTTCCAACATAACTGTGCACCAGTGCACAAAGCAAGGTCCATAAAGACATGGATGACAGAGTCTGGTGTGGATGAACTTAACTGTCCTGACCTCAACCCGATAGAACACCTTTGGGATGAATTAGAGCGGAGACTGAGAGCCAGGCCTTCTCATCCAACATCGGTGTGTGACCTCACAAATGCGCTTCTGGAAGAATGGTCAAAAATCCCCATAAACACATTCCTAAACCTTGTGGACAGCCTTCCCAGAAGAGTTGAAGCTGTTATAGCTGCAAAGGGTGGACCGACGTCATATTAAACCCTATGGATTAGGAATGGGATGTCACTTAAGTTCCTTCCTGGTAAAATCCTTTATGAATAAATAAATAAATATGCGAGTCAAGGCAGGTGAGCAAATACTTTTGACAATATAGTGTATATACTGCTACTGATAGCATGTCCACATGAGTTTTACCTATGGCAAGGTGGGTTTCTATGAAAGGGCAGGTCTAACTAAGACTTAGGAGGTCCACATCGGCCCCCCTCCAATGCCAGGGCTCTTGGGCAGTACCGTATTGCCCTTATTGTCAGTCCGCCCCTGAGTCTGACCCTGCATGAGCTTACTTGAACAGGGACGTGCAGGAGCCGCAGAGGGACATTGAGAACTATGTGTTACTAGTCTTCTTCTGCTTGCAGTGGTCACTCCTCCTAGAGGCGTAACTAGAAACCTCAGGGCCCAGGTGAAGGAACCGTGATGCCCCCCACCCTAGGTAAAAATGAAAAACATATTTTGTCCCCCCTCCCGTCAACATGCTTTGGTCCCCTCGAGGTCCACAATGTTGACTCCAGTGTCCCATTTTTTCCAGGTTCACTATGGCCTCTTCAGTCCATCACATTTTTAATGTAATGTGCACTATGTGTATCTCGCAGAGCTCCAGAGCAATAAACCTCACAGAAATGTTCACTGTGTATGAACCTATCACTGAGCTCCACAGAATAAAATCTCACAGCAATGTGCGGTGTGTATGAGCATATCACAGAGCTCCACAGCAATGTGCAGTGTGTATGAATGTATCACAGAGCTCCACAGCAATGAAACGCATAGTAATGTTAAGTGTGTATCAGTGTAAATCACAGAGGTTTACAGCAACAAAACTCACACTCATACACACCACATATTACTGTATCACAGAGCTCCAGAGTAAAAAACAAATAAGTATAAGATAAATTAAAAAATAATATATATATATATATATATATAGTGTGTTTAATATTGCAGAAGCCACCCGCACATCATAGCAATTCAAAGAATTGTATCCCAGAGCTCCTGTGCCACATTCCCCATATGCAGCAAGGAATTCTGGGTAAGATATGCAAATGACCTCTGTCATTGTTAGGGTTCTGTGTAATAACAGATCCAGGATGTGTAAAAGTGAGACAGAGGTCATTTGCATATCTTACCCAGAATTCCTTGCTGCATATGGGGAATGTGGCACAGGAGCTCTGGGATACAATTCTTTGAATTGCTATGATGTGCGGGTGGCTTCTGCAATATTAAACACACTTATGATAGTGTGGAGGCTTTTTGTCTCACTTTTAGTCCTTCACCACAACCCTTATAGACACTTACTTACCTATGGTCCAAACATCCACTGCAACTGGTCATGCCTGTCTCCTAGCTGATGAGGGTTCAACAAACCTGAAACAGCGCTGTCCTAGGAGTGGCTTTGACCAGTTGCATAACCTTATCTTTGCTACAAAGCCACAGTGTGGCATAGCATTGATTTTAGGGTTTTGTGTAATAACAAATCCAGGATGTGTAAAAGTGAGACAGGTCATTTGCATATCATACCCAGAATTCCTTGCTGCATATGGGGAATGTGGCACAGGAGCTCTGGGATACAATTCTTTGAATTGCTATTGTAGTGCTGTGCTAAAAATCTTGCTGTGGCAGTACCTATTTTTGGCCACAAGATGGAGACTATCGCAATCAGAGATACTGGACATTGGGACTACAATAACTGGCATGCTTTGCAAGAAGCCAGGAAGTGGGTGGAGACTGGACACTTACATCCTCTGCCTCGTGGAGAAAGTTCCAGAGCGCGCCAGGGGATGAGAGAGAGCAGACGCACTGAGGAGACCGCTGGAGGAGCTAGGCCAAAGCCCGAGGGAGACCTGTAATTCCTATTTGGGTCACTCAACCTGAGGAGAAGGAGACTTGCCAGTACCCAGACAACAGCTGCAGACCGGCGGAATCGAACGGAGAGCAGGCGGGGAGCTGGACAAGCTGCATGAAGGTAGACAACGGATCCGGCCGCTAGTATTCCCAGTCAAAATCGGGTGGAGAGACGTCCTGGGTCAGCGGAGCCTGGGGCAGTCATCGGATGGGTGAGAGGCCTCCAGGGCTGTTTGTATGATTAAAGGACGCTCTGCTGTTTTCTCTCTAAAGTTTACAGGGCCCCAACTGACTAGTCGAAGACCTTCCTTTAATAAATTCACTGGCCAGTTGAACAGTACCCGGGTACCACACACACACAGATACGCTTCTTACATTCTGGAACTTAACTTGTACAGGACTCATTTCCTTTTACGAATCGGAACGGGGGTTAAAGACAAAGATACGTTCCGAATACATTTTTCTCTTTTTCCGCTGCGCGTTTTCCGTAATACGAAGGGATTGTATGTTTGGGGTTTCGCTACGTGTCCCTTTTTCTGAACTATCGGGAAATTGCATTCTTTTATGTTCGGTCGCGAATATTTTATTTTCCGAAATACGAAGCCTCGTGTTTCGTTTCTTTTCCGCTGCGCGTTTTACCGTAATACGAACATATTGTAATAATATTTGTGAATACCGTGTTTCAACATCTGCTCAAGATTTTAGTAAACTATTTAAATGATAAAGACTCACAACTGTGTTGGAGTATATTTATTCCCTAGTGCGGGGAGACTGACCCGTGGTTCATTTTCAGCGGCTCCTCCGGGAGTGAGCGCTACACTATGATGTGCGGGTGGCTTCTGCAATATTAAACACACTTATGATAGTGTGGAGGCTTTTTGTCTCACTTTTAGTCCTTCACCACAACCCTTATAGACACTTACTTATATATATATATATATATAAAATAGGCAAACCCCCAGGCAGGCAAGTGTGGGGCCCCCCTAGACTCAAGGGCCCGGGTGCAGTGGCACCCTCTGCACCCCTGGTAGTTACACCCCTGACTCCTCCCTCTGCAACGTGAGATCTCAGAGTTCAAGCCCAACACATTGAAGTGCTAAAACAATTTTGCCTTTACATAATCACTTCAGTTTTGAGAGGTGCTTTTCTTTTACAATAATTTTTTCTACGTTGGAATAGCGAAAGGCTTAGTTCTGATCTAGCCCCTTGGTTTAATGTTGCTAGCTGCTCAGAGTGCAAAAGTGAATTCACTAATTCGGGTTGCAGAACAAGTCTTGAAATACTGAGATTATAATCTAAAGTGCAAAAAACAACTTATATTTGTGTAGGTGAACCCCTGAGATGTGGCAGGAATGCTCACATCTGAGTAACATTACACACCAGCATGTGCATAAATGAAACCACATATACACAGTTCAAAGGCTTTTCTCATCCCTGGGACAAAATAATGAGAAGACTGCACTGGGGAAGGAAGCAGTAAGATTAAAAAGATGACCTCACCACACGAATCACTTAAAGGCATTTAAAGTGATTACAGGATCAGTGCACACCGATAAATTATGATCGACATTTTCAAGCATAAATTGCAGTGTGTTTTTGCATTCATTGAAAAAGGAAAATATATTAAACCTGGTTTCCCTTAACCCCTTCATTGCAATGGTTGAGTATACTTGATTTTAGAATGCTCCTGAAGGAGCCCATCATCGAGTAAACATGATCTGATCATATTCTGGAGCAATGCAAAGGAATTTCATTTACTGCAAAATAAATTCATCTGCAGATGGGCTCCAGAATGTGTCCTTCAAACTTTAAGCATCTTGGACAAGTCATTCAAGGTGCTGAATCTGTTTGAAAAGCTTGAGAGATCTGTTTTTTCCTTCACAGAAACACTGCGCTGCAGCTGTATTAATATACATGTAGTAGCACTTCACGGCCAGCAGGGGACATATTCCCATCTGACACAGAGTTGTCAGAGCGGTGCATTGGTGGTCGTGGTGTTCAGAGATTTAAAACAGGAGCAGCATTGGTCAGAATAAGTTCTTTCATGAACCTTTAGTGGAAACACCAGAGGACTTGACACCCAGGTCCTTCCACTACACATTAGATATATCATTAGATATATCTTGCAAAAAGATCAGTAGAATGGCAAATTTTGTATATTTTATTTACTGCAAAATAAATTCATCTGCAAATGGGCTCCAGAATGTGCCCTTCAAACTTTCAACAACTTGGACAAGTCATTCAAGGTGCTTAAGCTATTTGAACATCTTGAGATATTTGTTTTACCTTCACAGAAACACTGAGCTCCAGCTGTATTAATATACATGTAGTAGCACTTTACGGCCAGCAGGGGCCGTCAAATAAGCTTACTGTCTACAAAATGTATTTTATGATGGATATATTGATTTTTACACAATGGAAAGTGTTTTTTCAGAAATCCCCTTTATTAGGGAAAACAACTTCGTAATAAAAGGGCTAAGCATGGTCACTTCTGGGAGGTGGACCGACTAAGATGGCAGCATTTTACATGTGCTCTGTCGCTGAGGGCTGTTTTTGAACGGTTTCACCGCGATCTACTTGAGTGCCCGGCGACATTTGGGGTGATCTTGACTCCCTTCATCCGGAGGCATCTGCATCGACTCCCCCCTTCATCCCCGGAAGGCCGAAATTCGGCTGACCCATACCCGCAACGATCTGTGGGTGCCTTTCCTGCATTCAGGCCAGAACTGCAGCCATCCGCCCTTGACCGGCGCTGTGCGTGCGGTGTGGATATCAGCGAGCACACACTCTCTCTCACTCTCCACGGAGACAAAGCTCCTACACCGCTCAACCCTCATCTGCACGTTCCAACCCCGCGCGAACGTCGCAACGTGCTCCAGCCTGGTGACGATCCGGATCCATTGCTCGAGTAACGGAGCGCCTGAGATCGGCTCCCGTGCCCCTGCTCCACGCCGCCCGTTGAAACTGGCATTCTGCTTCTGGACCACTACTCTCCCACCCTACACAGGATCTTTGTCATTGAACGTGAGAGACTGGGGTGAGTCAATTTTTTGGGAATTGGTGCATAACGCGTAAGGCCCACTGCATCATTATCCGACACGCAACCCTTCCTTTCTGAACGGGAGAAATCTTATCATTTTAAAGTTTTTGTGTCCACCTGGCCCAACGCCAGACGCAAAATTCATTTTTTTTCACACAACAAATTTCTTTTTTTGGTGGTCCCCGCTATCTCTGCCCCGCCAATTTTATATTTTGTATAATTTTTGGGAGGCCCACTACTTCCACGCAATTTTTTTTGGGTTATCTTTAGTACTGTAGACCCGAACAGCCTTTATTGCCCTATAAACGGGGGGGGGGGGGGGAAATAATAATAATAAAAAAAATTTCGGTGGCCCCCGTTGGGTCCATTATTTCACTACTCAAATCTCTTTCACGACCACCGGTCACCTTCCGAACTCTTAATTTTTATAGGTGGTCCCTGTCTCGGCCCTCTACCCTGCAACAACAATTTTTCATTGTTCATCAGATCATTTGTACAAAGGCGAAGTAATTTTTCCCAGGTAATTTTTCCGGTGATCCCCGTTGGGCCCACTACTCTCCCCCCCTCAATTTTTGCTGCATGTAATCCTTGGATCTCGTACAGGAGGGACTACCATGACATATCTGGGCAAGATACTTTTCCCTGTAACTCAATTTTTTAGGCCTCCTTCACCGGTGGCCGCTACACTAAATTTTTCGCTTTTAATTTTTTTTTGGTGGACCATATTAGGCCCACTATCTTTTGCTTCTCGCTCTATACAATTTTTTGAAAACTCACCATGCTCGCTCTCCCACGAGTACTGGCGACTCCACGCACACCCCTGAGACACAACATTCTTAAACCCCAATTTTTCCAGGCTGCGCACACGGAATGCCCGAATCTAATAAATTATTGTTTTTTTTTATCTGACCTTCTGCAACACGTTTCACCACGGACAAATTTATCGCATCCTCATCTAAGTCTGCTAAACGTCAAACGACCGAAGGTCAAGGAAAGGGCGTGCCTGTACAGGCTAGATCCCCGACCCAGTCGACTTCGGACCTAGGAAGTGCTCCGTCTAGCCTGCAATTGGCTATTACACCTACGTCTACGAATATCACTCAGATGGCTGAATTTACAGCTATGCTTTCGCCATTATTGGAAAAAAAATTGGGCCATCTGTCGGCGTCCGTCGACCTAGCGCTCTCCCAACTGCTCAAGCCCAACGTTTAACAGAGGTGGAAGACAGAGTGTCTACATTGGAGGATGGGCTCACTCCTCTTCAAACGACCGTGGAATCACATGACTCTCTGCTCTCGACCTTACTGGATAAAATCGATGATTTGGAAAACAGAAGCCACAGAAATAATCTACGCGTTGTGGGGCTCCCCAAGACCGTGAAAAGGCCCGCAACTTTAGCACTTTGTTACCACTTGGCTCCCCACGGCCCTAGGCACCTCCGACAATATGCCACTGATAGTTGAGCGGGTCCACAGATTGGGGCCTGATCTCTCCCCATCGTTGAACCTCCACGCACAGTCATATTTAAGTTACTCAACTTCATGGATAAAATCCGCATTCTACAGGCATATAGAAGGGCTGGCTCTCTGGACTACCAAGGGACTACTTTACGCCTTTTCCAGGACTTTTCAGCGTCCTTAGCTGCCCACCGCAGAGCATTTGCTCCGGTCTGTACGAAGTTAGCGGCGGCCAACATCAGATTTACTCTTCAGTATCCAGCGCGTCTTCGGTTACACCTTCATGGACAGGTCACTCTCTATGATACGCCGGCGGACGCCTCGACAATTTTTGGAGGACGGCTCAGACCCCCAGCAACGTAGCCGCTTAACGCCATCTCCATGAGGGCGGTATCAGATTCGCTATTGGACTACCACGGATATCGAAGCTTATTAATGTTTTTCTTCATTTTTCCCCGCTTCTTTCTCGTTGTTTTCTGGTTTTTCTTATATTTCACAGACGGTCTCATCACTCAGGGAAGTAGACATTGGACATCCCCACGATGGCTGTAATAGACTCACGACGGCTGTAATAGATTCACGACTTGATTGGCATCAGCGCCAGACCATCCTCATACCTTTCCACAGTTTGTGCTACTTCTTCATTATTATTGTTGTTTTTGTTTTGTTTTTTTTCTTTCCGCCGAACAATCGGCCCCGTCGCTCAGAGATGCGGAATTTTGAACATGTCTCCGTTTTCTCTGCGGGACCTCGTTTGGAGTTGGTACTGTGTATATTTTATCTCTCCTGTTCACTCATTGGTTAACCCCCTTTTTTTTCAGGTGTAGATGTTCCTATGTTTCTTTTAGGTTGTTTATAGTTAAAATATCTTGGATCGCTCTCGTACAGATTCGCCAAAAGGCACCGACGTCTTCTATTGTATTTACGGTAAAGGGTCTGCTGCTGGGATGGCCCCTCACCCCCTTTATTGTTGTTCTTTGCTCAACATCCTCCCAAACTCGATTATGGCATCCCCCATGACACACGATACTAATACTAATACTTGCCACCAACCATGCACAATGCTCCTGGCAGCATCAGAAATCCAAGTTATACCATTTTGGTAATAAGCATGGTCGCCTCCTGGCCAACCTTGTCCGCTCCCAGAGCCAGACCAGACCCTTTATCTCCCAGATTAAGACTACGGACGGTACCATACTTACTGACCCAGTGGCTATTGCTGGATATTTCCGATCATATTTTGCAGACTTCTACAAGGCGGCCCCCGATGATTGTCTAGAGCAATTGAACATTTTCCATAGGGCGCAAATTCCAAAAATTTCCCCAATTGAACGTGATGAATTATCTGCACCCATCACACATACTGAAGTCCGAAACGCGATATCCTTACTCAAAAATGGGAAATCTCCGGGGCCGGATGGGTTTGGGGTGGAGTATTACAAGCTCCTCTCGGGCTCGGTGGTCCCACACTTGGTCTCACTCTACAACAATATTTTGCAAGGTGAGGAACCTCCTCCGACTTTTAACGAGGCCCGAGTGGTGGTTATCCCAAAGCCCGGAAAGGATCCTACCTTGGTTACCTCCTGCCGGCCTATTGCGTTATTAAATACTGACTTGAAACTGCTATCCACTATCATGGCCAACCGCCTACAGAGACCTCTCGCATGCCTTGTGGGCCCCCAACAAACTGGCTTTCTTGCTGGCCGCCACTCCACTACAAACATACGCAAGGCTATAGCGGCCATATGGTCCTCCACTCTTACTCCACACGCCTCAAATCTTCTATTGAGCTGCGATGCCAATGAAGCGTTCAACAGGATATCCTGGGCTTATGTAGAACGATTTATTAAGTTCCATCACTTTGGGAAAGTGTTCTTGAACCTATTTTGTGCGCTCTATCGCAACCCATCCACAGTGATCACAGCGAACGGACTTAACTTTGCCCCCTTCATGCTAGAGCATGGAACCAGACAGGGATGTCCTTTTTTTGCTGTTACTCTTTAACCTCGCCTTGGAACCCCTCCTCCGTATTATAGAGACGTGCCCGGCAATCACTGGTATCCGTTTGGCCTCCTCTGTGACGCTGAAAGTGGTGGCTTTCACAGACGACCTACTACTGTTTCTTTTGAACCCAGCTTCTGCTATTCCATCGTTGTTGACTTTATTTGATTTAATTTCTCATGGCCTCGGATTTCCAAATTAATTACACTAACTCTGTCACTCTGCCCCTGGGATCGAAACCGCAGGGCGCTTGGCTCGGGCAGTTTCCTTTCTCCTGGGCCCCCACACCTTCCATTAAATACCTAGGGATCATCCTAACGGCGGATCTTTCTAAATTATACAGTCTCAATATTGACCCTCATTTAACTCAAACAAAATTGCTCCTGGAAGCTTGGAGTTCTCTCCCTTTGTCTATCTGGGACGGGCAGCACTCATTAAAATGACCTTATTCCCCAAATTGCTCTATCCCTTACAGGTTTTGCCCCTACTGTTGAAACCCACAGACCTCTGTATATTACACAGGTTATATGCGGCATTCATTTGGCAAGGTAAACGAGCACGCATTCCACTCCCTGCTCTCAAACAGTCGCTAGCTAGGGGAGGTATTAATTTCCCAAATATATTTGATCATAATTTAGCAGCCCTATACCGTTATGCTGCTTATTGGCTGAATGGCACTTTACACTTTGTACCCCTACAGGTTGAGCAAGCATTGCTACCCTCATCTTCCCTATTGGCGTTCCTCCACCAAAACTCGCCCATTGTCCCTCTCAGCCTACGCTCTAATCCGTTATTGTCCTCTACAAAATTGTCTTGGATCAAGATTTGCAAGCGCCTTCAGCTGATCTGGCAGATGTCGTTGTGGTCCCCTATCCTTCACAACCCTCACTTTCAAAATGCCTCCCCGCCCTGATTTTTCACACCCTGGCCCACCGCGGTTTTACCCAGCTTCATCATTACATTGATGGAGTGTCGGGCTTGCCCTATTCCTACACGACCCTGAAGGATCGAATTGCCCCCCTAGACATACACCCGGTATATTATTTACAATTAAAGCAATTTCTCCTAACCCAATTGAATGCACTATCCCCAAATGACCTAGCTAATCCATTAGACACGCTGCTCACCCGCCCTTTGTCCCCCCTCTACCTCTGCTATTTACGTGCTCTTGCAGTCTTCGCTATCTACCAAGCTTCCCTGGACAGCAATAACTAGATGGACCGCCAGCTTTCCGGAGCTCTCCGCGCATGACTTGATAGGGGCCACCTTAATATCCAGACGCTGCCTCCCCTCTAATTACTGGGACATGTTCTATAGAATACTCCATAGAGCGTATATGGCACCCGACAGGATGGCCCACGCTGGACTATCGCCCACCACAAATTGTCTAAAATGTCAAGGCGCCCAGGCCAACTTATGTCATTGCTTATGGACGTTTCCCATCATCCAACTGTTTTGGGATACTGCATGACAATTTGGTTGTCCAACTAGAACTCCCTTTCACCCCGGAATGGGTCATCTTTAATCGTCCGACCCCTCCTACCCCCGGCCCTTCACTAAGTGCCATCGATTTTGGCTCACCCTTCTAGCAGCGACCGGCAAGAAAGCGATCTTGTCCCAATGGATGTCTGTTTCCCCTCCTTTCTTTCGCATGGTTTAGGAGCGAATCTATGCCGTATTTTTGGCAGACTGGACTGAGGCTTCTGCGTATCAGGAAACGAGGACTAAGTCCTTCTTTACCGATTGGACCCCCTTTATTCGCGCTCTCCCATACGAAACTAAGGATTCTCTGCAACATACCTTTTTCAGCGCTCCCTGGTACTCTCTCCAGATGTTGCGGGGTTACCCATCGATCCCACAAGGCCCAACTGACCACTCCTTAACCCGTTTCCTGGCCTCCTTCCCCTCAGACCCCGTAGCCCCCGCACATAACCAACCCCCTCTTTTTTTTTTAGTGGTGACAATTGATCTACATGGTTTTTGTGTGAGTTGTACTGTAACTTCTTTACTATCGGATGTCTCATGTTTGTGTTGTTACAATGTTTCTCATGGATGTATAATTTTACGTATCTTTGTATGTTTTCCTTTGTGTTGATCCAAGATGAATAAAAATATGTTTGTTTTTTTAAAAAAAGGGCTAAATATAGAAATGCAACATTGTAACAAACAAAAGAGGAGCACAGAACAATGGGGGAAAATGTATGAATACAAGTAAATGGCCCTGCAGCTATTGACCTAAAAATGGTAAGTCTCTCAAAAGTACCACACAAAATAAGTCCTTAAAAAAGTAATATATTGTATGGTCCAGCACAAAGAGTGATGTTCCTAGGTATTGAGTGTACTTATAAAACGCTCTCCACAGTGTTTTTAGGTATGTTGTAGTCCAAGGTCTTTGCGCTGTACTGTATATTGCATTTTCTTAAGGATAGAAATGCAACAGGACAGATTTGCTGCATGGAAACGAAGAAGACAGGCACACATCAGTTTCTAAACTTTTCTGATTCCAATGTCGCATATGGGTCAGTTCACCCTCCTACCAAGTGAAATCATCTGTACTTAAGTATGTATAGTTTTTAAGCTGCAGAGCTCTGAGCACTTAGGCCGTGGTCACATGAGCGTGGAAGGAACATCTGTGAGAACGGGTGTTCTCTCCACTTGGAAACCCGTGTGGCCACCTCGCCGCCTGCATTATAGTGCGCCTCAGCCCTACAAAGCGCGAACATCCTATGGAGGATCACACTTTATTGGCCCGTCGAACATCCGTCGTAAAGTTTCGAGTGGGAGGGTTTCAGCACGTCCGGTGTAATGTGCAATACGATTACGTACGTTGAAACAAGCATCAAGCATACTCTCACAGACTGACCTCCATCTCTCTTCCCTCTGCGTCCTGAAACAAGTATTAAGCATACTCTCACAGACTGACCTCCATCTCTCTTCCCTCTGCACCCTGAAACAAGCATCAAGCATACTCACAGACTGACCTCCAGCTCTCTTCCCTCTGCATCCTGAAACAAGCATCAAGCATACTCTCACAGACTGACCTCCATCTCTCTTCCCTCTGCGTCCTGAAACAAGTATTAAGCATACTCTCACAGACTGACCTCCATCTCTCTTCCCTCTGCGTCCTGAAACAAGTATTAAGCATACTCACAGACTGACCTCCAGCTCTCTTCCCTCTGCATCCTGAAACAAGCATCAAGCATACTCTCACAGACTGACCTCCATCTCTCTTCCCTCTGCGTCCTGAAACAAGCATCAAGCATACTCTCACAGACTGACCTCCATCTCTCTTCCCTCTGCGCCCTGAAACAAGCATCAAGGTATCCACCATTCAACATGTCGTCCAACACTATATTCCAGGCTGTCCAGGCTATATTCTTGCAATTGTATTTTTTGTCTGAACTTATTAAATATCCTTCCATTTCTCTTAGAAAAAAATCTGTCTGTTTCTCCCTCCCTCTCCCACCACACATTGTAAATGGTAGCTATCTATGCATTTTCACCAACCTCCTTCTCTTTCCACAGCTTAAGCTTACTCTCACAGACTGTCATCCATCTCTCTTCCCTCTGCTGTCCCAACCCACCCAGGCCCAGTCCCTAATTTCTAAGCTCTCTTTTCCAGCTGTCTCCACTTCTCTCTCTAATTATACTTACTAAGCCCAAGCTTCTGTTCCTCCCCATGCAATCCCTACGATATTCTTCTGGCCACCAGTTTCACCTTCCCTCTGCTCCAATTTGTTTCAGATACTCCATCCCTTAGATTATAAACTTATGGGTTGTCTGCCTGAGCACCTGCTTTAAAGTGCTGTATTACTTAGACAGTTATCCTACGGGCAGGGTTGTCTTTCCTCTTGTATCATGTACGTCTCCTGATTGTGCTTCCCCATTGTAAAGCGCTACGAAATCTGTTAGCAGTGGCGTCACTAGGGTCGGTGTCACCCGGTGCGGTAATTTATGGTGTCACCCCCCCCCCCGAGTTTTTCAGATTTTTTTTTTTAACTACTCTTACTCCTAAATCAGTACTCCCATATAACACTGAATGCTCATACACACAGCGCACATTACTGTGAGGTTTATTGCTGTGGAGCTCTCTCATATGCTCACACAACTTTTTGCCAACTGCCAGCAAGTACGTTGCCTGTTCGAAGGCAGTGAAAGCACACATGGATATATATTGCCCCCAGCAGCTCTGGATATATATTGCCCCCAGCAGCTCACCCATGGATATATATTGCCCCAGCTCACATATGGATATATTGCGCCTCAGCTCACACATGGATATATTGCCCCAGACCAGCTCACACATGGATATATTGCCCCAGACCAGCTCACACATGGATATATTGCCCCAGACCAGCTCACACATGGATATATTGCCCCAGACCAGCTCACACATGGATATATTGCCCCAGACCAGCTCACACATGGATATTGCCCCAGCTCTCATGGATATTGCCCCCAGCACACATGGATATGCCCCAGCTCCTCTCATGGATATTGCCCCAGCTCCTCTCATGTATATACTGCCCCAGCTGCTCTCATTGATAATGCTCCAGCTGCTCTCATGGATTTGCCCCAGCTCATGGATATACTGCCCCAGCAGCTCATGGATATACTGCCCCAGCAGCTCATGGATATACTGCCCCAGCAGCTCATGGATATACTGCCCCAGCAGCTCATGGATATACTGCCCCAGCAGCTCATTGATATGCCCCCAGCACCTCATGGATATGCCCCAGCACCTCATGGATATGCCCCAGCACCTCATGGATTTGCCCCAGCACCTCATGGATTTGCCCCAGCTCCTCATGGATATGCCCCAGGCCCCCATGGATTTGCCCCAGCTCCTCATGGATTTGCCCCAGCAGCTCATGGATTTGCCCCAGCTCCTCATGGATTTGCCCCAGCAGCTCATGGATTTGCCCCAGCTCCTCATGGATATGCCCCAGGCCCCCATGGATTTGCCCCAGCAGCTTATGGATTTGCCCCAGCAGCTTATGGATTTGCCCCAGCAGCTCATGGATTTGCCCCAGCAGCTCATGGATTTGCCCCAGCAGCTCATGGATTTGCCCCAACTCCTCATGGATTTGCCCCAGCAGCTCATGGATTTGCCCCAGCTCCTCATGGATATGCCCCAGCACCTCATGGATTTGCCCCAGCAGCTTATGGATTTGCCCCAGCTCCTCATGGATATGCCCCAGCAGCTCATGGATTTGCCCCAGCAGCTCATGGATTTGCCCCAGCTCCTCATGGATTTGCCCCAGCAGCTTATGGATTTGCCCCAGCTCCTCATGGATATGCCCCAGCAGCTCATGGATTTGCCCCAGCAGCTCATGGATTTGCCCCAGCTCCTCATGGATATGCCCCAGGCCCCCATGGATATGCCCCAGCAGCTCATGGATTTGCCCCAGCAGCTCATGGATTTGCCCCAGCTCCTCATGGATATGCCCCAGGCCCCCATGGATATGCCCCAGCAGCTCATGGATTTGCCCCAGCAGCTCATGGATTTGCCCCAGCTCCTCATGGATATGCCCCAGGCCCCCATGGATTTGCCCCAGCAGCTCATGGATTTGCCCCAGCTCCTCATGGATTTGCCCCAGCAGCTTATGGATTTGCCCCAGCTCCTCATGGATATGCCCCAGCAGCTCATGGATTTGCCCCAGCTCCTCATGGATATGCCCCAGGCCCCCATGGATTTGCCCCAGCAGCTCATGGATTTGCCCCAGCTCACCTCCTGGTCCTGGTCCCAGCACATGGATAGCGGCCCAGGCAGCACCTCTCCGCCGCGTTTTTCGCTCCTTCTGAGCGTCCGGCGGCGCGCAGCTTGGGCGCTCGTCTGGGGGAGCCACGTGACCAGCCGCGATTGGCTGGTGACGTATTTCCTCCAGGCGAGCGCCGAAGCTGCGTGCTTCGGACGCTCGCACGGAGCGAATACGCGGCGGTGGCGGGCGGTGGGTGAGACACCCGCCCTTAGGGTGACGGTGTCACCCTAAAGGCAGGTGTCACCTGGTGCGGGCCGCACCCACCGCCCCCACGTTACGACGCCACTGTCTGTTAGCGTTATATAAGTATTTGTAACTGTTACACCGTGTGGCCCTCCCCATTGAGCCGTCACCACACTACAACGGACGCTGGGAGGAGGGTTCACTACAGGCGCACTCCGTGCACTTGTGTTACCCCGGCCTTAGTATGTTCTTGAAAATAGATCATTCTTACTTTTCTGAGATTTCAGAAAAATCAGACCTGGCTAGGGCTGCTATCAGAAATTTTCAGAACCCTTGCTACAAGAAATAAACATTGACGCCGCCATTGCCACCGCACTGCCTTCTACCTATCTAATTACAGTTACTCTATCAAGTACTTTCCACGGGATATTTGACAGGAGGTGTCTTTGTATATGTGGGTGAGTGCAGACTGGTACTTGTTGCAGCATTTGTAGGGCTCTGGGCAACAAATACATAAAAACTTTATTTTTATATAGCACCAACACATTCCACAGCTCTGTATAAGATATGTGAACAAGGGCGTGGTACACTATAGCAGCAGAAGTAGTTTTACAAGGTTGACATGAAAAGCATTTTATTAAGATAATGAAGTGCGTAGAGGTTGAGAAGAACTCAATGCTTCTTTTGTTTTTAAATGAATGGAGAGCGCTGAACGTGTGCGATATCTTGTGCCAATATATCTCTTCTAATTATAGGCTGGGATGAGAAATAAATCAGGCGTAACTTTGAAATTATGATGCTGGCACACGTGAAGTATTAAACACACATATAAAGCTACCAAATTACTTAATAAGACGCGAGGAAAACGCATTGTCAGGTTTTTGCGCTTAATGTCATGTTTTTCTCTGACAGGTATACTTTATATACTTTATATTGTTTTGCTATTGTCTTTTTTTTAGTGTGATTGTGCAATTTCAAGAGCGTCTCGTACGTTTGGCTGAACAGATTGCTCTGTAACTAGATAGGGGAGAAAGAGGGCCAGACAATCTCTGCCAGGGGCCAGAAATCAGCAAATCCTGGCGGCTTCCCACACCTATACTCTGTATGAAGGTATGTGGTCGCTGTATGAAGGTATGAGGTCGCCCTCACAAACTCCTCCTTTCTCTCAGTGATACACTATACTTTGTATCCCGTTTTTCAAAAACAATGTAAAAGTTTCCAAGTTTTATGTTATTACTTTGGTAACGTTCACCCATGCGTAATGGTGAAGCACACCCAGCACGCAAACCTAACCACAAAGACAAAGAAAGCATGCAGAGAACCGGTCCTTATAATGCACTGGTTACTAGAGAGAGGTCCAGGCCCTCATTTATGTGATCCTTCCTTACATGTCTCCACTACTTCACAAGTACACCCCAACTAGATCATTTCGGTCTGCATGCGACCTCTGCCTGTCCTGTTTCCATCCATTCAGCAAACTCACGCCTCCAAGATATCTCAAGGGCAGCTCCGGTCCTGTGGAATGACCTGCCTCCCCGCTCAGATTCTCCCATAATCTTCAGGCCTTTAAGAAATCCCTTAAAACCCATCTCTTCATATAAGCATAACTCATACCAACCTATCCCTCTCCTCACCTACCCCCACATCATGATAGAGGCTAGTGCTAATGATCCTGACGACCAATAAAACTCCTCTTGTCTCCCCGCACCCCAACTCCTCACCTGGGCTCCATTGTCCCTTGTAAGTGAAATTTCCCAGGTGACTATAGGCAAAGCGCAGTGTCCAAACTGTCCACGGGTAAATAAACGTCTCTGCTGCTTCTCACCTGCCGGCATTAGGTCGATGAGAAGAACTTGCAACTAAGTATCATACGGTGAAAGGAGTTTCTATTCTTCTATTGGTTTACTACTAGGAATTCCAGTTAATTGAGATCGTGATATCAATGAATCAGCCGATATTTTGAAACAAAAATATTGTCCGCAAGCAGACGATACTGGATTCTATTTTAAAAAAAATTGGGCCCTATTCCAAGGTTGTTATAAACTACCCCCTGAACAGCCCCATAGGCTATAATGGCTCTGGTAAGTTTACAACAGCTCTGGTTAAATTAACACCAACCTTGGAATAGGGCCCGTTTTTCCCCTCTAAACTATTGATACAATTAAATCGAGCCCTACATTTGAATAAATCAGGGCCCTATTCCATTGTGGAAGCTAACATGGAGACCAAAGCCGGAGTCGGACGAGCGTTTTGAAGAGCGGAAGGAACGTCCGTGAGAGTGGACGTTCCTTCCACTCTGACGCCCGTGTGGCCACCTCGCTGAGCGCAATTAGTGTGCTCAGTGCTGCAAAGCCCGATCCTCATATGGACGATCACGCTTTGCAGCCCTGGTCGAACGCGCGTTATAGTGTTTCGACGGGGAGGCTTTCAGCACGTCCGCTGTGAGTGCGCTACAGTGTGTGGCCGGCCCCATCAAAATGTCACAACACAGCGACGGGCATCGGAAGGCACGTCAGTACAGGCGCACATAGTGCGCTCGTCTGACACTGCTCTATGCAGGATAATGTGGACTTGCAGATTTTCCTTTAAGGTCTCCCATGTTAATGTCCTGTTCTGATGAAGGTGATATTTCAGCACCTCGCCCCAGAATGCAGCGCTAACCTCCCTGATACCTGCAGTAGCGCTTCCGAGCCAGCGCAAGCATCAACTCCTGGAGTCCATAGGACTCAATGGAGGCTTGCACTTTCGGGCTGCAAGCTCTGATCGACCTCACTCTCGCGTCATCATACAGCGCCGCGGAGTGATCGTGGAGGAGACTAGGAACTAGTTGTTCCCAATCTCGCTCACCTCCTGAGGCATTTTGCAGTTGCAAAATCATTTAACACCAGCTTTTAGGAGTTGTTGAAATATTTGCGTGTGTGTTCCGCTGATAAATTGCACCAGCATTTTGTAATACCTCACTCGTCGAGACGCTAAAAATAGATTGCGCTCCCCATGTTAGGTATAGGAGACGCAAAGTACAGTAAGCTCCCGCAACCTGCGAGATGCAAAACTTTTTCACATGATTGTAGCATCGAGATCGGAATATCGATGCCAGACGTCAAACTTACTTCTCCTAGCTCTAACGATTACATACCGAGACACAACATTAGCAAGAGCTATAGAATAGAGCCCTCAGTTTCTTAAGACACAAAATGTGACCCTCCCTTAAATCGATTTAACAAAACACAAAGTAACGTATACTTATAAATTTCTTTCATCTATGGTTTCCTTGCAAACACAACTCAAGATTCGACAACATTATAACAAACATTAAATAACTAGTCACTGCATGACTGTAAACTATGATTCCAAGTTAAATGATGATATCTGAAGAAATTGAAATTAGAAGTGAAAGCCTATAATGACGTCCATTACCTTCCAGCGCCTCCGAATATGCTGCTTCCTGAAGTTCTCCAAATTTATCACAGATTTTTTTCTCACCAGAAGCTGGCTCTTATCTTTTGGCTAAAAAAGTAAGAACAATGTAAGCATTATACACATTAAAATTTAATTTACAAATACACATAGGGCCATATTACAATCATCACGCTAAAACAGGGACGCTAAGGAGGAAAACCTTCGCCTGCAGGTTTCTCCTTAGCGTCCCCATTTTAGCGTGATATTACGGGGCAGGTGCTAAATCGGCAGCCTGCACCGTATCGCAGCGCTATGTCTCAGGATGCTCAAGGCAGCGCTAGATGCCGTCGCGAGCATCCCCTCCATTGTGGCTTCCACTGCCGGTCACATGACCTGCAGGATCTCGCCTCTCGCGAGATCCGGCAGGTCGGCGGAGTGATCGCAAAGAGAGACTGGTGAACTTTTGCCTGGACTGGGGGACTGTGGGACTGCTCCCAGCAGCCACAAGAGGCAGATCGAGCTGCTGTTCTCGCCACGGGATGAGAGAGGAGTATTTGATTTTTGTGTTTCTTTCAGCTGGTGCTGACTGTCACGTTCGCTATAGCACTCACCCCTGCTAATTGTGATTTGGATTCTTTTGGACAGATTTCTTTGATACTTGATTTTCCAGCAGTCAGGACTGCCAATCCTAGCACTCCCAGCCAGGGATGTCAGACAGAATATCAATACTAAATACCACTCAGTAGCAAATGATTTCGTGATCAAGTGTCCACTGAGCGAAAACACTTTAACTATATATGAATTGGGATAGTACAAAAAAGTCATACAGCAGTGGTTAACACAATCTTGGTCAAATGTGTAATCTGAGTTGGCACCAGAGAGGGTATTCATACATGCAGGGTTGGCAACAGAGAGGACTTCCATATATAATTAGTCTCAGCAAGGCTGAATGCGCGTTCGATGGATTCCTAACCCTGCAGGGCAGACCCACAATCAGAGACCGTACGATATGGTGTGCATATCGACTTGGTACTAGCAAGGCAAAGTGAAGGCTTGACAAATTCAGCAACCTGCTGGGCAGGCCCACAATCGTCAGTAAAGTGAAATAACCTGCACATACGGTACACTCAGTGTCCGCAGAGAGCACTATGATCATACAAAGAGAGTCAGAGAAAGAATCGTCAAGTAGGCAGTCCGGGTCAAACACAAGCAGGTTCCTCATACAGGCAGAATTGCAACTAGGCAAAGAAAACACTGAGACACACAAGTGAACACAGCTGGCTATGCGGGAATAACTCCACATCAGGGCGACGAGCTGAATCTCCGTGTGATCACGCCAAGCCCCACCCCCTCAGACGCCAATCGGCCAGCCTGAACTCCTGGCACCCAGCCAGCCAGCGATGCCGCCGGGCGCCCAGACCCCCCAGGAAGCCCCGCAGGAGCAGAGGATGTGACACTGACATTCTACAGAAGTGGAATCAGTTAGCACCAGGCCCTAGCTGTGGATAACTTTTCAGTAACCGCAGCGGGGCGTAATTAGCCTTCGGACTTTGTAATCCTAACGCTGATTAACACTTTGCGCTTGCAGCAAACCATAATTGCCCTATTTTTCCAACTCAGCCATTAAATTAATGACTGCAGCTGCCTGTCATAGTAAGTGGCTCCTGTCATTGGATGACCGGCTTTGTTTGTGACTTAGTGGCTGCTTACTGTAAATGTATTGCTACTTTGTAGAGGAATTGCTAACAATGGATCAGTGCACAAATAACGAGCCATTCCTTTCAAAAATAGAATATCAGTTCTGAGACCCTCATGTTAAGTGATATGGCTTCTGCAAAATCACTTAACAATTAATATTAAAGAGCTTAAAAATTACATTACTTACCTCTGCTCCCATGGTGCCTTGCTGTCCATATGCAGTAGAACACCAGGAACAAAGAGATTGCAGTGTCCTTGCACTGCCCCATTACTAACGCTCATGCAGGATTGTACTTCTCTCCATGGAGTCCTGCAATGACTCCCAAATAACTTGAACTGCTGACAGAGGCAGCTCTCTAAATAGGCGGCCGCCTAAGGCCTCGCACCCTATGGGGCATCGAATGATGGAATTTATGTAGAATGTCATTGTAAATATGTTCCACACAAATACAGCCCTACATTCACACACACTTGTCTAACAAGAGAGCTGAAATAGCCTTCTTAATTCAGAATTATTGGATTGATTTCTAAGTTTTGAGCATAGCAAGCAGGGCTTTATATTTGAGATCAGCCTAAAGCCTCTCTAACCAACCAGCCGCCCCTGACCGCTGATACAATGGTTCAACGAAAAGAGCTGGTAGCACAAAGCCTCTAAAGGTTGTTGATTCGCGCCTGTATTCCATTTAGTGGCTCCCTGTTAACGGCTACGCTGGAATAGGGATCTAAGTAGTCATCGAGGTTGTGTTTTGTATATAATTCCCAGGTGGAAATTATTTAGGCCAAATGAATAAAGCTGAAGGAATCTTCAAATTTGTGTGTCTTTGGTGTTTAGGTGGCCAAAAATGTGCGAACTTTACACCAAACCAAAGCTTGCTGAATGATCCCTGCAGAAGAAGTACCGTAGTAATATATAATCATGTAAATTATCCTTATTGTACGTGTTTCTGAACATAGGGAACAAACCGAATCATGTTATTTAACTTTACATGTCATTTCCCTTCACCTCTATCCATTGCAACAATCCATTGCTTACATGATATCAGATAAACTCCACTCCAACCAGGATCGCATTCTATCGCGCCTTTCACTTCAGGAAATCCAAGAACAATAAAACAAGGAATGCGAAGGAACACAATAGTGTAACACCATTTATTTAACATTTCAATACAAAAAAAAAAATCTCCTTATCAGATAGTGGGCGCAGAGAGGCTAAACCAGGACACACGAACATTATAATTTCCTTCCAGGAGCGCACATTGACCATTACATACAAGGTTATACACTGGAGCGGTGGATTATATATATAGGTAAACACACCATTAGTATTACTAATATTATAGGATTGTCTCTATTTTTCTGTGCTGTGACATATTGTTAAATGTATATATTTTTAATTATTTTGAATAATAAAATGAAAATATATATATATTAATAATGATTATAATTATGCAATGGCTTTGTTGAGAATTACTAATTAAAAAAATATTAAAATGATGTTAGGGCTTTGTTGAAAATTATTAATTAAAATTTATTTAAACTAGTGTTAGGACTTTTTAAAAAAAATATTAATTAGTAATTATTAAATTGATGTTATGGCTTTGTTGAAAATTATTAACTAAAAATTAAATTAGTGTTAAGGCTTTGTTGAAAATTATTAATTAGTAATTATTAAAATGATGTTAGGGCTTTGTTGAATCGGCCATATTTGTGCCACGTTGACAGGTTTTTATTTCATCTACTCAGGCTCTGAACTCAGGAATCCAGAACTGAACACCTTCCCTAATTAGAAAATTCCGATATCTATTTTTTTTTTTTTACTATACTGTCTGATATTAGGAAATTTTTCAATTAACTCTTTCCGTCACATTCGGCATGAAAGAGCTTACTTAGGTGATAATAACAATCAAGAGCATTATGTTTGTTATGGGAGCCCCCTCCACCGTCTACCAAACTCTGTCTTCAGGGATAATGTTTGCTTCATTGTCAAGACATGTGTATCAAGTGATTAGGTGTGATATTTATTCTTGTGTTTACCCTGTGTCTGGGAGGAGGGTGTAATGCAACTCTTAATTAATTGGATTGGAAGATCCTAAAAAAACAAATCAATAAATAAAGAGACTCTTTACTGCAGATTAAACCAATAAACGGTTTATTAGATATTGAATAAAAAACAGGAATATTTTTAACATTGAAGCCTCTGGGATTCGCCCGATTAAACCTGCCGAATCAAAACACCGAACAGCAGGGCACTTTGGCAACTTTTCACTGCTGTTCGGTGTCTCTGAATAGATTAACCATTGCTTCTCTATGGAGGCTTTCTCCGCCTTCGTACAGCACCGCACTTGCTGGCAGTTGGCCAAAATTTGGCGAACTGCCTACTCTCTGAATAGCCAAATGGCCCGAAATGTCACCGTACGGGAAAATTCACTGGTCTGTGACATTTCGGGGCCAGATCGTCTCTGTCTGAATCAGTGGCGTAGCGTGGGGGGGGGGGGGTTGGGGGGCTGTGGCCCCGGGCGCAGTTTTCTTAGGGGCGCATAATTTCAAAAGAAATTTGCGCCCCTAAAAGTTGAGGCCCGGACTGACCCGCCGGACCATCGGGCGCCGCCCAAGGGCCCGCGGGTTGAGGGGGCCCAGATGCCGGGCAGCGGGAGTGCCTGCCCGGTCCTGAACAGTGAGTCCGTCCTTGTTGAAGGGGAGGCGGCTGCGTGCAGGCGCAGGTCACGTGGTCCGGCTAATCAGGTGGTACTGAGTCTCTGTACCACCTGACTGGCCGGACCGCGTGACCTGCGCACGCACGCAGCCGCCTCCCCTTCAACACGGACTCACACGTTGTTCAGGACCGGGCAGGCACTCCCGCTGCCCGGCATCTGGGCCCCAACCCCTGCTGGATCCGGAGCTGGGGCAATATCCATGTATGAGCTGGCTGCCGCTGGGGCAATATCCAGGTGAGAGTGAGCTAGGGCAATATCCATGTGAGAGCTGGGGCAATATCCAGGTGAGAGCTGGGGCATATCCAGGTGTGAGCTGGGGCAATATCCATGTGTGAGCTGGCTGGGGCAATATCCATGTGTGAGCTGGCTGGGGCAATATCCATGTGTGAGCTGGCTGGGGCAATATCCATGTGTGAGCTGGCTGGGGCAATATCCATGTGTGAGCTGGCTGGGGCAATATCCATGTGTGAGCTGGCTGGGGCAATATCTATGTGTGAGCTGACTGGGGCAATATCCATGTGTGAGCTGGGGCAATATCTATGTGAGAGCTGGCTGGGGCAGTATATCCATGTGTGAGCTGGCTGGGGCAGTATATCCATGTGAGAGCTGGGGCAATATCCATGTGTGAGCTGGGGCAATACCCATGTGTGAGCTGGCTGGGGCAGTATATCCATGTGAGAACTGGCTGGGGCAATATATCCATGTGAGAGCTGGGGCAATATCCATGTGTGAGCTGACTGGGGCAATATCCATGTGTGAGCTGGGGCAATATCTATGTGAGAGCTGGCTGGGGCAGTATATCCATGTGTGAGCTGGCTGGGGCAGTATATCCATGTGTGAGCTGGGGCAATATCCATGTGTGAGCTGGGGCAATATCCATGTGTGAGCTGGGGCAATATCCATGTGTGAGCTGGGGCAATATCCATGTGTGAGATGGGGCAATATCCATGTGTGAGCTGGCTGGGGCAATATCCATGTGTGAGCTGGGGCAATATCCACGTGAGAGCTGGCTGGGGCAATATTCATGTGAGAGCTGGGGCAATATCCAGGTGAGCTGGCTGGGGCAATATCAATAACGTGTCCACAGGTTGGGGGGGGCGCACAATTCTTGGCTGGCCCCGGGCGCTGACAACCCACGCTACGCCACTGGTCTGAATAAGCCCTGTGTCCAGTAACAGAACTTTGAAGCATTGCACCATTTATATATTTAAATGTTCTCTATACATATTAAATACAGTATATACCTACAAATTGCTATGCTGAATGATAGAGCACTGTCAAATGTCTGCTATAAAGTAGAGATGTGCACGCAATTTTTTTTCGTTTCGGCTCGTTCGGTTTTTTAAAAGTTTCGTTTTGGATCGTTTTGGCCCATTTTTGTTTCGACTTGTTTCGTCTCATTGTTTCGTATCGTTTTTTGTTTCGAGAAATCGGGGAATTTCGGTCTTTCGGATCGTCTGTTCTCTTCGTTTCAAAGGGTTCATTTCGTTTTGACTTTAGACGTATGGTATTCGGATGCTCCGATATTTCGGTCGATACAGTAATTCTGCCGATGCGTTCCTTCGGACGTATCGTTTTTTATGAAAGATCCTTTTTTTCTTATGAATATGCATTGCACAACTTTAATTATATTATCTTGTACTTTTAGACTGGGGATTAAGGGACAAGCTAAGTAAGTATTTATTATATCATATTGAAGGAGCTGAAAGCACTAGAGTGGAAACAAGTGAAAAAGTGACTGACAGTGAAGCCAACCAATCCGTTGCTTTTCCTACAACACATTACTGTTGCAAACATTGCACAACTTTATTTAATCATATAAAATATCAATATCTTGTACTGTTAGACTGGGGATTTAGGGAAACGCTAATTAAATATTTAAAATAAATATATTATTGATGCAGAAAGAAAGCACTGGAACAAGTGAAAAAAGTGACAGACGATATGAAATTACGAAATCAGCAACTCGAAACGATACGAAAATACGTTGTCCGAAATTAACCAAAACGGAACCGAAATCGCAAATAGATCGAAAATGACTTGCAATTTTACAAATTTCATGTCAATATGAAATAACTAAATTTTTTCGTTTCGTATCATGAAATATTTCGGATGGTGTGTATTTCGTTGCCGGTCCAGTTTGGAACGTCAGACGAATCCGAAGCACCGAATCGGCCCGTTTCGTGAGAAAAACGAATCGGTAGGAAACGAAACACACCTCCCTACTATAAAGTACAGTGGTACCTCGGTTCACTAACGCCTTTGTTCACGAACAATTCGGTTCACGACCAGGAAGTTCGTCAACATTTTACCTCCGTTCACGAACTCTGCCTCGGGTTACGAACACGACCCGGGCCATCTCCCCCACTCTGACACATGGTCGTGGCTTCCTGTACTCGAGATCGCGGTCGCAGACAGGGCTACTGTGAAGCTTTTTTTGTGTGCTTTGTAGCCCAGTACTGTTCAGTATTACTGTATTAAATCCAGCATGGCTCCCAAGAAAATGCAGAACAAGCGTGGTGGGAAAAAGAAAGCACAGAGAGGTGACCAGAATGTGCAGAGCGTTAATGAAGGTGAGAAGAATGTGCAGAGTGTTACTAAATGTGACAAGGATGTGCAGAGCGTTATTGAAGGTGACGAGGATGGGCAGAGCGTTATTGAAGGTGACGAGGATGGGCAGAGCGTTATTGAAGGTGACGAGGATGTGCAGAGCGTTATTGAAGGTGACGAGGATGTGCAGAGCGTTATTGAAGGTGACGAGGATGTGCAGAGCGTTATTGAAGGTGACGAGGATGTGCAGAGCGTTATTGAAGGTGACGATGTGCAGAGCGTTATTGAAGGTGACGAGGATGTGCAGAGCGTTATTGAAGGTGACGAGGATGTGCAGAGCGTTATTGAAGGTGACGAGGATGTGCAGAGCGTTATTGAAGGTGACGAGGATGTGCAGAGCATTATTGAAGGTGACGAGGATGGGCAGAGCGTTATTGAAGGTGACGAGGATGGGCAGAGCGTTATTGAAGGTGACGAGGATGTGCAGAGCGTTATTGAAGGTGACGATGTGCAGAGCGTTATTGAAGGTGACAAGGATGTGCAGAGCGTTACTGAATTTGTTTCATATTCTTGTGGTTACATTTTTCCCCCCCATATGGCTCAGAACGGATTAACCGGATTTACATTGAACCCTATGGGAAAATATGATTCGGTTCATAACTAAAAATCGGTTCGCGACCATGTTCGTAGGGGACAGAACGGATTAACCTGATTTACATTGAACTCTATGGGAAAATGTGCTTTGGTTCATAACTAAAAATCGGTTTGCGACCATGTTCGTAGGGGTCAGAACGGATTAACCTGATTTACATTGAACCCTATGGGAAAATGTGATTCGGTTCACGACCAATTCGGTTCGCGACCAGAGTCATGGAACCAATTAAGTTTGTGAACCAAGGTACCACTGTATAGACATTTTTCACATATTTCTTGAGGAGTGATAATCTTTTCCACATCCAAAGCGTGTATTTCTCCCCTCAGTTTCCTTTTAAATGTGTTTTTTTAATCTATTTCATATCAGAAGGTTTGGCAAGACACTTCAGCACTGAAACCTATATTTAGATCTGGAATGGTCTATGCTGACATTCTTTAAGCCTGTTTTTGGCTTCCTGTATGGGGGAGAATCCTCACCATGACATGAACACAGACTGTATCCAGAAAAAAAAAAAAAAGATTCCAGACATTAACTTATAGGGCAAAGGGGATCTACAGGAAAAACAAAAATGGGAATTAAACATGTAGAATGTCTGGGCGCTCAAAATTAATGATTTCCTTTTAAAAAATAAGGCAGCCGGATCTTAGCAATAGAAAAAAAACAACAACTAGGCAAAAGAGCAATATATATATATTTTATAATGTTATTATATTTTGTTTGCGCGCAGTTTTCAATTAACAGCTCCCTATCATTAGCTCCACCGTAATAGGGTGCAAGACGGGGTGTTCCCTACTTGATAATTGCACCATAAAACAAAGCAGATAAAAAAGGATTTTTTTTATTTGTCGTGTTGCTACAGTATATTACCCAACACTTGACAAATGAATTTGCTTCAAATAAAGTCTGCAACAGAAGCCAAAATGTTTCTACCTGCAGCTTTATTCTCTAATTAAGTTTATGCTTAATTAGGGGTCAGTACTTGGACCCATTCTCTTTAACATTTTTATTAGTGATATTGCAGAAGGTATTAATGGAAAAGTATGTCTTTTTGCTGATGACACAAAGATTTGCAACAGGGTTGACGTTCCTGGAGGGATCAGCCGAATGACAAATGATTTAGGTAAACTAAAAAAATGGTCGGAGTTGTGGCAATTGAGTTTTAATGTGGATAAGTGCAAGATAATGCACCTGGGACGTAAAAACCCAAGGGCTGAATATAGAATATTTGATACAGTCCTAACCTCAACATCTGAGGAAAGGGATTTAGGGGTTATTATTTCAGAGGATCTAAAGGTAAGTAGTCAATGTAATAGAGCAGCAGGAAATGCTAGCAGAATGCTTGGTTGTGTAGGGAGAGGTATTAGGCTAGGGTCAGACGAACGCATTTTCGCGTTGTCTGTGAAAAAGTGCGTTCGAACGAATGGACGCATTTTTTCACGGAGTACGCGATAGCGGTCATACGATGCGCCTTCTCGTCCGTGATTTTGTACGGATCATCAATAAAACACTTTTTGTGTCTGGACGTTATGTTGGCCGGACATTAGCAGCGTCTGACGTCTCCCAATCACGCACACACGCCGCTATGCTGCCGCAGCGCACTCTGTACGTCCGTACTAGAGGTTTGACGTTCTAGAAAAAATACGTTCGTTTGCCACTTGCGTTGCGCGGACGAACTTTCGTGCGGCCGTACTTCGTGTGTTCCCCGGCATTGGAAGTCATTTGCTGCTAGCACGGCCGTGATTTCGTGCGTCTAAACACACGTTAAAAATGCTTTCGTCTGACCCTAGCCTTAGCAGTAGGAAAAGGGAAGTGCTCATGCCACTGTACAGAGCACTGGTGAGACCTCACTTGGAGTACTGTGTGCAGTACTGGAGACCGTATCTCCAGAAGGATATAGACATCTTAGAGAGAGTTCAGAGAAGGGCTACTAAAATGGTGTACGGTAGGGATGTGCGTTTCGGGTTTCGGAATTTCGGAATTTTCACGAAATTTCCCGATTCGGGTCTTTCGATTCGACCGAAATTCCGAAAATATTTAGACCCGAAAACAGCCGAATCGAAAAGGTTTCCGAGCCGAAACGAATTTTTTTCGGAATTTTCGAATGAACTTGAAATGTCATCGAAATCTATTGCTTTGAAACGAGAACAGACTTTCCGAAAAACGAAAAGTTCCGAAATCCGAAAAGTTCCGAAATCCGAAAAGTTTTCCGAGCCAAATCGAAAAATTTTCGGAATTTTCAAATGGACTTGAAAAAGTTGAAATGTGTCAAATCGAAATTTATTTTCCCTCTATAGTCTATTCATGATTTCAGTTCCATTCGGGATTTCGGTTCCAGTCTGGACATCGTAATCGTATTATTTAACTATTATATCTGTTATATCGCTGATTCTGTAAAGTTTGTATGTGTAAAATGTAAATGCGTTTATTTTTTTCACTGATCCGATAGGAATTGTCGTATTTGGGTCAGATCCGATTCGACCGCGGGTCGCGCATGCGCGCGAACGCACGCGGAGATCGTAACTTTATTGAGCAAACTTTTATTGACAACTTTTTGAACAAAATATTGTTGTTATTATTATTCATCAAAATGGCCGCTGCAAGCAGTAGCACCTCATCGGCAGATTCGTCACCAGCAGCACCCAAGAAGAAACGAGCCACAAACATGGCATTTGAGGAGATGCTGGAGCTTGTGCGCATCTTCGATTACAAGGATTATGATTGCAGTAAGGGCCCTTACCGCAGGAAGTGTAATGCGAGGAAGGATCGAATCCTACAGAAGGTACGCTCCACCATTTTGGAGAGGTTTGGAAAGGAACGCACGAAGGACCAGCTGAGGAAACGCTGGTCGGATTTGAAGGTTCGAGAGCAGAAGCAGCTGAGGCGCATCCGGCGCATCATAGCGAAACGTAAGTGTCAAGTTATATTGTAAAGCGCTGCGCAAACTGTTGGCGCTATATAAATCCTGTATAATAATAATGTGCTTGCATGTGCTAATGTGCACAGAAATACGTTGATTTATCTAGTCCTTTTTTCATGCAATGTGATTGTGTATAGCTTTGCGTTTTCACGACTCGTCATACATGCATTTTTGCCATAGCTCTTCCTTTTTGTGATTTTACGTATTCGTGAAAATTGTGATATTTGATGTATGTAGATGAAGTTACAATGCTGGATTTCTTTTGGCACTGTGTGTAGTCTGTAGTGTGCTGGGGGGGGGAGTTGTGATTGAGTGATGCATACGAGATGACCCGCAGCTTGCCCAATATTGGTTCCCACCTGCGCATCAATAAAAATCTCTGCGTCTCTGCTAAGTGATAGGATGGGACATGTAGTTCTTCTGAAGGTGCATCCAAACAGAGCTGCGTTCAATACAGCCTCAGCAGCTGCTGCAGCAGTGTCACTGAATGCTTTAGATGCAAATTTCAAAACAAAATGGTGGATTTCTGTTGTTTCTGCAATATCCAGTTTTATTCGCAGAAACTGAAAGTGAAACTGAGGCTGAGGCCATCTATAAAATAACTAAAAGCAGTCACACAATGCGCTTTGTACGCACACAACACAAATAATAGTTTTTATTGAATAAACGTAATGTTTACTTCTGAAAAAAAAATATAAATGAACGGTAATATATGTCTGTGTGCAATATATGTATGAGATGGGAGTAGTGGGGGGGGGGGGTCAAGCTGAGGCCTGTTCAATACCTCAGCCGCTGCAAGTGCTAAGTTAGCAACTTGCCATTGAACGCCGTTCAATCGCTCAGCATGCTAACCTAGCACTTGCAGCGACCCGAGGAGATGCTGAGTGTGACGTTTTAAAGATGGCCGCCGCCATGAAGCAGTAACAATGCCGTACAGCAAGATGGCCGCCGCCTCCAAGCAAGTAATAATTCCGTACAGCAATGTTAATTTTGCGGTTTCTGTTAACCACAAACAAAATATTTATTTATTATTTCCCCCTGCACATAGACATATATTACAGTTCAAATTATATATTGTTTCAGAAGTAAACATAACGTTTATTCATTAAAAACGATCATTTGTGGTGTGTGCGTACAAAACGGAATTGTGCTGACTGCTTCTCTTTATTACATTTTGTCCGAGTGATCCGAAAAACAATCTGAATTTTTCATTAAGAAATCATCGGCCATTTTGGATTCAAAATTCGCATCCAAAGGGTTCAACGACACTGCTGCAGCAATTCAGCAGCTGCTGAGGTACTGAACAGGCCTCTGGTAGTGGGGTAGTGGAGGGGGTGTCGCAATACTTTCGGCAATATAGTGTATAGATATACCATTTTTTCCAGTCTGCATTATTTACGTGTTTTTTTTGAATCTGGCAGAAGACAGGAAGAAGGCCGCCGAATCTGCCCCGCGCGGGTGCCGTGCCCCGGAGGAGGAGGAGGAGGAGCCACGGGCATCCACCAGCGCTGGTATATACTGTTTTATTTTGCAACGACTTTTGGTCAAAAACAGAAACATTTTTTGTTTACTGTATTTTAATTAAATTTTTTTATGTATAGCACAAGAGGAGCAGGAGGAGGAAGAGGAGGAGGAGAGGAGGAGGAGGAGGAAGAGGAAGAGGGGAGCCAGAGGCCGCCAGTCCAGGTTTGTTTTTTTTTACTGTTGTATTTTGCATCGACTTTTGTTCAAAAATAAATCAGTTTTGTTGTTTACTGTATTTTTTTATTTCTTTAATTTCTTACATATAGCCCTGGATATGCTGACGGTGGTCGTGGGGGATCAGTCGGAGGAGGAGGAGGAGCCTCAGGAAGCTGCCAGCACTGGTATATACTACTGTTATATTTTTTCAAGACTTTCAGTCAAAAATAGAAACCTGCTTTACTTACTGTATTTTCCTTCTTTCATTTATTGGATATATAGAAGGAGAAGCCAGACCTCGGGACTCGGAGGCAATTGGTCAGCAGCTTCGCCTGGCAGTCCGGACACTGGACAACGTCCAGGAACTGCTGCAGGTCCTCCGTGAGCAGCTAGTGACCACCGCGGACATGCTTGAGCGGCAGTAAGAAGAGCGACAAGTGCCTCAGCTGCTCCTGCTCGCCTGCTTTGGGTCGGACCAGCGTTTTCTGATCTGGTCCTTCGTACCGTCCTTCCCAAACACTCTAGGATGGTGGTGCGCGTAACTTCTCTGTTCCGATCCTTTCTCAAATTACTCTTCCTGCGTAAGGGCCCTTACTGCAGTCATATTCCTTGTTATCGAAGATGCGGACCAGCTCCAACATCTCCTCAAATGCCAGTAATTATTATCGCCTGGCTTAGACTGGAAGATGTTTGTTTGTGTTGTTTGTGCCCCCGTTGGGCAGTTTGCCATCCTTCCCCATGTAAATAAATTTTCTATTTTTTTATATATTTTCCTGTTGTGTGCGTTGCTTTACGTTAATAAGTTAATTATGTATTGCTTGGTTTCCAGTCCACACTGTTAAAATCATATGTACATAAATTTATTGACATTTCTATGGACCCTTTGTCATAAATTTGTCAACATATTTGTGGCCATGAATGTGACTGTGTAATTTTCACCCAAAAAAATATAACAAGTCCCCTTTTCAATTTTTTTTTAACAAACGCAACTCATAAAATATAACCGCAAACACTCGCATGATAAAATGTGAAAAAAACACTTTACACCTTGTAAAACAAACATTGAAAATTCTAATTTTATTGCATTTTTTTTTATAATATACAGACAGGACATGACGCATACATATGATAATGATATATTATGAATCATCTGCCGAGTCTGCCGGAAAGAACGATATATAACATGTCTGGGTCATATTATAAAAGAAGGCTTCAAAACGCGTTTAAACAAGAGGAGCGAAACTGTTAAAAATTAGCTCAGCAGCAGACCGCAGTGCCGCACACAGGCGTGAAGGGAAGCCGTGAAATGCCTCAGCAGCGAAAGGGTTAATTTTTTTTTGTCTGAAACCTTTAAATCATTTTATTTTTTTTTTAATTTCAGATCATTTTGATCAACTACTTTTTCCGTTTTAAAACCTTTTTGTTCTGGTTTTTATCTTTAAAGTCAGATCATTCGGGTCAGTTTACCGTTTTTTAAATAGTTTTGTTCTTTTTTTTTTTGTTCCTTGGCTTTCATACCATTTTTTTAATGTGATTAAATAAATAAAGTTGTGAAATGTATATTCATAAGAAAAAAAGGATCTTTATTTAATAAAAAAAAACACGATAGAATCGCCAGAATTATCGTATCGACAGAATGAATTATCGGATCCGAAAAACAAACCAAAAATTTATTATATAAAAAATATATAAAGTATAAAAAAGTAAACCATAGTAGTTTACGCGTCAAAACGAATAGAGTTAGACAGCTTTGAAACGAGGAGAACAGACGTTCCGAAAAAAATGAAAAATTCCGAAATCACGAAAAGTTGATACAAAAAACCAGCAAACTGACCCGAAAATACGAAAAATGGTCGATATTCAAAAAAAAAATTTACACGATAAACGAGCCAAACCAAACCGAATCGAAACAGAAATCGGTTGAAACGAGCCGAATCAAAAATTTTAAACATCAGAACAAATCTAATCGAACCGAAAAAAAAATCAGTGCACAAGCCTATTAATATCTGACATCCCGATGTGAAACATCAGGACTTTTGCATTAGATTTCGACCTTTTTTATTTTTTTAACTTCTGGATAGTCGAAAATCGAAATCTATCCAAAAAGTCCCAATGTTTCACATCATTCTGAACTTTGTTTGGATAGAGTAAGTCCGTGGGCGTGCGGCCGTTAAATGTATATACCAGTGGCGTCGTAACATGGGGGCGGGGGTGCGGCCCGCACCAGGTGACACCCGCCTTTAGGGTGACACCGTCACCCTAAGGGCGGGTGTCTCACCCTCCGCCGCGTTTTTCACTCCCTGCGAGCGTCCGAAGCATGCAGCTTCGACGCTCGCCTGGAGGAAACACGTCACCAGCCAATCGCAGCTGGTCACGTGGCTCCCCTGGCGAGCGCCCAAGCTCTGCGCCGCCGGACGCTCTGAGGGAGCGAAAAAGGCAGCGGAGGTGAGCTGGGGCCATTTTCATGAGGTGCTGGGGCATTCCATGTGCTGGGGCAAATCCATGAGGAGCTGGGGCATATCCATGAGGAGCTGGGGCATTCCATGTGCTGGGGCATATCCACGAGGAGCTGGGGCATTCCATGTGCTGGGGCATATCCACGAGGAGCTGGGGCATATCCACGAGGAGCTGGGGCAAATCCATGTGTGAACTGGGGCATATCCACGAGGAGCTGGGGCAAATCCATGTGTGAGCTGGGGCATATCCACGAGGAGCTGGGGCATGTCCACGAGGAGCTGGGCGCATGTCCACGAGGAGCTGGGGCATGTCCACGAGGAGCTGGGGCATGTCCACGAGGAGCTGGGGCAATATCCACGAGGAGCTGGGGCATGTCCACGAGGAGCTGGGGCAATATCCATGAGGAGCTGGGGCATATCCATGAGGATGTCGGATGTCGGCCAAGCTTCCGGTAACTCCCCCTGAGGACTGGCGTCATCGTGCATAGCACGATGACGCCAGTCCTGGAGTTAACCCCAAGCTGCCACAATGGTGGAGATAGGGGGTTCCAAAATGAACTCCCGATCCATGGCAGCTAGGGGTAAAGTTTGGTATTGTTGGATCAGCCAGAGCATGGCTGTTCCGATACCAAACACGAATGTGAAAAACGTTTGTAAAAAAATTAAAAAAATATTTAAAAACATTTATAAAAAAATAATAAACAATTTTTTTTCTTTTTTTTGGTTTGTTAATGCAGCAATATTGTTCCCATTTCAATTATAATGTGAACAATGATGCTGCACTAACGATTTTTGTATGCGGTGCGTTTGTTAAAAATCGCGTAATTTTTCAAAAGAAAATGTAACGAGACCCCATCTCTAATTTTTTAACAAGCGCACCCCATACAAAATATAACCGCAATTGCTCGCATGTTAAAATGTGAAAAAAAAAACACTTTACACATTGTAAATTATTGAAAATTCATATTTTATTGCATTTTTTGTTATAATATACAGACAGGTCATGACGTATACATATATAATAATGACATATTATGAATCTGCTGAGTCTGCCGGAAAGAACGATATATATCGAATCGAATCGAAAAAAAAATCGGTGCACATCCCTAGTGTACGGCTTGAAGGAGAAAAGTTACCAGGAAAGGCTTACTGATCTACAGGGCCGGTGCAAGCATTTTTGTCTACTCAGGCGAAGGTGCGTTTTGGTGCCCCACCCCCCATCCCTACCATGCCATGTCAATCAGCATTGAGATGCATAATAATCTCTAAAGCATACCAAGAAAATAAGTTGTCATTTGCGCTCACCCCAGGCATGTACTGGCCATAGGGACTACAGGGAGATTCCGGTGGGCCGATGGCTCTGTTGGCCAGTGTGAATGCTGGTTCACCGCGTGGCTCGCACTGCCCTATTGGGTGAGGTGAGAACTTCCACACTGCAAAACAGACGCAGTCTCATATTGCGGCCACCGTGCCGGTGAGACCCTCTGCGCATCCGCCTCACCTTAAGGCATGGTGCACACTTGACCTCAGTGCCACTGCGGTGCTTTACCCAATCGCTCTGCAGCAACTCCAGTATCTGTAGAGCGATTGGTTGAGCGATCCAGTTGGATTATATACTATTTTTGTGCGTATTTGCATAATTAAATTGGGCCGGTCTGGATGACATCCAGGGCTGATTTTCTGTCCCAGTCCAGCCCTGCTCACCCCTGTAGCTCCATGTTAAACAGAACACAGAGGTTTTGGTTTATTTGAATGGTCATTAAAGTGTAAGCTCTTCTGCCGCATCACGACACCTCTGGGTCAGGCTAGTCCTTCCTAATGAAACCAAAAGCTGCTTTCTAAGCAACCACATGTCCTCATGCGGCTTCTCAGCCATGAGAGAAACTGGTGGGTTTTATTTATACCCTCACCAGGAGCAATTCAGGTTTATAAGATACGTCTACCTTATTGATGTACTTATACACACTGCAAATTACAGAGCTCACTTCAATAAAACTCATAGTAATGTGCAGTGTGTAAAAGCGTATCACAGAGCTCCACAGTAATAAAACTCACAGTAATGTGCGGTGTGTATGAGCGATCACAGAATCCACAGCAATAAAACTCACAGTAATGTGCAGTGTGAATGAGTGTATAACAGAGCTCCACAGCAATAAAAAAAGGTAATGTACCAATATCAGTTTATTCAAACCCCCTGCATATCATTTTACACCCCCAGTACATGATTTTACACCCACCAGCATAGCAATTTACACCCCAGTAAATCAATTTACAGGCCCAGACCCCAGTATATCAATTTACAGCCCCCCCAGTATATCTATTTACGGCCCCCAGACCCAGTATATCTATTACAGCCCCCAGACCCAGTATATCAATTTACAGCCCCCCAGTATATCTATTTACAGCCCCCCAGTAAATCTATTTACAGCCCCAGACCCAGTATATCAATTTACAGCCCCCAGACCCAGTATTTCATTTTACAGCCCCCCAGTAAATCTATTTACAGCCCCCAGACCCAGTATTTCAATTTACAGCCCCCCAGTATATCTATTTACAGCCCCCAGACCCAGTATATCCATTTACAGCCCCCAGACCCAGTATATCCATTTACAGCCCCCAGACCCAGTATAGCAATTTACAGCCCCCCCAGTATATCTATTTACAGCCCCCCCAGTAAATCTATTTACAGCCCCAGACCAGTATATCCATTTACAGCCCCCAGACCCAGTATATCATTTACAGCCCCCCAGTATATCTATTTACAGCCCCCAGACCCAGTATTTCAATTTACAGCCCCCCAGTATATCTATTTACAGCCCCAGACCCGGAGTATCCATTTACAGCCCCCAGACCCAGTATATGCAATTTACAGCCCCCCCAGTATATCTATTTACAGCCCTCAGACCCAGTATATCCATTTACAGCCCCCAGACCCAGTATATCAATTTACAGCCCCAGACCCAGTATAGCAATTTACAGCCCCCCCAAGTATATCTATTTACAGCCCCCAGACCCAGTATATCCATTTACAGCCCCCCCAGTATATCTATTTACAGCCCCCAGACCCAGTATATCCATTTACAGCCCCCAGACCCAGTATATCCATTTACAGCCCCCAGACCCAGTATAGCAATTTACAGCCCCCCCAGTATATCTATTTACAGCCCCCAGACCCAGTATATCCTTTACAGCCCCCAGTATATCTATTTACAGCCCCCAGACCCAGTATTTCAATTTACAACCCCCCAGTATATCTATTTACAGCTCCCAGACCCAGTATATCCATTTACAGCCCCAGACCCAGTATATCCATTTACAGCCCCCAGACCCAGTATATCCATTTACAGCCCCCCCAGTATATCTATTTACAGCCCCAGACCCAGTATATCCATTTACAGCCCCCCAGTATATCTATTTACAGCCCCCAGACCAGTATTTCAATTTACAGCCCCCAGTATATCTATTTACAGCCCCCAGAACCAGTATATCCATTTACAGCCCCCAGACCCAGTATATCAATTTACAGCCCCCCCAGTATATCTATTTACGGCCCCCAGACCCAGTATATCTATTTACAGCCCCCAGACCCAGTATATCAATTTACAGCCCCCCAGTATATCTATTTACAGCCCCCCAGTAAATCTATTTACAGCCCCAGACCCAGTATATCAATTTACAGCCCCAGACCCAGTATTTCAATTTACAGCCCCCCAGTATCTATTTACAGCCCCCAGTAAATCTATTTACAGCCCCAGACCCAGTATTTCAATTTACAGCCCCCCAGTATATCTATTTACAGCCCCCAGACCAGTATATCCATTTACAGCCCCCAGACCCAGTATATCCATTTACAGTCCCCAGACCCAGTTTAGCAATTTACAGCCCCCCCAGTATATCTATTTACAGCCCCCAGACCCAGTATATCCATTTACAGCCCCCAGTATATCTATTTACAGCCCCAGACCCAGTATTTCAATTTACAGCCCCCCAGTATATCTATTTACAGCCCCCAGACCCAGTTATATATTTACAGCCCCCAGACCCAGTATAGCAATTTACAGCCCCCCAGTATATCTATTTACAGCCCCCAGACCAGTATATCAATTTACAGCCCCAGACCCAGTATATAGCAATTTACAGCCCCCTCAGTATATTTACAGCCCCCAGACCCAGTATATCCATTTACAGCCCCCCCAGTATATCTATTTACAGCCCCCAGACCCAGTATATCCATTTACAGCCCCCAGACCCAGTATATCAATTTACAGCCCCCAGACCCAGTATAGCAATTTACAGCCCCCAGTATATCTATTTACAGCCCCCAGACCCAGTATATCCATTTACAGCCCCCAGACCCAGTATATCCATTTACAGCCCCCAGACCCAGTATAGCAATTTACAGCCCCCCCAGTATATCTATTTACAGCCCCCAGATCCAGTATATCCATTTACAGCCCCCCCAGTATATCTATTTACAGCCCCCAGACCCAGTATATCCATTTACAGCCCCCCCAGTATATCTATTTACAGCCCCCAGACCCAGTATTTCAATTTACAACCCCCCAGTATATCTATTTAGAGCTCCCAGACCCAGTATATCCATTTACAGCCCCCAGACCCAGTATATCCATTTACAGCCCCCAGACCCAGTATAGCAATTTACAGCCCCCAGACCCAGTATAGCAATTAACAGCCCCCCCCAGTATATCTATTTACAGCCCCCAGACCCAGTATATCCATTTACAGCCCCCAGACCCAGTATATCAATTTACAGCCCCCAGACCCAGTATAGCAATTTACAGCCCCCAACCCAGTATATCCATTTACAGCCCCCCCAGTATATCTATTTAACAGCCCCCAGACCCAGTTATAGCAATTTACAGCCCCCCAGTATATCTATTTACAGCCCCCAGACCCAGTATATCCATTTACAGCCCCAGACCCAGTATAGCCATTTACAGCCCCCCCCAGTATATCTATTTACAGCCCCCAGACCCAGTATATCCATTTACAGCCCCCCCAGTATATCTATTTACAGCCCCCAGACCCAGTATATCCATTTACAGCCCCCCAGTATATCTATTTACAGCCCCCAGACCCAGTATATCCATTTACAGCCCCCCCAGTATATCTATTTACAGCCCCAGACCCAGTATATCCATTTACAGCCCCCCAGTATATCTATTTACAGCCCCCAGACCAGTATTTCAATTTACAGCCCCAGACCCAGTATAGCAATTTACAGCCCCCCCAGTATAGCAATTTACAGCCCCAGACCCAGTGCAGCAATTTAAAGCCCCCCCCAGTATATTAATCTACACCCCCCTCCCATTAGTTTATTCACACCTGGTAATAAATCTCCTCTCTGCCTCGGTCCTCCACTGCAGCAGAGTGAAAGCACGCGGGCTGGTGGCTCCTCCTGCAGTTGTTTTCCTGGGCTATGTGGATCACGTGTGGGGGCGGCGCCAAATTACACAGTGTGCCTGCTCGTGTTAAGAACGTGGGATGGGACTGAGACAGGCACACACTCTGCAGCGCCACCGCAAATCTGATTTTTCCGCCCCTCAAACTGGCAGCAGGCCAGGACAGTAAGGCGGCCGCCTGTGCCGCCTTACATTAGCGCCGGCCCTGATGATCTAACATGTACAGCTTGGAAAAAAGACGAGACAGAGGGTATATGATAGAAACATTTAAATACGTAAAGGGAATCCACAAGGTAGAGGAAGGGAGTATATTTAAAAGGAAACAAAGTAGCAAAACAAGAGGACATAGTCTTAGATTAGAGGGGCAAAGGTTTAAAAGTAACATCAGGAAGCATTATTTTACTGAGAGGGTGGTGGATACATGGAACAGTCTTCCAGTAGAAGTGGTAGAGGCCAAAACAGTAATTGAATTTAAGCAAGCATGGGATAGGCATAAGGCTATCCTAAACAAAAGATAAATCCAGGTAAAGTATCCATGTAATTGGGCAGACTAGATGGGCCGAAAGGTTCTTATCTGCCGACATTTTTCTATGTTTCTATGTAACATGAAGCGAACACATTCAGGGTTATTCAAAGAGAATGAAAAGTCACCGTAGGTTCGGTGAGTTTTCGTTTGCTTCAGTTCGGCGTGGTTCGGCGATCCTATTTCGGCGACCCTGCGGTGTATTCAGCAAGCACCACAGGGTCCCCGAAGTGCAAGGAAAACCCGCCGTACACTCACAGCAAAACCCGCCGAACACTCACTAAAACCCGCATAACAGCTGGATTAACTCCGCCGAATATGCCGGAGAAACCCGAGCAGCCGCCGATCACAGAGCAGAGCAGCTGCCGGAAAAAGCCGGCACCGCACACGAATGGAGTGAAATGGAGTGGAGTGAAAAAATAGTTTGCCTGAATGTTTGAAAAGTGAAACGCTGTTTGCAAAGAAACTACTGAACGAAAATGTCTGAAACTTACGTGAGGTCCAATGAATGATAATAAAAAGGGCTGTTACAGAAAAAAGAAACGGGAAAAAATTCTCAAACAAATCCCGAAAAATGTCTGAAAGATCCTAAAAAAATCTAACAATAAAGGGACTTTTTACTGCAGAATAAAATAATAAACGGTTTATTAGATATTGGATTAAAACGGGAATATTTTTAACATTGAAGCCTATGGGATTCGCCTGAATAAACCTGCCGAATGAAACCACCGAATGGCAGAGCATTTCGACAACTTTTCATTGCTAGTTTTTGTTCTCTGAATAGCCGAAGCCTTGCTTCTCTATGGGGATTTCACTGCCCTCGAACAAGCACCAAACAGGCACCGTATGTGCAGGCAATCCGCCAACATTTGGCGAACTGCCTGCTCTCTGAATAGCCGAATGGCCAGGAAAGGTAACCGTACACTGAATTTCAGCATTCGGTTACCTTTCGCCAGCAATTTAGCTCTCTTTGAATAATCTCCATTGTGTTGAAGGTGACCAAGTCCAGCGTCTCCTTTCCCAGTGGGTGCATGTGATGCTGCTTGAAGACCTTTAACAAATTAAAAATGTACTTTGGAGATAATTTTATAAGGCTAACATTAAAGAAAGAAATTAGCTTTTTGGAGAAATCAATGAAGCTACAGCATGGATTAAAGAATGTAAAACAACATGTTAACGGTGTGACAGATATTACAAGCAAAGACTTTAATGCAAGAAAAATTGCAAGTATATATGCATAGATAGGGTGATACATTACATGATAAATATGTCTCGTAACTCCGAGACAAAGGAAACTGATAAATGTAGTGGATACTAGTTGTATAAGAAAATAATGTCCACGAGCAGATATATTACAGATGTGTGGTGAAAGCATGTGTGAGATTTAACATCTGGCAGGCAGAGGTAATGCTATGTAATGTCTACGTTCTTGGGATCCACTATACTGCTCAACGACTAAAGGGAAATTCTTGCACTGTTAATTTGTACCTTCGATCCATTAAAGCAGGGTTAGGCAAACTTGGCCTTCCAGAGTTTTTTAAACTATAAGGGGTTATTCAGAGAGCACCGAAATGTCGTCTCTCTCGTTCCCCGCACTTCGGGGAATGAAATTCCCTGACCCTGCATTGAATTCAGCATTCGCCATAGGGTCCCTGAAGTGCAGGGAAAAGCCGCCGATCGGATCCAGAAAAAAAAATAATTGCTGAAAACCCGATACGATCCCAAAAAAAATCTGATCTATTCAAACTTGCCGAACGTACCTGACGATCCGCCGCAAACCCACGTGCGAACAAAGCAGACGATCCACTGAACACAGCGCTGACCAGCCGCCAGAAAAAGTCGACGAACGGGGGTATAACAAAAAAAAAAAAGAGATTGAATCTTTCAAAATTGTAAACGCTGTTTGCAGAAAATTACTGGACGAAAATGTCTGGAATTAACATATAAGGTCCTATGAATAATAATAGAAAGGTCTGTTACAGGTAAAAAAAATGCGCTATTTAAAAAAAATCTGTCGAAGAAAATCGCCTAAAAAATCATAAAAGAAAAAGACTTTTTGCTGCAAATTAAAAGAATAAATGTTTTAATGGATACTGAATACAATCAAGAATATATATATATTTTTAAATCTTTATTTTAGAATTTTTGCATTGTCAAACCAATAGCCAACAGTAAGAAATGGCCACGCAGGGCCATAACATGTAATTTAAAGGCATCAACATAGGTACAGCATAATAATTTAAAATAAAAATCAAAAATCAGCGCAAGGGGGCTCAGCTGAAAAGGAAATGTGCCATCTAAAATCTTTGCATAGAAAATAAGTCCCCTGTGGGGGTAAGTACAGCTAAAAGAAAAAGACAAAAAGTTCTCTCAAATTGTCCAAAACGTCACAGAATGTGGGGGGAGAAATAACTGGGGAATCACATCAGAACATAGGCCATAGATCTCCTCAGCCTGCATTGACAAATGGCAAGGGACATTGAACAGGTAACGTTTCACCTACTGGGCCGGAACGTCTGGCCACCACCAGCCTGCAGCCAAGGAAAAGAGCGTCAGATCTCTGCAAGACCCGAGCCCCACTGCAAGCTCCACCGCCAGAAGCACAGGGCTAGGTGGAATCTCAGCAGGCGCATCTGCACCATTCTGACCGCCAGCCGGGAGGGGCCGACCATCCCAGGTCGTCGAGGGGGGAACCGCCAGCACCTGTTTTGCCAGCATAGTCATCCTCTGGAGCGCGCAGGTAGCACCCACACCGCCAGTACTCAAAGCCAGGAGCCGCATAGGTGGTCTGGAGACATCCGGGGCAGTACGAAATCTGGATCGCCATCCGCAATGCCTCTCTCCATGGGATCAGCAGCAGGTAGGTAAGACTCGGAGGGGCATAGAGTCGCATCAGCCCCAAGCTCAGCCATCTTAAGGGTCCCCTGTTCCCAGCAGCGTCGTAATGCGGCCATCATCTTGCGCCATACCCCTTTAGTAAGTGGGCCGTCAGCATCCTCCCCCGCCAACAGTAATAAGCAGGCGTCTAGGCCAGAAAGAACAGCTCCCTCACCTCCAGTGGGGGGAGGGGGTCCAACCCGCCGTCGTTCCGTGGGTCTGTCCGCCACCCTCTCAGAGTCGCCGCCAAGAGCGGGTGGGAGACAGGGGCCCTACATCTCCGCAGTCCGCGGTAGGAACTCCGGTCTGGAGGGAAGCGATCAGCAAGGACGGGGTCATGAGGTATCAGAGGCTCAGTAATAGGCCTCAAGATGGCTGCCTGCATCTTCTTCAGCCTCCAAGCAACAGCTGCAAGGGAAACCTCTCGTCTGGAGCAGGGGACTCAATGGGCTCCGGGCAGTCCAGAACCGATGGCCAGCCACCCAGGGTTCGGTAGCTTCAAAAATATCGCGGGCAGAGTCATCTGTGTGTCCCTAAAAGGAGAAGACATGCAGAGCTCCACTACTACACGTCCTCTCCTGCGAGCAGCCGGCCACACCCCCCAAAAGCAAGAATATTTTTAACATTATATTGAAACCTATGGGATTCGCCTGATTAAACCTGCTGAATGAAACCATCAAACATCAGGGCATTTCACTGACATTTCTCTGTATAGGTTAACCATTGCTTCTCTGATTTCACTGCAGTCGAACAGGCGCCGTATTTCGCTGGCAATTTGCCAATATGTGGCGAATTGCCAGATTTTTAATAGCCGAATGGCCCCGAAATTGCACCGTACAGGGAGGGCAATTGCCCTCGGCTCTCTCTGAATAACCCTGTATACTTCCTTTGAGGCTCAGCCAAAGTAATGTGTGGCTGATCATCACGAGAGTTGTGCTTCCAAAACCTCTGAACGTCCAAGGTTGCAGGAATCAATTGGCTCAGCTAGTCGCTAGGGAAACGTAGGCTAATTCAGGAGCATTAGCCCGGAGTTGTCACAATGTATGGTGCGCTTTATCTTCTACCAACTGCATCACGAATTTCTTTAAATTTTTAAAAGACTTGCCAGGTTATAAAAGTCTTATTTCTCCCTCTATCCCTCTGTTAGCTAATCAGACGTCTCCTCCCATTCCTCCTCTGAACAGCTCAATTGTGCACACAACACACAAAGCCTAAGCAGAATCCCTTCCTCCGACTCAGAACTGCATAGTACACAGAAAATAGTTTGAGATATGCTAATGCAATTTTATAAATTACTTTAAAAACCACTAGAATACTCCTTTATGGGAAAAGTGCTACTCTGTACAGTGATTCAGACCTTCTCCTTTTGGTTTAATAAATAGAATATTTACTCCAAGCTGTGTAAGATTAACTAATATATATATATATATATATATATATGTGTTTACTAGGGATAAAATCTCAAATAAAATACACACCACTGTTTAAATAAAATGTAACGTTACTATGATATTTTCAATTTATATATATTTCTGTATTTCTTTTCTCCAGTGTTCATGCCAATAAACTATCCATTAATTCCTACATCCAGTACAATCACGGCCTTCTAATTGAAGATTTTATTCTTGATTCATTTTTTTCCAGGAAAGACAGGTGGCCAGCTATATTTTGGCATCTGTTATTCGGAGGTTCAGCCCTTCTAGAAGATCTTCGCTACATGACCTATTTAGAAGATCCATGAATGAGTCACTCAAGTCCCTGTTCAACACAGAAACAAAGTTCCCGCCACAGTATCCCGCATTGCCCCCCTGGAACCCTTGCACTAACTCTTGTATCCACTTCAGGTCTTGAGTCAGTTCCTTGTTAAGGTTATCGTAGCGAGACTCAAGCTCGGAGTATCTCCCGGAGAGGTTTCCAAGGCTGGATCCCACCAGGCGCATGTCATTTTTAAGGCTCCTCTTCATGGATTCTACTTTGCGGCTTTCGTAGCGAAGCTGAGAAAGCTCATGTCTAACATTTTCATTCTCCTCCTTGTACCAGGTTTCCTTCTCGTTATATATGGATATAAGGGCCTCTACATCCTCTTGAAGAGTCTCATAATTTCTAGCCAGGATGCTATATCTGTGTTCAGCATTGGAGATGTCTTCCACCACCTGGGCAAAACGCTCAAAATTGACGTAGGTGTTGTTGGGCGGCATGCTGGAGTGTGATTTCATGGTATACTCCTTGAGTCTTTTGGCCTTAAGTTTCCTCATGGCGGATTTTTTGTTGTCATGGATTTTGTTTTCCTCTTTAGACTGGACAGTCTTCAGAAGAGAAAGGAGGATATTTATAATCAGAGGAAGATACTACGGATGTCTGTGCACTCAGGGTAAAAACTCATGCCAGGGAGATGCCAAAACAGGATTACACATGCCCCGTCAGAAGCGGATCCGAGGTCAAATGTTATATGTGACTAGGACATGTCAAACTACATTCCTTCAATCACAAGCATCAAACAATCCAAAACCACTCACAGTATTTTAGTACATATGTTAATCACACATTAAAGAAGGGTTTGACGGATATTTAAAAAATCGGAAGCCAGTAAGAAAATGTCACAGCAAACTTCTGATTTCAAACAACCATATATGGTTTTGCTAATAGATTTGGAGAGAAAGAAGCCAGGATAAAAATCAAGTCGCCTGTGTCTACCTGGCGCCTGGATTTATCAAGCACCCACTAACCCCTTCCCTACCATTACCAAGGATGCCAAGTTGCTTCAAACAAAGGTGAAAAACACTGAACAACGGTTCCGCTGTTATTCTTCCGGAGAAGGAGCCAACTACATTTCTTCTCCATTTAACCTTGTTCTACAACTACAATGAACTTTTCAAACTGTCGGTCTCCACTGTACTCCGATCGCAAAACCGGTGAATAGAGCACTGGACATGTCCGACTGAAGAAACTATGAAAACTATGCTGAACACCATGGTATAACTTCCCTAGATATTGAATACGCTGTACTTTCATCGTAGTTGATCCACTGTAGTTGGCCAAAATAAAGCCACTCTTGCTTGACAAAAACAATGGTGGTCTCTGAATGGACCTTTAGACTGGGGCCACAAGACTGCACAAAGTACGTCTGTTATAACAGATGTACTTGTGGAGACCACATGACGTGTATGAATTTTGCTGTTGAAGATAACAAAAACTCGAGAAATACGGACGCTAAAGAAAACATTGCGTTTTGTAGTGTCAGTTTCATAAACACCATCAAACGGACATCAAATGAGCGCTCGTCTGATGTCCTGTACTCCCACCTATAGAAAGCATCACATCCATAGACATATCTCGACACGCATTCTAGCATTTTGACACCCACCAAAAATCTGCATCCGTTCTAACGTGCGTATAAGTGTGCATGTACGTCATGTGTTGTTCCCTATATGAGCCATCAAATTTCAGCCCTAAGCATAGAAGTAGAAACAATAGCAGTTAACTAGCTGCTTCACCATTTCACATTGTAAAGATATGCATTACTTTCTATAAAACGCACGCCCGTTGTTTTAATGTTTGATGTGCCCCTTAAAACGCAGAATGAAAAGATTTGTTTTCTGTCCTGCAGTCAGTTTAGATGCTAATGTTAGAAACATAAAGCGCCAAATGTGTAGAAAGGCAAAAATCAAGGCACATCTGCAGTGCGTATGTTATGTGTCACACTATTATCATGCACATCACAAGCCGTCTCAGACTCACCGTGATCCACGGGTGGGATAAAGCATCCGGGATAGAGAGACGTTTCCTGAAATCAAAAGCATGAACATGGTTATTGCGTAAACTCGATAATGTGCAAGATTTATTCTTTCTCTTGACATAGATATAATGAAACGATGAATGCAAAATATATTTTACTACATCAATGCAAATAATAATAAAGAGGGTTATTAATTAAAAAAAATGGAGTATCAATTGAAAAAAAGTTCGACCAAACATCATTTGTATCAATCCGGTGTTGATCGTTCTGGAAATAATATAAAATAGCAGTTGCTATCCAATTGAGAGACCTAAATCCAGGCTGGAATGATCAGAGGAGTAACAGGGAATCAATCCAGCAAGCCTTTGAGTGGGGCTGAAGGTATTTGGAATTGCTTCCAAAACAAGCCTTGCTAATGAATAATTAAAATAAGTATGCTAGAGGTTAAAGAGACAGGAACATATTAATAAATTCTAGCTATGTGCATGGCTGAAAAATTTGTTTAGTTTAGTTTCGTTACGTTTTTAAATCATTTCGTTTTCGGAATTCCGTAACTAATTTCGTTTCGATTTGAAATTTCGAATCGATTCGAATTTCATATATCAATTCGATAGTTGATAGTGATCCAAAATTCGAATTGATAAGTAAAACCCCAATTGAATCAAATTTTGCTGTTAAAAGAAAAGCTAGGGTTAAATTTTAAGCTCTGTCACAGATTTAGTATGAGTTAAATTAAACAGTGAAACAAAATTAATTTGTTTCATAAAGTCCTTTGCTGACTATTACTTGTATTGTAAGTTAAGATTAATTCAATAGTTGATATCAATTTTGGTAGTTCATTTCAAATTCAATAGCTGATATCAGCTATTCAAATTTTTCTTTTATGATGATGACACAGTGTAAAACTAAATAAATTCATTATATACCATTTTGAATTCGTATCGTATCGATTCGTTATTCGGAAGTACCTCCGAATACGAATTATCAAATTTCGTTCCAAATTCCGATTTTTTTTCCTGAAACGAATGCACATCTCTAATAAATTCAAGGAAATCCCAAAAGTCATTTATCTGGGAGAATGGCCCCAATGTTCCAAAGCCCAATATTTATTTATATATTTATAAAGGATTTTACCAGGAAAGATACTTGAACGAGAGAAATCTCAATGTATGTCCTGGGTTCAAGAACATTGAATTTTACAGTTGTTACAGAAATACAAAGTAATACAATGCAAGATATTAAAAATAACACAAATATACAGATTAACACAGAAAATAAATATGTAGGAAATATAGTCACTATGTTGCATGTTTACAGGTGCATTCTGTATCGAGGTATATTAATAGAGATCTGTTAAGTGACTTTAGACTGGGGAAGATTTGATGGCGTCTGGGAGGTTATTCCTTATTTGCGGGGCTCTGTAGGAAAATGTCACGGACTGCGTCAAGCGTGGCGTGCAGTAGTGTGAGTGTGAGCCCAGGATGCAGTAATAGCAGCAGAAGACAGGGATTAGGCAGATTACTGGGTTTATTTGTATTACAAATAAACAAACAGAACTAAATAAACTGATACAGGGAAAACACAGGTTTCGGTATGGGTGATGGTACCCAGAGCAGAGGGAAGACAGGGATCTCTTTGGTAGACTTGGGTCTCAGGAACTTCACGAAGTAGGTCTGCACTAGATAGGGTTGTGAACTTCAATGAGGAAGCATTGGATCAGGGGTGTAGCTTCCTCATAAGCAAGATCAATTAGGGAGTATTAAGGGCAGGTGTGATTCCTGGTCCATATGCAAATTATAGTCCAAGAAGCATATGGAGGAAAAGTCCTAGAACCTGCATAAGGCGATGCAGGACATGGCAAAAAAGGGGAACAAAAGGGGGCGCCAGAGGGTCTGGAGGTTCGGACCGAGACAGAACCCCCCGACAAGGGGCAACCTCTGGGTGCCCCAGACATGGTCGAGGACTGGCAGGCACAACATATAGAGTCCAAAGTCATACAGGGGGATGGCAGGTCAAATAGTTGTTGCACCACCGGAGGACGAATAAAAAGTCCTGACTACCAGGGGTTTCTTTAGGGTATATAGTCTGTGGGACTGACTGGCACAGCTCAGTAGCCGGATGCAACACAGCGTCGGTAGTGGCACGGTTTTGTGATGACACCTTGACTGCCGGGCTCGGTGGGGCAGCGCCCTTGGCATGGCTCATTGGGGCAGCGCCCTTGGCGATGACCGATGGGGCAGCGCCCTTGGCACGTCTCGGTGGGGCAGCGCCCTTGGTGATGACCAGTGGGGCAGCACCCTTGGCACGGCTTGGCGGGGCAGTGCTCTCAGCGATGACCGGTGGGGCAGCGACCTTGGCACGGCTCGGTGGTGACACCTTGACTGCTGGGCTCGGTGGAGCAGCGCACTTGACACAGCTCATTGGGGCAGCGCCCTTGGCAAGGACCAATGGGGCAGTGCCCTTGGCACGGCTTGGCAGTGACACCTCGACAGCTGGGCTCGGTGGGGCAGCGCCCTTGGTGATGACCAGTGGGGCAGCGACCTTGGCATGGCTCGACGGTGACACCTCGACTGTTGGGTTCGTTGGGGCAGCGCCCTTGGTGATGACCAGTGGGGCAGCGCCCTTGGCAAGGCTCGATGGGGCCTGGATCTCTGTACGGCACGGCTCTGCAGCGACCTGGGTACAGCACGGCTCTGCGGCGACCTGGGTACAGCACGGCTCTTGCTGGGCAGTGAGCGGCTTGGCCTTATGGCGGCGTCGCCCCGTGGCGGTGACAGTTCTGGAAATCCTGCGGGATGCAGGGCAACAGCTTCTGGAAATCCTGCGTGATGTATGGCAGCAGCTTCTGGAAATCCTGCGGGATGCAGGGCAGCAGCTTCTGGAAATCCTGCGGGATGCAGGGCAGCAGCTTCTGGAAATCCTGCGGATGCAGGGCAGCAGCTTCTGGAAATCCTGCGGGATGCAGGGCAGCAGCTTCTGGAAATCCTGCGGGATGCAGGGCAGCAGCGACAACTGGAAATCCTGCGGGATGCAGGGCAGCGACAACTGGAAATCCTGCGGGATGCAGGGCAGCGAGTTCTAGAGATCCTGCGGGATGCAGGGCAGCGAGTTCTAGAGATCCTGCGGGATGCAGGGCAGCGAGTTCTAGAGATCCTGCGGGATGCAGGGCAGCGAGTTCTAGAGATCCTGTGGGATGCAGGGCAGTGAGTTCTAGAGATCCTGCGGGATGCAGGGCAGCACACTCTAGAGATCCTGCGGGATGCAGGCAGCACACTCTAGAGATCCTGCGGGATGCAGGGAAGCAGACTCTAGAGATCCTGCGGGATGCAGGGAAGCAGACTCTAGAGATCCTGCGGGATGCAGGGAAGCAGACACAGATTCTGCGGCCTGGCATGGCTTGGTCAAAAAGGTTTGGTAAGGCTGGAACATGGAGGAGGTTTTCTGCAGGCGCTCTTGACAGTTCTCTCGTTTGTGCAGGGAAGAACCGCAATAAAAACACAATCTGAGTTCTTCTCCATACCTTTTCCTCCGGTGTTAGGGTTCCTCTGAAACCTTTCATAGGTTTAGGGTTTCGCTCCGTAATCCAGGCACTCTTGGAACTCTGCAGCACAACGGTGAGCACCAAGTCCAGGTGCTGCACAAACATAGCAAGGGTCCCCTTCAAGTTCTCAAGCAGGGCTATCATTACTGTGGGCTCACTGGTTTCAGGCTTCCTCATTCTGTCACGGACTGCGTCGAGCGTGGCGTGCAGTAGTGTGAGTGTGAGCCCAGGATGCAGTAATAGCAGCAGAAGACAGGGATTAGTAGACAGATTAGGTAGACAGATCTACCTCTCTACCCCTGATCTCTCTCCCCCTGTCCTTTCAAAAGTCAGTGACTGTTTATCTGGCATCTCCTCCTGGATGGCCTCCCACCACCTAAAGATCAACATGTCAAAGACTGAACTCCTACTTATTCCTCCCTCCAATGCCTCCCCACCTCCTGACTTCTCTATCACGGTGGAGGGTATCACCATCTCCCCATCAAACCAAGTTCGCTGTCTTGGAGTTACACTTGACTCTGCTCTTTCCTTCATCCCCCACATCAAGTCTCTTTCCTCCTCCTGCCGATACCAACTGCGTAATATTTCCAGAATTCGGCCATTTCTTACCGCTGTCACCACAAAACAACTCATACACACCCTGGTAATCTCCCGACTCGACTATTGCAATAATCTCTTATCTGGCCTCCCTCTGTCCCGCCTCTCCCCCCTACAATCCATCCTGAACGCCTCCGCCAGGCTAATTCACCTCACCTGCCGCTCTGTCTCTGCCGCTCCCCTCTGCGAGTCCCTTCACTGGCTCCCCATCCACTGCAGAATTAAGTTCAAAATCCTTATCCTTACCTACAAAACCCTCACTAACTCAGCGCTCCACTACCTGTCCTCACTAATCACCAAATACACCCCAGCCCGCTCCCTAAGGTCAAACAGTGACCTGCGCCTAGCTTCTCCCCGCATCACCTCTTCCCATGATAGACTGCAGGATTTCTCACGCGCAGCCACGACTCTCTGGAACAATCTCCCTCGTACTGTCAGACTTTCCCCTAACTTCTCTTCCTTCAAACGCTCCCTTAAAACATTCCTATTTAGGCAAAGCCTACCACCCAACTCACTGACGCAACCATCAATCACTCTCACCTTACAGTCCTCTCCTCCTGTTTCCAACCCCAACCCTCCCAGATTGTGAGTTCCTACGGGAATAGGGTCCTCATGTCCTCCTGTACTGTTTGTCAAATGTTGTTCAATGTATTGTAACCCTGTCTATACTGTGCCTATTGTACAGCGCTGCGGAATATGCTGGTGCTTTATAAATAAAGAATAATAATAATAATTAGGCAGGTTACTGGGTTTATTTGTATTACAAATAAACAAACAGAACTAAATAAACTGATACAGGGAACAATAATAGCAAGGGGGAAAACACAGATACCGGTATGGGTGATGGTACCCAGAGCAGAGGGAAGACAGGGATCTCTTTGGTAGACTTGGGTCTCAGGAACTTCACGAAGTTGGTCTGCACTAGATAGGGTTGTGAACTTCAATGAGGAAGCATTGGAACAGGGGTGTAGCTTCCTCATAAGCAAGATCAATTAGGGAGTATTAAGGGCAGGTGTGGTTCCTGGTCCATATGCAAATTATAGTCCAAGAAGCATATGGAGGAAAAGTCCTAGAACCTGCATAAGGCGATGCAGGACATGGCAAAAAAGGGGAACAAAAGGGGGCGCCAGAGGGTCTGGAGGTTCGGACCGTGACAGAAAATGAGGAGCGAGCCATATATGGGAGGGATAGAAAGCAAATAGTGGGGTCCTATAGTGGCTTATCGATATAATGATCCATCCTCGACTCCTATCCACTATGGGTAAGAAGCATGCAAGTTAATGACATGTGTTGAGTAGGTTTCTTCCACTCAAGCATAGACATGGTTTATTGAATCCATATGTCCATTTCTGGGAAGCTACCACCCTACCTGAATAGGCTGCTTCCCCCAGCAGCTCCCTCATCCTATAACCTCCGATTCAGGACCTGCACCTTACTTGCAATACCACAATACAAAAAGAAAGTGGCTCGATCCTCATTTTCCTACAGAGCACCGCAACTATGGAATAACCTCCCAGACGCCATCAAATCTTCCCCCAGTCTAAAGTCACTCAAGAGACCCCTATTAACATACCTCAATACGGAATGCACCTGTAAACATGTAACATAGTGACTATATTTCCTACATATCTATTTTCTGTGTTAATCTGTATATTTGTGCTTTGTGTTAATATCTTGCATTTTATTACTTTGTATTTCTGTAACGACTATAACAATTTAATGTTCTTGAACCCAGGACATACTTGAAAACGAGAGAAATCTCAATGTATCCTTCCTGGTAAAATACTTTATAAATAAATAAATACATTTTATGTGTAAAACACATGCCCATTCAACAACTAGGGTGATGACATTACTAAAATATTTATTTTTACTACTAGCTTCATCAGCAACACAGAACCTTTATTGTCCAAGATCAGGAAGCACTTAGCACCAACTTTGTAATATTGCCCTAACTTAACCGGAGCTGTTGCAACCTTGACAACTCCATAGACTATAATGGCTCCGGTAAGTTTACAACATCTCTGGTTAGCTCCAACCTTGTAATATCGCCCTGTCTCCTTAACAGAGAGAAAAAAATTGTCCCCCTTTTTTTTTTTGAGAAAAGGATTTTACCAGGAAGGATACATTGAGACTTCTCTCGTTTTCAAGTATCTCCTGGATGGCGAGTATGTACCGTTAGGTGTCTTGCCCAAGGACACTTACTGGAGAGGTGCTCGTCGGGATCAAACCCATGACTCCACAAGCTCTCTCCACACAGAGCAGTGATGTTACCTCTACTCCACCCAGCCGGTACTGGCCAAGCTGGTAAAAAAGGGGTTCCGTCAAGCATTAGCGGCTCACTATTGCGAGAAAGTGCTATCTTAGCGGCTCAGCTGGAATAGCAGGAGAGCTATTAACATTAAGAAGTGGGGAGGTTGTACTTTATGGCTGACTCAATAATGTTAATGGCTTGGTGGAATAAGGCTTGTTATTTCCTAAAATGGCACAAGATCTACTCAAGTGATCCGTCAGTTTACTTTCAATTAAATTGGCAAGACTTTTGCTTCTAAAGAATTCTGGAAGCGATGCACAAGTTACTACTTGGATTTTCTTTTCCTTTTTTCCCCCAAATATTAGGCAAAATAATTCTAAGACTCTTATCGAAACCCAAGGCCATGTAAGGGTCATGGTGTTCTTTGATCTCCAGAAATGACACTAATTATCAGAAAGAACAAATCCCAGTATGTAAATAAAGTCACTTGTCACATGTTTCAAATTCAGTAATATGAGACTTTATATTGTAAGAAACAATCCATGCACAGTGACTTAGTCTCCAAACACAAAAAAGCCAATTTTTATTCTTAGGTTGATAAACTGTTTATTTTAGACATGAACTTTAAAAAAAATATGTGTTTATGATTAGGCTGGAACATGTACTTAACTCTTGGCTAGGCTGCCTTTATTGATTCTCATAACCTCTCACCTTGTGTCCTTCACAAGCAATTTTGCGATAAAATCTTTGGCCAGGTCACTGGTGTGGCTGAAAAACTCTTCGTCAAACTCGTAGTTGACAGCTGTTATATTTGACAGAGTTTCCTGTTTGTTGTCTCCTAGGAAGGGAGACGCTCCGCTCAGCCTGAGAATGTTAGATGGTGAGACACACACAAGATTAACATGAATCACAGAGACATGCGTGAAACATGGTCGCAGCCACTCAATACCACATACACGTCCTGTCTTAACCCCAAATCCCAACTGATCCTTTGTGCCAGTTTATGAGTTTTGTCCTGATCATATACCGGGTCGATGTTTCTTGAATAGTGAACCTAGCATAGCTCAAGGCTGACCGTGACCATGACCAGACTTGGTTTTGCTTCTTGTACAACCATTTACGCTTGGCTTATTGCCCCAATTCCTTGTTCTTCAAGAATTGTCTTAGATCTTGGAATGGTCTTCTGACCACAGCATATTTATAATGCTATGATTTATGCGTTGGGGTCCCATGTTAGAATTGTGTGAAACCTCAAAGACAGCAGCTTGAGTTAAATCTCCATAACGTTACAGTATTCTGTCTTGTGAGTGGTCTTTACTATGCCTGCATCCTCATTAGCCACAGGACGTTGCAAACGCAAATAGAAATAAGTGCATCTTGATAGTCCAAAGAAAATATAACGGGCATTAATTTTAATTATAGCAGCTTTCATTTTTAATTTAAATTAGCAGAAAGGCCAAAAGCTTCCGACGACGTGTCACGTGGTCTTATATTACACAGTCTCCAACAAACACACACTAAAATGTACAATACTCACAATATGTAGGTGATCACTCCAATGCTCCTAAAACAGAAAACGTTACTGTATTAGTATTGGCTTTTACAACAGGCACTTCCAAATACAGCGTGGAGCCATCTACTGCCATATTGTTTTAACTCTTGTCATCCAGTTCAGTGGTTCCCAACCACGGTCCTCAGGTCCCCCTAACAGGCCAGAATTTGAGGATTGGAGAAAAACAGACTGAATCCTTCAATCACTGAGCAGAAAATCATATCACCTGTGCTTTGCTTCACATGTCTAGAAAACGTGACCTGTTAGGGGGACCTGAGGACTGTGGTTAGGAACCACTGCTCTAGTTTGTAGGCTAAAGAGCAGAAACTCACCACATGTCGACTGCCAGTCCAAGGGGCTCATAATTCACTATCTCGGGAGCTGAAAAACAAATAGTATATAGTTACAAGTGAAAGACTCCTGTTTCTTTCTGTCAGTAGATAAGAAAACTTTTTTCACGGGGAATTGGACAAATTTGAAGGATATGGGGTACAAATATGGGTTTTGTGTTAGCAGGAATACATACAGGGTTATTCAAAGAGAATCGAAACGTCACCGCACATTCGGTGACTTTTCGTTCTCTTCAATTCAGGGCGATTCGGCGATCCCATTCCGGCGACCCTGCGGTATATTCAGCAAGCACCACAGGGTCCTCGAATTGCAGGGAAAGGTCGCCGCAAACCCGCCAAAACGAACCGCAAAACACGGCGAATGCACTCCAGAAACCCGCAAAAACTTCTGGATTAACCCGCCGAAAACCACGGAAAAACCCGAGCAGGAGCCGATCACACGCAGCAAGACCGCCGGATAAAGCCGACACCGCAGACGAATGCAGTGAATAAATTAGAAAAACAGTTCGCTTGAATGTTTGAAAAGTGAAACGCTGTTTGCAAAGAAACTACTGAGCGAAAATGTCTGAAATTTACATATGAAGTCCAGGGAAGGATAATAAAAAGGGCTGTTACAAAATAATAAGTAAAGTCCAAAAACAAAATTGGAATTTTTTTTTAAAAAAAAAAATCAAGAAAAATGCTTAAAATATCCAATTTTTTTTTTTCGATAATTAAAGAGACTCTTTACTGCAGAATATTATAATGAACGGTTTATTAGATATTGAATTAAAACGGGAATATTTTTAACATAGAAGCCTATGGGATTCTCCTGAATAAACCTGCCGCCTGAAACCACCGAATGGCAGGACATTTCGGGAGTCGGGACCTTTCACTGTCGGTTTGTGTTCTCTGAATAGCTGAAGCATTGCTTTTTCATGGGGATTTCACTGCCCTCGAAGAGGCACCGTATGTGCAGGCAATTCGCCAGGATTTGGCGTATTGCCTGCTCTCTGGATAGCCGAATGGCCAGGAAAGGTAAGCGTACGCTGAATTTCACGGTTTCTCCAGCCATTCAGATCTCTTTGAATAACCCTGATAGTTAGGGGTACTTCAGGTAAGAGGAGCTCAGGATGTTTAGTTTTGAAAAAGAGGATCTTAGGTTTATGAGAAGTTAGTGGGAACATGCCTTCACAGTGCTGTGGACTGAACCTTTTATCTCCTAACTTGAAGTATTCCTAAAATACAACTCTGTGACTTTGTAGCAGGACATCACAATATTTCCACTGTATCGTTTTTGAAGCAGCATTATTCAGTCTCTATATGTTGTGTTTACATTTTGTGTTATACTTTTTCCAAGATATTAACTCAGGCACATCAGACATACAGTAAGTAAAGTATCACTGTAAAAATCAGTAACAATACAATAGAATAGTAATACAGTATCTAACAGTAACCTATCACTGACTGTAATTTCTAAACATACTTTATAACCTTAGCCCTTATTTCTAACCCTAACCCTTATTTCTATCCCTTACCATACTGTCTAACCCTTATTTCTATCCTTTACTCGACTTCCTAACCCTAACCATTATTTCTATGCCTTACCATACGTTCTAACCCTAATTTCTACCCCCCTTACTCTACTTTCTCACCCTAACCTTATTTTGTAACCCTAACCCTTATTTATACCCTAACCCTAATTTTTAACTCTAAATATTATTTCTACCCCTTACCCTACTTTCTATCTCTAACCTTAATTTCTAACCCTCATCCTAATTTCCGACCCTAGTTATTGAAAGTGACGCTCCATTTTAGCCAGAAACATCAAATTTGGATGCAGGTGAATTGGAGAGTCTTTATCAAAGACAACTTTTTTAAAGCCGCATCTTTGCCATAAGATACCAGATCAAAAAGCAAAATAACACGTCCCTTATGATGAGATGTTAGGCAAAAATATTGTCACCTCCCTCCCATCCTAGGAAAACCATCATGGAAGACATCTGCGCAGAGATTGGAGAGGACACGTCAGTGTATAAGGTCTAAGGTGTATAAGGATGTTAAAAGGACCCATGATGTAGGATGTTAAAAGGACCCATGATGTAGGATGTTAAAAGGACCCATGATGTAGGATGTTAAAAGGACCCATGATGTAGGATGTTAAAAGGACCCATGATGTCGGATGTTAAAAGGACCCATGATGTCGGATGTTAAAAGGGCCCATTGGAGGGATGGAGTGAAATGGAGCTTAAGGATGACTGAGCAAAATTCTCACACTTTGACCTTAGATTATGGTCAACACTTTTTTACATTTGGTGTTACCTTTTTTTTAAATGAATCCTTCCTTTGAACTGAATAATAAGCTCGATAAAGGCATGTTAACTTGGGGCAGAATTCATAAAAATACAAGTTATCCCAGGTAAAACTACAGCTTTTTGCTGATTTCAGACCACCGCTCATATCAATGCTCAATGATCAGACGTAGGTACATATTTAAGAGTCCACACCCACCTACAAACTCAGGTGTTCCAAAAATATTCTTGAACTCCACGCCATCTTCTATTTTGTGAGCCAGCCCAAAATCTATCAGTTTTATATGAGGAACGGGAATAGTCTTATCCAACAGCATAATGTTTTCTGGCTGACAAAAAGAAAAGAACATATGAAATGTATCCGACAGTATGCAAGCTATTGGATACTAAAAGAAGAATTGTGACGTGGGAATTCAACCAGGCCACAAATAGATTATCGATAAAAAATAAAAACAAAGAAACTAGTCTAGATACTTTATCTAGAACAATAGATTATAAACATTTTTAACTGCAAAGCTTATATTTATTATATATCCCTACATGCAGGGGTCAAGTCGAGGGGGAACTCATGGGAACGAAGTTCCTCCACTATTTAGGAACTGAGTTCCTATTAGTCATATACACTGTAAAGCATTTTTTTCAGGTGTTCAATCATATATTTCCCTGTTAAGTCATAATAAATATATGATGCATCATATAGTTCTGCTAAAATCAACATATACGTATATGTAACGTTATCGGATTTGAATGTGTGTGTGTGTCAGGTGCCAGTGGATAATTGCTAATTGGGGGATCAGAAATCTTGGTGAGTTCCCACACAGCTATTTTTTGGACTTGACCCCTACCTGTAGGACACATTTAAAGGACATGAAATGAGCAATGTGCACTCTAGACGTATCACCTTCAATTCATGTGTTTCCTCACCTTTAAGTCAAAGTGGGCGATTTTTCGGGTGTGCAGATAGTTAACACCTTCAAGAATCTGCTTGATGAACCTGGTTGCTTCTTCTTCACTTAATGATTCTTTTTGAGCCAAGAAATCAAAGAGCTCGCCTCCGGATACACTGGGGAAACAGAGTAAACACGTATTGTAGCTCCACCAACAATTCGACACAAATTAATTGTTCAACACTTACAGGGTTATTCAAAGAGATCCGAACTGGGGTCGAAAGGATACGAACAGTGAAATTCAGCGAACGGTTACCTTTCCTGACCATTCGGCTATTCAGAGAGCAGGCAGTTTGCCAAATGTTGGCGAATTGCCTGCTCATATGATGCCTGTTCGGTGCCTGTTCGAGGGCAGTGAAATCCCCATATAGAAGCAATGCTTCGGCTATTCAGAGAACAAAAACTAGCATTGAAGTGTTACCGAAATGCCCTGCTGTTCGGTGGTTTCATTCGACAGGTTTATCTAGGCGAATCCCATAGACTTCAATGTTAAAAATATTCCCTTTTAATTCAATATCTAATAAAACGTTGATTAGAATATTCTGCAGTAAAAAGTCTCTTTATTTTTAGATTTTATTAGGATATTTTAGGCATTTTTCGGGATTTTTTTGCGAAATTTATTTTCCTTTTTATTTTAAAATAATTTTTTCTTTTTTCTTTAACAGCCCTTTTTATTATCATTCATTGGACCTCATATGTAAATTTCACACATTTTCGCTCAGTAGTTTCTTTGCAAACAGCGTTTCATTTTTCAAACATTCAAGCAAACTGTTATGTTTTTTTCTTCACTCCATTCGTCTGCGGTGTCGGCTTTTTCCGGCGGCTGCTCTGTGATCGGCGGCTGCTCGGGTTTCTCTGGCGTGTTCGGCGGGGTTAATCCAGATGTTTTTGCAGGTTCCGATGTGCCTTCGCCGGGTTTTGCGGTGAGTGTTCGTCGGGTTTGCGGCGGCTTTTCCCTGCACTACGTCGGCCCTGTGGTGCTTGCTGAATACACTGAAGGGTCGCCGAAATGGGATCGCCAAATCACACCAAATTGAAGAGAACGAAAAGTCACCGAACGTGCCTTGACTTTTCGATTCTCTTTGGATAACCCTGTATATATTCAGGATTTGACAAACCTACATAAACTGTAGAGATCAAGTTAAAACATAGGAAACAACAATTGTTTTTAGGAGCCAGGCACAGCTTTGATATACATAAACATACCAATATATATGTAGATTGGATTATACGTGTTGGTCAAGTACTATACTGCTCAGTATAGCTTCAAGACCTGAAGAAGAGAGGTTACACTCATGAAAGCTTGTCTTTTAAATGTAACGTTAGTCCAAATTAAAAAGGTATCGCTACGTACTGCTATACTCTGGTGAATTTTACAAATATATACAAATATCAAATACACAAATTTACAAGACAAACACAATGTTCTAGGAGCTTGTGGCTACCTGGCCTCTGGATTTGTGAATTTTGTTTTTCTGAAAATGAAACAATGGCAGGAGAAGATTCTCTAAGTTGCCATCGTTGAAATTTTGAAACGTGTAAGCTTGTTGTGGTTGCGGCTACAGAAAACACCAGTGATTACTAAATAACCCCTTAAATTGGAACGAGCCATTAAGTATTACTGACACCCTATTAGGCTAGGGTCAGACGAACGCATTTTTATGTTGTCTGTGAAAAAGTGCGTTCGAACGAATGGACGCATTTTTTCACAGAATACGTGATAGCGGTCATACGATGCGCATTTTCGTCCGTGATTTTGTACGGATCATCAATAAAACACTTGTTGTGTCTGGACGTTATGTAGGCCGGACATTAGCAGCGTCTGACATCTCCTAATCACGCACACACGCCGCTAGCGGACGCAGCGCACTCTGTACGTCAGTACCTGCGGTTTCACGTTCTCGAAAAAATGCGTTCATTTTCCACTTGCGTTGCGCAGCCGGACTTTTGTGCGACCGTACTTCGTATATTGGCCGTCATTGCCCGGCATCTGCTGCTAGTGCGCCGTAATTATGTGCGCCAGAACGCACGTTCGCACTGCCTCAGTCTGACCCTAGCCTGAGTGGCTTGATTATGAGCTCTCCGTTATATTATACTTTTTTGTAGCTGCTAATGGATGCTGGCAGCAGCTGATGCAGGATCACTAAACACCAGCTTTTGGAAAGCAATATAAATATATATATATATATATATATATATATATATATATAATATATATATATATATATATATATATATATATATTTTTTTTTAACAAAATTAACTGTAGAATAGAATGATGAGCAACCTTGGAATCGCATGTTATTCTCTGGTTGCCTCCACATTTGTGTTTCCTATAGAAAACATGAATTCAGCATTCACCGCAGGGTCCCCGAAGTGCAGGGAAAAGCCGCCGAAAATCCATCAATAACCCGCCGAGGCGATCTGAAAAAAATCAGATCGATTCGAAACGCCATAGAAAAACCACCTAACGCACCTGACGACCAGCCGCAAAACCGCTGAACGCATCTGAAGAAAGTCGACGACAGAGAGTCGCCCAGCTACCGGAGAAAGCCGACAAACCGACGAACAGGGTAAAAAAGAAAAAAAAAGCACTGCCACTTTATTATTATTCTTTATTTATATAGTGCCAGCATATTCCACAGCGCTGTACAATGGGCACAATATAGACAGGGTTACAATACATTGAACAACATTTGACAAACCAGTACAGGAGGAAACAAAGGCCCTATTCCCGTGGGAACTCACAATCTAGAAGGGTTGGGGGTGGAAACAGGAGGAGAGGACTGCAAGGTGAGGGTGATGGACTGCAAGGTGAGGGTGATGGACTGCAAGGTGGGAGTGATGGACTGCAAGGTGAGGGTGATGGACTGCAAGGTGAGAGTGATGGACTGCAAGATGAGGGTGATGGACTGCAAGGTGAGGGTGATGGACTGCAAGGTGCGAGTGATGGACTGCAAGGTGAGAGTGATGGACTGCAAGGTGAGGGTGATGGACTGCAAGGTGAGGGTGATGGACTGCAAGGTGTGAGTGATGGACTGCAAGGTGAGAGTGATGGACTGCAAGGTGAGAGTGATGGACTGCAAGGTGAGAGTGATGGACTGCAAGGTGTGAGTGATGGACTGCAAGGTGAGAGTGATGGACTGCAAGATGAGGGTGATGGACTGCAAGGTGAGAGTGATGGACTGCAAGGTGCGAGCGATGGACTGCAAGGTGAGAGTGATGGACTGCTAGGTGAGAGTGATGGACTGGTTGCGTCAGTGAGTCAGGTGGTAGGCTTCCCTAAATAGGAATGTCTTAAGGGACTGTGTTTGCAAAAATACTACTGCGCGTTAATACCTGAAAATAAAATCTACGGTCCTATGAATAATAATAAAAAGGTCTGTTATAGAGAAAAAAAACCTTGCTATTTAAATAATATCGGAAAAAACATTTAACAAAATTAAATAAAGAGACTTTTTGCTGCAAATTAAAAGAATAAACAGTTTAATAGATATTGGATAAAAAGGGGAATATTTTTAACATTGAATCCTATGGGATTCGCCTGATTACATCTGTTGAATGAAACCACCGAACATCAGAGCATTTCTCTGACATTTCAATGTTGTTCGGTGTCTCTGAATAGATTAACCATTACTTTTCTATGGGGATTTCACTGCCACCGAACAGGCACTGTATTTCGCTGGCAATTCGCCGATACTTGGCGAATTGCCAGGATTTGAATAGCCGAATGGCATCGAAATTGCACCGTACGGGGAAATTCACCGTTTGGTGCAATTCCGGGGCCAGTTGAATAACCCCTATAATAGTAACAGTAGGATTTAAAACAAACCACAAGAGACTTCATTGCTGTGGAAGGAAAACACCTGTTAATTCAAAGTATATATAGATACAATTTGTACAAAATAACACTGAAATAAAAAATAACAGGACTGAACGTCTAGGTTTGGAGGAAGTGAATAAACTGCAATATCCTCCTGGTTAACCACGCACGTGATCTACAACAGATCTTTAGCTCTGAGATGTTTCACAAAGGAGCCCTTGCCTCACTTACTTTCGGTGTATGTATCTTTATTTTTTTATGCTTTTGTCTATGTTCATTGGAAGGTACTGCCAGGCTACTTAGGACCTTGGAATTTGCATAACATATTTTCACAAGTTAGTTGTAAAACAACACGGAGGTGGAGAGGAAGGAAAACAATGCTTACAAGTGGTAAGTCATGGTGTCACCCCCCCCCCCCCGAGTTTTACGGTTTCTTTTTTTTACTACTCTTGCCCATAAGTCAGTACTCCCATATAACTCTGAATGCTCATACACGGCGCACATTACTGTGAGGTTTATTGCTGTGGAGCTCTCTCATACGCTCACAAAAATTTTTGGCGAACTGACAACAAATACGGTGCCTGTTCGAAGGCAGTGATATTCCCCATAGAGAAGTAATGGTTAATCTGTTCAGAGACACCGAACAGCAGAGAAATGTCCTGATGTCAGGTGGTTTCATTCGACAGGTTTATTCAGGGGAACACCATAGGTTTCAATGTTCAAAATATTTCCGTTTTAATTCAATATGTAATAAACCGTCACTCCTTTAATCTGTAGTAAAAAGTCTCTTTATTTATTGATATTTTTTTTTTGTATCTTTTAGCCATTTTTTTTAAAAAAAATTCTGATAGCGTATTTTTTCTTTTTTCTGTAACAGACCTTTTTATTATCATTCATAGGAGTTTATATGTAAATTCCAGACATTTTCCTTCAGTAGTTTTTTTGAAAACAGCGGGCGACGGGTTTGCGGCAGCATTCGGTGGCTGATTCCCTGCACTTCAGGGACCCTGCGGTGAATTCACCGGGGAAATTTGATTCACCAAAGTGAGGGGAACACTGAAATGTCTGCGTCATTTCGTTGCTCTGTGAATATCCCCTTTAGTGGTGTTTTTTTGCTGCCCCCTGGAAAGTGCCAGCCTAGGCCTTGCCTACCCAGGACATACTTGAAAATAAGAGAAGTCTGAATGCATCCTTCCAGGCAAAATATTTTTGTGTAAAAAAATATATATATTTTTTTAGGGTGTCACCCTAGGGGGTGGTGTCACCCGGTGCGGGCCGCCCCCCGCCCCCTTGTGACGCTACTGCTTACAAGGATTCTTCTCGTCTTTGTATTTTATTCTTTATATATTTTCCTATTTTCGTATTATTTTGCAGTGTAAGTGCTGCACAAAGTGAATCGCAAAAAACAATGTTGACAAAATTTTGCCTAATTGAAACTTCATCTGCTATTTTGCAGAAAAACAATTTGTTTTACTTCCTGAACCGATCTGGAAGGAAACTGTTTGCTAGATTAATAAAAGAAAAAATAATAGGAAGAGAGAGCAATTCTTAATTCCTAGTCCCTCTGGGATTTAATGAAATGACGTTTTACTTTCAAATTACATTTAAAGATCTTAGGGTCTCGATTTAATGCTATTGGTTAATTTTTCGAAGAAGAAAAAAAATTGTCTGCTTGCGGGTGACTGATTCACTTAAATTTTTTTTTACCTGAAGCGTTATTCAAAAAAAATGACACTGGTCCAAAATAATTTTGGATAGAAAAGTACCCGAAAAAGCTTATTTTCAGCCAGCATGATACAAATTTGTGCCTTTAAACAAGGCTATTAGAAACATCCTATGTTTTTTTTTAAAAAATTCAGTTTAATTCCCTCTATTTGCCTGCCCTAAATCCATTTATCAACACATTTTAGCATTTGTTAATTTTTTCGGAAATCATTATACTGAAATTTGAATTTAATCGCTAAAGCTTGTGAAGCCTTCTAAGTGCAAGCCTTCCAAGTGAGGCACTTTGAGATATTCTGGAGATACTCTGGAGGTAGTCTGAGGTTAGACAGGAGGTAGAAAACTTACAAAAAAGTAAGATTTGCTGGTTTTAAATCCATTCTTTCATTTTATAATGGCAGGCTTGGTCCAGTGTAATAGCTGTCATGCATTTGTTTTTAGATCCAATTTTTGGAGGTTTGGAGTGTGCCTGATATGTAGGAAGTTCTCTTTATTGCAGCAGTAAATTGCCTGTTTGAAGTCTGAGATTTGTAAATTATCTGTTAGACAACTCAGGCTATGACTGTTACAAAGCCACTGCCACAGAGGCCTCCTAGGAGCGGCAGATGGACTACTGTAGGATCTGGTAGACTTAGAGTTGTGGATAGAAGGCATGTCCCACAGTCTGTGGCTCTTCTTAATTCTTTTGAGGCACTTTCAGAGTGTAGTGGTAAGATGGAAGTAGGCTCAGACACCATAGTTGAGGAACCACCATCCCCTATGCCTAAGGTATGCAAGACTGCAACCAAGGACAAAAAGGAAAAGGTGGGACTTGATAGAAGGCAATTGTTGCTGGGTGATTCTATCATAAGAGGTGTTGAGCTGGAGAGTAGTGGTTTGGTGAGATGTCTTCCTGGGGCTACTGCTCGTAGAGACAGGAGTCGTATTCTCAATATTGTCAAACAAGCAAAGCAGGAAGGGGAAGTGGACATTCTAGTCCATCTAGGGACAAATGACTTGGCTAGCAATGAGGTTTCTGAGATTAAGGAAGATTTTTGTTTTCTTGGATGTGAAATACAGCAGATTGTGTCCACTGTGTCATTCTCTGAAGTTCTGCCTGTGCATAACATTCAGGATAGGCAGATGCGCACTAGGGAATTTAATTTGTGGCTTCGGGAATGGTGTCGGGAGCAAGGATTTGGCTTTGTGTCCCATGATAACTCTAATTGGAGCAGAAAGGAACTGTATAAAAAAGATGGTTTGCATCTTACTCATAGGGGAACATATGTTCTCAGTGAGAAGTTCAAAGGTTTCACAAAGGAATATTTAAACTAGGAGGGGGGACAAAAGGGTAAAAAACAATCTGCCCGATTGTCCCCCAAAACTAAATCTGAGGGTGCAAGCAACATGCGGGGTAAAAAATGACAAGCTCAGAGTCGTGTCTATAAATGCTCGCAGTTTAGTCAATAAAATCAATGAACTGGAGGCAATGATGGCAGCTGAAAAAGTAGATTTAGTGGCGGTTACTGAGACATGGTTCAGTGAGAAAAATAACTGGGACATAACAATACCGGGGTACTCTTTATATAGAAAAGACAGAGAAGGTAGGAAAGGAGGAGGAGTGGCCTTGTATGTGAAAAACAACATAAAAACGAACCAAATAAAAGTGAGCGAGGTGAACATAGAGTCAGTTTGGGTTACGCTAACATTCGGCAATCATACAGTAGCTTGTGTAGGTAGAGCTAGATAATCTGCTGTTTGAGGAAATAGCCAAAATGGCAATGAAGGGGGAAGTTATTATCATGGGGGACTTTAATCTTCCTGATGTGAATTGGAAAAACAAAATAGTTGGGTGCACCAGGAGTACAAATATTCTAAACTCCCTACTGTCACGGTTCCCAGATCCCACCACACAGTACTTAACGCCCCACACTCCACAGAGCCCAGAAGCTACCAACAGAGTAGCCGTGAAAGATCTCTAACTGTCTGGTCCTTAGAATTGGCCAGGTAAACTAGCTAGACAGAAAGGGTTAACAACACGGGGAGTAGTCAGCCGAGCCAGAATCAGGAATACAGAGTTCAGAATGGTCAAATGGAATAGCCGGGTCGATATCAGAGCAGTAGCGTAGTACAAGAAAATGGTCTAGGGCAACAGAAGGCAGAATAGTCAGAAACAAGCAGAGGTCAATAACGGGTTAATTCAATATAGCAGTCAGGTACAAGGAGCTCAGGTATGGATAACCACGATCTGGCAACTGCTGAGAATACACTGAGGGTTTTTAAAGACCTTCACCAGGCCACGCCCCCCACTCAAGCCGCACCTCATGCAACCACCTCCCTGCCTGTCTCCATTTAAACCAGGCATTGGTCAGCGAGCAGCATCAGACATGCTGCCCTCAAGCACACAGGTAGGGCTGGATGCTCCCAACGTTACACCTACTGGGATTATCTCTAACACAAGTAGTTGAGGAGCCGACCCGTAAAGAGGCCATATTGGAATTAATACTCACAAATGGAGGTTTGGTATCAGACGTTGTTGTAGGTGAAAATTTGGGATCTAGTGATCACCAGTCAGTGTGGTTCAATATAAGAACAGGGATGGAGCCGCACCACACACAAAAAAAGTTTTAGACTTTAAAAAAACTAATTTTTCTAAAATGGGATTTTGTGTGAATGAGTCATTATCAGACTGGAGGAGTTTAAAGGGAGTCCAGGAGAAATGGGATTATTTAAAGGAGGCATTATTGAAGGCCACAGGCGATTGCATTCGGCTTGTTAGCAAAAGCAAAAAAGGGAAGAAACCACTGTGGTACTCTGCAGAAGTGGCCAAAATAGTGAAGAACATAGGCAAACCTATAAGATTAGGCAGAAAGAGGCAAAGCAATTTATAAGAACTTCCAAAGAACACGCAGAAGAGAAAATAGCCCTGTCAGTAAAAAAGGGGGACAAAACATTTTTTAGATACATAAACGAGATAAGAAAAGTAAAACAAGGATTAGTTAGATTAAAAACAAAGGAAGGAAGGTATGTAGAAGAGGATAAAGGTCTCGCTGACTGCCTCAATGAATATTTTTGTTCAGTCTTTGCAGAAGAAAAGGAAGGAAAGGGACCGCAGTTAGGAGAAACACTAAAGAGACATTTACATATGAGTTTACAGAGGAGGTTCTACCGCAGATGTCTAAAGTAAAGACAAATAAGTCAATGGGGCCTAATGGGATCCACCCTAAGTTATTAAAAGAGCTCAGTGGTGTAATAGCAAAACCGTTAACGGCAGTCGTCCCAGAAGACTGGAAATTAGCAAATGTTGTGCCCATTTACAAGAAGGGTAGTAGGGAGGAATTGGGGAACTATAGGCCAGTTAGTCTTACGTCAGTAGTGGGGAAATTAATGGAAACCATGTTAAAGGAAAGGATTGTTGAACATCTAAAAACACATAGATTACAGGATAAGAAACAACATGGGTTTACCTCAGGGAGATCATGCCAAATTAATCTTATTGATTTTTTTGATTGGGTAACAAAAATAAAAGACAAAGGTGGTGCAGTAGACATTGCTTATTTAGATTTCAGTAAGGCTTTTGATACTGTTGCGCATACAAGGCTTATCAATAAATTGCAATCTTTGAGCTTGGATTCCAATATTGTTGAATGGATTAGGCAGTGGCTGAGTGACAGGCAACAGAGGGTTGTGGTAAATTGAGTTTATTCGGCGCAAGGTCTTGTTACCAGTGGGGTAACTCAGGGGTCAGTACTTGGACCCATTCTCTTTAATATTTTTATTAGTGATATTGCAGAAGGTATTAATGGAAAAGTATGTCTTTTTGCTGATGACACAAAGATTTGCAACAGGGTTGACGTTCCGGGAGGGATCAGCCAAATGACAAATGATTTAGGTAAACTAAAAAAATGGTCGGAGCTGTGGCAATTGAGTTTTAATGTGGATAAGTGCAAGATAATGTACCTGGGACGTAAAAACACAAGGGCTGAATATAGAATATTTGATACAGTCCTAACCTCAACGTCTGAGGAAATGGATTTAGGGGTTATTATTTCAGAGGATCTAAAGGTAAGTAGTCAATGTAATAGAGCAGCAGGAAATGCTGGCAGAATGCTTGGTTGTGTAGGGAGAGGTATTAGTAGTAGGAAAAGGGAAGTGCTCATGCCACTGTACAGAGCACTGGTGAGACCTCACTTGGAGTACTTTGTGCAGTACTGGAGACCGTATCTCCAGAAGGATATAGACATCTTAGTGAGAGTTCAGAGAAGGGCTACTAAAATGGTGTACGGCTTGAAGGAGAAAAGTTACCAGGAAAGGTTTAATGATCTTAACATGTACAGCTTGGAAAAAATACGAGACAGAGGAGATATGATAGAAACATTTAAATACGTAAAGGAAATCCACAAGGTAGAGGAAGGGAGTATATTTAAAAGGAAACAAAGTAGCAAAACAAGAGGACATAGTCTTAGATTAGAGGGGCAAAGGTTTAAAAGTAACATCAGGAAGCATTATTTTACTGAGAGGGTGATGGATACATGGAACAGCCTTCCAGTTGAAGTGGTAGAGGCCAAAACAGTGATTGAATTTAAGCAGGCATCGGATAGGCATAAGGCTATCCTAAACAAAAGATAAATCCAGGTAAAGTATCCATGTAATTGGGCAGACTAGATGGGCCGAAAGGTTCTTATCTGCCGACATTTTCTATATTTCTAAAGCTGATATTTCCATTGAAAAGCATAGCCGCGAGAGCCGATACTTGAGCAGAATTTTTATTGGGAATCAACATGCCGGTGAATTGGAATCTCCATAACTGAAAAATGGGCTAAAAGTGGCCGAAAAAGATCCCGATTTCAGCCACCGGGTACAATTAAATTGAAGTGTAAGTGTAGTATCTACAGCATTACATTAAAGCAAGAATCTGAAACTCTGAAAGGCTTTTATTAGCTATGCCAAAAAGTCAACATTTCATTGAACAACTGAAACTTTTCTAAAGTCCAATAAGGGCTCCTTACAGCTTCTACCTAGCAAATAATGCCGAGGGAGAGACCACTGCTTTTTCAACATTCGCAAGATGCCGGTGGGTTTTCTGGTTCACTGCCTGGCCAAAACAAAAGTCCCCACCTGCTGTACCAGCCTTTTATAATCAGGGGTTGCTACAGATGGTTAGGTCTAGGTTCAGCAAAGTTATGTGTCCAAAAAATGAGGTCATGTGACTCCCTGAATATACTGAAAGAGCAGGTTTTTCCATCATTGTGTTTTTCTTCCCTGATGGCACAGCGGGCATATTCCAAGATAGCAATGCCAGGATTCATTGGGATCAAATTGTGCCAGAGTGGTTCAGGGAGCATGAGACATCATTTTCACACATGGATTGGCCACCACACAGTCCAGATCTTAACCCCATTGAGAATCTTTGGGATAATGTGCTGGAGAAGACTTTACGCAGCGTCCGACTCTCCCATCATCAATACAAGATCTAAATACAACTCTGGATGGAAATAAATGTTGTGACACTGTATGAAGGTATTTAGGACCTAGAATCCTGCATACCCTCTATCCTTTCCACACTTGTTGCCAATTAATTAAGCAACAGGTAAATTCTCAGGTCGTTGACTCCTGGACGGAAGTGTTTAATCAGACTGCTCAGAGCAGGGCGGGGACCAGTAACACTTCTAGGAAAAGCTGTCATTTTATTTTGATTATTAGATTATGTTACTGGGATAGTCAGGATCACTGTATGTTTAGTAAGTGCTCTAATTGAGCTAGGATTTTGGTTTGTAGTTTTTGTGTAATCACCTGCAGTGGCGGAAGTACCAGGGTCGCAGCAGTCGCAGTTGCGACCGGGCCCTGGCATTCCGCCACTGGAGGGGGGCCCAGCGCCGCCGCCAGATTCTGGCAAAAAGCGCCGGAATCTGGGAGCAGCGCCGCCGACTGTTCCCCTCCCTGTGAGCGGCCCGCTGGCTTGCAGCTTGGCCGCTAGCGTGGGATGGGAACTAGCTGACCAGCGCACGAGATCTCGCGAGAACTCGGCTGCGCTGGTCAAGTGGTTTCCGGTGAGCGGCCAGGCTGCATGCTTTCAGCGGCCGCTCACCTCGGAGAGGAGAACGGCGGCAGCAGAGGAGCCTGAGGTGAGCTGGGGGGCCCTATATACCCATAAGAGCTGGGGGAAAATCTATCTATAAGCTGGGGCAATATATCCATGAGCTGGGGCAGTATATCCATGTGCTGGGGCAGTATCCATGTGCTGGGGCAGTATATTCATGTGCTGGGGCAGTATCCATGTGCTGGGGCAGTATCCATGTGCTGGGGCAGTATATTCATGTGCTGGGGCAGTATCCATGTGCTGGGGCAGTATATCCATGTGCTGGGGCAGTATATTCATGTGCTGGGGCAATATCCATGAGCTGGGGCAGTATCCATGAGCTGGGGCAGAATATCCATGTGCCGGGGCAGTATATTCATGTGCTGGGGCAGTGTCCATGTGCTGGGGCAGTATCCATGTGCTGGGGCAGTATATCCATGAGCTGGGGCAATATATCCATGAGCTGGGGGCAAATATATCCATGAGATGGGGCAATATATCCATGAGCTGGGGCAATATATCCATGAGCTGGGGCAATATATCCATGAGCTGGGGGCAAATATATCCATGAGCTGGGGCAAATATATCCATGAGCTGGGGGCAAATATATCCATGAGCTGGGGGCAAATATATCCATGAGCTGGGGCAATATATCCATGAGCTGGGGGCAAATATATCCATGAGCTGGGGGCAAATATATCCATGAGCTGGGGCAATATATCCATCTGTGGCCTGGGGGCAATATATGTCCATGTGAGCTGGGGGCAATATATATGTCCATGTGAGCTGGGGGCAATATACAGTATATATCCGTGTCAGCTGGGGGCAATACTATCTTTTTTATATTGCAGGAAAAAAAAGTAAAAATATAGATCTTTTTTTTGGGGGGTTGGGGGGGCCCTTCATGGATTCTTGCACCGGGCCCTCAGGTTTCTAGTTACGCCACTGATCACCTGCAATAGTATTTCAAACCCAAGTGTAGTGTTTGTTCATGATGGAATAAAAAGACCTCTTATTTGCACAACTTCAACTCTGCGGCTGTTTATACCCTAGAGCAGTGGTTCCCAACTGCGGTCCTCAAGTACCCCCGATAGGTCTTTCAGATATGTGAAGCACAGCACAGGTGATCTGATTTGCTGCTCAGTGATTGCAGGAGTCAGCTGCATTTCCCCAAGGCGATCCTTAAATCCTGGCCTGTTAGGGGTACTTGAGGACCTCGGTTGGGAACCAATGCCCTAGAGGACTTTGTTGTTTGGCTGGACCAAGTATCCCAAGTGATTGCTGTATCACAATATATAAAATGATATATTGAATTTTGGGGAAATCACTCAACACTTTTTTTAAGACATTTTATCAGAAAATAGATCGTATATTCTTGACTAATAAGGTGATGGTGAAAATCTAACCACTGTATTAGATTTTGTACAACAGAAATGTTTCTGGTAACAGACCATCAAATATAAATGTTAGAAGCAATACAGATTAGCATATTTCATTAATTTACTCTGCAAAGCCATGAAACCATTGACAAGGACTGTTGCATTAGGAAGGAAGAGGTCGGGCTCATTTTGCTACATTCAACATAATTTTACATGACCCTTGATATAGGTCTTGGTTTCAGGGCAGCAGACAGGAAAGAGGAAGGCCCTGTCACATTATCTATACACAAATGTCATACAAAATGATGTATGGAGAAGAAAAATAAATCCGCCTTCCTCATTGCTCCTACAATGATCCTTACTCAATGAATAAACAAGTTTCAGCTTCTTTGACACAGATGTTTCAGGATGCTTCTCAGGGTGTATGTGGAGTTGCAGCTTTCAATTTCTTTTTTCTATCTTTATTGTCAAGTAGAGATATTTATGTGAAAATCTGGATCACCACGACCAGGCGTAGATTCCAGATAAAAGAGATAAATTTGCAATGAATTCCCCTTTACTGTATGACCTAGAAACAACATGTATCGTTCTTTGCAGAATTTTTCAATGATACAAAATATACATCCTTTAATGTGAAATCCAGAACTTGTCAAAAATGTTATTAAACAACTGAGTAGCCAACTGATGAAGCCAGGATATCCTTATCCTAGGTGAAACATGTTTTGGCATCTGAATCTAATTTTATATGTTTTATTTTATCCACTGCTGAACTTTTCAGAGGTTTTTATTCGGACGTTGTACCCTAAAACAAATACCCAAGCCTATACTCCACGGACCTGGACTAGGTCCTGTATCACGTGAGTGAATCCATTACTTCATCTCATTTTTTCCTACTGTCTGCATAGTGTGCACTATGTCTTGTCGTAGTTTTGTTTAAGATCTCATGCAACCCACAAAATCCTGAGGGCGATTGGGTGGCCATTAAGAACCCCAAGGCTCAAGATCCCAGAGCCGGTTGGCTCAAACTAATGTGAGTGAGACCAATATATGCACTACTAATTCCAGAGCTTATACAGTCTGCACCATGATATTCTCTCTTTCATCCCCAATTTGAGGTATTTTGAAGACGATCAAGCGACCATCTATTATTGGAGTTCCCTTTGTGCTACACTTGCCATTTCCTATCGTCATTCTCGGTTGTACCGAACAAGAACAACCCCAACTAGTGGACAGCGGCATTGGGACCCATTTTCTTTCAGGTTTCCATCAGCGCCTATCTGTTTTTTTGTTTCTAAAATTTTATTAAATGTAGCAGCCAGTGAGAAAATATAAAAGCCCCATCTTTTTAGAACTCTGGCCATGTTTTTGTAGTTTGTTGAGGCCGGCGTCAGATGAACGCAGTGATCACGTCCATGTTGCCATACAGTTTAATGTAGCATAGAATCATGATCAATAGAGACCCACACACTAAGTATGTCCTCACCGAACTGCGCACGCACAACGCACGTGGCAAAAGGACGCAAGTTAGGACAGAACGTAAAACCGCTAGACGGACGCGACGAGTGCCCAAGATTGCTCAAGCTTAGGAAAAACACACACAAAACAACCACTAAACCAAATTCTTTTAAAAAATTTACCCCGGATGTAGGATATATCCAATAGTAAGTGCTAACTTGATTTCATTAGCCTGGATTCAAACACTATAGGGGTTATTCAGAGAGAACCGAAATGTCGTCAACATTTTGCTGCTCTCGTTCCCCGCACTTCGGGGAATCAAAGTTCCCCACCCTGAGGTGAATTCAGCATTCACCGCAGGGTCCCTGGAGTCCAGAGAAAACCTGCCGCAAACCAATCATAAAAACCCGGCGGAACCACCGCAAAAAAACACGTCGAAAAAAGCCGACGAGCCACCGATCACAGCGCAGACCAGCCGCCAGGAAAAGCCGACAAGGTGATGAATGGGGTACAAAAAATTATAAAATAAATAAAATGCTTGGAAGTGTCAAAATTTAAATGCTGTTTGCAGAAAAACTACTGAACGAAAATGCCTGGAATTTACATATAAGATCCTATGAATGATAATAAAAAGGTCTGTTTCAACAAAAAGAAAAGACGCTTAAAAAAAATCCCAAAAAATACCTAAATGATCCTAAAAGAATCAATAAATAGACTGTTTACTGCAGATTAAAATAATAAACAGTTAATTAGATATTGATTTAAAACGGGAATTTTTTTAACATTGAAGCCCTATGGGATTTGCCTGAATAAACCTGCCGAATGAAAACACTGAACAGCAGGGCACTTCGGCAACTTTTCTCTGCTGTTCGGTGTTCTCTGAATAAATCCAGGTAAAGTATCCATGTAATTGGGCAGACTAGATGGGCCGAAAGGTTCTTATCTGCCGACATTTTTCTATGTTTCTATGTTTCTATTAACCATTGCTTCTGTATGGGGGATTTCACTGACTTCGAACTGGCACCATACTTGCAGGCAGTTCGTCAAAATTTGGCGAACTGCCTGTTCTCTGAATAGCCGAATGGCCCCGAAATGTCACCGTACGGGGAAATTCCCTGTTCGGTGACATTTTGTGGCCAGATCGGCTCTCTCTGAATAACCCCTTATAATTTTTCCTATCTTTAGAGAATGCAGACATCTTTCCTGATAGAATACAATACAATAGTTTGTATTACCAGCCATGAGAATGGCCAAATCCTTCCCTACCATTATCGCGTATACTCGGTCTTCAAAAGCATCTGCAGGTGTCCCGATATCAAGTATATTTCATATGGACTTATTCTGGAGCAATGCAAAGGAATTTTTCTTCTTAAAAACAAAATAAGTTTGCAAATGAGCCCCAGAACATGCCTTTGACATTTGAACATATTGGACATGACAGCCGATGTGTTGAAATTATTTGAAAAGCTTTAAGATCCGTTTTTCCTTCACAGAAACATGGAGTCCAAGCTATAATATACAAGTAGTAGTACTTCTTGGCCAGCAGAAGGAGCCCACTGCCTGTCAAATATAGCTTACCTACATTGAATATATATAGTGAGACACCTCTGTATATACAGTATTTACTGTGCGGGTAATGGAAAGTAATTTTCCATAAAATCATTGGCACCTGGTCATAAACCATATATCTTATGAATGTCCCAGATCGCCCACAGGTGCTGTTTGGGAGGGCGCAAGCCACAAGCGGTCGCGGCCTTGGAATCAAAAGAGCGGTATTGATCCAATAAACTTATAATTTGCTGTTGTGTCAAAACAATGAGTCGATTTCCAATTCCTGGCGAGTAACAACATTGTCGTGGATACTATGATGTATAGCATTCTTAAATGTGAAGGTGAATCTTTCCCAATAGCAAAGTTTCTGGTGAATAATGGATTTGGCGACCCAATACCTCCGTCACCAAGAAAGATATCTCCCTCCAAAGTGGAACAATCGCAGGGCAGTGCCATCAAATATGCCCCATCATGCCCACCTCCGAGGAACATCTCCAGCAAAGATCTGAGGTTTGAGGGGCAAAGAGCTTCACCTTATGAGGCGTAAGTTACCAGCAGTATAGCAGTTTCCTTTGCTTTTCAAACAGTGTGGCACATTTAGATATCCCTGCCGCAAACATGTGTGCCAACGCCCATTGTGAGGGGGTGAAATTTGTAGAAAGGTCTTTCTCCCAAACCTTCTGGAATGTCCAGCGTGTGGCCCCAATCGCGGGTTGTAAGCATACAGTAAAAAAGCGAAATAGGCTTAGTGGTGGAAAGTGGGTCTAACCAAAACAGTTCAATATCAGAGAGGAGCAGTAATGTGACCGCAGTCCAGAGAAAACAGCTTGTGACTTTAAACAGGAGTACAGTTGCATGTAAGAGAGAAACAGTGAGCGAGGCACATTATACTTAAATTGTATAATCTGTAAGGGTAAGACGGCAAGCAATGTAAACAAATAATGGAGATATGTGACCACATGCTGGAGCCATGTTCGCTGATCGGAGTCCTTCAATAAGCGGCCAAAATTGTCAGCAATACTGCAGGGTAGCCTGCGAGAGGTAGTGGTGTAGACCAACAGGTGCCTGTAATCCAGGCCCAGGGCCTCAGGCTGATGTAAAGCTTGCAGGATATCTTCACGTAGCATGACCTAATGGAGGCGGAGGATCACATCCCGGGGAACATTCGCAAGAGCTGAGGGAGGTTTGGGGATCCGATGGATGCGGTTCAGGAGAAGGGATTCTGGCGCCGTAACTGGCAGCAGATGCGAGAAAAACTCTGTGACGTACGTCTGCAATGTCTTTGGGAGCTCCGACTCTGGGACCCCCCTGATTTTTGGGAGCGATCCTCCAGGTCTGCCGATTTATGCGCGTAACGTGCCAATTGTCCTTCCATGTCCTCAGCTCTCACTGCCATGCTGTTGTCGGCCTCCACCATCTCAGACATCTTGTCTTCTAACCTCAAGGTTTTCTCCCCAATATCTTTAATATCCTTGCGGATGTTGGCCAACACTGCGACGAGACGGGTTGTCAGAGTAGCTGAAAGATCCCGAAGCATTGTCTGTATGCTCCGATGCCAGGCAGACTCAAGGAAGGTGAGGATGAGCTGCCATTTTGGAGGTCCGCGCCATCCTTATGCTTGCTGTGTTTAAGAGCGAAGAACTGCTGTTGTATTCCATCTTTTTATGTTTGGCGGCTGCCATGGAGTCTCTGGGTCCTGGGGCGGTGATTGGGCAGTAATGAGTGGTAGTGGAAAGATATCCACTTATGGTTGCAGGCTTTCGACGGAGCAGCTCACTCACACGTCCGCCATGTTGAGCCGCTTGCCTTACCCCTTACAGAAAAGAGTTTTTAAACTGTATTGCATTAATTTCTCTATTCTATGAAATCTAGGGGACCTCACTTAACAGACCACCGAAATCTAGATAACACAAGTGAATGTATATTCTACTGCTACAGATTATATTCCTGGAAATTAATTATAGCAAATACATTATTTTAGTTTTTAAAATAGTCCAACAAAAAAATTCAGTCACCCTCTATATTTTGATGTAGAACGATTACATGGATTTGTGCTTAAATTCAACAGATCTCTACCACTAACTTGATGAACTGCCAGAAAATATATATATTTTAATTTTCACATTTATTTGCAAATTTCCATCCTTCAGGTCACTTTCTGTAACCCAGTTTACTTCTGTTACATTACCTCCACAGGCCTGAGAGGCACGGCCTTTCCTTTCACTGTATTTGCCAATGTATCTTCCTTACCTGTGGTTTCTCACTTCCCATTAACCTGGTGTTTCTTTTTTATTTATAGAAAATATAGCAGCATCTGATTCTTCGTTTCTCAGCTTTAAAGGTGTGCACTTCCACTAGACGCTTCTCCATTCTTTATTATTGCTAAAAACATGCAATTACTGGCACAAACCAAACGCATTGTGTATTAGAAACAATTAAGACATTGTCAGGGTTATTCAGAGAGAGGTGAAAACCAGGAGAATGACTGAAGAAGTGAAAATTCTAGGTCAAAATAGCCAAACCAGAAAAATTCTCCCATTTATCTCACTTTCCAAATCGACCATTTGGTCTAGATTGTTCTCTTCCTGTGTGAATTTATTTGAAAATGAAATGTTGGAAAAATCAATTAAAAATGAAGACAAAGCTGGTGAAATAAACTAAGTACTAAGGCACCTAGAATGTTACCTCAAGTTTCTCAATGTCTGTGTCATAGAAATATAGAAAATGTCGGCAGATAAGAACCTTTCGGCCCATCTAGTCTGCCCAATTACATGGATACTTGACCTGGATTTATCTTTTGTTTAGGATAGCCTTATGCCTATCCCATGCTTGCTTAAATTCAATTACTGTTTTGGCCTCTACCACTTCTACTGGAAGACTGTTCCATGTATCCACCACCCTCTCAGTAAAATAATGCTTTCTGATGTTACTTTTAAACCTTTGCCCCTCTAATCTAAGACTATGTCCTCTTGTTTTGCTACTTTGTTTCCTTTTAAATATACTCCCTTCCTCTACCTTGTGGATTCCCTTTACGTATTTAAATGTTTCTATCATATCTCCTCTGTCTCGTCTTTTTTCCAAGCTATAGATAGAAACATCGAAATCTATATGCGAACCTTTACTTCGCTCTTAATAACTGTGCAGATAGCTCTAATGCTCGATACACACTTACCAATAGGCTTGTGCACCGATTTTTTTTTTCGGTTCGATTTTTCGGATTTTTAAACTTTTCGATTCGGCTCGTTTCGACCGATTCGGTTCGGCTCGTTTTTCGGGTACATTTTTTTTCCCGAATATCGACCATTTTTCGTATTTTCGTGTCACTGTGCTCGGTTTTTGTATCGACTTTTCGTGATTTCGGAAATTTTCGTTTTTTGGAATTGTACATTTTTCGGAATATCGACCATTTTTCGTATGTTTCGTGTCACTTTGCCCGTTTTTTGTATCGACTTTTCGTTTTTTCGTAAAATTTTCGTTTTTAGAAAATTTTCGTTTTTCGGAAAATTTTCGTTTTTTCGGAACATCGTTTGACACATTTCAAGTCCATTCGAAAAATCCGAAAATATTTCGTTTCGGCTCGGAAAACGTTTCGGATCTGACATTTTCGGATCTAAAAATTTTCGGAAATTCGGCCGCATCCGAAAACACGAATCGGGAAATTTCGTGAAAATTCCGAAATTCCGAAACCCGAAACGCACATCCCTACTTACCAAGTTCCCTCATCCCATAACCTCAGATCCAGGACCTGCACTTTACTTGCAATACCGCAATACAAAAAGAAAGTGGCTCGATCCTCATTTTCCTACACAGCACCGCAAATATGGAATAACCTCCCAGACGCCATCAAATCTTCCCCCAGTCTAAAGTCCCTTAAGAGATCTCTATTAACATACCTCAATACAGAATGCACCTGTAAACATGTAACATAGTGAATATATACAGAATGCACCTGTAAACATGTAACATAGTGACTATATACAGAATGCACCTGTAAACATGTAACATAATGACTTTATTTCCTACATATTTATTTTTCTGTTAATCTGTATATTTGGTTTTGTGTTAATATCTTGCATTTTACTATTTTGTATTTCTGTAACCACTCAATGTTCTTGAACCCAAGACATACTTGAAAACGAGAGAAATCTCAATGTATCCTTCCTGGTAAAATCCTTTATAAATAAATAAATAAATATAACGAAAAATAACATCTGAAACCAGGCTCCGATTTGCCATTCCGGAAACTGGGCCACTGCCAGGTGATCAGCAATGGGCATGGAAAGTGTGTCTACTGGGGAGATCAATTTATCTCCTTTGCAAACCAACCTAATTCAAAACCAATGGATGTTTGGGCCATTGGGGAGATCAAAAGAGTGCACTTTCTGCAGCTCTCTTCAACACTCCAAACATTCGCCCATCAAACAACATCTGTATCACTCCCTTCTAAAATGATCCTGAAGGGCCTGATTCAAGTCTTAAACTATTATTTTTCTGTTTTACCCATTTCTGAGATTATTTGTCATGGTAATACATGGCGTGTCTTGAGGAATGCAAGGTCGTAAGTTCTTTCAGCAAGAGACATTATAAATGTTATCAGGTCTCACCGGGATCAAGACCTCAGGGCTGCCAGCCTGACGACATGAAGTGACATACAGAGGCAGCTCTATAATTAAGCAATATAGGTGGCTGTCTAAGGCCTCTCTCCCACTGGGGCCTCAAGCAATGGAATTTAAGTAGAATTTCATTATCCTTCCACTCCGCACAAATACACTCCTACATTTAAGAACACTTCTACCAAGCAAGTGGAATTAGCCTTCTTAACTCAAAATTATTAGGTTAATTTGTAACATTTGTGCAAAGACGTGCCTCATGTTGAGCTTGGCCTAAAGCCTCACTAACCCATTGGTGACATCAGACGTAGACATGATTGATCAGTGCAGTAACAAGCCTTGAAATACTGGCAGATCAGCAACGTGTCAATAATTGAGTGAAATAAAACAGTAAAAATATCAGAGGATCAAACAGTATTACTTTTTGGAAAGTGCAGCAAATCCTTTGATAATAATCAATGATCAATGGAAACTCCGTAATAAAAATGAAAGAAAGCGTTGACATATTCACATGTAGTCATCAATCATCTGCTCTTTGGATAAGATTTGCTGTGTGAAGGACAACTGAGAGGAACCTACAGGAAGGAAGGATTGTTTCATATCCTTTTAAAATATGACATGTTCGGAGTTTCCTGTTTCCTTCATTTTTAGCATTACCATCCCATATAGGGAAAAGTACTCAAATCACACGTACATAGAAAAGATGTCACTCCAATTAACATCCCTAAACATGTCTGGGATACTCACAGCTCTAGAATAAGAACCACGTCTGTCTTGTTCTCATACACATCATGCAGAGTGACGATGTTGGGGTGCTTGATCTCTCGCAGGATATTCACCTCACGTTCAATCTCTTCCCGAGTGACCCCTCGACGGCTAGCTCTGCTTTGGCGTTTCTTGATGAACTTGGCAGCATAGTTCACCCCAGTCTTCTTTTCCTGGCATCTCTTGACTATGGCAAACTGTCCACTGGGGGGGGGGGGAGAAAAAACAATAGGTGTGATTGCAAATGTGTAAGCAAGTACACATATCTACAAAAAGGTCCTTGAGAAAAGTAATCATTAGATGGAATATAGTGCACTGTTGATCTCAAAGTCAGCTCTGAACTACAATTCCCATGATTCCCTGTCCAACAACTGCATTCAAAGAATTTTGGGAATTGAAGGCAATGAATATCCGGGGGCTGGAGTTTGAGATTCTTGGCCTAGAAGATCCATTAAAACTCCCTGTTTGGTGGACATTCGAGCTGTCAGGCCTCTCAAGATGCTGGAACCCCAAGAAAAAAGAATTGACACTGAATCTCGCAGTGATCAAAAGACATAGGACCGTATTCCAAGGTTGGCGTTAACCAGAGCTATTGTAAACTTACCAGAGCCATTAAAGTCTATGGAGTTGTTACGTTTACAACAGCTCTGGTTAAGTTTATGCCAACCTTGGAATAGGGCCCATAAAGTTCTGCACCTATGAAATACTAGCTACAGTTAAAGCAGGAAAAGGAAGAGGCACAAATGCAGCTGTTAAACAATAACCCCTCTTGACCCTCCCTGCACCCTACGTTCCCATTTTCACCCCAGAGTATATTAAAAAACTCGCCTTAAATCTATCTCCTTTGGTTTTGATTGGATGTTACATGCTACCAGCTTTCTGTCAAACCCTGACAATGATGTGATAGATTAGGGTCAAGGGAGCGTCCAGTCAATTCAAAGGTCCTCGATGTGAACCAATGGCTACAGCTTGAAATGGAATGGTAACTGTGTCTAACCTGTATGCAACAACAAGAGCTGATCTCACCTTTCTGGGAGGAGCTATTGGAAGGGATGAATCAGCTCTCCAAGACCCTGCTGGACCCCCAGAGTGTGGAGCACATTCAGGTCACTGTGACCATTCAATTTGCCTTGAATGGTCACAGTGCCTATAGCGTCCCTTTAAACAACAACAGGAAGATAAATACAAAAGCAGAGATCAGGGCTGTCCACCTCACGGCCCCCCAGATGTTGAGGCCTACAATTCCCAGCATTCTTCCAATGTAATAGATGACCAGGGAATCATGGGACTTGTAATTCAGAAAACACCTGGAGATTGACGGCCCTGGCACTGAAAAATACAATGCTAAAGCAAGTGTTATAAAGACATGCGAGTACAACAGCTGTGACTGCCTTTTCTCTGTGGATCTAAAGTAAAGCTGACATCTCCTTCCATTGGAGAGTTTTAGTGAATCTAGTCAAATGTCTATGTGTGCTGAAAAACAAGAGATAAGAGATCGCAAAAATGTACATGTTTCCAACCATGCACATGCGACTATATCTACAAAACAAAATACAGCTGACAAGGACAGCAGGAGATGTAATGAATCCAAGTTCCATTACTCCAAGCGTATACTACAAAGTCAAAATGACGTCTTTCAAAATTATCTTCATTCATTGGGGGTACAATGCCGTACCATATAAACCGCCATGCATTTTTAGACTTATCATAGAGCTTGACTAAACCTTGGGCCACCAGCTTCTAGAATTTTACCTCTAGCTCCAAAACTTCAGGATTATTTATCATAAATCTTATGCAATACTTTACCTGGCTCCTAAAAATCTATTGGAGACGCCAAAATTTGATTCAGCACTCTACCATTGTATATCATGAACATTCACAGGACGATCGTGCACAGGGACACGAGGGTACACTGGGTGCTATTTGCCCCCATTCGTCTGCTACTTGCAGACAAAGGAAGCAGCAGATTGTGCCTACCACTGCACTACAGGATTAGGGATAAATTTGGGCTTTTTGATGGGTTTAAACCCAAGTGTCAAGTGATTTTGCAAAAAGCAAATCACTTAAAACCAAGGTTTGAGAGCTGTTATTTTTTACCTGAGTAACGGCTTGATCCAATGAAGAATATGTGATGTAGGAATAGCTGATTCCTCTCTTGGTAGCTGCAAATTAACAGCTCCTATACAAAGTACACATAGTATAGGAGCTCATAATGTATAGTAACCTGCCGCCATATCCGAGTCGCAAGCAAATCTTGCATCTCGTTTGGAATAGCGGCTTGAGCAGTTCGCTTTATGTCTCGCTTGTGATAGGGCATCTTGACTGATAAAAACATATAACTGGATCTTAGCTGAGCCTCTTTTGCCTCCCATGTCGATTCTTCATTTACAAAAGCTAAAAGGTGAGCGACTTGTAGCTCAGAACTCAAGATCTATGAGTGATTTGCTTCACTGACCTCAGGGATAACATGCTTTGCCTTGTCTGCCCTTTTAACATACTTCAGCATTCGGTTGACATTTTTTCTCTGTGGAATGTTACAACAAAGTCATGCTGACAACTGCTGTGGAATATTGCTACAATGTAATTTTATTGACTGCGTTGGAACCAGTCAATAAACCTTACAACCCAATCCTTGCTATTTATTGACACGTGTTCAACGTGTATATTTTATCTGTACTTATGTTGACTTTATACTAACATCATAATATTGAAAACAATTACCAACATAACAGGTTATATGTATACACAGCAAGAAGAAAATAAACAAATACCGCCAGCAAGACGATACCATATACCCCAAACAAACAGGCCGATTGTAGACTTTAAGCCTGGGTGTGAAGCATTTTCATGGTTAATGTTTTTCCTTATTGTTTGTACATAACTAAAACGGGTCTGTCAACCTGAAATAATGCTCTGGTTAACGCGTTTCTTTGTGATTTCTTTTTGTGAGACTGTCAACTTCTCAGCCTACTCCAAGTCCTATAGTGACACTAGACAAGGAATACTTTAGAATTACTATATATACCCACAGTACTCAGAAGTAGAATATATTGAAAACCATCATTGACAAAAAGTCAAATTGAATTCCCTTTAAAACAGCACAGACTCATCACCAAGAGAGCGGTTAGTATGGTCTGCACCAGATAGAAGTGAAGAAGGAGCGCTCTCCCACTAGAGAACATTTTTCTCCCCTTGATGGACCACCAGAGATTTAGTCCACTTGCTGTAAAATAAGATAAGCAGCAGAGGAGGCTAAATGATTTATTTTTAATTAGTTCACTGAGGATGACAGTTGCAGGAAGAGGGCCCCAACCAATGGTTCGGTAAGGGGCCCCAAAATTTCTGATGGCAGCCCTGTACACATATGCATGCTTACACCCCTATTCTCCTTACATACACGCAATCATTTAGACTTTTGCACAGACGTTTTTTTTTTCCAGTTTCAGATAATTTCGTTCAGTTATTTTTTTTCGTTTCGGTCGAATTTTCAGACGGACGTTTTCATGGGTTATTTTGGTTTTTCGAATCCATTCGTATTTCGTTTTTATTTTATAATGATTAAAAAAAAAATGTAAAAAAAAAAAAGATACGGGGGGACCCTTTCCATGCTGCTAAAACCTATTCAGCATCAGTACCCTGGAGAGCAGTTCCTCGGGGCTATGGAGTACTGAGCAGCTGCCCTCCAGGGTGCTGAACAGGTTTCAGCAGCAAGGAAAGGGTTCCTCGTATCTTTTTATATTTATATTTTTATTTATTTATTTATATTTTTACATTGCCCTTTTACTATGCCCTGTGAGCTGTCCATTAACCCATTCCTGGGATATAAGCTGTGCCCTGTGAGCTGCCCATTAACCCATTCCTGGGATATAAGCTGTGCCCTGTGAAATGCCCATTAACCCATTGCTGGGATATAAATTGTGCCCTGTGAGATGCCCATTAACCCCTGACTGGGATATAAGCCGTGCCCTGTGAGCTTCCCATTAACCCATTCCTGGGATATAAGCTGTGCCCTGTGAAATGCCCATTAACCCATTGCTGGGATATAAGTTGTGCCCTGTGAGATGCCCATTAACCCCTGACTGGGATATAAACTGTGCCCTGTGAGATGCCAATTATCCCCTGACTGGGATATAAGCCGTGCCCTGTGAGATGCCCATTAACCCATTCCTGGGATATAAATTGTGCCCTGTGAGATGCCCATTAACCCCTGACTGGGATATAAACTGTGCCCTGTGAGATGCCAATTATCCCCTGACTGGGATATAAGCCATGCCCTGTGAGATGCCCATTAACCCATTGCTGGATATAAGTTGTGCCCTGTGAGATGCCCATTAACCCCTGACTGGGATATAAACTGTGCCCTGTGAGATGCCAATTATCCCCTGACTGGGATATAAGCCGTGCCCTGTGAGATGCCCATTAACCCATTCCTGGGATATAAATTGTGCCCTGTGAGATGCCCATTAACCCATTCCTGGGATATAAGTTGTGCCTTGTGAGATGCCCATTAACCCCTGACTGGGATATAAGCCGTGCCCTGTGAGTTGCAATTCATCCATTGCTTTGTTTTTCATTGCACTGATTTTTTTCTCGTTTCTGATCATTTTCATTTAGTTTTTTTCGTTGTTACGATTCGTATTTTCAGACCGATTCGTAAATTCAGACGGTGCCGATTCATATTTCGGAAATGCTTCCATAATACGAATCGGGTAAATTTCGGCCGAATTTTGATTCGGTACGAAACGAAACGCACATTTGTACAATTAATCCCATACATACACAATTATATTCACATAGTGACAGACATATGATCTGTTCCCATGCCTCCTTCTGATCAGAGGAACATGAGAGCTGCACTGGTTGCCAGGCAGCCCTGTCAGTATGGGGCCCAGTGTGGTCGCACAACTCACAACACTATCATAACTGATATAAATAATGTGGTATGTATAGAGGAACTTCTATCTACCTTATGTGTATTAAATTTTATAGTCTTCTTTCGATTACACTGTTTCATTGCAGACTGTAAAACACATCTGACTTGTTACGGACCTCTTTGTTGTGCGCTGCAATAGAATCCTTCAATAAACTTTATATATATTATACAAAAAAAAAATTACGTTTCATACCATTTTTTCAAATTTCTATGTAATATTTACTCATAAAAGTTGCATATTTTGTGCATTTCCTATTTTTAGAAACTCTGCATTCTTTACATATGACTGGCATTACAAGTCCTCAAGAATGTGAGCTTACATTGTGTACAGGTTACATTCCTTCATGTGCTCCCTGCACCAAAATATTCCTGTCTGTACGTGTCTGACTCTGTTCCCACTGCACGTTTTCCACAAATTGCAGATAGTGTGACACACACATTAGTTTACCACAAGCGTCTTGACCCTCCTGAACTGGGAGCCCACCGAACCAGCGGCAAGTCTCTGCCAATAGGGGTGCCGAAACCCTTCCAAATAGTGCATGGTAAATATAGCAGGACCCCAAGCTGCAAAGGTGCGTATTTATTAGAGGAAGACAAGGCTAGAATCGCCGCTATTCTTTCAGTGGGGTAGCTTTGTCTCCCTCTAATAAATATGGCCCATTGCAGCTTGGAGTCCTGCTTTATTTATCGTACATATATTAGTCTGTCCATGGACATAGGCACTGCTTGGTATTTATGGAATAGGTCAAACTCCTGTAGTAAGGGAGCAGAGATGGGTCATCTGGTCTGGAGAGCATGAACTGCATGTATTATACGACACATAAATGCTCAGGGCAGAAGACAAAGCACCTCCAGGGCAGAAATAACATAGAAGTATTGGCACTGATGCCCCAGACTCATGCTCAATAATAAGCACAGTGAATACATAACAAAAAAGGGTTACATTAGTGTGTCGGGGGCTGGCTGCTAGTGTGTCGCACGCTGAAGAGACAAGGCAAGCTCTCACTAGCCCTCTGCATGCCCCCTTATGCACCGCATAAGGATGCTGTGGCCATCTTGTTTTTGGCCTTTCCAGATCAATTGTGATTTCGGAAGGCAGCCTGGACTTGTAGAGGGCTTGGGAGAGCTTGCCTTAGTCAGCTTTTGGATTCACATTTAAAAAAATACATCCAAATATGGCTAAAAAAAGCATTAAAAAGTCTTCTGCAGTTTTCTACTAGATACATTTGTGAAGTTTCCTTTTTGACGATGGCAAACTTAAAGACACTATTAAGCCCCATTCACACTGTGCGATTTGAAAATCGTACGATTTTCAGCGCGATTTTCATATGCGCGATAATGTCGCGCGACATTGCAGTTTTGCGTGATTTTGCAAAGCACCACCAATGGAAATCTCAAAACGCAAAAAATACCAGCGACATCGCGCAACGTCGTGCGGCAAGATGTGAACAGCACCATTGAATTGCATTGAAAATGCTACATAGCGCAAAATCACGCAGATTTTATTGCCATTTCGCTGCAAAATCCACGCGATAAATCGCACAGTGTGAACGGGGCCTGAAACGTGGAAGCTTAAAAATGCTTGATGACGAAATGAGAGTGTCCTTATCTAATATTCCACCAAATATTCAGAAGCTGTGTTCAATCCATCAACCTCATACATCCTATTAAGGCCAGGGGTCACACGAGCACACGAGGTGCGCCCGTAATGATGTGCCTCTCGGCGTCTGTTGCAGCGTTGTGACACTTTGACGGGGCCAGTCACACGCTGTAGCACTTTTTTTTTTTTTTAATTGTGCACGCTACAAGCGGACGTGCAGAAACCCTCCCCGTCAGAATGTTGGACACTCGTTGGACGGGGCTGCAAAGCGTGATCCTCCATAGGAGGATCGAGCCTTGCAGCGTTGAGCGCACTAACTGCGCTCAGCGAGGTGGCCAGACGGGCGTCAGAGTGGAAGGACATTCCTTCCGCTCTCACCACTCTCACGGACGTTCCTTCCCCTCTCAAAGATGCTCGTCTGATCCCAGCCTAAATTGAAGCTATTGGCGTTACAATGCATGTCCATATCCATTATAACGAGTTAGTTTAAACTCAATTACCGTGTTACCAAATTATGCAGGTCAAAAAAGTGTGTCACAACACAAAAGTTTGGAAAGCTCTGCACTAGAGAGTCGGACCCAAGCGGTCTCACCAAAAGTGTTAAAGCTGTGAGCAGAGCACATCTAGCAAGAATAAGGAATCATTAGATGCTGGGAGAAGTCACCGTACTGCTGTCGTGGCTAAACCTGGCACTGTTGATGATTGTAAACTTAATTTGCCACGATGCCCTGCTGCCCATTAGGCAACATATCACAATTATGACATCAGTTCTATATATTTTCTGTTACACCACTCCCATGGCCGGATTAAGATCTCTATGGGCCTGGAGCTGAAAATTTTGGTGGGCTTTTTTTGGAATGTAGTAAAATGAAAGTATATTTTAGATTATCCAGGCAGATACTGTGTGATTCATTTTTCATTCAGATTGCAATCATTTAAAGCGTGAAAATTTTTTTTTCCCCATTTTATCCAAATCTTTATGGTTATATATTCTATAGGGAATTCTTGTTAAATTAAAATGTGAAATGGGAACCTGTTACTGCATTTTTCTGAGAAAATATAACATTTTAACCAAAAAAATGAAAAGGAAAAAAAAAAAAATATTTCCCTTGCGTTTTGGAGGATGGTGTTTTATGAGTAATATAACTATGAATAAAACACTGACCTTGCTCCAAGCATGGGAAATTAAAAGGTGAGCAATGGCAGTGGTATTGCTCATTTTATATGTGGTTAATGGACAATGCCATCGCTTTGAAACAAACAAACAATAAAGGTTTTTCTTGGTTTTTCTTTTAGATTTTACATGGTCACGTTTGGTATCAATGCAAAGGCCAGACTCTGACCTGTCCAATGACACCTCCCTTGACCTTGTGAGGTGTAAAGATTAGTGACGCAGGGTTCCGAAGACCCCCCCCCGTGCTCTTCGCTGCAGTGCGGCGGATTAGGTTGAAAAGCAACAGTTTGTAACAACTGATTGAGACATCACCTCCACACATGTTGGCGACATGAGAAATGTGATGGTGAGTTAGTGCAGCATCATTGTTCACTTTATAATTGAAAAGTGAAACATATTGCTGCGTTAGAAAGAAAAAAAATAAATATTTTTTAAAATTTATTGATACATAAAACCTGCTCATGTTTGGTATCATTGGAAATGCCATGCTCTGGCCTTTCCAGTGATACCTGACCTGACCCTGTAGCTGCTATGGAGGTGGAGATACAGTGGTCCACATCCTGACATAGTTATCGTTTCTCTGGGCCTATTTTGGGGCATGAGCCTGGAGCTCCTGCTCCATCTGCCCCTATGTTAATCCGGCCCTGACCACTCCAGGCTTGACTTTGTGACTCATGATTGAGATCAGTCGTTGTTTTTAAGTCTGTCCTTGCTTTCGCTCTATTTTTATGTCATCTACTATTACTACCTTATACATTAAAATGAAAACAGAAAATGTCCTTGCAGTGGATCACTGTTGTAAATTCAAAATTACACTGATAGCTAGCGTACAGCCACAAAACAAATGTGAATAAAAGTCATTTATATCCTTAAATATAATTTTTTTTATATACACTATATTGCCAAAAGTATTCGCTCACCCATCCAAATCAGGAGCTGGGCAGGTGAGCGAATACTTTTGGCAATATAGTGTATATATATTTTATTTCCAAAATGGTTCTGTCTCCAAGAATAAGAAACTCGCCTACCCACAAATTTATAAAAAGTTGCCTGTACCTTGTACCAGGACCGGCCCAAGCCACTGTGCTGCCTGGAGCGAAGGATGAAATGCCCCCCCCCCCAAAAAAAAACGTGACATGTATGAGTGTATAACAGAGCTCCACAGCAATAAAACTCAGAGCAATGTGCGGTATGTATGAGCGATTCACAAAATCCACTGCAATAAAACTCAGTAATGTATAGTGCATATTTGCGTATCATTTGAATTCACGGCAATAACACAAACATTAAATTTATGTGTTTATACAGGGTACCTGAGGTGTTGCAGCAGCCTTGAGTGTTTATACAGGGAATGCGAGGTGCTGCAGCAGCCCTGTGCGTTTATACAGGGTATGCGAGGTGCTGCAGCAGCCCAGCCTGTCACATTCACAAGGGCGTTCACTGCCGAGCAGCAGGTTTGGCCTCAGGGATTCCACTCACTTTTTCCCTGGTGTGTGTGCACATTTTGGGGCTGTGGGAGAGCAGGAGCCCAGGCCTCAGCCTCCTCATCCCAACTTACTAGAGACCCAGGCTTCACCACAACAAATAAGCCACGTACCCAGCGCCTACCTGCTTGATTTAGCCCTGCGGCTCCTCTCTGCAGCACGTGCTCACGGGCTGAGTAACACCTGGTCCCGGGTGAATTTGAAAACATGGTGCGAGCTCCAGCCAGCATCTGAGGTGGACAGGACCACACCAAGTGGCGGGTGGCTGGGGCACCACTAAAGGGTGGGCCTGTGGACCCACCGAGGCTGAGACATAAAAAAAAAAATCGTGGGAGTGGGACGAGCCAGACTTCTTACTGAGTGGAATGAGCACCCCTATGTTGAGGGAGAAAGGATTGGTCTCCGCGGGGGGAATGGCTGGCGACGAAACAGAACTGTACATCTGTCTCCCGTCAGTGTCAGTGAGCGCCAGCGGTCAGCTGACAGGTCAGAGATTGCCGGCGCTCGAGTTCAGCGTGGAACAGTGAGAGCGATCACTGCGCCGGCCTTCAAGAGATGCCGGCGCAGCGACGCTGATAAATAGTGCAGGGGCTCAGTGCTCTGCCAGAATTTGCCGCTTTGCTCTCCTCATCCTGTGCCTCTCGGGGTCTCCGGTAGCCCCCCCGTCGGGCCCCGGCATGAGGCTCCTCCCAGAGGAAGCGCCGGAGGAATCCTTTCTTTGTCCTTTCCAGAGAAGCCCCAGCGTCTGGCAAGGTACCACTTCACGCTGCTGGGCTGCGTCAGTCACTGCAACGTAGATGATGCCGCCGGCAGTGCTAAAAAAAATTCAAAAATAGTGCAGCGATGGCAGCGCGGGTGTCAGCGGCTAAAATATGCCGCTGACAATATCTGCCGCCTGGAGCAGGTGCTCCATCCTGCACCATCGTCGGGCCGGCCCTGCCTTGTACTGAGGATTCTCTAATCCGTTCAGAACACACAAATAAAAGACTTTTAGCTAAATTAGTGCAAGTTACCTCGCTTTGGAAAAGGTTGGCAAAATACAAATAAATAATAATAAAACAGCTGAGCACAAGGCCTCAGCGCAGACTTTAAAGCATCACTTTCTATTCCCTGTATTGCAGCATGCTGGGACTTACTGTGAAATCACTAAATTTCAGTGTCCTCTATTTTGAATTCGTGCCTGTCACTGAGGGTTTGGAGATGTAAATCCAAGATGGCTGCCTCTGCTCCACACCCCAAACAATAACAGGTGTATTCTGCTTCTCTAAGCAAAGCTGTGAGGCATGTATGCTTTAGACAAGCTAAGTCTGTATACTCACACGATGAAGTTCGGCAGATAGCTTCAACTCACGCAAAACTGACAGGTAGAAAGATGATCAGACTGACAATCTTGTAATAGTGTACAGCAATGCAGGTAAAAAGACATTAGTTTTGTCCAGCAGTGAGCACAGAATGGCTGCTAAGTAACCAGGAAGTCCCTTAGAACAAGACACTGAACAAAGGGGTGGAAACTAGCTGGATACAGAAAGGCTAAGGAAACCCAGCAGGATCAAAAAAGCTATGAAAACAATAGTGAAGTGGAAATAGGCTGGAAGACGGCCGCCATTGTACACAGGCGGCCATCTTGTTCAGAATATTGGTTCACTTGTATATAACTAGACAGGTTTGTAGCTGAGACTAGAATGAGGTATACGTAGAAATTTAGGAATGCGTTTAGATTAGCAGAAAAAGCAATTAAAGCTTTATGAAAGATCTTTGCTGTTTTTAGCATGGAGAAGTAGATATTCCAAGGTCGTTGGGCCCGTGAAAAGACGAAGGAGTATAAAAGACCGGGCCCCAGGCCATCTGAATAAACATAGCCGATAGGGAGGGAGGCACTCCCCGGAGAAAGACAGCACAAACAAATCACAGACTGTCAAACTAACGAGAAGTGTATCAATTTATAGTTATATGTGGAATGTTCTTTGTGTTCGAATTAATGATGGGAGGTATTAACCCACGTGGGGTGGAATAGAGTGTCATAGGGAGGTGGGCTAATGGGGATGTACCTAATTATGTATTTGGGGCATAAAACCTCATGTCTCTGTGTAATCGGGGCTCACTCTAAGCGATTCAATCCTGTGTGAGCACTTGTGTGACGACACAATAAACTCTTGCCTTTCCTGAAGAGACTCGTGTTTGGACAATCCTTGCTTGTGTCTGGTCCGGCGCCGTTCTGAAAGTGAACCTGTCTGACTCCGGCTACATTTTCTGGGGTCTCGATAGCCGGGATAACGGGCCTTTTGCCAAGACACAGGCAACGGCTGCTGAACACAGTGCGGCGCTTGACTGCAGCAGTGCCAGAATCCGATGGTTGGGGGCGCCCGTTGAAGGTGAGCTGACATCTGCAGGCGCCAAGCAGGATTTCCTGTACAGTGGACCTCATCTCGTCCCAAACAGACCCCCCTGACCCGGGAAAACTGGGACACCAACGAGTCTGAGGAAACAGCAAGCAGCGCCGGCGATAGGTAACGTGTCTTCTATGTTTTGTATGTCTAAAGGAAATACCGGTATCTAAGGGAAACGTCCGACTGCGATAGACGGATAAGAGGATGCGATGGCCACCATCCTATTGGCATATCTTTCCCGCCGCTGGTAGCGCTGACATTGCTAAGGAGCCAGAGTGGCTAGCGGGCGTCTGGATTCGGGGGAATTGAATGCCAATCAAAGGGTAGTTCTGTATGAGAGGGAGAAGGTAGCTGCGTGGAGTTGCATAGTTCAGTGTTTGTAAATAGAGCTTCGCCACGTGGGTAAAAGGGAAAGGAAGAGGGATTTTTTTTTTCTGTGACTGGGCTAAGAGCCTGAGTCAGTGCCTAGTGTGTACGCCGTATAGTGAAAAGGGCTTATAGTAAAGCCAGCGATAGCTACAGAGATAGACAAGGAACGAGGTGCACATAGCCACAAGCAGTCAAGAGTTAGAGTTCAAATTACGGGGTATAAGGAGCCACTAAGGAGGGAATACGTCCTCGGCTAATGGAAAGAGTTGAAGTGATATATGTTCTGTATTGTGCTGAAAGTATCTGATACGGAATGTGTTGTGAATGAATTGACTTGAGTGCTGTGAGTGAACGTGCGCCTACTCGCTCCACGAGGAAGCAAATACGAGATTTGACCCAGATAATTACGGTTTCGGCTCAGGCGACTGCAGTCGGCTACTGAAGGGGGAAGCGTATGTGGATGCGGATAAATTGTTGACTGAAGTATCAGACTGTAGATTTTAACTGTTGTTGAAATAAGATATTTGTATCGCAAAAAGTATTGTTTTCAGGAGTGACAATGGGTAACGGGTCATCTAAGCCCAAGAAGGTAAAGGAGGGTGAGATGCCCCTAGAATATATGGTGCGGAATTTCGAAGCATTATAATAAAAACGTATGATTATGGTGTAGAATTGACAAAAGAGAAATTAAAAGTAATGTGTACAGTTGTGTGGCCGTTATTAGTCCCAGGATGGCCAGAGCAGGGGTCAATGGACCCGGAGTTAGTACAGAAGGTACATTCCCAAGTTACAGAGCAGTATGGACATCCTGAACAATACCCGTATATAGATATATGGAGATATTGCATTAAAAACCAGAGTCATTTTATAAATGATAGCGGGGAGGAATAAGAAACAGGACCCCCAAAATAAGGGAGATAGAGAGGCTCCACCAGAAAAGATTAAGATGCCCGATGGGAGCATATATAAATTAATTAATATTTCACGGAGTGAGATAGTTGCGGTGCTGTATAGTTTATATGTGTGGTTCAGACTGATTTTGTCCAATTGTGTTTTTAATTGATCATTAAACTGTTCAATTAAAAGTTGAGATTGAGCGTCGTCCCTGGTGTAATAGGCCCCCTCCTTTTTCTGACAGACTGTTTAAGAGGGGGAGGAGGAGGAGGGAGCAGTTTGTTTTTCTTTGCTCTCTGAAAGGTGGAAAAAATAACCCTTTGTGTACTTGTGCAGAGTACTATGTTTAGCTAATTTTAGTGTGTGTTACAATAGAATATTTGTCTGAAGTCGGTTGAGTGAATAGTATACAATATTGCCTACTAAAATATAAAAATTTATTAACAAACTAAATTGAAATATATGAAACGGTTAGAAAAATTAATTCGAGAAATAATTAAAGTAATTTTTCTTTACTGTTTTTACAAGGTATGTTTTTGTTTGATTTTTGATGGAATGATTTATTTTTATTGTTTTTTTTCGATGTAGTATTAAGAGTCTGTTTTGGGCTATGGGAAAATATTTCTGAGAATATTATTTACACAATGTGTATATGTATATGCCCGAATGTCCCATCCAGCTCCTGGGGCGGGATATTTTTTGCAAATTGCAAGCCCAAATTATGTTTTGTTTTTTTTTTCCCGGGGGTCACGTTCAATTAAACCTGCCGGAAAATAACAGTTTTGTTCGGTAGTATAATCCAGCCAGCCCGCACAACCCCCAATCTGTGAAAATCGCAGTAGTTATGCCGAGGGAAGAAGAATGGCGCACGGCACCTACTCTGTCTGCCACGCTGGATCCGCACGCACTACTCCTTGGAATTCCTGAGGTGGGGGCGGAGGACAACCCGCCCAGATTAGTTGAATTAAAGTCCGGCGCAATACCAGTGGCTCTAAGACAATATTATATCCCAAAGAAAGCCAAGCAGAATATACAAATATATTTGCAGAGATTTAAAGACTACGGTATATTGAAATTCTGCGTGTCACCGTGGAACACACCATTGTTCCAGCAAGACAACTTTTTTTTTTTTTTTTTTTTTTTATTTCTCAGTGGGAGGTATCTACAATGGATGCGCGCTCAGCCAGGACCTCTTGTCCTTCCACGCTACAGTATGTTGATTAATTACACTGGTTTCCCCCACAGAAAAAGACTGTTTATCTGTCACAAAAGTTTTGCTACATCTGCTAAGCCAAACAGGTTACAGAGTGTCTAAAAAAAAGAAAGCACAAATATGTAAACAGAGTGTAAAATACCTGGGATTCCAGTTAACAGGTACCAAACGTACACTAGGGGCAGAAAGAAAAGAAGCAATGTGCCGCATACCCCAACTAAAGACCAGGAGACAAGTCCGTGAATTCCTGGGAGCTGCAGGCTTCTGCCGCCTGTGGATCCCCAACTTCGCAGAAATTGCCAAGCCGCTTCATCAAGCAACCAAGGAAAGAGAATTAGACCCCTTTCATTGGGAAGAAGAGCAAACCGCAGCGTTCCTGAAATTAAAGACTCTGCTGATGGAAGCTCCTGCGCTGGGTCTGCCAGATCATAGCAAGCCTTTCCAGCTGTTCGTACATGAATATAACCAAACAGCAACAGGAGTATTGGTCCAGACCTTTGGCTCGTGGCTGGGGCCTGTGGCCTACCTCTCCAAGCAACTCGACCCTGTGGTCTGCGGCCTACCCCCATGCCTGAAAGCAGTGGCTGCCACCGCAATGCTGATAGCAGAAGCAGACAAGCTGACCCTTGGCCAAGTTCTTTATGTCAAGGTGCCCCATGCTGTCAAGGCTCTGCTGGATGTCAAAGGAGGTTACTGGTTTAGCAACAGCCGGATGACGAAGTACCAAGCCATGATGTGTGAAAATCCACGGGTTCATTTGGACCTCATCGCTACTTTAAACCCTGCTACTTTACTGCCTGACTGTGAAGAGGATCCAAATTATGAATGCCTCCAAGTCATGGAAGAAGTGTTCAGTAGCAGGCCAGATTTGAAAGACGTACCCCTAGACAAATACGATCTACAGCTATATGGATGATGGGAAGGAAGTCTCCGGCTATGCAGTAGTCTCAACAGAAGAAGTTATCAAAGCAAAGCCACTGCCAGGCCATACATCGGCACAACTAGCTGAAATAACAGCTTTAACCAGAGCCCTTGAAATTTCTGAAGGCAAAAGAGTAAATATCTATATAGATTCCAAATACGCCTTTATGACAGTCTATGCACATGGCGCACTCTACAAAGAAAGAGGCCTACACACGTCTTCAGGACAATAAATTAAATATGCTGCAGAAATCACGGCCCTCCTGGAAGCAGTGTGGAAACCAAGTGCTGTCAGCATCATGCACTGTCGAGGCCACCAAAAAGGCCGTGATGAAATTCCAAAAGGTAACAGACGCGCGGACCAACCCGCAAAAGCAGCTGCAAAACCGCCACCACCAACAGAAGCAGAAGCTCAAGCTAAAGTACTGATCTGCAAGCAAGAGCCTCAATCTTCCATGCCAAATTACGAGTTCTATATGAATTTAAAAAAAAAAAAAAATTGAACCCCACGGCGAGTTCATTGAAATAATATTGAACAAATGGCAAGATGATTATGAACTGTTAGAACTCAATTATGATTATATCCAATGGTTTTTTTCCAACTCGAACACAAGGCCGAAATTTCTACTCTACTCCCCTAAATCCGCAAGAGACATGTCTAATGGTTAACACCTCAGAAGTTCAGCAAAGACTGCGCAGAGTCTACAAGATGATGCTGAAATTCTTCGGCGTGAAAATAGTGGGGGAGGAGGAAGACAAAGAAATAACTGAAGTTGAACGAGCAGAAAATTGAAATTTCGCGTCACGTTTTGAAAATTTGACAATCAATTCTCACAATAATCTACGAATCACACGAATACTGCACAGTCTAGGAGAATTTATCTGGGGAAATTATGGAGAATTGGCACGATACAAACCAAAACCAGTGGTGGCTGCACTCCTACCGGCGCCACTGAGCGAATGGACATCTGTGTACTCAGAGAAAGAAAAGAAGTGGCTGACAGACGAACCCGGAGGGTATGGAGAAGATGGATGGTTCCAGATGGAGAACGGACTAATAGTCCTACCAGCAACACTGGCTCCTGAAATCGTAAGAGCACTTCACGCAAGTACCCATGGAGGAAGAGAAATGATGGAGCAACAGTTGGAGCCACATTTCTACGTACCAGGATTGTCAGCAATCTGCAAAGCAACAGCTCAGCAGTGTGTAACATGTGCCAAGAACAACCCGAGAACAGGCCCCAAAGTTCGGGAAAAGTTGAAAGAATGAACCGTACCCTAAAGACTTTGATGTCCAAACTGTGCCAAGAGACGTCACTAGGCTGGTTGGACTTGCTGCCGATAGTCCTTTTGCACATTAGGTGCAGACCAACCCCCCAATTGAAGCTACGTCCGTACGAACTTATGTTTGGACAGCCAACCCCTCTGATTAATGGACTAAGGGGGGACCTTCGGGCATTGGGAGAAATTAAACTAAATGATCAGGTAGTAATGCTGGGTAAATCAATGCAGAAGTTAAATATTTGGGTGGGGGATAATATACCGTATTCTCTGTATCCTTCACTGTATGAGTATTGTCCGGGTGACTCAGTATGGGTAAAAGAGTGGAAAAATGATCCACTAGGTCCAACATGGAAAGGTTTTTATTTTGTCCTGTTATCAACCTCTATAGCAGTAAAGGTTGCCGAGGTGGTCCCGTGGATACATCACTCCAGGGTAAAAGCAGCCGCAGCCAGTCCTGAACCAATATGGAAGGTTGTTACCAACGAGACCAACCCACTGAGGCTGAAGCTGACAAAGACCACAGCCATGAGCATCTAAATGATTCTAACCCAGATAATACAGAGGATCAACAAGTGGGTGTTTTGATGGGCACAGGTCCTGACCACCCGCCAACGGGGGATACCCACAGGGTGCTTTTTAGGGGCCCGGCCCCCACCCTTGATTATCCAGAAATGTTCTTTATTTTTGAAATTCCAGTGGGGAGGGATTGGGTTTATGTGACTGTAAAAAGAATTGCCCAAGGAATTCTGACATTCGGGGCATTTATAATGCTGATTTTATATTTTGCTAATTTGATTTATGGACTCTCGCGTGGAGTATGCTCTAATTGTACGGGCAATGTGGGGAAAGTGGATATTTCCCATATCTGGAATGGTACGCACCCGGTGATGGAGAACCGTACCATGTGGAGACAAAAACGAGAGGCGCTATCTGGAACCAACCCAAGAGGACACTTACTTGTGCAATTCAAATATGACTATGCTAAAAAGTCTGGGCAAACTGTATGCTGGGTGTGTAGTAGACTGCACCCAGAGACAATTTATATACCATTTGCCTCTGTTCTAATGAATTTGAGTATGTTTGTATCAGGGAAAAGACAGAATCAGTCAGTCCCGGGTACCCTATAATGGGACCAGTGTATCCACCAGAATGGTGTTTTCAACTAGGACCAGATAAAGAAACAAATAACGAGAGGGGTTATGTAACTCAAGTCAGTTCAACTGGACATTATATATTTACATATTCAAAACAGGACAAAAGGCGATTTATTTATACATACGATGCAGGCAACTCACTAGAGACCAAGAGGCGGTGATTGGGAATGTGACCAATGGGAGGCAGGGTGCAGTGGATATGATGAGACGGCTGAGACATTTTGCGATAGAGATATCAAAGGGAACACTACATTTATTGCTATTTATAGTGAAAGGAGGATACCAGGTGTGCTGTGAAAGGGTGTGTTACACATAGGTACCACCAACAATAACGGGAATGTGTTATTTGGCTAAGCTGGTCCCAATCCAGAAACTAAGGGGAGAAGACACAAACACAGACACAGAACTACACCCTAGGTACCCACTGGTGTTTGAAAGACCGAAGAGAGAATTGTTTGCGAAGATGGATCGAATATGGACATGGTTGCCAGTATGGACTGGATGGGGAGGAGAGATGATGAGGAGATTGAATAGCTATGTCAATCTGATGGATGAGATTCTGAATAGGACCAGTATGGATATCCAGCTGTTGAATCTGGAAATGCGTGAGTTATGAAATGGCGCTTGAGCAGATCAGTGCGGCCTTGAATGGATTGTGTGAAATGACAATGCACTATGAATGTTGCACCTTCATCAGAAACACTACACACGAAGTCCCAGACTATTACCAGGTAATTCAAGATTATCAGGAGAAGGTAGCACAGTTGCAGGGCACAGCCAGGAGGATTGCTGCCGAAGGCTGGAATCCGCTCCGGGGGTTTGGGGCAATGGGAGAATGGTTTGGTTCCATCTTGAGATTCATCTCAAAGATTGGATCCATGATACTTATGATAGTGGTGATCTTGATCATAGGGATACTGATATACTGTATAGGGCTATGCATATGGCCACTGTGCAAGTCAGCACTGATAATTCCACAGGGTATGTTCCCAGTGAAAGAAACCCCCCCTTTTTCAGTAGTTTCAGAATAGTGGAGTGTAATGGCTACAAGTGCCAGGAAAAGATCCTGACACTTGAGCCAAGGGGGGAATGAAGTGGAAATAGGCTGGAAGACGGCCGCCATTGTACACAGGCGGCCATCTTGTTCAGAATATTGGTTCACTTGTATATAACTAGACAGGTTTGTAGCTGAGACTAGAATGAGGTATACGTAGAAATTTAGGAATGCGTTTAGATTAGCAGAAAAAGCAATTAAAGCTTATGAAAGATCTTTGCTGTTTTTAGCATGGAGAAGTAGATATTCCAAGGTCGTTGGGCCCGTGAAAAGACGAAGGAGTATAAAAGACCGGGCCCCAGGCCATCTGAATAAACATAGCCGATAGGGAGGGAGGCACTCCCCGGAGAAAGACAGCACAAACAAATCACAGACTGTCAAACTAACGAGAAGTGTATCAATTTATAGTTATATGTGGAATGTTCTTTGTGTTCGAATTAATGATGGGAGGTATAACCCACGTGGGGTGGAATAGAGTGTCATAGGGAGGTGGGCTAATGGGGATGTACCTAATTATGTATTTGGGGCATAAAACCTCATGTCTCTGTGTAATCGGGGCTCACTCTAAGCGATTCAATCCTGTGTGAGCACTTGTGTGACGACACAATAAACTCTTGCCTTTCCTGAAGAGACTCGTGTTTGGACAATCCTTGCTTGTGTCTGGTCCGGCGCCGTTCTGAAAGTGAACCTGTCTGACTCCGGCTACAATAGCATGTAGGCAGCAAAGGCAAATTCAACACATAACAAAAAAAAATATAAAATAAATCCTAAGTCATGGGGCATGCATGACAAGGTGCTTAAATTATTATTATTTTTATCTTACTAATGCTTGATTAGGGCCAATAAAACCCATCCTGTTTCTATTATTGTTTCTAAATGATTTATGAGAAGCCAGGTTCACTTGATAGTGATTTTTGTTCCCTTTTTTTGAAAGTTTGCTCTTTGCAGTGATAGTATACCACTACGCCTTAATATACAGACAAAATACACTTTTTTATCCCACAACCTATCACTTTTTTAAAACGTTTACTCTTTGGTAGTGATAGTATACCACTACACCTTAATATATAGACAAAATACAGGTATTTTATCCCACAACCTATCCCTTATTTTCTGTTTAGACGTGTCTTTTTATCAAGCCGTCCTCATCGTTGCCAGAGGCCGATCAATCTGCCAGGGATCACAAACCAGCATTACAGCGTGATCAGTAATAGCTTCCAGATATTAAAGCCCTGCAGGATACTTAATATAGCAGTACTGTTATGTGTGAGGTATGTGAGCCGTACATGTTTTACACAACAGGCTTAATGTGTTGTTATTACCCCGCGCTGCTGCATGGTAACCGTAATATTCAGGGTCTCATAACCTGTATCTGCACATGGTGCCGTGGTGACAGGGGGACATCTAAACCAGAAACCACAACACGTCGTGCTAGAATAACAGCTTTCTGAGAAACCGAACTAAAATAAACTTCTTAAATGCTGCCCCATCAAAGTGTGAGAACATCCACTGCTGTAATGTGACATGGTTCGACTTCACAAGCCCTGCAAATTGGAAGGGGGCAGCAATTTCCTAATGTTTTTTCTTTTGCAGCAGGTCCAATATATTTTGGGTGTGCGAGCAGCAAAGCAAAGCAGTCCTACCAGACTCCTAGGGCTCTATTCCATAGTTGCTGCTAATGTAACACGTTGATATCCATATTAAATTCCTGACACTACTCCCATTAGTAATCCGTTTGCACATTGATTTTTGTACGAGCTTCGTGAGCTTACTGTACTTTGCACATCCTATACTTAACATGGGGAGTGCAAACGTATACTAGCGTTTTGATAAGGTATTACCACTAGCACTAATTACCATCGGGATGAGGAGTGCCAAAAGTTAGCACCTTCTAAAAGCTAGTGTTAAATTGTTACCGGAATCCACTCAGTTCTGTCGGGAGAAAGGTCGGCCCGGTGAGGACAATGACAAGCCGGACACGAGTCAATGGCAGGAAAGGCGTACTCATTTAACACCCCCTAACCCCCCATTAAATCCCATACTCACCTCTCATCCTGCGACGAGAAGGGTGGCCCGATCCACTGCCGGAAGCAGAGTGAGACTGTGGACAAATAGTTCCCAGTCTCCCACAGCGAATCACTCCGCGGCCATGCACAATCTCGCGAGATTGAGATCCTGCAGGCCACGTGACCCGGCAGCACAAGCCTCCATGGAGTCCTATGGACTTCAGGACGTGATTCTTGCAGCCACGCATCAGCGCTGCTGCTAGAATCCAGGAGGTTAGCGCTGCGTTCTGGGGCAGACTGCTGAATCAGCCCTGCCCCGGCATATGGTGCTAAAGTGGGGACGCTAAGGGGAAACCTGCAGGTACAGGTTTGGCCCTTTATCGTCCCTCTTTTAGCTTAACCAGGGAATAGTGCCCTTGGAATCTAACCCGTAATTTAGGACATAATCAAATAAACTCATATTTAATTTCATTACCAAACCTGCCAATTGTAGATTATGACTGTTTATCATTAGCTTGGCTACACAGTCATCACACAACAATCATTTTGGAGCACCTATTTATTTACTCTATCTCCTAAAGAAGGGCACTTGGGAGGCTCAGAGGACGGACAGCAATTATGGATTGTTTCTTCATAGTTTATTTGAAAATAAAATTTTACAAATCTCCCCCACGGTCATCTGACCTATCCTTCATCATCTGCATCTATGTGACTTATCCTGCAGTATTATCCTTCCTCCCTTTACCCATGTCAATACCACCATTATATTAACATGTTCAACTAATTTTTAATATTCAGCTTTTATACTACCCTCTTTGCAAACTTATGTTCCCATCATTACTCAGTAACGGACATCTTTCATTATCTGGTCGCATCGAGTTATTGTCCTCAAGCCGACTTGCTCGCAGCACCTACGTCAGTATGACCTTTCACAAGCACATTCCTGCACCTCTACTCCTAGTAACCAGGGTCGTCCTTTTCTCTTTGCTTTGTTTCATTTATAACCACCGAACACCCATAAACAACCACAAAACCCACGTCATGGGATGAGCTGGTACACAGATGTTCCCAAATGACCTTGACAATGATGCTTTACAAATACTTTACTGCACTAATTTTGATTTTTAAATAGGTGACTTCTCAAATATTCCATCCACAGTCTTTAAAGGGACACTTCAGACCAGGGGTCAGAAACCTTGGCTCTCCAAATGTTTTGAAATAGCATCTGCCATGATGCTCAGACCTTCATTAGGCCTGCAGAACTTCATGGAAGATCTAGTTCGAAAATATCAGGAGGGCCAAGGTTACTGAACCCTGCTCAAGGCACTGTGACCACATAATTTTGTTTGAGTGTTCATATTGCTCTGAGCACCTCTTCTCTTCTAACTGTTCTGGGGGAATCCCAGAGGGCTGCTTCAGCCACCCAAATGAAGGAACTTGGTTTCATCCAGAAAATGAGCGCTGATCCAAGGTTCGGGACCTAGGTAGGTCCCACCAATAGCTCTCACCGGATTCTGGAATAGAAAGCAATTGGAATGGCTGGGTGCTAGCTCGAGCGTCAAGCCCTTCCACTATCATGTGACATTCTGTGACTTCCTATAAGATCCAGCATGCCAGGTGTGGACCAGCGCGGGGGCAGTCCAAGGTTGGGTTATGGTGAATTAAATCTTAATTAAATGGATAAACCAGGAGAAGGAATGTGGAGGGGGTCAGGAGGGGTTAATCTATAATCCCTCCATTCACCCTCCCATTTTAACAATGTAGTATCCCTTTTACGATTATTATTAATTTTTTTAAATTTATGTTTAGCTCATTGGCTGCTCTTACGCAGTGTATAAAAAGCTAGTTTAGAATTCAAGGTTTTACAGTTTTCAGGAATATATCTCTTCTTTAGTCTCTTCACAGGGACATAAAAGCCACAACACCGCAAACAAGCTCTGAATTGCACCCAAATCACCCTTCTTATGAAATGCAAACTGCCCTGTCATCTAGAGAGGTCGTTAACATGTAGCAATCCCTTTTTTATTGTTCTTTATTACTTTAAACATGTTGCAGACAAAAATCCAATTAAGGCTGGTGTCAGACCGAAAGGAACGTTCCTTCCACTCTGACGCCCGTCTGGCCATCTCACTGAGCGCAGTCAGTGTGCTCAGCGCTGCAAGGCTCGATCGTCCTATGGAGGATCGCACTTTGCAGCCCGTCGAATGCGCGCTGTAGTGCTTCGACGGTGAGGCTTTCTGAATGGACTCAGCACGCCTGCTTTAGTGCGCAATTCGTGTGTGCGCTACAGCATGTGAGCGGCCCCGTCGAAGCGTCACAACACTGCGACAGATGCTGGGAGGCATATCAGTACAGGCGCACATAGTGCACTCGTTTGACACCAGCCTAAATGAATCCTAACTTCGTTATCCTACATTATGGTGGCTTTTAGGGAATTTCAATTCACCAAAATGCCAATGAGTTCATTACAAGTAATACACACAAGCAGAGTAATCAGCCATATTTATTTCAGGGTTTTCAAACTCAGACCCCCCAGATGATGATTGCCTTTAAAGTACCAGAATCAAGGGAGGTCTAGTTAAGAAACAACACGGGGGCTAGGAGTTTGACAGTCCTGATCTATTTATTTGGCACCTACTATTTGTGACAATAATGAAACTGTTCTACCAAAAATACCAAACTACATTATATAAATGTTACTGTCTTGTCCCTCAATATATCTGTAAAGAAAAAGAATTAAAGAAATGTAAATGATAAACTAGAATTAAGTAATAATGGGTTTTTTTAAAACTCTTTCAGGCACATAATTGTGTTTCAAAAAAACAAAATTTGCATATATTGTTTTTATTACAGACTGTATTTTCCAGCAAACTGGCTTAGTGAATAACAAATTGGAGTACAGTTACAGCAGCTCTCTCACTGATTAAAACCTAGAAAAACAGGACATAAGATACTCTCATTCGAGAAGACTTACAGCAATGTGTCAAACTCTGCTCTTAAAGCTGAGCAACCATCCCTCTTAGAATAACTCTGGTTTGTATCTTTTTATAGACTGCACTTTTCACCCTCATTAAAACCTGCACCAAGTGTCTGAGATGTCACGAACAGACTGATATTATTTTCCCTTCACTTGTCAGTGTGTCAGCGTGGAGGCGGCCATCTTGGAATTACAGCACAATATTCGAGCACTGGGACAGAGGGCATGTAAGGTTCCCCAAAGTTTACCTTTTTTTTTAATGCTATATAATGGTGTAAAGATGCATGAAATAATTTCACTACATGTCAAGTTCACTCGACCACCCAACACTATTGAGTATCCTATGCCATCCTGGCACCAGGCCGGCTTAAATACCGCACGGCAGCATAGCACACCAATAGGGTTGCCAGATCGGCTATGTTTTCCTGGACACATATAACTATTTCATTTAGAGGGTGAGTACCTAGAAACGTGCAGCCCTGCAACATGTATAATTCATATGAGGCAGGTGGGAAATCAAGGCAGATCACCTGGTGTCATGCCCCATGATTTAGAATTTATTGTATATTTTTCTGTTTTGTGTTGAATCTGCCTTTGCTGCTTACATGCTATTAATTTCATAGCTATTTTGTCCCTGCTGGGTTTTCTTAGCTTGCTGTATCCAGCTAGTTTCCACCCTTTGCTCTGTGTCTTGTTCTAAGGGACTTCCTGGTTACATAGCAGCCATTCTGTGCTCACTGCTGGACAAAACAAATGTATTTTTACCTGCATTGCTGTATACTATTACAAAGATTGTCAGCCTGATCATTAAACTCTTCAACTGGATTCATCTTTCTACGTGTCAGTTTTGCTGAGTTGAAGCTATCTGCCAAACTTCATCGTGTGAGTACTGGTCGAATATAGATTTAGCTAGTCTAATTGCACCCACGCCTCACAGCTTTGCTTAGGGAAGCAGAATACCTGGTATTCCTTTATGATTTCTTACCTGCAGCATATGGGTTATATATGCTGCAGGGAGGCATTTTTCATGCCTTGCCCAACAACATATATAAATTACATGTGTCCATGAAAACATGGCCGCAACATTTGGGTGCTTTGTGAAAACCCTGTATAATGGCTCTGGTAAGTTTAAAACAGCTCTGGTTAAGGCTAGGGTCAGACGAGCGCAGTGCGAACGCGCGTGCAGGCGCACTTAATCACGGCCGCACTAGCAGCAGATGACGGGCAATGACGGCCAATATACGAAGTACGGTCGCACGAAAGTCCGGCTGCGCAACGGAAGTGGAAAATGAACGCATTTTTTCGAGAACGTAAAACCGCTAGTACAGACGTACAGAGTGCGCTGCGTCCGCTAGCGGCATGTGTGCGTGAATTGGAGATGTCAGACGCTGCTAATGTCCGGCCAACATAACGTCCAGATGCACAAAGTGTTTTATTGATGATCCGTACAAAATCACGGACGAAAAATGCGCATCGTATGACCGCTATCGCGTACTCCGTGAAAAAATACGTCCATTCGTTCGAACGCACTTTTTCACAGACAACGTGAAAATGCGTTCGTCTGACCCTAGCCTTAGTTAGCACCAACTTTGTAATACAGCCCAACTAGTCAGTCTGAAAATACAAAAATGCATGGACTTGCTTATTCTGAATACACACATGCACAAACCTTTTGCTTGTTTTATCCCTTCATTGATCAATTGATGCAGAGCAGTAAGAATTTTATATTTTGTTCTGTACTTCTAAGGAACAGCTTTGCGCAGTGAAACAAATCATGATTTTCCTCACCAATTCCATGAAAAGAACAAGCCATGGAATGCTTTGCAGGCAGGGGCAGATAATGTAATTATCTCCAGTTATTGGGAACTCAACGTGAGGAATTTTGAAAAATTCTGATCTAGACAAAGACAAGTAAATGGAGTGGAATGGCAGAAGTTAGGTTATTGGGAGGTAGTGTTAGAATGGGATAACAAAGGTCCTAGATACTACTTATTTTCCACTTTTCCCACCACTTGCCCATCTCTGAGAATCATAGTCAAACAAAGAGGTGGGAGGTGGGGTTGGGTTATTTAACATGTCGTCCTTAAAACAGGGTAATTAAAATCCTAAAAAATGTTAATTCTCGTAGTATTAAAAATACCATTTTCCTAAAGAGACACTTTAGGGTTAAAAAGCAGAGGTACATAACAGAGGGTTATATATTAACCCTCCTTGATCCCTCATGTTCCTGTCTCCCATTTTAACCCTTAAATATCCTTTATATTTCCCCTTGATCCAGCAGCAGGCACCTACTGCACTGGCAGCCATTGTTACTTTCTGAAACATCTGCGAGCAGAAACAGCCAGGGTGCTGGATGCTCACTCAAGCATCCTGCTTGTCCAATGGCTTCGAGTACGAGCATAGGAGATATGCTTAATTATTCTTCTAGTTTTTTTCCCCCCTGAAAATCATGTTCTGGTACAGGGAGTACAGAAGTGCAGTTGTTACCCACCTCAAACCAGAAAGGCCAGAAGTGGGCAGCTAAAATCGAATTTACTGTAGAAAAGCAGAGACACAGAATGTGTTACAGGCTGTTGGTGCAATCTTAATTTACTGAGGCCAGAGCAGCCAAGCTCCGCCTTCCCCCCCAGCATCGCCCCTCTACAGGACGCATAAAGGACCACAACTGATTCTCAGTAAAACCATTACAATGTATCACTGATTTTAACATGGCCAATAAATGGGGGGGGGGTTAATCTACTCATTTCAGGTCCACCACACAAAGCCATGCACATACACATAAAGTCAATGAAAGATATTCAAACCAATCTAATAATCTCCCTCTATGCTTTATGTAAACTCTAACGAAAAATGTAATTGGCTAATCACCACAAATCTTAAGTAATGAATTGATAGATAAGCCAATATTTATTCATTTGCTCATCTTGTCTGTGTAGCATTTCTTACGAATTTTGACATTACCTTCCTAACTCTTCGGAGATGCTGTAAAGCTCCTCCACCTTCTGCTGCCTGAATACAGCCATTCCGGGCATCATCATCAGGGGGGATTCATGTGGAAAAGCTGAGGGGAAAAGATATAAAAGTGAGCAAGAATCAACAGACATCAAAAACATTCAGATAAATGAGAAAAGAAGCTTCGCAAGGGTCTTAGGCTGGGGTCAGACGAACGCAGTGCAAACGCGTGTGCAGCCGCACTTTATCACGGCCGTAGTAGCAGCAAATGACAGGCAATATACGAAGTACGGCCGCAAGAAAAGTGCGGCCACGCAACGCAAGTGGCAAACAAACGCATTTTTTTGAGAACGTCAAACCGCTAGTACGGACTACAGAGTGCGCTGCGTCCGCTAGCGGCGTGTGTGCGTGATTAGGAGACGTCAGACGCTGCTAATGTCCGGCCTACATAACGTCCAGACGCAAAAAGTGTTTTATTGATGATCCGTACAAAATCACAGACGAAAATGCGCATCGTATGACCGCTATCGCGTATTCCGTGAAAAAAATACGCCCATTCGTTCGAACGCACTTTTTCACGGACGACGCGAAAAATGCGTTCGTCTGACCCTAGCCTTAGAAAACTGGTATCAGCATAAAACTGGAACAGGAAGGTTGCTGGAAGAAGATTTGGTTTGCTTTTTCTCATGTGTCAGATTGTTGCATTGTGTTTGACTTTTAAGAAGCATGAATATCAGTTGTCTACTTGGCGGGACGGCCTCATCGTCATAAAATACAAAATAAATACTACAACCGCCAGAACCTACAAGGCTCAGCATCAACGACAGAACAAACCTACATCTCCTTCTCTGCCCGCCCAAGCAGGTGAACGCACACGCTGGGTGATGGGCACATGGTAATCAAGGAGCCACCTCAGATCATGAGGAGCCCTAGTTACATGTGTGCTTGTTTCGAGTAATTTCATGTACAGCTCCTTTCACAAAACTATCAACATTTTCCACAACAGCTAGAGTCAGGAAATCCTGATGTTCTGCGTCACTTTCTGCAGTGCTCACAGTAAATGATGCAAAAGTGGGAGACGTGCAGCAAATGCAGGGATTTTATGTCGAGGAGATCTTTCTTATTTTATCTTTTAACTCGACCGCTTGCTGGACCACTGGTTGGGTCCCCTTCTCCTTAGCTGCCTATTTCCATAAACTAATTAAGAATAATAAATTGCCTCCTATACTGTTTACCTTATTTTACAGGGAATGGGCTAAATCGCTGGCAGATACAATCAGGGTTATTCAAAGAGATTCGAAAAGTCACCGCACGTTCAGTGACTATTCCTTCTCTTCAATTCGGTTTGTTTTGCCGATCCCATTTCGGTGACCCTGCGGTGTATTCAGCGAGCACCACAGGGTCCCCGAATTGCAGGGAAAAGCTACCGCAAATCCGACGAAAATGAACCACAAAAACCCAGCGAATGCACGCAGAAAACCCACAAAAACATCTGGATTAACCTGCCGAAAACCACGGAAAAACCCGAGCAGAGCCCATCGCAGCCTCCGGAAAAAGCCGAGCAGGAGCCGATCACCCGCAGCGAAGCCGCTGGAAAAAGCCGAGAAAGCCGACAGAGTGAAGTGAATAAATTAGGAAAACAGTATGTATGAATGTTTGAAAAGTGAAACGCTGTTTGCAAAGAGACTACTGAGCGAAAATGTCTGAAATTTACATATGAGGGCTGTTACAGAAATAAGAAGTAAACTTAAAAACTAAATTAAAAAAATTGGACTTTAAAAAAAAAAATTCTGAAAAATGCTTAAAATATCCTAAAAAATCTATAAATAAAGAGACTCTTTACTGCAGAATTTTATAATGAACGGTTTATTAGATATTGAATTAAAACGGGAATATTTTTAACATTGAAGCCTATGGGATTCTCCTGAATAAATTTGCCGAATTAAACCACCGAATGGCAGGGCATTAGGGGAACCTTTCACTGCTGGTTTGTGTTCTCTGAATAGCCGAAGCAGTGCTTCTCTATGGGGATTTCGCTGGCACCGAACAGGCACCGTATGTTCAGGCAATTCGCCAAGAAAGGTAACCGAATGCTGAATTTCAGCGTTCGGTTACCTTTCTCAAGCAATTCGGATCTCTTTGAATAACCCTGTTAGTGTTTCCTGGTGGGAGAGTGTTGCTCTGCACCTCTGCCTGATTCAGACCACACTAATTGCCAGTGGTGTATTTAGGTTTTGTGCTGCCCTAGGCCTGACTAAACTCGTGCACCCCCTAATTTAAATTTGACACACCCCTTCCTGTTAAGGCCACACCGCTTCTTGTTAAAGTCCCCTCTTTAGGCTCCACCTTTTTCTTAGAGCTCCGCCTCTTCCTCTCTATATTAAAAGTGGATACAAAGTGCCTAGTTGTACATTTTGTATATCATTTCAAATTTGTATCTATTATTTTGAGAGATAATCAAATAAAATTATGAAATGTTTAAATTCAATCATTTTTAAAAAGATCAGCCATGCATGTCAAGTATACTGGATCACAGCCGCTCTAATTGGTTGACTTAGGTTGGTCTAATTGGTTGAACAATAAAACCCACAGAAATGTGTAGAGCTGCACAGCAATAAAACTCAAAGTAAAGTGTGATGTGTATGAGCGTAGCACAGAGCTCCACTGCAGTAAAACTCAGTAATGTGCAGTGTGTATGAGCATAGCACAGAGCTCCACAGCAGTAAAACTCAGTAATGTGCAGTGTGTATGAGCGTAGCACAGAGCTCCACAGCAGTAAAACTCAGTAATGTGCAGTGTGTATGAATGTACCACAAAGCTCCACAGCAATGAAACCCACAGAAATTTTGCAGTGTGTATGAGTGCATCACAGAGCTCCACAGCGATAAAACCCACAGAAATGTGCACTGTGTATGAGCGCATCACAGAGCTGCACAGCAATATAACTCTCAGTAATTTGCACTGTAATGCTTTTAATTTCATTTACCCCCTTTTAATTCCATTCCCCCTGCTTTTCATTTCATTTACCCCCTTATTTTCATTTAATTTACCCCCACGTCTCATTTCATTTACCCCGTCTCATTTAATTTATCCCCTCTCCTTCGCATTTCATTTACTCCCCCCTCTCATTTCGTTTACCCTCCTTCTCATTTTATTTACACCCCCTTCTCATTTAATTTACCCCCTTCTCATTTCGTTTACCCCCTTCTCATTTCGTTTACCCTCCTCATTTTATTTACACCCCCTTCTCATTTAATTTACCCCCCTCCTCATTTTGTTTACCCCCCCTTCTCATTTCATTTACCCTCCCCCTCCTTCTCATTTAATTTACCCCCCCTCCTTCTCATTTTGTTTATCCTCCTCATTTCAATCAATTTCTCACCCCCTCTGGTGAAGCTGTGGGCCGGCTGAGTCCCGCTGCGGTTGCCCATCCAGTGTTGCTGCATCTCTGCCCCCGCACAGTAGCAGGTGACGCATATCTCCTCGTCAGCGGCTGCCACTTGTCCCCCATCAGCCCAGCGAGGTATTCTGGGTCCGACATCTCAGCCTTCACCACTTTGGAAGGGGAGGGGAGGGCAATTTTCCTGCCTCATACCTCCCAAACCGTGCCTGCCTCTGAGCTTGGTGGAGCGCTGGAAGGAAGCGACGTTGATGATCCACTTCCTTCAAGCGCCGCAGGGCTCACGTGATGGGACAGCTGAGGCGCGACGAGGAGGATGCATCGCTCGGCGGCGCCGCGATGCTTCGCTGATCAGGGATTTAAACGGAGGGATTTAAAACCAGCTGCTGCGGGTTTCAATGAGCGGCAGGGTGGCATTTTTTGCCGCCCTGGCAAAAGTGCCACCCTAGGCCTAGGCCTTGTCGGCCTAGGCCAAAATACATCACTGCTAATTGCTCCTTCAGTGATTAGCCAGAGTGCCTTTACCAGCTCCAGATGATGGGACCAATGGGATATTTCTTAATTATATTATTATACTTTAATTATATAGCGCCAGCATATTCCGCAGCGCTGAAAAATGTGCACGCTACAGACAGGGTTACAATACAATGAGACTGAACAACATTTTGATAAACCAGTACAGGAGGAAATGAGGGCCCTATTCCCATGGGAACTCTCAATCTAGAAGGGTTGGTGATGGAAACAGGAGAGGACTGCAAGGTGAGAGCGATGGACTGGTTGGGGCAGAGAGGTGTATCAGTGAGTCGGGAGGTAGGCGTCCCTAAATAGGAATGTCTTAAGGGAATGTTTGAAGGAAGGGAAACTAGGGGAAAGTCTGACAGTACAAGGGAGAGTGTTCCAGAGGATGGGGGCTGCGCGTGAGAAATCATGCAGTCTATCATGGGAAGAGGTGATGCGGGGAGAAGCTAGGTGCAGGTTTAGTATCTTGATAGGTCAGTCCAGGGTAGCATGAAGGGTAGGGTTGCCACCTTTTCTTCAAGCCAAACCCGAACACTCTAGTATTGGGTTCGGGCGGACATTTTTGTAGCGTATTCACTGTGTGTATATTTACATTATGCGTATATATTAGGGCACGTGGTATTATGCATGTCACATTGGTATTATGGCTGGCACTGGCATTATGGCTGGCACTGGCACACTGGTATTATGGCTGGCACACTGGTATTATGGCTGGCACTGGCACACTGGTATGGCTGGCACACTGGTATTATGGCTGGTACTGGCATTATGGCTGGCACACTGGTATTATGGCTGGCACTGGCATGGCTGGAACTGGTATTATGGCTGGCACTGGTATTATGGCTGGCACGGGCATTATGGCTGGAACTGGTATTATGGCTGGCACTGGCAGTATGGCTGGCACTGGTTTTATGGTTGGCACTGGTATTATGGCTGGAACTGGTATTATGGCTGGCAATGGCATTATGGCTGGCACTGGTATTATGGCTGGAATTGGTATTATGACTGGCACTGGCATTATGGCTGGCACTGGTATTATGGCTGGAACTGGTATTATGGCTGGAACTGGTATTATGGCCGGCACTGGTATTATGGCTGGCACTGGTATTATGGCTGGAACTGGTATTATGGCCGGCACTGGTATTATGGCTGGCACTGGTATTATGGCTGGAACTGGTATTATGGCTGGCACAGACTACTATTTTTATGGCACAAGACAAGGGTATAATATAAGGGAGAGGGCAGGGGATTCTTACTGTTGATGCTGCGCTCACATTCAACTTGTCTCGGAGTTGGAGTGGAGACAGTGACTTGGCACGTCTGCTCTGGAGTTAGGAGCCAGGAACGCGGCCACAAGCACGTGAATGTCTTCCTCACATGAGCCGCTGCGCCTTCTCTCAGTGGCCCATGGGAGGAGGCAGGGAGGAAGAGCCATCACCAACGGACCCACCACACCACTCCCACAAAGTCAGTCATTGGCAGAGTGGGTGGAGCGTGCAGCCCTGCGTCTTGAAGGAGAGGACCACGTCGCCGGGGGAACGAATGACTTGTAAGTATGCGGGGAGACTTTTTGCCGGCCCGGTACCTCGGAGTCATGTGTCTGGATGGCAGGGGGTGTCAAACCCAGACACATGACTCCAAAACCGGATGGTCCAGGTCAAAACTGGACGTGTGGGAACCCTAATGAAGGGGCCCTTACATCTGAGGCACTTTGATATGTTACATAGTGTTTGGTAATGGCCAGGTCCACCTTGAGCAACAGGGCCCCATAACATATCATGGGCTGTCACCCCCTGATAGCTGCCCTGCTGTTAGTAGTTTAGGGCTACTGTTAGTGCAATTTTTTTTCAGGTAAAAAAATTATGTCAAATTGATTCAAAATTTTCAGATAGATTCGATAACATTTAAGCCTTTTCGGTCGATTCGGGATTTTTTCGATTCAGAATTTTAGATGCTCTCAAATTGCCAAAATGCAGAGTTTTTGCCCAAAATTCAATTTGGGTGAAAACTAATAAATGTGTCTAGTTATTTCTCTAGTTCTCTTCTTCTCTAACTCCTCTAGTTGAAAACTTCCCATCAGCAGGACCCTCTACACATCTTAGTTACATAGGCTGAAAAAAGCCATACGTCCATCGGGTTCAGCCTTTCACACATCACCTACTGCTGTTGATATAAAAGGAGGCAAAAAACCCAGTCTGACGCGCTCACCAATATGCAACATACTGCGAAAATTCCTACTTGACCCCAGAATGGCGTCAGATTTCTCCTTGAATAAAGCAGCTTTTACCCACATATTAAATATTATAACCCTTAATAATGTTTTTCCAGGAAGTCATCCAGTTCTTGTTTAAAAGTCTGACCCAACCACCTCAACAGGCAGAGAAATCCACAGCTTTATTGTTCTCACTGTAAAATAACCCTTCCTATGCTTTAGGCTGAATTTCCTTTCGTCCAGTCTAAATGGGTGACCCCGTGTCCTGTGTTTAGTCCTGTTTAATGAATAGGTTTCCAGACAATGGTTTATAATGGACCCGTATATATACAGTATCAGGTTTTGGTGTCTGATTTGGTCCTTTAATTCCCCAATATTTATTGCAAAGTGCGGTGGAACCGGTTGATGCTATATAAATAATAATAAATACTATATCAAAACATATTGTACTTTACAATGGGAAGCCAAGTTAACAAGTGTGACACACATAAAGAAGAGGAATGTGTTGAATACACAAAACCCGAAGGAAGCACATGTTGGTAAAGTGCTTGGAGTGTCCCTTTATTACCCATATTCAAAAAAGAAACCTCGAGTTCACTTCCAGGCTGGGATGTCCTGTAAAATTCCTCTTTCCCTTCAAGTGAACAGATGCAAAAATCCCCAGCTGACAAGTAACAGAGACACATTAATTACAATGTATCACTCCTTTGTTTATTGCGAGTACACATACATTTCTTCAAAATTCCAGTTCTTTGCACAGGGATCTTCAGAGTCGGGTACAGTCCGTTCCAATTGAAAAATAATTAACAGCACACTCCATGCACCAAAATAACATTTAACAGTTAAATAGATTAAGTTCTCTTTAATGATAGGTCATAATGGACGGGGGATCCTTTAATGATAGGTTATAGCGTGAAGAGGTTCCTACAGCTATTTAATAACAATTCAGTCAGTGCAGCTGTAAGTCCTGCACTTCACTGTAATATAGTAGAGGTTAGATCACTGCTCATCAACCGTGGAGACACAGGTTCGAATCCTGGTAAGAGCACCTCTCCAGTAAGTGTCCTTGGGCAAGACACCTAACGGTACATACTCGCCACCCAGGACATACTTGAAAACAAGAGAAATCTCAATGTATCCTTCCTGGTAAAATCCTTTCTCAAAAAAAAATATGTCACTGGGGTTGTCATAGCCTCCTCTGCCCATGCAAACATATATACTGCTTTGAGATTCTGCACATCAAAGGATTCATAGGGTAGGCGTAGACGCAGCACTGACATAGCGTCTTGATTGGCTGAGTCACTTCCTGGTCTGGGCAGAGGTCACTGCAGAAGCTGCATCAAACACAAGATCTGCAAATCAGAAAATTCTGCTAGGTGCCACACAGACTTGGATTGCCTAAACCCACAGAACAAAGTGTGATCTTTATTTTGGGCACAGCATGACACAACGTTTCAGCTCCTTTCTGGAGTCTTCTAATTGAGAATGACTCCAGAGAAGACATGAAACAATGTGGGATGCTGCTGTGTCCACAATAACTTATCATTACAGTATTCCCATCATGACGTATAATTAAAAGGGACCTCCTGAGAACATAATCTATTTAACTGTTAAAGGTTAATTTGGTGCTTGGAGCGTGCCTTTATTTATTTAAAAAAAATTGGAACAGTCTGGACCCCGCTCTGTAGGTCCCTGCACAATGAATTGGAATTTCAGCACGGAAACATGTGCTAAGATGACGATGCTAAGATGACAGCCCCGGCCTACGCTGGTAAGTCACTTCATTTTCATCTATCACTAACAGGGTTATTCAGAGAGAGGTGAAAAGTAGGAGAATGGCTGGAGAATGGAAAATTCTAGGTCAAAATAGCCGATTTGGACAGTGAGATAAATGGGAAATTTTTTCCTGGTTTGGATATTTGGATTATTGCACCTTGCGGCCTGGACATGTGATATCTAATGGCTCTGGGACAGCCGGGTTAAATCACAATCCTCCCCACGTACATCCCTTGGACGGTCACACATTCAGAAATAGATCAGGGACAGCGAACCTTGGCACAGCAGATGTTTGAAAACTGTGCCCAATACATTCACAGCACACAGCCAGCCTTCAGCATCATGAGACACGCAGCAACTAGGTCACCGAGACTAGACGTCGCTGTTTAGGGAGGTGTAAGTTACAACACAGTTACAAAGTTAAGGGTTGTATCTAAGCAAAAGGGGCAGATACACTTCATGGTGCGACAGGTAGTGGGGCTTTTCCAATCGCCAATTTCTGTAATAAAAAAACATACCAACCCCCGAGGATTCTTTAGAATCGTCTGTTTATTGGACGCCTCACACACTACAGATCCAGCAACATTTCTTGAGGAAAGCTAAGAGGGTTGAAACGTTTTATAGATCTCACAGGTGCTGGTAAGGGCTGCAACTAATGATTATTTTTATAAATCGATTAGTTGGCCGATTATTTGTCCGATTAATCGATTCATTGGATAAAACAAATACAATTTTTTTTGTTTTTGCGATTTGCATAGTGTATGAAAACTTTGTGCATACCTACACAAATTATGTACCTCCCGTAACTTTAGTAGTTTTTCACACAAGTTGCGTGCGCAACTCAAGCCCTTGTCTGCTTTCTCCCTGAAAAAACACTGCTACAAGCGCTCAGATATGAAAATATCAGCACGCAAAAACGGGGTGAGAAGGTGGGGGTCACTCCATGCAGCCTGACTGTGTTAATAAGCTAAAGTGGTCAGGGTGCGTAACCTATCTTTTTTTTTTTTAATTCTGTGTTTTATTAAATTTTGGGGCATAATACAAGGCAATAAGACAAGACTGCAATAAAATACAAGGCAAAACGGAAATAACTGAGGCACATATGTAAGAAGCCATAAGAAACGTAAGGGTGGGCAATCAAATGACGGTCGGCACGAGAGTCAATGAAGCCAATAAACAGTCGCTGAGTGGTGCCCAAGGTACGGGAGGCCAGAAGAGAACTGAGTGATAGAGAGTAGAGGTGAGATGAGAGGGGGGAGGGAAGGGAGAGGAAAAAACGAGAGGAGAGAGGCAAAAAAAAAAAATTCTTGGTGGGAAAGGTGGGATATAGGACAAGCGGATTGGAGTCCATTATGGCAAGGACGGGTCACTGATCCAGGCGCCCCAGGTTTGCATGTAGAGATGGAGTTTTGTGTATTTGTGAAGTGAGCTGCTCCATAGTACGGACTTCAGTGAGGATGTGATGAAGTTCTGGGAGGGAAGAATCGGTTGGTTCCAGTGTCTCGCTAGTGTCCTGCGGGCCGCCAAGGAGATACGAGCAATGAGCTTATTATCACGTCTTCGGATTCCTTCAAGTGGTCGAGAGAGGAGGAATGTCCAGGGATTAACCTCGATAGGTTGCTGTAGCGCTTGTCCGAGCCAGCCGGCTATCGTTGACCAGTACGCTGCGCGTGAAGAGAAGCACACTGCCACCACTGATGAAAGTAGGAGCCTGGTTGGCCGCAGCCTCTCCAGCACAAATTTGTCGGGAGAAGTCGCATGTAGCGGAGTCTGGTGAGGTACCACCAGAACATAGTTTTCAGACCCTGTTCAGCGTGTGTCACAGAGGTAGAGAGCGTAGCTGTGGATTCCCAGATTTCTTCCCACTCTTTGTAATCTAGTTCCTCGCCAATGTCCACCTGCCACTTGAGCATGTAAGGAAGGTGTGTTCTGGGGCCGTGCAGGACCAATTAACGGTAAATGGTGGATATCGCTCCGATGACCACTTCTCCTCGCAGGCACATCCTCTCGAACCATGTGGGCTTCAGCAGGGCAGTCTGATGAATGCGGTTGCTGGATACAAAACTGCGTAGTGTGTCCTTTTAAAATAATTTCATTAACAAACTGAGTGGTGGGGGGACTGGAGAGGACAGGGAGTGAGTTTGTGCAAAGGACTGGACCAGAGAGGGAGAGTGAGTTTGGGCAAGAAACTGAACCTGAGTTTGAGAGGGAGTTTGCAGGGAAGGCACCAGGATCAACGGAAGTGATGGCAGCTCTGGACTGGAGGATGGGGTGGTGGCACAGGTCCCCAGCTCCAAGTAAGGATAAAACACTGGTGGTACAGCTCCAACCATCCAGTGACAGTACCCCACAGTTTGTGTGATAGTTCTGCTACTGTTGTAAACTAAATAAAACCAAACTGGTTATGTCCAACATTACCCTAAAACTAAATCATACAGAGTAAAGCAGCCGACACATCATCTTCAATCAACTCCAAAGTAGTATTTGAGGTTAATAATGTTTAACTCTGTCTGACTCTGAACAGTGTGTGATATACACAGACCGATTAATCGACTATCCGATTAATCGATAATGAAAATAGTCGACAACTATTCCGGTTATCAATTAATCAATTCGTTGTTCAAATCCTGGTGAAGGTATGTTTTAGTTTTCATTTCCAAACAACAATGTTACATAATGTTCAGAATATTTTTTGGGCCCTATTCCATAGTTCACACTAACATGGGGACGCCAACAGGAAAAATAGGTGCAAACAGAAAAACAACACAGCGCTTTAAAAGACCTGAGTCCAAAAAAGATAGTGGGGTAGACACTCAATATGTCCATAAACTGAAATCTTTGTCTTTAGGAGTAGATCTTCTCAAAAAATGCAGATGGAGTATACAATTCTGTGGAGCCTACAACCGGCTCTTAGGAATAAGGCGAGCAGGGACTTTATATTTAGGTGCCCATAAGACCTTCAAGCGACGTCTCTGGAATTCACCAAAATAGGAATGTTTGGCTGTGATTGCTGCATGGCTCCGGTTGGAAGATATTTTCTGGATCTGGCTAAAAGGCGTACAAGGAGTAGCCAGAAAAAGACCTTGCAGATGTGGAGTTATTCCTCCGGCATGTGCCGTGGAGTCTCTTGCTCTCGTTTTCCAGCGGTGAACCTTCAGTGCTGGTATTGTCTTCTGCTGCTCCACACAGATGTGATGGGAGAAGGAGGCAATGCTTCTATGCCTCTTGCTACTCTTTGCCTGTTCATGCTCCTCCCAGGAACACCATCATACATTTACACGTCTGTTCTTCTGGAATATGTCTGGAGCCTTTAGATACCTGGCAACCTTAGATCAACCCCCTCTGCATAAAACCTTTAGATCTTTTATTCTTAGATTCCTGAAATGCCCTCTGTAAAATGTTGTGAATGTGTTGATGACTGTGGCACTCACACCCAGGGTTGCCAGATCCTTGCCAGATCCAGGAAAAATAGGTGCCTGAAGATTTTCCAGTAGAGTCTACATGTTAACGTGGTATTCCGGGGCAGGCGCTAGCTGAGCACCTCACCCCGGAAAGCAGCTCTAACTGCTGGGATACTCGCGGTCAACTCAGTGCCACGGAGTGATCACTCGGCTTCTGGCCAGAAGAAGCAGGGGATTGGGCCACCCTTCTCTCGCAGGATCAGAGGCGAGTATCGGCTTTAATGGGGTGGTTATTAGGAAGTGTTAAATGATTTTGCATTTGCAGAATCATTTAACACCAGCTTTAAGAAGGTGCTAAAACTTTGGCTTGCGCGCCCGACATCAAATTGCGCCAGCACTTTGTGATACCTCACTTGTCGAGAAGCTAAAAAAATATTGCGCTAACCATGTTACGTACAGGAGACGTTTAAGTACAGTAAGCTGACGCAAGCTGTGAGGGAAAAAAACGTTTTCACCAGAGTGTAGCGTCAGGATCGGAATATCGATCCTTTTTTGCCCTTAAATAATGAGGCAGAGGCTGCTGATGCGACTGGTCTCAGAGATAGTGACGTGGGCATGCTCCCTGCGTGCCAACGTCACTACAGTAGAAACCGGCAGCTTGGAAATCCAATTTTTCCTGGCTGCTGGTGACGCTGGGTGGGGGTGGAGGAAACTCTTCCACTTCACCCAGCTTTTTAGCAAGAAGGAGGGGCACTCCTCACATCCTGACCGTTTTAAAAATATAAAGTGATCATGATGTGTAGTGTTCCTTTACGGCAGGGTTTCCCAAACCTGGTCCTCAGAACCTCCGCCTCGCCAGGTTTGCAGATATGTGAAGCACAGCACAGGTGATATGATTTGCTGCTCAGTGATTGCAGGATTCTGTGTGCATTTCCACAAGGTGATCTGCAAAATCTGGCCTGTTAGAGGGTCCTGAGGACAGGTTTGGGAAACAGTGCTTTAATTGCTGGGGCTGCACTAGGCACTCCAAATTCTGCTGCCCCCCCCTCAATATAACGTATTAAATTAATCGTTTAGAACCAAAGCAAAGTGTCTTATTTACACCAAGTGATTTCAAACAACATTTATTATGATGCTTTGGAACTACATTTCCCTTGAGACTCAGCCAACTTATTGAGTGGCTGAGCATCATGAAAGATGTAGTTCCAAAACATCTGGAGGGCCAATGATGCTGACCCCTGGTTTAGTGACTCATCGGAGGACGCTTATTGGTTTGCAGCTCTGTTATACACCCATGCATACCTCAAATATGTCTGATCTTTTATAAAAAGGACATTATGACCACCCCCCCCCCCTCCATCCCTGCCCTTCCCTCCAATCTGCTGTCCTAGGCCGAGGCCTGGTTAGTTTAATTCACCTAACAGTGTTTTCAGACCAACCGACAACCAAACTGTATCACAGAAGTCAAAACAGACAAGCTGGTAATTATATAAAACATAACAAGGAAGGAGAGTGTCATCTGCGCTCATTCCTATGTGTTCCATGTACAACAAAAATGAGGTTTTGTTTGTTTCAATGGCCATTGCAACGTAAGCCCACTCGCCACTTCAAGGCACCTCTTTAGAGTGGGTACCTAACAATTGTAACCAAAAGGCCGCTCTACTGAGCAGCTCCAAGCCCCTCCAGCTGCTTTTCAGCAAGGAGAGACATGTTTCCATGTTTTTGTTTTTGATCCCAAATGGGAAGTGCTTGGTGCGTGTATAAATAAAACCCACCATCTTTGTCTCTCCTTGCTGAAAAGCAGCTGGAGGGGCTTGGAGCTGCTCAGTAGAGCGGCCTTTTGGTTACAATTGTTAGGTACCCACTCTAAAGAGGTGCCTTGAAGTGGCGAGTGGGCTTACGTTGCAATGGCCATTGAAACAAACAAAACCTCATTTTTGTTGTACATGGAACACATAGGAATGAGCGCAGATGACACTCTCCTTCCTTGTTATGTTTTATACATTTACTGGGCTGTTACTCCTGGCAGTTGCCGCCGCTCCAAAAATAAGTGAGTATGGGCGCGACGCCATTTTTTCTGTATTTATGTATATCATGCTTGTAACACCAGTCCGTCGTTTTGCAGCTGTTCCTCTTTCCATGTTTTTGTTTTTGATCCCAAATGGGAAGTGCTTGGTGCGTGTATAAATAAAACCCACCATCTTTGTCTCTCCTTGCTGAAAAGCAGCTGGAGGGGCTTGGAGCTGCTCAGTAGAGCGGCCTTTTGGTTACAATTGTTAGGTACCCACTCTAAAGAGGTGCCTTGAAGTGGCGAGTGGGCTTACGTTGCAATGGCCATTGAAACAAACAAAACCTCATTTTTGTTGTACATGGAACACATAGGAATGAGCGCAGATGACACTCTCCTTCCTTGTTATGTTTTATACATTTACTGGGCTGTTACTCCTGGCAGTTGCCGCCGCTCCAAAAATAAGTGAGTATGGGCGCGACGCCATTTTTTCTGTATTTATGTATATCATGCTTGTAACACCAGTCCGTCGTTTTGCAGCTGTTCCTCTTTCCATGTTTTTGTTTTTGATCCCAAATGGGAAGTGCTTGGTGCGTGTATAAATAAAACCCACCATCTTTGTCTCTCCTTGCTGAAAAGCAGCTGGAGGGGCTTGGAGCTGCTCAGTAGAGCGGCCTTTTGGTTACAATTGTTAGGTACCCACTCTAAAGAGGTGCCTTGAAGTGGCGAGTGGGCTTACGTTGCAATGGCCATTGAAACAAACAAAACCTCATTTTTGTTGTACATGGAACACATAGGAATGAGCGCAGATGACACTCTCCTTCCTTGTTATGTTTTATACATTTACTGGGCTGTTACTCCTGGCAGTTGCCGCCGCTCCAAAAATAAGTGAGTATGGGCGCGACGCCATTTTTTCTGTATTTATGTATATCATGCTTGTAACACCAGTCCGTCGTTTTGCAGCTGTTCCTCTTTCCATGTTTTTGTTTTTGATCCCAAATGGGAAGTGCTTGGTGCGTGTATAAATAAAACCCACCATCTTTGTCTCTCCTTGCTGAAAAGCAGCTGGAGGGGCTTGGAGCTGCTCAGTAGAGCGGCCTTTTGGTTACAATTGTTAGGTACCCACTCTAAAGAGGTGCCTTGAAGTGGCGAGTGGGCTTACGTTGCAATGGCCATTGAAACAAACAAAACCTCATTTTTGTTGTACATGGAACACATAGGAATGAGCGCAGATGACACTCTCCTTCCTTGTTATGTTTTATACATTTACTGGGCTGTTACTCCTGGCAGTTGCCGCCGCTCCAAAAATAAGTGAGTATGGGCGCGACGCCATTTTTTCTGTATTTATGTATATCATGCTTGTAACACCAGTCCGTCGTTTTGCAGCTGTTCCTCTTTCCATGTTTTTGTTTTTGATCCCAAATGGGAAGTGCTTGGTGCGTGTATAAATAAAACCCACCATCTTTGTCTCTCCTTGCTGAAAAGCAGCTGGAGGGGCTTGGAGCTGCTCAGTAGAGCGGCCTTTTGGTTACAATTGTTAGGTACCCACTCTAAAGAGGTGCCTTGAAGTGGCGAGTGGGCTTACGTTGCAATGGCCATTGAAACAAACAAAACCTCATTTTTGTTGTACATGGAACACATAGGAATGAGCGCAGATGACACTCTCCTTCCAAGCTGGTAATTATACTTAGTCTCACCATGGCTTAAACTTCGTAATTATGGAGATACCCAGGGATTTAGTGTTTGCAATCCCTGCAACAGGGACCTGATAGTATACTGACGTATAGGGCCGGGATCAGATGAGCAGATGACGCGCGTCGCAGCATTGTGACGTGCTGAAACCCTCCCCGTCAAAACACTACGACGCACGTTTGACGGGGCAGCAAAGCGTGACTCTCCACAGGAGGATCAAGCCTTGCAACGCTGAGTGCACTAACTGCGCTCAGCAAGGCGGCCAGACGGGTCTCAGAGTGGAAGGAATGTCCACTCACACAGAGGTTCCTTCCACTCTCAAAGACGCTGGTCTGACCCCGGCCTGAGCACAAGGCCACAGCGCAGACTTTAAAGCGTCACTTCCTATTCCCTGTAGTGCAGCATGCTGGAAATTACTGAAGTGCGCTCGTGCCTAAGAAGGATGAAAGGACAGATCACAGGGGTCAAGGATAAAGAAATATTTTATTTATTTATAAAGGATTTTACCAGGAAGGATACATTGAGATTTCTCTCGTTTTCAAGTATGTCCTGGGTTCAGCAACATTAAATTGTTATAGTGTTACAGAAATACAAAGTAATAAAATGCAAAATATTAAAAAGAAATTGCACAAATATACAGATTAACAGAAAATAAATATATTCACTATGTTACATGTTTACAGGTGCATTCTGTATATAGTCACTATGTTACATGTTTACAGGTGCATTCTGTATATAGTCACTGTGTTACATGTTTACAGGTGCATTCTGTATATAGTCACTATGTTACATGTTCACAGGTGCATTCTGTATATAGTCACTATGTTACAGGTTTACAGGTGCATTCTGTATATAGTCACTGTGTTACATATTTACAGGTGCATTCTGTATATAGTCACTATGTTACATGTTTACAGGTGCATTCTGTATATAGTCACTATGTTACATGTTTACAGGTGCAATCTGTATATAGTCACTGTTACATGTTTACAGGTGCATTCTGTATTGAGGTAAGTTAATAGGGAACTCTTAAGTGATTTTAGACTGGGGGAAGATTTGATGGTGTCTGGGAGGTTATTCCATAATTCTTTATTTTTTTGGAGAAAGGATTTTACCAGGAAGGATACATTGAGATTTCTCTCGTTTTCAAGTATGTCCTGGGTGGCGAGTATGTACCGTTAGGTGTCTTGCCCAAGGACACTTACTGGAGAGGTGCTCGTCGGGATTGAACCCATGACTCCACAGGCTCTCTCCATGCAGAGCAGTGATTTTACCTAATTGCAGCATTCTGTAGGAAAATGAGGACCAAGCCACTTTCTTTTTGTATTGTGGTATTGCAAGTAAGGTGCTGGTCCTGGATCGGAGGTTATAGGATGAGGGAACTGCTGAGGGAAGCAGCCTATTCAGGTAGGGTGGCAGCTTCCCAGAAAAGCTCTTAAACACCAGGTTGGAAAGGTGAAGGCCGCGTCTAGATTCCAGTGACGGCCAGTTTAGTTCTTTTAACATGTCACAATGGTGGGTCATGTAGTTACATTGTAGCACAAAGCGGCAGAATGAGTTATACAATGTAGTAAGTTTCTGGAGGTGTGTTTACGGGGCCGCTGCATACACTACATCTCCGTATTTAAAAGCCGGCATAAGCATTTGTTATACAATCTGCTTTCTTACCGCTGGGCTCAGGCAGGATTTGTTTCTGTACAGGGCACCTAGTTTGGGGTAAAGTTTAGATGAGAGTTTTTCGATGTGGGGGTCAAAGGAATACATTTAAAAGCCCAACACACTCCCTACCTTTTATAGCTGGATAGAGGTGCTTATGGAGAGATAGACACACAGACAGATACATGGGCAGATACGATAGATAGATCTCCAGTGTAGCCTACAGATTGTACATTTGCTTGCTTTAAAATATAGAATATTCAGCTTTAGCCTCTTAAGAAACCATCTATCTTAGCTATGGACATCTCCAGGGATAATTGAAGAAGTCTCTAAGTAAGGATGAAACGCGTTGGGCTTAATTTCCTTGTTTTATGATAAGTTTTACTAACTAGTTTACTGCTGTGTGTCTGCATCCATCTGGAGAGGAATACCCAGAAAAAAAATCTTTAATGGATAAATAAGTATGGATAATCTACATATTTGAGGTCCTGTGCGTGCATTAAAATATTCACTTAAAGCCGGGATCTCAAACTCTGCCCCCCACAAGATGTGTCTGAACTACAACTCCCATGATTCCTTGGCCATCTACTGCACTAAAAGAATTCTGGGAATTGTAGGCATGACCTAAAGGCAGATTGAATTTTCCAGTTATGCTCTTTTCTATATATATAGTACTTCCATTTAATTTATAAGACGCGTGTATTACTATTTAAACGTTGAGTATTTTTTTCCCTTAATTGACATTTTATAGATAATACTTACATGTACAAACACAGGAAACAAAAAAAACTGAAGAAAACACCAGTGACCTTCAAACGTTGTGAAGAATTGTTTCAAAAAAGGGGAAAGAGCATAACTTATGCAAAATACACGATTTTAGAGAACAAAGGAGGGCGACAAAGATACCATCTCACAGGCCTGAAAAAAGGAACGAGATTTAAGGGCAAGAACCAATGTGAGACTCGCAGTTATGAAACACAGACTGCAGGCAGCATTTTCATGGTGGGTCTGCGAGTTTTGCAATTGCTTATGAAACATCGACATATTCCGCAGCGCTGTACAATAGGTAGGACATAATAAACATAAAAATAGCAAACAAATTAGACACATACAGGGTTATTCAAAGAAAATCGAAAAGCCACCGCACGTTCAGTGACTTTTCGTTCTCTTCAATTCGGCACGATTTGGCGATCCAATTTTGGCGACCCTGAGGTGTATTCAGCAAGCACCACAGGGCCGTCGTAATGCAGGGAAAAGCTGCCGCAAACCCACCGAAATGAGGGCGAACGCTCACCGGAACCCGCAAAAACATCTGGATTAACCCCGCCGAACACACCGAAAAAACCCGAGCAGGAGCCGCTCACACGCAGCGCAGCTGCCGGAAAAACCGGCACCGCAGACGAATGGAGTGAATAAATTAAAAAAACAGTTCGCTTGAATGTTTGCAAAGTGAAACGCTGTTTGCAAAGAAACTACTGAGCGAAAATGTCTGAAATTTACATATGAGATCCAGGGAATGATAATAAAAAGGGCTGTTACAGAAAGAAAAAGTAAAAAAAAAAAATAGGATTAAAATATATAAAATATATTAAAGTATCCTAAAAAAAATCTATAAATAAAGAGACTCTTTACTGCAGAATATTATAATAAACGGTTTGTTAGATATTGAATTAAAACGGGAATATTTTTAACATTGAAGCCTATGGGATTCGCCTGAATAAACCTGCCGAATTAAACCACCGAATGACAGGGCATTTATCGAACTTTTCACTGCTGGTTTGTGTTCTCTGAAAAGCCGAAGCATTGCTTCTCTATGGGGGTTTTACTGCCCTCGAACAGGCACCGAACAGGCACCGTATGTGCAGGCAATTCACCAAGATTTGGCGTATTGCCTGCTCTCTGGATAGCCGAATGGCCAAGAAAGGTAACCGAACGCTGAATTTCACTGTTCAGTTCCCTTTCGGCAGCCATTCGGATCTCTTTGAATTACCCTGATAGAAAAAAAAAAGGTACGAGGACTTTGCTGGAGCTTACATCGAATCCAAAATTAGTGGGGTGAAAATAAAGATAAGGGTGATTTCAAGAGTAGAATACGACAAATAAGGGGATATATGGGGACTATGTAAGTATATAGTGGTAGGTACATTAAGTGGAGCAATCATGGGATGCCTTGATGTCAGAAAGGGAATCCCCCCCCTAGCTGGGTAGGGAATTCCCTATGGTAGAGATTTGGGGACATATATTATGAATTTGCCGAATCTGCTGAAAATAAGGATATATAATATCTCTGGGTCCCACAATAAAACATGACTTCAAATCGCATATAACCCCTTGACTACCAAGATCGAAATATCTCGGGCTTCAAAGGCAACATCCGTGCGCCGATAGAGATATCTCGATCTGGTGATCTGCAGTCCAAAAAATAATTACATTTGTTTGCTTTTGGGCTGCAGAATGTGCCCCCCAAAGTTTTAGCTCAGTGGGCATAGTGCCCGGAGACATAAAACTGTGTAAAATCATCTGATGATGCCCTTACATGGGGCTTTCAGCAGCCGATGTAGGGGGGAAAAAAAGAAGAAAATAGACCAGCAACTCAAACTGCTGTAACTCAATTTGGCAGTAAATGCAAGAAACCGTGAGGAATAGCAGGCTGAGTTCTCAATTGCCTGTCACCCTCAGATCCGGGCTTAGAAAACAAATAAAAGGACCGCTTTTATTAAGCGATATACATGCCATTCGGTCAACAAAAATAATACAAACTACATATATTTCTTATAAAATCTGGGTCATATGAATAACTACCCCAATAAGGCCACCGGTATAATAAAGAGGTATACACGTGAATACTGCTCATATATGAAGTAAACGCACTGTCAGGCTCCAAAAGGCACATAATTACGTTTGTATCAGCAGTACATGCAAAGTGCGGTACATAAGGGTAATTCACCACAGAGATAGGCTTGTCAGTATCCTGCAAGTCCCTACATCTTATATGATTTCTATCCTTTCCCTATAAATTTATATTAATAAAAGTGGTCCATTTATTTAATTCTAAGCCAGGATCTGAGGGTGACAGGCAATTGTCAACTCAGCCTGCTATTCCTTCACGGTTTCTTGCATTTACTTTATGAGGGTTTAATCCCAACTCTATCCGGGCTTCCCCCCCATTTCTCTGATGGAATGGTCCTATGAATAGGCCATTCTTCCTTTTTTTTTTTGTTCAATTTGGCAGTAGATGGCGCCATCTACTGGCCGAAATAGGTTATTTACAGTAAGAAATACAATGGGTATATGCTCAAATATTTCTTAATATATAATTAATTTAAAATGATTTTTTTTAAAAAAACACTGGTTTCTGACAATGTTTTTTTTGAAAATCACATGGAAGTGAAGGGGTTAGACATGATGAACAGAAAACGGTCAAAATGAGCTCGGCACACAGGGATGAAAGGGCTCAGCAGTGAAGGGGTTAATGGCTCTGGGAGTTTGCAACAGCTCTGTTTAAGTTTACACCAGTGTTGGAATACACCCCCATGTCTTTTTATGAACCTGTTGCTGACTGCTGAACTTTGTGTTTCCTTAATGCCCTACTGGCTCAGGCCCAAGATCGGCTGAGGAATTCAAGCCACTTCCTGGTTTGGTGAGAATTCAATACATGCAACGTAAATTACAAGGATTTCCAGTAAATCTAAATGAAAGGACATGAAAATTGACCATTTCATATACAGAAAATGTTATGCAAAGTGACTGCCATCCAATACTTGTCTCATGCTCCACTTTGGCCAAATCCTAGAATTTAAGGCGCCATGTGACAGATTTGAGTTGGGTCGGCCACCAAGAAACACGAAGCAGCCAGGCACAGTTTTGTCTATTTGAGTAATCCATAAAGTCAATAGCCAGACGGAAAATTACAGGCAAGACTTGGTGTGAATGGCCCTCTGGGGTGACAGCAACACACTAACTCATTACTAGTTGTATCATCAGCCAATGAGAGACTTGGATTCAGCGTGAGAAAATCCATGGAAGATTTTGAGCTCTGACCTGGAATTCGTGGCAATGAAAGCCAAAGATGATGGAAGAGGCCACATCTCTATACATAAGCAGTTGGGTGGTGGAGAAATCTCAGATTTTAGCGTAAAGTGTGTAAATTCTTTACTGTGCGCGCCAGTTAGTGAATAGCTCCAGCCCGGGACGTTTTGCCCATTCCCTTTTATTTCCTCTGTAGAAGCAGAGATATTAAAGGGACAGTATCACTTACATAAGCTGTAACTAGATTACATGTGCATTACAAACAAAACCACCTTATAAAACACATGCTGCTGATTTTCTTTGAAGTAATTGCATGTAAAAAGGAAAAATAAAATTGTTATCTCTGGTTTCCATTTTGGGGACTTTTCCCATGATGCAACATTTACCAAAATCTTAGCAAAAGTCTCACTTTACAGCTGTGGTATGAGATAAAACAGTAGCTAAGAGGCAATGGGGCGGAGAGGGAATGTTTAGGCAAAGGCTGCAGAGGGTCTCTTGTGTTGTCTAGGCTACACAAGATAAGAGATGGCAGATTAATGAGATCTGATAGTGGGCATTAGTAGTTTAAAGAACACTTCTAACCTACCCCCTGGTGATGTCCTTTTTCACACATCCCACACAATGCTGTCCTAATGAGTCAGATTTTTGCAGATCTGACCAATTCACTCCATTCTATGCCCAAAGCCACACAGTGAGGAGCAAGTGATGTAAAGATACCTTGGGGGGGGGGGATTACAACACAAACTATCACACAATGGATGCAGCCAGTGACACATATAGAGTACAATATGTTCTTAACTAAACAGGAGAAAAACAAATCTACCACAATACAAAAAGACAGTGGCTCGGTCCTCATTTTCCTACAGAGCACCACAATTATGGAATAACCTCCCAGACACCATCAAATCTTCCCCCAGTCTTAAGTCACTCAAAAGCTCCTTACTAACATACCTCAATACAGAATGCACCTGTAAACATGTAACCTAGTGACTATATTTCCTACATATTTTTTCTGTTAATCTGTATATTTGTGTTGTTTTTTTAATATCTTGCATTGTATTACTTTGTATTTCTGTAACTGTAACATTTCAGTGTTCTTGAACCCAGGACACTTGAAAACGAGAGAAATCTCAATGTATCCTTCCTGGTAAAATCCTTTATAAATAAAAATAAATAAATAAATCACATGTAAGAAATGAGCAACGTAAAATAAACCCATGGAGGACATTTCATTTTTTGGTGGTACGGGCCCTTTAAACGGTTGACAAAAACAATTGAGGAAAAGGGGGGTAATTCCTTGTGGAAACATATCTAAATATACTCATAAAAGTATTTGTTTCTCTAAACCAGAAACTTAAGGAATTCAACAAGGAAAAAACAAAATCTGGAGCAAAACACAAAACTGGAAGAATTCTTTCGTTTGATTATTTTTAATATAAAATTTGCAATTCCCCGGTGATTTCCTGACATTTACTGAATGATCCTTTGAGAAGCACTGACTTCGATATCCAGGGCAAGTAGCCCGTGGGTTTGCATCCTACCAGGACCATAACGCGAACCTATTGATTTGCACCTCACCGTGGGGGGGGGGTATATTGTACTGTGAAGACATGAAACCAAATCAGCTAATAAACTGTCTTCGTACCCTTCTTCTCCTTAAATGGTTCTTGAGCAGGGTCCTCTTCTCCTCTGTGTGTCATACTTATTTCGTTAATTTGAGTTTGTTTTGACCTACCCATTGTACAGCGCTATGAAATATGTTGGCACTTTATAAATCATTTTGACAGTTACAAGTATTTATAAAGCGCCAACAAATTCCGCAGCGCTGTACAATGGGCTGGACATTACAACAAATATACATACAGATATAAACAAACAGCAGTTTTGCGCACTATCTCCTACCAGGAGTAAACCAGGAGTATCCAGCCCCCTTCATGTATAGCACATAACAAACAAAAAAAAGGTTGTCATTTGTGTTTATTTCTGTGGCTCCATGCTGAACAAAACAGAGGTTTTAGTTTACTTGAATGGTCATTAATATGTTAGGCTGGGGTCAGACGAACGCAGTGTTAACGTCTGTGTAGCCGCACTTTAGTATGTCCGTGGTAGCTGATAATCATGACCAATGAAGGCCCACACAAGAAGTACGTCCGCACGGAAGTGCGGACACGGCAAACGGACCTGGCAAACGGACGCAAGGCAGGCAAGAACGTCGAACCGCTAGGACGGACATGCAGAGTGCGTCACGTCCGCATAGCTTTGTGTGTGCGTGATGGAACGTGGTCAGACGGACTGCATTTATACGTCCAGCATTTTTGACGGACAGAATGTTTTTTCATTTTTATTTATTTTCCCTCCTACATCCGTCAAAAATAACGTCAGTCACAAAAACGGACTGTGTGGCCACTACTGCGTCTTCTGTCAAAAAGTGCGTCCGTATTGCACGGGCGCACAATCTGTAGAAAACGCGCTTGTCTGACCCTAGCCTTAAGCTCACCTGCCACCTGTTTCAAGGTGCTACCATGCTAGCATGGAGCCGCAGGAATAAACACAAATGACAACCTTTTTTTCTTGTTATGTTCTATACAGGAAGTAGGCTGGATACTCCTGGTTTACACAGCCGCCCAGGTAGGGAATAGTGCACAAAGCCGCTTTTGGTGTACATTTGTATATTTTTTTGTATTCCCAGCCAGATCATCTTTTACTGCTGCCTCTTTCCGTGTTTTCTTTTTCAGTCCTAAAGTGGAAATGTTCTGTTGAGGGTATAAATATAAAACATTCTGACTCTTGAGGAGCAGCGGGAGGACATGTGGATGCTTGCAAGCAACTCTTGTTTTTTCATTAGGTTAGGACCCACCTTGAAAGAGGTTGCCATGACGTGGCAGGTGGGCTTAACACTTTAATGGCCATTCACTTAATTTAAAAGCCACAGGAATAAGCACAAATGACAACCCTTTCTTGTTATGAAATATACATACATGACCTTGAAATAGGCATCGAAGGTCATGTGTGTCAGTGTTTGCAGATGATACAAAATTGAGAAAAGTAATACAATGTGAGCAGGATGTTACTTCGCTGCAGAGGGATTTAGATAGATTGGGGGACTGGGCACTTAAATGGCAGATGAGATTTAATGTAGACAAATGCAAAGTTATGCACTTTGGTGTGAAGAACACACAAGTAATGTATACCCTAAATGGTACGGAGTTAGGGAAATCCAAGCAGGAGAAGGATTTGGGAATAATCATAGATTTCAAACTAAGTAACAATGTGCAACGTCAAACAGCAGCCGCCAAGGCCAGCAAAGTATTGGCATGCATTAAAAGGGGAGTTCACTCTCGGGATGAAAACATAATTTTGTCTCTGTATAAATCAATGGTAAGACGCACCTTGAATATGCTGTGTGATTTTGGGCACCTGTTTTAAGAAAGGATATTATAGCGCTAGAAAAAGTGCAGAGACGGGCAACTAAATTAATAAGGGGAATGGAAGGGTTAAGTTATGAGGAAAGACTAACAAGCTTAAACCTGTTTAGTTTAGAGAAATGGCGCCTTAGAGGGGATCTGATAACCTTATATAAATATATACAGGGCCATTGTAAACCATTGTCTGGAAACCTATTCATTAACAGGTCTATACACAGGACACGAGGTCATCCATTTAGACTGGACGTAAGGAAATTCGGCCTAAAGCATAGGAAGGGTTATTTTATGGTGAGAATAATAAAGCTGTGGAATTCTCTGCCTGTTGAGGTGGTTGGGTCAGAGACTGTACAGACTTTTAAACATCAACTGGATGACTTCCTGCAGAACAAAATATTAAGGGTTATAATATTTAATATGTGGGTAAAAGCTTCTTGATCCAAGGAGAAATCTGACGCCATTCTGGGGTCAAGAAGGAATTTTTTTCCCAGTGTGTTGCATATTGGCGAGCGCTTCAGACTGGGTTTTTTTGCCTTCTTTTGGATCAACAGCAGTAGGTGATGTGTGAAAGGCTGAACCCAATGGACGCATGTCTTTTTTCAGTCTATGTAACTATGGAAAAGGTTAGGCACACAGAACAGTAGGAGGATTTGCTACAATTCCCAGAATTCCTTCAATACAATTGATGGGCAGGCAAACATGGGAGTTATAGCACAGAAACATCTGTGGGGCCAGAGTTTGACAGCCCTGTTTTAGAGGGTGGTGTATAAGAGGTACAGGATGTGAGGTGGATGAGCATGGCAGAGTTGTTCATTACAGACTGTCGAGGGGTGTGAGGTGCTGGATGAGATGTGAATGAGCCTGGCAGAGGTTTTCATTACAGACCGTAGAGAAGTGAGGTGTGACAGGTACGGGATGTGAAGTGGATGAGTCTGGGAGAGGTGTTCATTACAGATTGTAGAGAAGTGAGGTGTGACCGGTACGGGATGTGAGGTGGATGAGTCTGGGAGAGGTGTTCATTACAGACTGTAGAGGGATAAGGTGAGAGAGGTACGGGATGTGAGGTGGATGAGTCTGGCAGAGTTGTTCATTGCAGACTGATTGTTAAGTGTGACACTGTTTCATATCAGGAGAGCTAAACTCAGGAATTTGAGGAAGACAATCTGGGTGAAAAATAATCCCTCCTACCCAAAGTGTCACCTCCATGAGAAGAAATTGATTGAACAAATGTACTAAATACATGTGGGGACGGAGCTTCTGAAGACAGATATCATCATTACAAAGAAGAGACCTGTCTCAGTAACGTCATGCGGGAATTGTTGGCATGTAAACATTAATTTCTGGCAACAGGTTTTATAAGCACAACCACACCTCGACAGGAGACAAAGGTCCTTATCCTAGCATTTCCATATGCTGCGTCATAAAAAGAAATCAACAATACAAGATTAACCTTCCACAAGAGGCTCAGTGAGTGTAACGCTGCATTTCGGGATCCGGGAAAGAGGGAAGGAAGGTCCTACACAATACGGTGGCCTGGTTTTAGGCAGACTGTTCAGCTTACTGTATCAAGGCTCACATACAGCCAGAATATATATATTCAGCCTACACTGCAACAGGCTATATCAGGGATGCCATCAGGGGGTACTGGAGGTACAGGCTTACTGGGCCTGGCTGATTCTGGGGGGCCCGGGCCCTGCTGAAAATCTGCCTGGCTCATTGTGCACATGTACCAATTCCCTGGTTGGTGGGCCTGCGAAAAACACTTTCCCTGCTGATCAAGTGAAGAGAAGTGTGCTCTGCGCCAGCACCGGGTGCAGAGCACTTGATCGTTCTCTCATACAGGCCCTCTGTGGGCACAAATATTATCCAAAACTACCTCTATTATTTATTTCCCATGTTCAGCAAGTTATTCCTTTTAGAAAGAAGAGTTTGTGGACCTCTTCCTCCTGACCTAAACACATACCAGATTCAGGAGACTGCCCAGAGAGCTAGCTAGCCATAAAGGCATGGCCATGGAGGCGTCCGCGGACTCTTCTTTTATACAGGAATAAGTTCTTAAAGCTAGAAAACTCCTAATCACAATCACAACCTTCAATGGGTTAAACTGGATAGTACAGAATAACAGAACTGGGGTAAAGTACACTCCGGGAGCTCGAGGCCCGGCGTCTGCACAGTGCGATGAATCATACTGATGATAACGTTCCATAAAACACATAAAAATGCTGTGGTTACTCCTCGCCTGCGTGCGTTCGCCGCATTTACCTGCAGTAACCCATCCAGCCAACGCGTTTCACAGGTCGCCTTTTAGAGAATGTAGCTTGGAATCACAGATCTCCCTGAGAACTTGGAAGATATGTAAGTAAACATCCCAAGGAGTAGATACAGACACACAAGGACCCTGATCCACAGAGCTTACTATCTAATGCCAGTAGACAGGCACTAGAGATACTAACGCAGCCAGGTTCATAAAGCTATCCCTCTCTTTCGCTTGTTTTTGCAAGAGAATTTCTCTGCGATCTTCCTGCAGATAAACTTTGTGTTGACTGTCATTCTGGTTCAGTGACGGATACAATTGCCAGTGTTTGTAGAGGGATTTCTAATAGTAGTTTGGTATGCGTCCAGCGTCCAGCGCAGGGTGTACTCAGCAGGTGTGTGCTAGGAGAGCTGTATCACAACAGAGGGAATCTGGACTAAAGCACAACCGCGTCACAGGTGTGCAGAGCATTCTGTATCCACATTCCGATCACAAGTGTGCAGAGCATTATACATTGCATCCATGTTCTGATCACAAGTGTGCAGAGCTTTATACATTGTATCCACATTACAATCACAAGTGTGCAGAGCATTATACATTGTATCCACATTCTGATCACAAGTGTGCACCACATTCTGATCACAAGTGTGCAGAGCTTTATACATTTATCCACATTCTGATCACAAGTGTGCAGAGCATTATAATTGTATCCACATTCTGATCACAAGTGTGCAGAGCTTTATACATTGTATCCACATTCCGATCACAAGTGTGCAGAGCATTATACATTGTATCCACATTCCGATCACAAGTGTGCAGAGCATTATACATTGTATCCACATTCTGATCACAAGTGTGCAGAGCATTATACATTGTATCCACATTCTGATCACAAGTGTGCAGAGCATTATACATTGTATCCACATTCTGATCACAAGTGTGCAGAGCATTATACATTGTATCCACATTCTGATCACAAGTGTGCAGAGCATTATACATTGTATCCACATTCTGATCACAAGTGTGCAGAGCATTATACATTGCATCCACATTCTGATCACAAGTGTGCAGAGCTTTATACATTGTATCCACATTCTGATCACAAGTATGCAGAGCATTATACATTGCATCCACATTCTGATCACAAGTATGCAGAGCTTTATACATTGTATCCACATTCTGATCACAAGTGTGCAGAGCATTATACATTGTATCCACATTCCGATCACAAGTGTGCAGAGCATTATACATTGTATCCACATTCTGATCACAAGTGTGCAGAGCATTATACATTGTATCCACATTCTGATCACAAGTGTGCAGAGCATTATACATTGTATCCACATTCTGATCACAAGTGTGCAGAGCATTATACATTGTATCCACATTCTGATCACAAGTGTGCAGAGCATTATACATTGTATCCACATTCTGATCACAAGTGTGCAGAGTATTATACATTGTATCCACATTCTGATCACAAGTGTGCAGAGCATTATACATTGTATCCATGTTCCCATCAATACTGTGCAGAGTATTATACACTGTTCCTAATGTTTCTGTCACACATGTACAGCGCATTATGGGCAGTATTACAAAGTTGGTGCTAACTTAGGCTGGAGTCAGACCAGCGCACTTTTAACGTGCGTTCTGGCGCACATAATTACGGCCGCACTAGCAGCAGATGACGGGCAATGACGGCCAATATACGATGTACGACCGCACAAAAGTCCGGCTGTGCAACGCAAGTGGAATTTGAACGCATTTTTTTGAGAACGCTGAACCGCTAGCACTGACGTACTGAGTGCGCAGCTGCGGCATAGCGGCGTGTTTGCGTGATTAGGAGATGTCAGACGCTGCTAATGTCCAGCCTACATAACGTCCAGACGCAAAAAGAGTTTTATTGACGATCCATACAAAATCACGCCTGAAAATGCGCGTCGTCTGACCGTTTTTGCGCATTCCGTGAAAAAATACGTCAATGTGTTCGGACGCACTTTTTCACGTTCGCGGGGAAAAATGCTTTCGTCTGACCCTAGCCTTAACCAGAGCTGTTGTAAACTTAAAACCTCCATAGGCTATAATGTCTCTGGGAAGTTTACAACAGCTCTGGTTAAGTTAACACCAACTATGTAATATGGCCCAATATGTGGTATCACGGTTCACATCACAAGAATACAGAGCATTATCTGTTCTAGACAAGCTTCCATCACAAAGTATGCAGAGCATTATACGCTGTATTCAAACTTTCCTCACAAGTGCGCACCTTAGATGAACATCAAACCAGATTTTAAAAAACAAATTTATACATTAATACAATCATTTCTAAGGCTGGGGTCAGACGAGCGTGATTTCTACGGACTGTACGTCCGTGCAGTACGGACATCGTCAGTACGGATGACGCAGTAGTGGTCACACAGTCCGTTTTTTCACTGAAGTTATTTTTTGACGGATGTAGGAGGGAAAATAAATTACAATGAAAAAACATTCTGTCCGTCAAAAATGCTGGACGTATAAATGCAGTCCATCTGACCTCGCTCCATCACTCACACACAAAGCTATGCAGACGTTGTGGACGTGGCGCACTCCGCACGTCCGTTCTAGCAGTATTACGTTCTTGCCTAACCTGCGTCCGTTTGCCGCGGCCGTTGTGCGTCCGCAGTTCAGTGCGGACGTACTTCATGTGTCAGGCTCCAATGGACTTTCTTTCATGCTATCACGGACGTACTTTTAGGCGCAATCACGGACGTGAACACTACGCTCGTCTGACACCAGCCTAAAGGGTTCACATACTTTCTCTTATACAGGTGAAACTCGAAAAAATAGAATATGGTGCAAAAGTTCATTTATTTCAGTAATGCAACTTAAAAGGTGAAACGAATATATGAGGTAGTCCAAGCCATGATTTGTCATAATTGTGATGATTATGGTTACAGCTCATGTTTACCCCAAATCCACAATCTCAGAGAATTAGAATATTGAGAAAAGGTGCAATATATTCTAGGCTCAAAGTGTCTCAAGAAGTTGGATGTTCCCAAAGTGCTGTATCAAAGCACATTAATAGAAAGTTATGTGGAAGGGAAAGTGTGGTAGAAAAAGGTGCACAAGCAGCAGGGATGACCGCAGCCTGGAGAGGATTGTCAGGAAAAGACATTCAAAAGTGTTGGGGACTTTCACAAGGAGTGGACTGAGGCTGTAGTTAGTGCATCAAGAGCCACCACACACAGTCGGATCCTGGACATGGGCTTCAAATGTCGTATTCCTGTTGTCAAGCTGCTCCTGAACAAACAATGTCCGAAGCGTCTTACCTGGGCTAAATATAAACAGACCTGGTCTGTTGCTCAGTGGTCCAAAGTCCTCTTTTCTGATGAGAGCAACTTTTGCATCTCATTTGGAAACCAAGGACCCAGAGTATGGAGGAAGAATGGAGAGGCACACACTGCAAGATGCTTGAAGTCCAGTGTGAGGTTTCCACAGTCTGTGTTCATTTGGGGACTCATGTCATCTGCTGGTGTTGGTCCACTGTGCTTCATTAACCCCTTAGTGACCGGGCGGTTTTACACAAATCCGTCATTTAGTGACCGCTGCTGTTTTTACATTTCTGCGCTGCTCGTGTTTAGATCAAATTTTCCTCTTACTCGTTTATTCAACCCACACATATTATACACCCTTTTTCCCGCCATTAAATGGACTTTCTAGAAATACCATTATTTCCATCATATCCAATAATTTAATATAAAAAAAATATGAAATATGATGAAAAAAATGGTAAAAACACACTTTTTCGTAATTTAATCCCCTAAAGCTATAACCACCAATAAAGACCCCGGCTAAATAGTTTCCAAATTTTATCCCAAGAATAGAAATACCCAATTTTTACATGTTTTTACCTTTTAACCCTTTCACTGCTGAGCCAGTTCACCTATGTGCGCTGCGCTCATTCTGACCATTTTGTGCTAATTATTTTTAGATGACAGCCTAGGTCCTATTTAATTAAACTCCCCCCAGACAAAAAAAACTTTAAAAAAAAACACATTTTTTTATTTTATTTAATTTTTTTATTATTTTTTTTTATTAATTTTTTTTTTACATTTTTTTTTAAAACCAAACCTGGTCATGTTTGGTATCATTTGAAAGGCCATAATCAGGCCTTTCAAATGATGGCAAATATGACCATCTAGCTGCCATGGATCGGGAGATAAAGGGATCCTTAGGATCCCCTTATCTCTACATGGCAGCTAGAGGGTTAACTGGCCCACTGACATCCTCACACATATGGTGAGGTTGTCAGTGGGTGGGGGGGACCTGGAGGCTAGGCTGACATCCAAGATGTCAGCCCCCCTCCAGGTTTGAATCACGTTTTGGCGCTAATTGGCGCCGCAATGTGATCCGGCGGCGAAATGGTTAATGCCATACACCGCTGGAAAGGGGAGGCTCTCCCCTCTCCAGCGGTGCAAACGGCATCTCCCTAGCTTCAATGGTTGGGGAGATAGAGGGCTCCGAAGGAGCCCCCCCCTCCCCTCCATTGAAACACATGGGGGCACCTTCTGATGACGTCACCACGCAGCGTGGCGACGTCATCAGCCTCGCCTGTCCATGTAAATCACATGGGCAGGCTTCCTCCCTGTCAGATCGCCGTGGGATCCGAAGAGGGAGGTGAGTATCGGGCGGGAGGGGGATTTGGCGCCGCTGATGTACCCTGTACGTCATCGGGTCTAAGGGAGACCCGAACACAGGACGTACAGGGTACGTCAGCGGTCGGGAAGGGGTTAAGTCCAGGGTCAATGCAGCCGTCTACCAGGAGATTTTGGAGCACTTCATGCTTCCTTCCGCAGACAAGCTTTATGGGGATGCTGACTTCATTTTCCAGCAGAACTTGGCACCTACCCACACTGCCAAAAGCACCAAAACCTGGTTCAATGACCGTGGGATTACTGTGCTTGATTGGCCACAAAACTCGCCTGACCTGAACCTCATAGAGAATCTATGGGGCATTGCCGAGAGAAAGATGAGAGACACGAGACGGAACAATGCAGAAGAGCTGAAGGCCGCTATTGAAGCATCCTGGTCTTCCATAACAGCTCAGCAGTGCCACAGGCTGATAGCTTCCATGCCACATTGCCACATTGAGGCAGTAATTGCTGCAAAAAGGGCCCAAACCAAGTACTGAGTACATCTGCAGCTTATACTTTTCAGAGGTCCGATATTGTTCTATGTACAATCCTTGTTTTAATGATTGCATGTAATATTCTCATTCTCTGAGATTGTGGATTTGGGGTTTTCATGAGCTGTAACCATAATCATCACAATTATGACAAATCACGGCTTGAACTATCTTGCTTTGCAGGTAATGAGTCTCATATATTAGTTTCACCTGTTAAGTTGCATTACTGAAATAAATGAACTTTTTATTCTAATTTTTCGAGTTTCACCTGTATATCACTAGAACCAACAGACAGTATCAGCACATCACACATAGATCATTATCATTCCTACAACATGTTATCATTCACACTTATATAGATCACTCAGTATTACACAAAGACCACTGATCCCAATCACATAAAGATCACTACTGTCACACATAAAGGCTTATTCAGAAAGCACCGAAATTTCAGTGACATTTCGGTGCTTTCGTGTTCGGCCCACCTCTGTACGCTTCGGCTATTCCAGTTCACCGTCCCTGCCTGAATTCACTATTCACCGCAGGGTCCCCGAAGTACGGCAAACGTGGAGCTGCCGAAGACCACCACCGCCGACCAGACCCCTGATCAACCCCTGAGTGCCAAACGGCGCTGAAGATTGCCGAACGCCGCCGAACTGCAGGGGGAAAAAAATAAAAATGGAATTCTGCTATTCTGTAAAAGGTTTAATACAATAAAAATGCATTAAAATGTGTGGAGATAATAAAAAAGGTTCTAAAACAAATAAATAATAAAAAGTCTGTTAATAATAAAAAAACACCATAAAAAAAAAAAGAGTCCAAAATTTTGCCTAAATTTTTTTTTAAAATAAGTACAAAACAATTCCAAAAGATAACAAGGCGGTTTGCTGAAAATGAAAAGAATAAAACAGTTGAATTAAAAAAAAATATATATATTTTATTTTACATTGAATCCTATGGGATTCGCCTGTTTAACCCCTTCGCTGCTGAGGCATTTTACCCCTGTGTGCTGAGCTCATTTTTACCGCTTTTGCTCATCATGTTTAAACGTGATTTGAAGCCACGTTTTATTATACAACCCAGACATATTATATATCCTTTTCTTTTTTACAGACTCAGCAGATTCATAATATACCATTATTATAATATCATTATGTCCTGCCTGAATATTATAACAAAAATTGCAATAAAATTTGAATTTTCAATCATCTACCGCGTGTTTGTTTGTTTTTTTTCACATTTTATCATCCGAGCCTGTGCGGTTATGTTTTCTATGGGGTGCGCTTGTTAAGAAAATTAGAAAAGGGGGCTCGTTAAATTTTTTTGGGGGGGGGAGATTATTTCTTGATTTTTAGCAAACGCCCCCCATAGAAAAAAATCATTAGTGCAGCATCATTGTTCACATTATAATTGAAATGGGAACAATATTGCTGCATTAATAAAAATAACACACACAAAAAAAAGTTTATTTTTTAACCCTTTCGCTGCGGAGGACGCACTCAGCGCGTCCACCCGCAGGTAACGTTCCTTGTGGTGGACGCGCTGAGCGCGTCCTCCCTTTGGGGCCAGCGTTCGGCCGGGTTCCGGCTGATCGCTGGGCCCCCCGGTGCGGACTGACATCCTCGATGTCAGCCCAGCACCCGGAACCGCCGCTGGTCTAATTAGGTGTCATCGCGGCGGCTCGATGACACCTAATTCAGGCGCCCCCCCCGCGGAGGAGGCGCCTGAAAGGGAGGAGGGAGGTACTCCAGTCCTGGAGTTAACCCCTAGCTGCCACCAATGGTGGAGATAGGGGGTTCCAATGAACCCCCCTATCTCCCGATCCATGGCAGTTAGGGGTTAATGTTTGATATTGTTGGATCGGCCAGAGCATGGCCGTTCCAACAATACCAAACTTGACTATGAAAAAAGTTTTTTAAAAGAAATTAAAAATAAAAATAAAAAAATATTTTAAAAAAAATTATAAAAAAAATAAACAAGTTTTTTTTTCTTTTTTTGGTTCATTAATGCAGCAATATTGTTCCCATTTCAATTATAATGTGAACAATAATGCTGCACTAACGATTTTTGTATGCGGTGCGTTTGTTAAAAATCGCGTAATTTCCCCCAAAAAAAATGTAATGAGACCCCATCTCTAATTTTTTTAACAAGCGCACCCCATACAAAATATAACCGCAATTGCTCGCATGTTAAAATGTGAAAAAAAAACACTTTACACGTTGTAAATTATTGAAAATTCATATTTTTTTTGCATTTTTTGTTATAATATACAGACAGGTCATGACGTATACATATAATAATGACATATTATGAATCTGCCGAGTCTGACGGAAAGAACGATATATAATATGTCTGGGTCATATACTAAAATAAGCCTTCAAAACACGTTTAAACATGATGAGCAAAACCGGTAAATATGACCTCAGCACAGAGGCGGGAAATGCCTCAGCAGTGAAAGGGTTAAAATATTTTATTTTTATTAATTTAAACATGGTCTTGTTTGGAATAATTGGAAAGGTCATGCTCTGGCCTTTCGAATAACACCAAACATGATCCTCTATCTGCCACTGTTCAGGAGATATGGTGGTTCAAAGGAACCCCCTATCTCTACGATGGGATTTCCTTAGGAAATCCCCAGGCAGCTAGGGGTTCCCCAGCTAACTGATGTCATCACGCCATGTGCGATGACGTCAGGTGACGAGGGGGGACCCGTAGGTGGAGCTGTCAGCCCTTACAGGATAAAGTCAGGCACCGCTTAAAAGGTGAGACTCTCCCCTTTAAGGCTAGGGTCAGATGAGCGCATTTTGTACGGACTGTGCGTCTGTGCAGTACGGACGTACATACTGATTGACAACAAGGTAGTGGCCACACAGTTTGTTTTTTTCACTGACGTTATTTTTGACTGATGTAGCAGGGAAAATAAATTACAATGAAAAACCATTCTGTCCGTCAAAAATGCTGGACGTATAAATGCAGTCCGTCTGACCACGCGCCATCACTCACACACAAAGCTACATGGACGTGGCAGACGTGGCGCACTCCGCACGTCCGTTCTAGCAGTATTACGTTCTTGCCTAACCTGCGTCCGTTTGCCGCGTCCGCCATGCATCCGCACTTCCGTGCGGACGTACTTCGTGTGTGGGGCTCCATTGGTCAGAATGCTATGCTGCCACGGACGTACAAATGTGCGGCAACACGGACGTGATAACTGTGCTCGTCTGACCCCAGCCTTAAGCAGCGCCTGGCTTTTCCCTCTAGCTCCTCCCGATCGGGAGGGAGAGGGATCCAAAAGGATCGCCCCCCCCCCTTCCAGGCAATCTCCCGGCTTTGCCAGGTGGTCGCCTGAAAATTACATCATCGCGCACGGCGCGATGACGTCATTTGTGTTGGGAGGGCCCATAAAAGCGGCATCTGACTTCCTTGAAGTCAGATCGCTGCGGCCGGGACCCTGGAGCAGAGAGGGGAGTACCTCCGGACAGTGGCGTAGCGTGGGTTGTCAGCGCCCGGGGCCAGCCAAGAATTGTGCCCCCCCCAACCTGTGGACACGTTATCGATATTGCCCCAGCTCTCACATGGATATTGCCCCAGCTCATGGGATTTGCCCCAGCTCACACATGGATATTGCCCCAGCTCACTCATGGATTTGCCCCAGCTCATGGATTTGCCCCAGCTCTCACATGGATTTGCCCCAGCTCGCACATGGATTTGCCCCAGCTCTCACATGGATATTGCCCCAGCTCACACATGGATTTGCCCCAGCTCACACATGGATTTGCCCCAGCTCACACATGGATTTGCCCCAGCTCACACATGGATTTGCCCCAGCTCATGGATTTGCCCCCAGCTCATGGATTTGCCCCCAGCTCAAAGATTTGCCCCAAGCTCAAAGATTTGCCCCAGCTCATGGATTTGCCCCAGCTCTCACATGGATTTGCCCCAGCTCGCACATGGATTTGCCCCAGCTCTCACATGGATTGCCCCAGCTCACACATGGATTTGCCCCAGCTCACACATGGATTTGCCCCAGCTCACACATGGATTTGCCCCAGCTCACACATGGATTTGCCCCAGCTCACACATGGATTTGCCCCAGCTCATGGATTTGCCCCCAGCTCATGGATTTGCCCCCAGCTCAAAGATTTGCCCCAAGCTCAAAGATTTGCCCCAGCTCATGGATTTGCCCCCAGCTCATGGATTTGCCCCCAGCTTACACATGGATTTGCCCCAGCTCATGGATTTGCCCCAGTTTACACATGGATTTGCCCCAGCTCATGGATTTGCCCCAGTTTACACATGGATATGCCCCAGCTCATGGATATGCCCCAGCTCATGGATATGCCCCAGCTCATGGATTTGCCCCCAGCTCATGGATTTGCCCCAGCTCACACATGGATTTGCCCCAGCTCATGGATTTGCCCCAGTTTACACATGGATTTGCCCCAGTTTACACATGGATTTGCCCCAGCTCATGGATTTGCCCCAGCTTACACATGGATTTGCCCCAGCTCATGGATTGCCCCAGTTTACACATGGATTTGCCCCAGCTCATGGATTTGCCCCAGTTTACACATGATATGCCCCAGCTCATGGATTTGCCCCCAGCTCATGGATTTGCCCCAGCTCACACATGGATTTGCCCCAGCTTACACATGGATTTGCCCCAGCTCATGGATTTGCCCCAGCTCATGGATTTGCCCCAGCTCACACATGGATTTGCCCCAGCTCTCACCTGGATATTGCCCCAGCGGCAGCCAGCTCTCAGTCACATCCATGGATACTTGCCCCAGCTCCGGCAGGGGTTGAGGAGACCCAGATGCGGGGCAGCGGGAGTGCCTGCCCGGTCCTGAACAGTCCGTCCTGTTGAAGTGGAGGCGGCTGCGTGCGTGCGCAGGTCATGCGGTCCGGCCAGTCAGGTGGTACAGAGACTCAGTACCACCTGATTAGCCGGACCACGTGACCCAGCCAGCTCACACATGGATTTGCCCCAGCTCACACATGGATTTGCCCCAGCTCACACATGGATTTGCCCCAGCTCATGGATTTGCCCCCAGCTCATGGATTTGCCCCCAGCTCAAAGATTTGCCCCAAGCTCAAAGATTTGCCCCAGCTCATGGATTTGCCCCCAGCTCATGGATTTGCCCCCAGCTTACACATGGATTTGCCCCAGCTCATGGATTTGCCCCAGTTTACACATGGATTTGCCCCAGCTCATGGATTTGCCCCCAGTTTACACATGGATATGCCCCAGCTCATGGATATGCCCCAGCTCATGGATATGCCCCAGCTCATGGATTTGCCCCCAGCTCATGGATTTGCCCCAGCTCACACATGGATTTGCCCCAGCTCATGGATTTGCCCCAGTTTACACATGGATTTGCCCCAGTTTACACATGGATTTGCCCCAGCTCATGGATTTGCCCCCAGCTTACACATGGATTTGCCCCAGCTCATGGATTTGCCCCAGTTTACACATGGATTTGCCCCAGCTCATGGATTTGCCCCCAGTTTACACATGGATATGCCCCAGCTCATGGATTTGCCCCCAGCTCATGGATTTGCCCCAGCTCACACATGGATTTGCCCCAGCTCGTGGATTTGCCCCAGCTTACACATGGATTTGCCCCAGCTCATGGATTTGCCCCAGCTCATGGATTTGCCCCAGCTCACACATGGATTTGCCCCAGCTCTCACCTGGATATTGCCCCAGCGGCAGCCAGCTCTCAGTCACATCCATGGATACTTGCCCCAGCTCCGGCAGGGGTTGAGGAGACCCAGATGCCGGCAGCGGGAGTGCCTGCCGGTCCTGAACAGTCCGTCCTGTTGAAGTGGAGGCGGCTGCGTGCGTGCGCAGGTCATGCGGTCCGGCCAGTCAGGTGGTACAGAGACTCAGTACCACCTGATTAGCCGGACCACGTGACCGGCTGCGCCTGCACGCAGCCGCATCCCCTTTAACAGGACGGACTCTTCAGGACCGGGCAGGCACTCCCGCTGCCCGGCATCTGGGTCTCCTCAACCCCCGGGCCAGTTTTAGGGGCGCAAATGCGCCCCTAACAAAACTGCGCCCGGTGCCACGGCCCCCCCAGCCCCCCCCCATGCTACGCCACTGCCTCCTGAGCTCCCGCCGAGCGGATGACGTGTGGGAAACATCCTCTGCATACAGCAGCACTAATAATCCTGCTATCTAGTAAAATTCCTCCTGTCTTCCTCAACCCCAATCCCTCTAGACTGTAAGCTCCTTTGAGCAGGGCCCTCTACACCTCTTGTTTCCATTTTACGACCGTTTATCTTGTTCCCTTTGATTATTGTAAAGCGCTGCGGAAACTGTTGGCGCTATAGAAATGACGACAATAATAATAATAATAATAATGAGGATGTTCCCCACACGTCATCGGCAGTGAAGGGGTTAAACCTGTCAAAATTAATCACAGAAAATCTGAGCATTTCACTGACATTTCGGGGCAGTTCGTCATTCTCTGAATAGATTAACCATTACTTCTCTGTATGTGACAATTTGACTGCTGCCAAAGATCACCGAATTGCAGTTATCTGCGGTGAACTGCACCATATTTTGCTGTCGAATCACCAGTATTTTGCAAATTGACAGCTTTGCGAATAGACGAACTGCCATGAAATTGCACCGTAAGTTTCCCTTCAGTGTCAAGTTTGGTGCACTTTGAATAACTCTTATGGCTCACTATCATACACAGACCCCAAATCACTATCATACACAGACCCCAAATCACTATCATACACAGACCCCAGATCACTATCATACACAGACCCCAAATCACTATCATACTTAGACCCCAGATCACTATCATACACAGACCCCAAATCACTATCATACACAGACCCCAGATCACTATCATTCAAAGACCCCAGATCACTATCATACAAAGACCCCAGATCACTATCATACATAGACCCCAGATCACTATCATACAAAGACCCCAGATCACTATCATACATAGACCCCAGATCACTATCATACAAAGACCCCAGATCACTATCATACACAGACCCCAGATCACTATCATACACAGACCCCATATCACTATCATACACAGACCCCAGATCACTATCATACAAAGACCCCAGATCACTATCATACACAGACCCCAGATCACTATCATACACAGACCCCATATCACTATCATACACATACCCCAGATCACTATCATACACAGACCCCAGATCACTATCATACACAGACCCCAGATCACTATCATACACAGACCCCAGATCACTATCATACAAAGACCCCAGATCACTATCATACAAAGACCCCAGATCACTATATCATACACAAATCACAATCACACACAGATCACTATCACACACAGATCACAATCACGCCTATACAGTAATGTTATCATTCACACATATATCACAATCACACACACATCACTATCACAAACGGATCACTCTGCCATTGTACAGCACTAAAGAATTTGTTGGCACTTTGTGTGATTGTTACAATCATTTATAAAGATTACAATTACACATAAATCACTATCAGATGCATAATCACTATCATATAGATCACAATCACATAAAAAACACTATCAAAACTACACAGTATTGCTATCAGTGACACATATGACTATAATGTATTCTCACATATATTGTTTAATATCACACAGTAGATTATTTCTAGATTGTGAGTTCCCGCGGGAATAGGGCGCTTGTTTCGTCCTGTACTGGTTTGGCAAATTGTTGTTCAGTCTCAATGTATTGTGACCCTGTCTATATTGTGCCCATTGTTCAGCGCTGTGGAATATGCTGGCGCTATATAAATAAAGAATAATAATAACACATCTATTACTACCACACGTATATTCTCCCACATACAGTATATCAAACATACAGCAGATTACCTCACGTATAATTATATCAAACCTATAGTATAGTATTACAGATTCCGACCTCATATTTAATATCAGACATACAGTATATTTATTTAGAAAGTATATTACCTGATATAATACCACTGTAAATTATTATCACACCCTTTATTATCCTGCATATTTTAATATCACCCATACAGTAGATTATCACACATCTATTACCAACATATATATTATTGTCCCATGTAAATATATCACACATATTATCCCACACATATATTATAAAGTAAATCTATCACACATATTATAATTAATCACACATACAGTACATTATCACACATATTCCTTCCACATATATCATACAGTATATAATCATATATACAGTTACAGTATTTATAAAGTGTTAACAAGTTCTGTAGCGTTGTACAGTGAGTGAGACATACAAGCTTATTATTATCACACACAATACACAGATACATAGTATCACATACATATTATTACACACATATTATCACATACATATTATTATCACACATAGTATCATACATATTATCACACACATATGACATATCACATACATACAGTATATTATCACACACATATTATTATCACATACATATTATGACATATCACATACATATATTCTCACACACATATTATCACACACATTATTATGACAAAGTATCACATACATATTATGACATCACATACATATATTATCCCACATTATTATCTCACACATATTATTATCTCACACACACATATTAATACATACTATTATAATGCACACATATATTATTATCACACATATTAATATGACACATAGTATCACATACTTTACTTTGCCTCCAAGAACTGAAAACATCTGTCTATACCCTTATCACACACATATTATCACACACATATTATCATCACACACACATATTATCACACACATCTTATCACACACACACATCTTATCACACACATCTTATCACACACATATTATCACACACACACATGACACATGTAGCACTGCTTGTTGTTGCCCCCAGACAGACAGATCACTGGTTTATCACGGGTCACAGCACTATGGGGGGGGGGCGGCTATGATAATACTAGCCCCTCCAGCATATTACCTCGAGCCAACCCCCCCCCCCCCCCGCACATTAGGTCCTGCACACAGGTTGCTGCTCTCTGACCCCCGGACACTCACAGTCCTGCTCACATACATATAGACATAGACCTGGCCCCCTCCCCCCGGTGACTGTATGGGGGGGGGGCTCTGCCTCGCAGACCCCGCGGGTAACTCACCTGCAGCAGGAGCGGAGTGCGGAGCCCGCAGTGTCAGCTCATACTCCCTGTCCCGGGACTGGCACAGCTCAGCGCACTCCCTGGGAGAGCCTGTCCCCGGCTCAGGGCCCGCAGCGCCCCCGTGTGGACAGAGCAGCTCCCTCCCGGTGTACGCGATGCAAGAGAGCGCCACCTAGCGCCTATTCCTCATAATGCGGCCTGCAATGCGGGGAGATGAGCAAGGTTAAGCTCTTATCACTGCTGGACCGAGCAGGAAGATGCGACATGACTCCCACACATCCCATCACAAGCTGAGGAGGGACACCGGCAGCGGCACTTTTACTATAACCCCTCTGTCCTTCTATAGGGACTCCACAGATGTGGGTAAGCAGTGGTGTGAGCAGTGCATTTCATTGGGTGTGCACTCACACAACATTTAACAGTTACATATATTACACAATAAATGTATATCTCTGCTCTCAAACCGAGAGACCCGACACCAAGAGATGCTATTACTAGAATTAAATGCCCATTAAAGTATTAAACCCAGCAGCAGCAGCACATCAAGGAGAATCCCAGGGGGGTCTGAACCATGTGATCCAGAAAAACCAAAATAATAGTATGTGAAACCCCTCACACAGCCAGCAACACACACATACACAGCCAGCAACACACACATACACAGCCAGCAACACACGCATACACAGCCAGCAACACACACATACACAGCCAGCAACACACACACATACACACAGCCAGCAACACACACATACACAGCCAGCAACACACACATACACAGCCAGCAACACACACATACACAGCCAGCAACACACACATACACAGCCAGCAACACGCATACACAGCCAGCAACACACGCATACACAGCCAGCACGCATACACAGCCAGCAACACACGCATACACAGCCAGCAACACACGCATACACAGCCAGCAACACACGCATACACAGCCAGTAACACACACATACACAGCCAGCAACACACACATACACAGCCAGCAACACACACATACACAGCCAGCAACACACATATACACAGCCAGCAACACACACATACACAGCCAGTAACACACACATACACAGCCAGTAACACACACATACACAGCCAGCAACACACACCTACACAGCCAGCAACACACACCTACACAGCCAGCAACACACACATACACAGCCAGCAACACACACATACACAGCCAGCAACACACACATACACAGCCAGCAACACGCATACACAGCCAGCAACACACGCATACACAGCCAGCACGCATACACAGCCAGCAACACACGCATACACAGCCAGCAACACACGCATACACAGCCAGCAACACACACAGCCAGCAACACGCATACACAGCCAGTAACACACACATACACAGCCAGTAACACACACATACACAGCCAGCAACACACACCTACACAGCCAGCAACACACACCTACACAGCCAGCAACACACACATACACAGCCAGCAACACACACATACACAGCCAGCAACACACACATACACAGCCAGCAACACACACATACACAGCCAGCAACACGCATACACAGCCAGCAACACACGCATACACAGCCAGCAACACACACATACACAGCCAGCAACACGCATACACAGCCAGTAACACACACATACACAGCCAGTAACACACACATACACAGCCAGCAACACACACATAGATACACAGCCAGTCAGCAACACACATACACATACGGTTGCCACCTTTTCATCAAGCCAAACCCGAACACTCTAGTGTTGGGTTCGGGCAGCCATTTTTTTTGTAGAGTATACATTATGGTACGTGGTATGCATGGCATGTCAGGCTGGTATTATGGCACACTGATATTATGCATGACAGGCTGGTATTATGCATGGCACACTGATATTATGGCTCGCACATTGGTATTATGGCTGGCACACTGGTATTATGGCTAGCACATAGGTATTACACATGGCACACTGGTATTATGACTGAGGCTGCGACCTGCGGCTGTGCTCACTCACAGAGTTTCTGTTGCTGGTCTTGGATTCGGTGGAGACTGGACGGTGAACAGGACAGTCATCAGGAGGACCACTTCTCTTGACAGGCAGCTGCACTGGCACGATTCAAAGTACCACTGAAGGAAGCACAGGCGGTACGTACGCGTCTCTCGCTCTCGTCGGGAGTCTCACTCGGGACTGTGACTGGATCCGACCCGCACGCACGCCCGTTGCCAGGGCACGAGCAAGCACATGAACGTCACATGAGCCATTGCACCTGCGCGTCACTGACCGTGGGCGGTGCGGACCTGCTACATCTCGGCTGAATGAAAAAACAGCCGGTGTTACCGGAATACACCTGGCTCTTTCGGGAGAAGACCGGGCCGGCATGGACAATGACTGACTGGACACGAGTCTCTTCAGGAAAGGCAAACTTTATTGTGACATCACCACTCAGCCAGGATTGAATCGCTAAGACTGAGCCCAGATTACATTCAGACATGGGGTTTTATACCCCGAATAGATTTGGTACATCCCAATTAGCCCACCCCATGGTGACACTATCCCACCCCACGTGGGTCTGTACCTCCCTTGACTGAATACAAAGACATTCCACACATTGGTCATAAATTGGCAGCTTTCACGGTATTTTGACAATTGGGAATTTAACACTCTTCTGGATCCTGCTTATGCCTACCTCCCTAGGACTTGTTTATTGTGTATTCTAGATCAGGCCTTGTCTGGTTTTCACATCTCTCTTTGTTCAGGCCCTAGCTTTCTGACCTTGATGTAAACACTTTCTCATCCTGTCACCCCGTACCAGCATCTGCCCGGATCTTGTTAACTTAATTGCTCTGCCTGTTAGTTTAAAACATTCCAAAGAATCTATGCAAGCTAAATCCTAATTGAGCTAATATTTGCTATCTATATTCACATGAACTAATGTTCTGAACAAGATGGCCACCTGGCTCAAGATGGCGGCCATCTTCTGGCCTGAGTCCCTTACATTCCCCCCTTGGCTAGAGTTTCAGGTTCTCCTCCTGAGACTCTTAGCCACTACACTCCACTATTGCTATTCTCAAACATTTCGTACTTAGGGGGAACCACCTTCACTGAGAAAATATCTTGCGGAATCATCAGTGGTATCTTCTGTGTTTGTGTGGGTGTCAAAGCTTTCTTGCACAATGGCCATAGGCGGTACAGCAGTATCCCTACCACTAGGATCACTATCATCATCATTATCATGGATCCATTCCGTGAGATAAATCCCAGGATTGATCCGAACATTCTCCGAAATCCCCGAACCCTCGAAAAGGATTCCAGCCTTCCGCGGCAATCTGTCTCGCTGTGTTCTGCAGCTGGGCCACTTTCTCCTGGTGATCCTGGATTACCTGGTAGTAGTCAGGGATCTCGTGTGATGTGTTTCTGATGTAAGTGCAACATTCATAATGCATAGTCATTTCACACAGTCCATTCAACGCTGCACTGATCTGTTCCAATGCCATGTCATGCACCATCTGCAACTTTTTGATCACTCGTAGCTCAAGGTTTAGCAACTGAATATTTGTACTGGTCTTATTCAAGATCTCATCCATCAGCATTGAGTAACTATTCATTCTCCTCATCAATTCCCTTCCCCACCCAGTCCATGTTGGGAACCATGCCCATGCCTGGTCTTTCTTGGAAAACAACTCTCTCTTCTGTTTCTCGAACACAAGTGGGTACCTGGGGTGTAATTCAGTGTCTGATACAATGTTATCGCCCTGTACCTTCTGGATTGGAATCAACCTAGCCAGATAGCACATCCCTGTAGCTGTAGGTAGTACCCACGTGTAACACACTTTCCCACAACACACTTGGTAATCCCCTGTCAATATAAATGGGGATAGATGAAGTGTTCCCTTGCGCATCTCAATCATCATTCGCACTAACCGTCCCACAAGGTCTCTCGCATTCCGCTTATCCACAGTCACATCTGCTATTGTCTGTTGCTGTTCTGGGGTTAGCTGCACAGGTCTGACCACGAATAATCCGGACCCTGTTCCTGACAGTACAGTGTGTGCTGTAAAATTTAATCTGCTCGACTGGCAGGGATTTTCACTCATACTTGGATTATTTGTCCCTATCTGGAAACACCATTCTGGCGGATACACAGGGCCTGTTATCGGGTAGTCTGGCGTGGTCACATCTGGTTTAATCTGGGGGTCAGTGATAGTATGGATCGTAATATTCCCAGTTGCGAATGTACTTAAATTCATAGGGATTGCAGCAAATGGAATATAAATTGTCTCTGGGTGCAATCTGCTGCACACCCAACACGCTTTCTGTCCAGATTTCTTGGCGTAAGCATATTTAAATTTCACAAGTAAATGTCCTCTTGGCGTGGTCTCGGGACCTAGGTCACACTTCTGTCTCCACATGGTACGGTTCTCCATTACTGGGTGGGTACAATTCCAGATGTGGGAGATATCCACTCTCCCGGTTGTACTTGAACACTTAGGACAAGTCCCCTGTGACAATCCATAGATCAAATTGGCAAGGTACAGTATCAGTACCAAAAACGCTCCCAATGTCAAAATCCCTTGGGCAACTCTTTTTACAGTTACATAAACTCAATCCCTCCCCACCGGTATTTCAAAAGTAAAGGTCATTTCAGGTTGAGTTGGGGTGGGCGGGGGTCCCCAAAAAATAGCCCTTGAGGTTCCCCTCTGGGTATCCCCATTCTCCCTCGTTGGTGGGTGGTCAGGCATTATTATGGCCTTCAAAACACCCACTTGTTGAGTTTCTTATGTGCTCGGGACTGTGGTCTTTGTCAGCTTTAGCCTCAGTGGATTGGTCTCGCTGGAGATTACTTTCCACTCTGGTTCAGGGTTGGCTGCAGCCGCTTTCAGTCTGGAGTGATGTATCCACGGGACCACCTCGGCAACCTTCACTGCTGTGGGGGTTGATAACAGGACAAGGTAAGGATCCCTCCATTTTGGACCTAGTGGGTCATTTTTCCACTCCTTCACCCAAACTGAGTCACCTGGACAATACTTATGCAGTGGGGATATAAAAAATTAGATAGATTATCTCCCACCCAAGTATTCAGCTTTTGCATAGATTGACCCAACAACAAAACCTGTTCATTCAATTTGGTTTCACCCAATGCCCGAAGGTCCCCCCTTAGCCCATTAATCAAAGGGGTAGGCCGCCCGATCATGAGTTCGTACGGACTTCGCTTCAATCGGGGGGTTGGCCTGCACCTAATAGGCAATAAGACTATCGGCAGCACCTCCAACCAGCCCAGTGACATTTCTTGGCACAGTTTTGACATCAGAGTTTTTAGTGTTCTGTTCATGCACTTGACTTTTCCTGAATTTTGGGGCCTGTAAGCTGTGTGTAGCTTCCAGACTATGCCCAACAGGCGTGCAAGCTGCTGCAAACAGTTCTGTACAAAAGCTGGGCCATTGTCTGACCCAATCTCGAGTGGAAGTCCATAGCGTGGTATGATTTCGCTCCTTAGGCTTCTCAATACTTCGGCTGTCTTCGCAGTCCTTGTGGTGAAGACCTCAACCGATCCGGTCAGTGTGCACACCATTATGAGGAGATACTTGTATCCTTTGCAGGGCGGTAGCACCGTGAAATCTCTCGGCAGCGATGCCGTTGGGACAGCCTGATGGGCCTGCTCTTGGGTTGTTCTTGGCACACGTTACGCACTGCTGGGCTACTGCCTTACAGATTACTGACAATCCAGGCACGTAGAAATGTGGCTCCAACGGTTGTTCCATCATTTCTCTTCCTCCGTGTGTACTAGCATGGAGTGCTCTTACAATCTCAGGTGCCAATGTTGCAGGTAGGACTATTTGGATGCTCGCCAACTGAAACCATCCGTCTTCTCCATACTTTCCTGGTTCTTCTGACAGCCATTTCTTCTCCTTTTCTGAATACACAGGTGTCCATTCGCTCAAGGGAGCTGGTAACAGTGGGGCCACCATTAACGGTGTGGTCTTGTATCTTTCAAGTTCCTCTTGTCTTCCCCACATGAATTCTTCTTTTGGTTGGTAGTGTCGCCAGGCGAAGTACAGCAGGTCTTGCCTCTTCTGCACATCTCTCACCGCTGGCACAAAAAAATTCATTGCACTTTTCTTCATTCTTGGCAGGTTGTGTTCGATAAGGATCTCCTTGAGGAGAAACTTCACCAGTGGGGCTTGATATTCTTCAGCTCCCAATTCGCCCAAGCTCAGCAGGACACGGGTAATTCTTAAGTTGTAATGATTGTTGATCGTCAGGTTGTTGAATCGGTCAACGAAATTTTCTGCTCATTCAACTTCAGTTACTTTTGTGTCTTCTCCATCCACCTCCCCCACTAATTTTACGCTGAAGAACTTCAGCATCATCTTGTATGCTCGAAGGAGTCTTTGCTGAATTTCTGAGGTGTTACACATCAGGATCTTCTCATGGGGGTTCAGCGGGGTAGAGTAGAAATTTCGGCCTTGTTCCAGAGTAGGAAAGAGCCATTGGATATAATCATGGTTGTCTTCGAGCAATTCAAAGTTGGCACTCCATCTTTGCAGAATGATTTCGATGAATTCACCATTTGGCTCGAATTTCTTCCAATTCATATAGAATTCATAGTTTGGCATTAGAATTTGGTCATCTTGCTTGCAGAGGAGGATCCTGGAGGCTTGACAAGGTGGTAGCAGTGGTTTTGCAGCAGACTTTGCAGCTTGGTCTGCTCGTCTATTACCTTTGGGAATTTTGTCATGTCCTTTCTGGTGACCACGGCAGTGCATAATACTGACAGCACTTGGCTTCCACACCGCATCCAGGAGAGCTGTGATTTCCGCAGCATACTTTACTTGTTTTCCTGATGAAGAGAGTAGGCCTCTTTCTTTGTAAAGCGCACCATGGGCATGAACAGTCATAAAGGCATATTTGGAGTGAGTGTAGATGCCTTCCGAGATTTCTAGAGCTCTTGTCAACGCTAGTATTTCAGCCAGTTGTGCTGACGTGTGGCCTGGTAAGGGGTTTGCTTCAAGGACACCCTATGTTGTAACAATAGCACAGCCGGAGACTTTCTTTCCATCATTCATATAGCTGCTACCATCTGTCAGGTATATTGGAAGGGAAAAAAGGTAAAATGGATGCCTGTAGCCATTTTGTTTTTAAAGACAGTCTTTTTCTTTCTCCAAATTTCTCTAGTTAGAAATGAACCGAGATTTTTTTTACAGAGTTCATGGCTGGGTGAGATCTTATATATTTTTTTAAAAATACCAGACATGAAGGAATTTTAAAATGTCTTTGTGTGATATAATCCCAGGCTAAGTGCTAAAACCTGTCATAATTAAATTTATTGGTCTGTTTTAAGTTTTTAAAACAAAAAGATATTTTGTCTTTTGGGTATAGGAATATAAGAGTTAATATTTTTGTAAGGTAAAATATATTCACAAAATATATGTTTATAATCAAGGTATATTTTATTATTTACAGTAGAAATGTATGCTCCAATTTATATTGTAGAGCGTTTAAGTGGTAAATTGTATAATTATTGAAGAATACATTCTGTGAGTTAGAGAGGAATGTAAAACTTTGAAAGGAGTGAGGACATAAATTTGATATGACATGTAGAGACATAATATCTATACTGGTGAGAGAGAAGGTCTTTGTTAAGTCAGATTGACCTCTGACCTGAGATAGGAATATTAAAAAGAAATGGTGGAATTAATTGAGAAGTGCAATGCTGCCTTCTAGAGGATAGTAAATATTATAATTGATATTATAAGGGTATTGCTAGTGACGTCAAATTGACTATAATTGAAGCGGCAATGTTGGTTGCAGTCATTCCGAGATTCAGAGACTCACACCGCAATGCATTCAGACTTCCAATACATATGAGAAATTCCGATATTCCGGGACAATGCACTCAAGACTCTCACCAAATCTCTGACTCTCACCAAATCTCTAATTTACATGCATTGATTATCTGATATTGATAATCTTCACATATTCCAAAACATTACATAAGGAATTCCAAGGCAGACTCATCAAAATCCAGATTGGAGAGGTAATGTATGAGAGCTTTTTAAATTAAGGAATTAATGTAAATTATATATATTTGTAGATTTCTTGCAACATACAGACTGAGATTTCTCAGATTCTTGGTAGCTCCAAAAGTCTAAATATTTCTATTCTGCAGATAGAAATATGAAGTAGACATAAGGATTTATCCTAAAAGAGTCTGTTGTAGGATTGATACAGATATATATATTGAATTTGGAAATTACTGTGATTGAAATTAATAAGCAAGGAATTATATAACTACAAAATAAAAAGCAAAAGATTAGAAGTTTAATTCTCGAGATTAGGGGAGGATTCACTAAATAAGTTTTATTATTATTTTAAATTAACTCATCTTTTGTTGATCCATGTAGTATAGAGAGATATAAATATCTCTAAGATCTAGCTGGTTAAACATTGTTTGCTGGGAAATGCATGTTTTATTAAGCAGAAATGTTTATTAACCATTTGTGTATTAGTTACTAACTGATAAGGTAAATGATATTAATCATATATGCAATTACTAACAGGAGATACATATATTGTGAAGCTAGTTTTTATATGCTGATGGATTGTGGTTTATAAATCTTTGTTTATGATATGAGATTTGAAATATTTTTGTATACGTAATAAATATATATATGTTTTTATCCGATTATTGATTATTGTATTCTTCAAAGCAAAACACAGACAATTAAAAGAATTTAGGAGAATTTCTAGGAAATATAAACGATTGATATGTGTCTCGTATAAGTTTCTTATGAAATAATAATCTCTGCCATATTGGAGGCTTGGCTGATAAGTCCAATATATAACGTGTTGTATTCACGTGCAGAGATTATATCCGACACATCAGTAAAGAGTTGCAAGTCGTATTTGTCTAGGGGTATGTCTTTCAGATCTGGTCTGCTACTGAATACTTCTATCATGACTTGGAGGCATTTATTTATTTATTTATTTATTAAGGATTTTACCAGGAAGGATACATTGAGATTTCTCTCGTTTTCAAGTATGTCCTGGGATCAAGAACATTGCAGTGTTACAGTTACAGAAATACAAAGTAATACAATGCAAGATATTAAAAAACAACACAAATATACAGTTGTGTTCAAAATTATTCAACCCCCAATGCTGTAAAGGGTTTTAGGGAATTTAGTGTACATTTGTAATTGTATTCAGAATGAAATCCTACAAGGACTTTTTAAAGAACCATATGCAACTAAAATGACATCAATTGGTTTTGTAATACAGTAGTAAATGTTTCTTTTGTGAATTCTTCATTGACACAATTATTCAACCCCTTAAAGACTACCACTCTGAAGAACAGAGGTTCATTCAAGTGTTTTCAATCAGGTATTGAAAACACCTGTGGATGTCACGGAGCAGCAATAAAGCATAATAAGCACCAATTAGGCAGCTTTAAAATGACTGTGATACTCCGCTCCTTCTAGACATTTACTGGTGTGGTTACAAACATGGTGAAGTCAAGAGAATGGTCCAGGAAGACAAGAGAAGAGGTGATTACTCTTCACAGGAAGGGTAATGGCTATAAGAAGATTGCAAAGATGTTAAACATACCAAGAGAGACCATAGGAAGCATCATTCGCAAATTCAAGGCAAAGGGCACTGTTGAAACGCTACCTGGTCGTGGCAGAAAGAAGATGCTGACTTCGACTGCTGTGCGCTACCTGATGCGTAGAGTGGAGAAAAGTCCCTGTGTGACTGCTGAGGAACTGAGAAGATTTGTCAGATGTGGGTACTGAAGTTTCAGCTCAGACAATACGGCGCACACTGCATAATGAAGGCCTCCATGCCAGAACTCACAGGCGCACCCCCTTGCTGTCTCCAAAGAATAAGAAGAGTCGACTGCAGTATGCCAAAAGTCATGTGGACAAACCACAGAAGTTTTGGGATAGTGTTCTGTGGACTGATGAAACAAAATTAGAACTGTTTGGGCCCATGGATCAACACTATGTTTGGAGGAGAAAGAACAAGGCCTATGAAGAAAAGAACACCTTGCCTACTGTGAAGCATGGCGGGGGGTCAATCATGCTTTGGGGCTGTTTTGCTTCTGCAGGTACAGGGAAGCTTCAGCATGTGCAAGGTACCATGAATTCTCTTCAGTACCAGGAGATATTGGATGACAATGTGATGCAGTCCGTCACAAACCTGAGGCTTGGGAGACGTTGGACCTTTCAACAGGACAATGATCCCAAGCATACCTCCAAGTCCACTAGAGCATGGTTGCAGATTAAAGGCTGGAACATTTTGGAGTGGCCATCGCAGTCACCTGACTTAAATCCGATTGAGAACCTCTGGTGGGACTTGAAGAAAGCAGTTGCAGTGCGCAAGCCTAAGAATGTGACTGAACTGGAGGCTTTTGCCCATGACGAATGGGCGAAGATACCCGTAGATCGCTGCAAGACACTTGTGTCAAGCTATGCTTCATGTTTAAAAGCTGTTATAACTGTAAAAGGATGTTGTACTAAGTACTAAGATTGAATGTCACTTGGGGGTTGAATAAAACTGATAATGATGTGAGCACAGAAAAGACATTTGTGGTTATTTCATTATAAATGTTATGTTATATTTGTCTGACCTACACGTGCCTCTTTGATTTAATTGTAAGCAAGATGACTGAATGATCAAAATCAATGTCAAACTGGCCAAAACACTCAATTTCAGTGGGAGTTGAATAATTTTGAACACAACTGTACAGATTAACAGAAAATAAATATGTAGAAAATATAGTCACTAGGTTACATGTTTACAGGTGCATTCTGTATTGAGGTATGTTAGTAAGGAGCTCTTGAGTGACTTAAGACTGGGGGAAGCAGTCTATTCAGGTAGGGTGGCAGCTTCCCAGAAATGCTCTTAGACACCAGGCTGGAGAGGTGAAGGGTGCGTTTAGACTCCAGTGATGGCCAGTTTAGCTCTTTTAACATGTCACAATGGTGGGTCATGTAGTTACATTGTAATGCAAAGCGGCAGAAGGAGTTATACAATGTAGTAAGTTTCTGAAGGTGTGTTTGCGGGGCCGCTGCATACACTACATCTCCGTAATCAATAGCCGGCATAAGCATTTGTTGTACAATCTGCTTTCTTACCGCGGGGCTCAGGCAGGATTTGTTTCTGTACAGGGCACCTAGTTTGGGGTAAAGTTTAGATGAGAGTTTTTCGATGTGCGGCCAAAGGATAGATTAGGGTCCAACCACATACCTAGATATTTGAGAGAAGTGACTGTGGTCAGCGTGCCATTTGATTTTGTCCCAACACATAGATGGGGATTTTGCAATTTGTGTAGTTTAGGTGCTGTTCCAAAGAGCATCGTTACAGTTTTGTCAGTATTTAAAAAAAGTTTGTTGTGTTTGATCCACTTTTCTACCTCTGTGAATTGTTCTTGCAGCACGGCCTCCAGCTGCGGGAGATTTGGTTTGCTGGTATAGATTACAGTGTCGTCTGCGTACATATGTACAGTTGAGGCTTTGCAGATGTTGGGCAGATCATTTATGAATATTGTGAATAGCAGGGGGCCTAGTATTGAGCCTTGGGGTACACCGCAAGTGACTGGGAGCGGGAGGGAGGAGCTGCCAGAAATTGACACATATTGTGATCGGTCGGATACATATGATTGAAACCAGGTTAGTGTGCGATCACCAATGCCAGAGTTTTTAAGTTTTTCTAACAAGATGCCATGGTCTACTGTGTCAAAGGCTTTGGCAAAATCAAGGAAGATGGCTGCAGTTAGGTTTCCTTGTTCCATCCCAGCTTGGATATCATTGCAGACTTTTAAAAGGGTGGTTGTAGTTGAGTGATTTGGACGAAAGCCTGATTGATCTGGGGTTAAGTAGTTCCAATATTGATAATAATCACGTAATTGTGTATAGACGCATTTTTCCAAGATTTTTGACACTACAGGGAGCAACGATATCGGACGGTAGTTGGATACCAAAGTACTGTCACCACTTTTATGGATAGGTACCACTCTCGCAGTCTTCCAGAGTTTGGGTATGTATCCAGTCGCCAGTGATTCATTTATTAGGGTTGCGACAGGATTTGCAATTGCCGGCGCACTGATTTTCAGCAGCATTGCTGGTATTTGATCAGGTCCAGACTGGTATTTCATTTTTTGCTTACGGAGAAGTTTAGTTACGACACTGACAGGCACTGGTCTAAAACTTTTTGCACATTTGGAGGGGCCTGACCTGCATGAGGCCTCTCTGATTGCATGTCATTTCCTAGCTTGGCAATTAAAGTGGTGGCGCATCCGACAAAATAATCATTAAAGGCATTTGCTACATCTAGGGGGTGTTGCAGGGTTTGGTTGTTTACTTTGACAGCAGCTGGCTGGGGGTGGACTGGGGGTGCTTGTATGTTACTTATGGTTCTCCAAAAGTTTTTAGGGTTTGATATGTTATTGTTTAGATTTTCATTGAAGTAATGGGCTTTGGCCATTTTTGTTTGTTTTGTGCATTCATTCCGGCATTTTCGGTATTCGTAGTGATCGTTCATGGAACCAGTACTCTTGAAATTTGACCATAGTGAATCTCTAAGCTGGTACATTAGTGTAAGATCAGCTGTAACCCAGGGGAGATGGGTCCCTTTTACTCGCACTTTACGCAGCGGGGCATGGGAATTCAAGACTTGCAGGAGCTCAGACTGAAAGTATTCAACTGCACAGTCTAGGTCTGGGATTAGGTTTAGCCTGTACCAGGGGAGCTGTTTGAGATCACTTAGGAAGGATTCAAGAATAAATTTCTTGAAAGACCTGGTGGTTATTACCTTTGGGGGAGATTTCAAGGCTTTTATTTTGCGCACGCAGTACACTAGACAATGGTCACTAAAGCTATTAGCGAGAACGCCTGCCTCCTGTATTCTATCAGGAGATGAAGAGAGAATCCAGTCCAGCAAGGTATGATTAGGGCTTTTCATATTAATGCGAGTGGGGGAGGAGATTAATTAAGTTAGCTGCAAAGTTTTAAACAGTGTGCAGTGTTTATTGTTTTTTGGATTTAGCCAATCTGTATTAAAATCGCCGAGGACCAGCAATTCACTTTCTTGGTTTTGGGCAAGTAGGTTATTAAGGATTTGAGATATTTCAGAGAGGGAGTGCACTGGAGAGCTCGGTGGACGATAGAACCCAGCAACAATGATTGATTTACTGAATGGGATCTCAATTATACCAGAGAGGAAATCAAAGGTGACAGGAGAGCTAGAAGTCTGTAATTCATGATTTGGATCTTCCTCACAGTCAGGTAGTAATGTGGCAGGATTCAAGGTAGCGATGAGGTCCAGATGAACCCGTGGATTCTCACACATCATTGCTTGATATTTCGTCATCCAGCTATTGCTGAACCAGTAACTGCCTTTAACATCAAGCAGGGCCTTCACTACATGTGGCACCTTGACATGAAGAACTTGTCCGAGGGTCAACTTGTCAGCTTCAGCGATCAGCATTGCGGTAGCTGCCACTGCTTTCAAACAAGGGGGTAGGTCACAGGGTCAAGTTGCTTGGAGAGATAGGCCACAGGCCTTGGCCATGAGCCAAGAGTCTAGAGTAATACTCCTGTGGCTGTCTGGTTGTGTTCATGCACATACAGCTGGAAGGGGTTGCTATGGTCCGGCAAACCCAATGCTGGCGCTTCCATCAGGAGGGTTTTTAATTTCAGAAAGGCAGCGCCTGTTCTTCTTCCCAGAGGAAAGGGTCATACTCTCCCCCCTTGGTAGCTTGATGGAGGGGTTTGGCAATTTCAGCAAAGTTGGGGATCCATAGATGGCAGAAGCCTGCAGCTCCTAAGAATTTGCGGACTTGTCTCCTTGTCTTTGGCTGGGGTATGTGGCAGACTGCCTCCTTCCTCTCAGCTCCCAGTGCACGCTTAGTACCGGTCAACTGAAAACCTAGATACTTTACACTTTGTTTGCATATTTGTGCTTTCTTTCTGGATACTTTATACCCTGCTTGACACAGCAGGTATAACAGTGCCTTTGTGGCGGAGAGACAGTCTTTTTCTGTGGGGGAAGCAAGCAATAAATCATCTACATATTGCAATAGAACAACTTTGTCTGGCTGAGCGTTAAAGGACAGGAGGTCCTGGCTGAGCGCGCAACCAAAAATTGTGGGCGAGTTTTTGAAACCTTGAGGGAGGCGTGTCCACGTCATCTGATGGCGCGCTCCCATTGTAGATTCCTCCCACTGGAATGCAAAGAGAGGCTGGCTTGCGAGAGCAAGGAGGATGCAAAAGAAAGCGTCTTTTAGATCGAGCACCGTGTAATATTTCGTATCTCCAGTAATTAATGCCAATAAATTGTATGGATTGGGGACCACGGGTTTATTTGCAATTTCCACCAACTCACTGATCCCTTTACCCAAGAAACCATCCAACCTCTGTATCTTATTGCGTATATCCCTCTGTGACTGACTCACAAAAGGAGGAGTTTACTAGCCACTGATTCTCTGCTGCCTCTGGGTCTATTGGGCTATACATTTTTCTAAAATGAGATTTTGTGTGAAGGAGTCATTATCAGACTGGAGGAGTTTAAAGGGAGTCCAGGAGAAATGGGATTATTTAAAGGAAGCATTATTGAAGGCCACAGGCAATTGCATTCGACTTGTTAGCAAAAACAAAAAAGGGAAGAAACCACTGTGGTACTCTGCAGAAGTGGCCAAGATAGTGAAGAACAAAAAGACAGCATTCAATAATTATAAAACAACTCAGAGTGAAGAAGATAGGCAAACCTATAAGATTAGGCAGAAAGAGGCAAAGCAATTTATAAGGGCTTCCAAAGCACACGCAGAAGAGAAAATAGCTCAGTCAGTAAAAAAGGGGGACAAAACATTTTTTAGATACATAAACGAGAAAAGAAAAGTAAAACAAGGATTAGTTAGATTAAAAACAAAGGAAGAAAGGTATGTAGAAGAGGATAAAAGTCTCGCTGACTGCCTCAATGAATATTTTTGTTCAGTCTTTGCAGAAGAAAAGGAAGGAAAGGGACCTCAGTTAGGAGGAAACACTAACGAGACAATTACATATCAGTTTACAGAGGAGGAGGTTCTACAGCAGCTGTCTAAAGTAAAGACAAATAAGTCAATGGGGCCTGATGGGATCCACCCTAAATTATTAAAAGAGCTCAGTGATGTAATAGCAAAACCGTTAACAGATTTATTTAACCAATCCTTGCTAACGGGAGTCGTCCCAGAAGACTGGAAATTAGCAAATGTTGTGCCCATTCACAAGAAGGGTAGTAGGGAGGAATCTGGGAACTATAGGCCAGTTAGTCTTACGTCAGTAGTGGGGAAATTAATGGAAACCATGTTAAAGGAAAGGATTGTTGAACATCTAAAAACACATAGATTACAGGATCAGAAACAACATGGGTTTACCTCAGGGAGATCATGCCAAACTAATCTTATTGATTTTTTTGATTGGGTAACAAAAATAATAGACACAGGTGGTGCAGTAGACATTGCTTATTTAGATTTCAGTAAGGCTTTTGATACTGTTCCGCATAGAAGGCTTATCAATAAATTGCAATCTTTGAGCTTGGATTCCAATATTGTTGAATGGATTAGGCAGTGGCTGAGTGACAGGCAACAGAGGGTTGTGGTAAATGGAGTTTATTCGGCGCAAGGTCTTGTTACCAGTGGGGTACCTCAGGGGTCAGTACTTGGACCCATTCTATTTAATATTTTTATTAGTGATATTGCAGAAGGTATTAATGGAAAAGTATGTCTTTTTGCTGATGACACAAAGATTTGCAACAGGGTTGACGTTCCTGGAGGGATCAGCCAAATGACAAATGATTTAGGTAAACTAAAAAAATGGTCGGAGCTGTGGCAATTGAGTTTTAATGTGGATAAGTGCAAGATAATGCACCTGGGACGTAAAAACCCAAGGGCTGAATATAGAATATTTGATACAGTCCTAACCTCAACATCTGAGGAAAGGGATTAGGGGTTATTATTTCAGAGGATCTAAGGCTAAGTAGTCAATGTAATAGAGCAGCAGGAAATGCTAGCAGAATGCTTGGTTGTGTAGGGAGAGGTATTAGCAGTAGGAAAAGGGAAGTGCTCATGCCACTGTACAGAGCACTGGTGAGACCTCACTTGGAGTACTGTGTGCAGTACTGGAGACCGTATCTCCAGAAGGATATAGACATCTTAGAGAGAGTTCAGAGAAGGGCTACTAAAATGGTGTACGGCTTGAAGGAGAAAAGTTACCAGGAAAGGCTTAATGATCTTAACATGTACAGCTTGGAAAAAAGACGAGACAGAGGAGATATGATAGAAACATTTAAATACGTAAAGGGAATCCACAAGGTAGAGGAAGGGAGTATATTTAAAAGGAAACAAAGTAGCAAAACAAGAGGACATAGTCTTAGATTAGAGGGGCAAAGGTTTAAAAGTAACATCAGAAAGCATTATTTTACTGAGAGGGTGGTGGATACATGGAACAGTCTTCCAGTTGAAGTGGTAGAGGCCAAAACAGTAATTGAATTTAAGCAAGCATGGGATAGGCATAAGGCTATCCTAAACAAAAGATAAATCCAGGTAAAGTATCCATGTAATTGGGCAGACTAGATGGGCCGAAAGGTTCTTATCTGCCGACATTTTTCTATGTTTCTATGTTTCTATACATCCTAAATGCATCTAGTAATCGCTCAAGAAAGGCACTTGGGGATTCTTTTGGGTCTTGTGTTATATCCGCTATTTTACCCATATTAGTAGGCTTCTTCCCTCCCGCTTTGACACCCATTAGTACTGCCGTTAGGTAGGTTTGTAGGTGAGCTATACCCATGTCAGTATTATACGACCATTTAGGGTCTGTTTTAGGATAATGCTCTTCAGCCCACGCTTCTGGGTTGGATTTACTGTTTTCAACTGCCTGGGCCATAAGAATTTTCTGGGCACTGCTATTTATGCGGGCTCTTTCCTCCGTAGTGAACATGGTCAGCAGCAACTGCTGGCAATCTGCCCAAGTGGGATTGTGTGTGAGCATAACGGATTCTATCATACTGGCCACCACAGCAGGATTTGCAGAGTAAAGTAGGGATGTGCGTTTCGGAATTTCGGAATTTTCACGAAATTTCCCGATTCGTGTTTTCGGATGCGGCCGAATTTCCGAAAATTTCTAGATCCGAAAATGTCAGATCCGAAACGTTTTCCGAGCCGAAACAAAATATTTTTGGGTTTTTCGAATGGACTTGAAATGTGTCAAACGAGGAGAACAGACGTTCCGAAAAAACGAAATTTTTCCGAAAAACGAAAATTTTCCGAAAAACGAAAAGTCGATACAAAAAACGGGCAAAGTGACACGAAAAATACGAAAAATGGTCGATATTCCGAAAAATGTACAATTCCGAAAAACGAAAATTTCCGAAATCACGAAGAGTCGATACAAAAACCGAGCACAGTGACACGAAAATACGAAAAATGGTCGAAATTCCGAAAAAAAAATGTACCCGAAAAACGAGCCGAACCAAATCGAATCAAAACCGAAATCGGTCGAAACGAGCCAAATCGAAAAGTTTAAAAATCCGAAAAAAATCGAACCGAATCGAACCGAAAAAAAAAAAAAATCGGTGCACAAGCCTAGAGTAAAGTGGTGTATGTGTTTTCCAATTAAACAAATCTGTTGTCGTGAACGGGACATATGTGAACTGTGTTGGCCCAGACTCTCCGTTCTCTAGAGGGGGACCTGGCACCTCCCTTAAGGGGAGCTGCAACTTATTTCTCCCAGGGTTGTGCTGATATACTTCCCGGGGGTTTATATATAATATTATCAGCACGCGTCGTAGCTCTGGGATCCATATCTCCCGATCCATATCTCCCTCTTCTCCACCCGTAGGGGTCACCAGCTTATATACAGTCCCATCGGGCATCTCAATTTTATCTGCAGGGCGCACCTCATTTCCCCCCCCCCCCGCAGCCCCCTCCATCCCGCCACCACCAGCCGGGGCCGAGGGAGCAGGCGAAGAACTAGCAGCAGCCCGCCCCCCCTAGCCCCGCCTGTGCGACCGCAGCACCCAAAGCCTGCCGGGCTGCTCCGTAGCAGGATGGGTAGGGCAGCGGAAGAGAATAGGACTCCTCCGGGTGTCCCGTCAGCACCGGCTTACGCTCTGTCCCATTAGATGGGGATCCCTGTTTTTTATTCTGACCTGCCACCATAACGAAATGACTTTTATCCCTCATGCAGTACCTCCAAATGTCAATATAAGGGTACTGATCTGGGTGGCCATATCTCCCGGTTATTTGGGAGGGCATTTTCTGTATCAATGCTGGATCCATGGATCCCTGTTCTGGCCATTCGGGGACTAACATTGGCCAGACTACGGTGCACAAAAGTTTCAATTTCTCTTTACTCAATTCAACACCATAGTGGTGCGTTTCATATAACGCTGAAGCATATATTCTAGAGGTGTTTCACCATCTTTTGCTCTCTTGGATTTTGACGACCCGTTACCCATGGTTACTCTTTTTAATAGTAACTTCTTCACAATGCAAATATAACTTTCAGCAAAATCAATTTAAATCGACTGTCTGGTATTTCAATCAACAGTTAAATTGTGTCATAGTCGCTTCCTCCTTTGGTAGCCAACTGCAGTCGCCTGAGCTGGAAACGTACCGCCAGAGTCCACTCTCAGATTTTCTTCCTTGCTAATCAAGTAGGCGCACACTCACTCACAGCACTCTCAGCAATCACAGCACATACTATACAGATACATTCAGCACAAAACAATACAAAGACAGTTCTACTCTTTCTATTACCAAGGGCGCACCATCCCGGCAGGCACTTATTGCCAAGGGTACGTTGTCCCAGCATGCTCCCTATACCTGTGCAGTCGCCTTTATGCTACTGATCTCTAACTCTTGTCTGCTTCTAGCTATGTGTATCCTGTTCCTTATCAACACGTCTGCTATTCTGAATTTGCCAAGGGCACTATGCCCCACCAAACACCACTCTTCTGCAGCCAATTACTGACCCCGAAGCCCCAAGCTTCCCTTACCAGGTCCCTTATTCAACTAAGATACACAATAGCACTGACACAGGGCTCTCAGCCCAGTCACAGAAATCCCTCCTCCTTCCTTTTGCCCACGTGCAGCAGTTCTAAAACAAAAATATCAACACTGCGCACGTGGCCACTCTCTTCTACCAAATACTGAATCAGTATCCAATCCCCCGGGTCCACACATGCACTAGCCACTATGACTCCTGTGCTTTCGGCGGCGGGTTCGGTATACCGAAGGGACCGTGTACGCGGGTCCCCTCACCCAACTATGGCTGGGCGCATGACACTATACCGGTTTTCAAAAATAAAAATGGTACCTTACCTATCGCCGCGCTGTTCGCTGTTTCCTCGGACTCGGTGGGTCCCAGTGTTCCCGGGCCAGGGGTCCGCTAGAGACGAGTCGAGCTCCACTGAACAGGAAATCCTGCAGAGGTCAGCTCACCTTCAATGGACGCCCAACCGGTGGGATCACTCGCACCTGCAGTCAACCGCTACGGTGTCCAGCAGCCGTCGCCGTACCGGAAGCGGCCGGATCCCGGACGAGCCCCCAAAAATTTTACCAGAATCCACGTGGCTCTTTCGGGAGAAGACCGGGCCGGCAGGAACAATGACTGACTGGACACGAGTCTCTTCAGGAAAGGCAAACTTTATTGTGACGTCACCACTCAGCCAGGATTGAATCGCTAAAACCGAGCCCAGATTACATTCAGACATGGGGTTTTATACCCCGAATAGATAATTAGGTACATCCCAATTAGCCCACCCCACGGTGACACTATCCCACCCCACGTGGGTCTGTACCTCCCTTGACTGAATACAAAGACATTCCACACATTGGTCATAAATTGGCAGCTTTCACGGTATTTTGACAATTGAGAATTTAACACTCTTCTGGATCCTGCTTATGCCTACCTCCCTAGGACTTGTTTATTGTGTATTCTAGATAAGGCCTTGTCTGGTTTTCACATCTCTCTTTGTTCAGGTCCTAGCTTTCTGACCTTGATGTAACCACTTTCTCATCCTGTCACCCCGTACCAGCATCTGCCCGGATCTTGTTAACTTAATTGCTCTGCCTGTTAGTTTAAAACATTCCAAAGAATCTATGCAAGCTAAATCCTAATTGAGCTAATATTTGCTATCTATATTCACATGAACTAATGTTCTGAACAAGATGGCCACCTGGCTCAAGATGGCGGCCATCTTCTGGCCTGAGTCCCTTACATTCCCCCCTTGGCTAGAGTTTCAGGTTCTCCTCCTGAGACTCTTAGCCACTACACTCCACTATTGCTATTCTCAAACACGTCGTACTTAGGGGGAACCACCTTCACTGAGAACATATCTTGCGGAATCATCAGTGGTATCTTCTGTGTTTGTGTGGGTGTCAAAGCTTTCTTGCACAATGGCCATAGGCACAATCCTAATTGAGCTAATATTTGCTATCTATATTCACATGAACCAATGTTCTGAACAAGATGGCCACCTGGCTCAAGATGGCGGCCATCTTTTGGCCTGAGTCCCTTACACCGGAAGAGAGGATCGTGGCGACGGGGGCTCGCATAAATGTAATTAAGGGGCGGAGGTGCCGGTACCAGCTCGGAGTCATGTGTCCGGTTTGGCAGAGGGTGCCAAACCCAGACACATGACTCCAAAACCAGACAGGTGGGAACCCTACATACACAGCCAGTAACACACATACAAATACAGAGCCAGTAATACACATACACAGCCAGTAACACACAGCCAGCAAAACACATACACAGCAAAATAAAGGGGGTAAAGGAGATGCAACCCCATACATACTAAAGGGTCTATGCACATAACATTTGAACAACTGAATGCAATTTCAGTGCTTTGCAATTCAGCCCATTTCGGAGATTGCATTTTACCAAAAACTTGGTGAATTCAGTATTTAAAAAATGGTCACTGTATTTTGCCAAAATCTGAGTCACCAAAGCAGCTATTGGTCATCAGCATAAACCACCCAATTGCACCAATAAGCACCGAATTAGCTTTGGCGAATTCCGCCAATGTGAAAATAAAAAAAAGGGAAGTCTCTTCTATTCTCCTAACAGGAGCTTAAACCAGTAAAAATGCATTAAAGGAGTTTTGCAAAAAAACAAAATAATAAAATATATATTTTTTTAAATTATAGTTATTCCATATCCATTTATTACATGGAAACCTATGGGATTCACTGGTTTAAACCTGTCTGATTAAACACAGAAAATCCTGCAATTTTAGAAAACTTCAGTTCAGTGTTCTGTGCATAACTAATCAATAGTTTTGAATGGGACAATTTCGGTGCTGCCCAACCTCACCAGATTGCAGCGAATTGCACCATATTTCACTGTAAATTCACCTGTATTTGGCAAATTGACAGCTTTATGAACAAATTGCCACAAAATTGCACCTATGGTGAAATTCACTATTCGGCACAATTCGGTGGCAATTTCAGAGGTTGACGAATAACCTCCTATGAAATTATAAATAGAACCTTTGTAGCGCATCAAAATAGATTTAAAGGTAGACTTCAACAAAGAAGTGTATCGAACATATAGTGCTTCAATCTTAAAGTGACAAATATTCAATCAATGTACACATACATTACATTACCACCCCTTTCAATTTTAAAACGGTAATATTCTATGGGAGCGCTGTCCATTATTTTATTGTAACCATCGCAATCAGAGTTGAAGACTTAAGAAGGGATACGCCAGGGCTACGCCACCCTCTATATGGCTGGAAGCTCTTAAACCTAGAGCCAGGGATTTTTTTGGGCTCTTATAAATGTGAGTTTCCATATTCCCATGAGTGATTTATCTGCCATAATTAATTGGGATTTTCTGCACGATTATTTTTCATTTTTTTTCTCTCCTCTTGAATTCTCCTTTTTTTCTCCTTTCTGGCTACCCTCCCCATTATTGAGAGACGGCAAGAGATATACAGACCAAGAAAGGAGGACTACATTTGTGCATCGCTTGAACATAAAGAAGATTAATTAAATTTTAAGAATTTTTTTTTTCTTTTTTTCTCCACTGGTATTCCTACCGTTGTATTGGATATCACTGAATTTGCACATTTTGCACATTCGGACACTGTTGCACTTTATAGACTCTCTTATACCCATCGCACTGCTGGAATTCTATACATTGTTGCACTTTACTGTGTTCTATGGCACATTGAACTTTTATATGTGTACATTGATTGAATATTTGTCACTTTAAGATTGAAGCACTATATGTTCGATACACTTCTTTGTTGAAGTCTACCTTTAAATCTATTTTGATGCGCTACAAAGGTTCTATTTATAATTTCATTTTTGGTTGATGCAGATTTTGGTTGTTTTTTCTGTATATTGTGCTTACCCCTTTGGGCAGCATCTCACTACTTATTAGTTATAATTTAACTACTTCATAACACTATAGTAATCTGGTTTATAAATAGGCGCCTACGCTGTATAAGATATATATATATATATATATATATATCCTCTTTTTTGTCTATCTCATAGAATGTGCTACGTTCGGTTTCTTTTTCTTCTTAATATTGGGCTTAAAGGAACACTCGATAAAAGTAAAGTGGTCAGGATGTGAAGAGTGCCCCCCTTCTCCCAGTCCCCCCCCCCCTTTTGATAAAATGCTGGGTGAAGTGTAGGAGTTTGCTACACCTCACCCAGCATTACCAGCAGCCGGGGAAATTGAATTTTAAAAAAAAAAGGATTCTTTAAAAAAAAAAAAAAAAAGTTTGTTACAAAATAAAAAAAAAAAACACCATAAAATATGGGAATCAAATGTTGCCAATAAAAGCCAGAAAAATGCCCAAAAATTCTAAAATATAAATAATATTTTTTGCTGCAAATTAAAAGAATAAACGGATGAATAAAAATGTGAATATTATTTTACATTGAATCCTATGGGATTTTCCTGTTTAAACCTGTCGAACTGAATCACCAAAAATCAGGGCATTTCACTGACATTTTGCTGCAGTTCGGCGTTCTCTGATTAGAGTAACCATTACTTCTCTATGGGGGATTCTCTGCCGCCGAAGGTCGCCAAATTGCGACAAACTGCACTGTATTTCGCTGGCAATTCGTCAGTATTTGGTGAATTGACTGTTTGTGAATAGCTGAGCTGCCACGAAATTACACCATACGGTGAAATTCACTGTTCGCTGCAATTCGGTGGCAAGTTCGGTGCTTTCTGTATAACCCTTCTAGTGTTCTACAGATGCAGCATCCAAAAAGGATTTCAATGCAAGTCAACTTCAGTAACTCCATAAAGAAAAGTATCACCTTGAACAATTAATCCTTCAGTAAGAAACGTAGATCCTTCACAAAATCCCATAAAGAAAGCCATTTGTCCCATATGAGATAGCAGGAGATCTGAGAAAAGTGGTTAGCAAAGTCCAGGACGTGGCCATGATGGGGTGGTGATCCTGGGCCATGACAAGTCACCTTGCAGAACCAGTACATATGAGAAGCAAGGATCATGGGTCCAACGATCTGCAATCCGCTGGTAGATCTGCAGATAGCGATATAGTAGATTGCAGACGCAGTCGGGATTTGTGTATTTTGAACAGTAATGAAACCGAAGATAGAAAAAGATAAAGATCAGTAATGTAAGAAGTAAACACGAAGCAAAGACAAAAAAAGATGGGTGAAAAAGGAGGAGGAAAATATGGGATCGCAAAAAGAAATGGAAAAAAAAAAAAAAGGGGAGGGGGATCTGAAGTAGGAAACTCCAAGCCTGAGAGAAGGGAAGGTAAGTAAGACCAGCCAGGTCATTTTTCTGCTGTTCTTTTCCATGTTTTTGCTTTTAACCCCAAAGTGGAAGTATTTGACGAGGGTACAAATAAAACTCACCATTTTGTCGCTTAGCTGAAAAGCAACATGAGAGTGTGAGGTTGCTCAGAGGAGCGGCTCTTGGTTTCATTATGTAGGACTCGCCTTACCACAGGTGCCTTGATGCAGCTTACACTTTAATGGCCATTCAAGTAAACCAAAACCTCTCTGTTTTGTTGCACATGGAGCTATATGAATGAGCGCAGATGACACCATTTTTTTCTTATGTTTTATACACGAACTGGGCTGTTACTCCTCGTTGTTGCAGCTGCCCTGGTGGGAATAGGTGCGACAACGCTTTTTCTGTATGTAAGTAGGGGGGGGGGCAGAGCAGAAAAGCAGCAACTCACACATCAGTCTCAGGTCCAGCAGGTACCTCCCCAGCCCATCCAACGGCGCTCCCGCCCATAGAGAGGCCCGAGCTCAAGTCAACTCATGGACCTAGTAATCAGAGACCCATGGGTCTTCACTGCAGGAGGCCACTGAACTCCCATATCCCTCTCAAACTTCAGTCCGTCTCTGAAATACAACCATGGCCAAAAGTTTTGAGAATGACACAAATATTAATTTTCACAAAGTCTGCTGCCTCAGTTTTTATGACGGCAATTTGCATGTACTCCAGAATGTTAGGAAACCTTATCAGATGAATTACAATGAATTGCAAAGTCACTCTTTGACACGAAAATTAACTTAATCCCCCCCCCCAAAAAAAACATTTCCACTATTTATACTTCAGTAACATCTGACAAAAAGATCTAAAAACACTTCGACACATTCATTTTCACAAAATCTGCTGCCTTTCTCAAAACGTTTGGCCACGGCTGTATATTCAGACCAATAGAACCGAGTGCAATAAAAGGCCAGAAATTTGGCCTTCACCTTAGCAATATTTTCTGCAAAACTCCAGGACACCGGCTGGATGGTAGGCTTGTGCACCGATTTTTTTTTCGGTTCGATTCGGTTTGATTTTTCGGATTTTTAAACTTTTCGATTCGGCTCGTTTCGACCGATTTCTGTTTCGATTCGGTTCGGCTCGACTCGTTTTTCGTGTACATATTTTTTTCGGAATATCGACCATTTTTCGTATTTTCGTGTCACTTTGCTCGTTTTTTGTATCGACTTTTAGTAATTTCGGAAATTTTCGTTTTTCGGAATTGTACATGTTTTCGGAATATCGACCGTTTTTCGTATCACTTTGCTCGTTTTTTGTATCGACTTTCGTAACTTCGGAAATTTTCGTTTTTTCGGAACGTCTGTTCTCCTCGTTTCAAAGCAATAAATTTCGATTTGACACATTTCAAGTCCATTCGAAAATTCCGAAAATATTTCGTTTCGGCTCCGAAAACTTTTCGGATCTGCCATTTTCGGATCGAAAAATTTTCGGAAATTCGGCCGCATCCGTAAACACGAATCGGGAAATTTCATGAAAATTCCGAAACCCGAAACGCACATCCCTACTGGATGGAGTAGAGGTAACATGACTGCTCTATAAACGTCTAGACCTAGGTTCGTATCCCGGCCAGAGCACCTCTCCAGTAAGTGTCCTTGTGCAAGACACCTAACGGTACATACTTGCCTACCACACAATATCAGCTGTGGAGTCCAATGGTAAAATATCTACCCCTCCCAGTGATTGTGGATGGTAGCAGCAGTCTCCTCCAAGTCCAGCCACTGCTTGTCTGAGTCCCTATTCATCCAGTCCAGAATCCGTGATAAATGAACTGAGTCCACGTATAGTCGAGCATCTGGAAGTGCCAATCCCCCTACATGCTTAGGTATACAGAGCGTGGCATAATTGTATTGTATTGCACTGTATGTTAAAGCACATCCACATTATAGCAGGGTGTATGAAGTCCTTTGTAACATGGCGATTTAGATGATCCCTACACTCAAATTCTGGTTTATAAATCCACTTATGCAGAATATTATGGCTTCAGCACACCAAGATATTTTGGAAAATACAATCTTTGTGAGAACAGTTCGGGGAAGGCCCTTTTCTATACCAGCATGACATGTTCAAAGCAAGGTCCATAAAGATGAGTTTGGTGTTGAAGAAGTTGACTGGTCGCACAAAGTCGTTGATCTCAAGCCAATCCCCAGGACATACTTGAAAACAAGAGAAATCTCAAATTTTCGTAAAATACTTTATAAATCAATCAATCAATCCAAATCCTTTAGGATGAACTGGAGTAGAGATTAAGAGCCAGGGCTTCTTGTCAACATCAGAGCCTGACCTCAAAATTGCTCTACTGGATGAAGAGGCAAAAATTCCCACAAACACCTAAAATCTTGTGACAATGTCATAAGGCCCTATTGCTGTAATGGTCAGGTTCCGCGATACTTTGTCCATATAGTGTATGTTGTCGCGATTAGAGATATATATATATATATTTGTCATAAAGGACTGGTAATCGTGTGTGTATGTGAATTAAAAATGCCCTTTCTGCCCTGTCTCCAACAAAGTCCTGTGAAGCCATAGAAGGTGTGAATGGAGGAAATTGCCCATTTGTTCTGCTCAGTCAGCAGGTGGGAAAAGTGCACTGTTCATGGCAGGGGAAAAAGCCAGTCTAAGCGGCACCACAAGTGCATTTCAAAGTAACGATCAAAGGATATGATCGCTTGAGACATCTCTGGATAATTGCATTACAGCTGTGCATTAAAATTAAAGAAGCAGTGAACTGAGCGTGCCAACAAATTAACAGAAAGGGGAATTCTGGGAAATGTACAGGGTGGACTGTACCATCTATGGGCTGTATTTTGAAGGAACTGGAAACTATATATTCTGAAACACGCTATGTGGCAGGGCCTTTGTCCACTTGGGGTTCATGTAAGAAGTGAGGATTTGACCCGTGTTTCCAATCTCCAGCCCCAGGAGTCACAGACGTCCTGTCAGCTTGCTGACGTGTGAGTAAGGTTCTGTGTTTAATCCTTTTTATTTTTCTGTTTGTGTATGTAAGCGTTAATTATATCTATTTTTCTGTAACCCAAATACACTGTGATATATCATAATAAAATCTAAAACTTAAGATCTGCTTCTGCCTGATATTCGATCCATGTTAACTGAAGTACTGGATTCTCAGAGATTTGCCTTTGTTAAGCTCGAGTCTATCTACTATACAGTGAGTTGTGGTGGGGTGCAGGCGCGGGACTGTTTTTCTCATTTGGGGTGCAGGACCAGAGGCTTTGACTATACAGTCAGTTTGTGGTGACAGTGTGACGAATAGTAGAAGGAAAGTGGGTACAGGGATTGTGGGCAGCGTAGTCAGTACTCCAGGTCGAGAGTAGACAGATCCTGTGTTGCAACCATGTGGCCACTTTATCACATCACGTGCCTTTCTGGAGTGAAGGCATTGCTGTGACAGTTAGGCAAGCGTGCACGGTTTATTGTGGGACGCGTAGCCATTATTTTGGAACTAGCGTAGACAGTGATTTGCTTAAGCCTGCGTTTCCTTCACTGCGACGCGCGATATGTGATATAGGTCTCCTTGATTGTCCCTAACCCCCTACCTATGCCCTGGTTGTACGCATTTGTCATGTAATGACTAAAGTTCGCTGGCACTTCGGGTATTTCTTCTGCATGTTTTGTTTACAAAGTGACTGCAACTTGTAGAAAATAAAAAATCAACACAATTTAAAAAAAAAAAGTAAAAAACAAAACCTTGTGAGGATTACTCAGCATTGCAAGATCTTTAACCCCTTCACTGCTGAGCCATTTCACTTCTTAAACAAACATGTTTTACTTTTTTCTTTTTTTTCTTTAATGTGAACATGGTCATGTTTGGTATCTTTGAAAAGGCCATGCTCTGGGCTTTCTAATGATACCAGACATGACCCTGCTAGCTGCCAACAGTCAGATGTTGGGGTTCAAAGGAACCCCTATCTTTCCTTAGGAGTCAATGAGGACGTTCCCCACACGTCCTCAGCAGTGAAAGGATTAATCGCCAAAAAGATCGTAACCGCAGGCAGAGAATGTAGACCAAGCAAGTAAGTGATTGAATTTAAGCAGGCATGGGATAGGCATAAGGCTATCCTAAATTAAAGATAAATCCAGGTAATGTATCCATGTAATTGGACAGACTAGATGGGCCGAAAGGTACTTATCTGCCCACATTTTCTATGTACGGGAGGAACGAATATTTTTGTTCTGTGGTGAAGAAACTTTAAATGCGGGATTCTTTAGTTACAGCGGGGAACATTCTGACTTCACCTCCCAGCATTGACTGTCTGGTATGTTTATTTAAGATTTGGGCTTTATCCCATCTTGCCAGGTCGTTCGTTCGTGCGTGCGTACACACACCCCTACACACACACACACCTCTCTATGAGGAAGAGGTAAGGAAGTATGGAAGGAAATGGAACTGAACAGCAAATATTCACTGATGTTAGAATTGTGTCGATGTCCCAATATTTCTGGACCTGACTGTATATATCGGTTCATATTACGCTATGAGAGCGCAGTCTCTCTGTACCCTTACTATTTGAGGTATCCAGTGAGGTGTAAAAGAAGGGAAGTGGCCACTCTCTACTTGGCCCAAGGAAATTCATCCCAGAGCCTGAACACAATATAGGCTTTGAAGAGTGATAGTGTATTTCATACATACGTATAATCTAAGATATTAGCAAGTTTGCACTATTGGATATCTCTTTTCTCTCACCTCTCCATTATTGGGAGTTCAAGGCACCGTTTGAGAATATATTGACTGCATTTTTTTTTTGCTCCGCTCTTCTGATTATTTTTATGGCATATACTTATTCACTTTTTTCCTCTATTTATATACGGGACTAATGACATCATTGCCATTGCATTTTATGCACGATATGCACCTTTTATAGTAGCGGATTTGCACTTAAGATTTGTAATTTGCACCAATTTCAGAAGTCACTTGAGTTTGAAAGATCTACCTCTGATCAACTTTATTGTTGCACGGTTGCACTTTTAACCCCTTAAGGAACAATGACGGAACTGTTCTGTCATAAATGCATTGACTTTAGAGACCATTGGTCCTTAAAGGGTTAAAAGAAGTCCCTGTAGGCTGCTTAACACAGAACTTAATTTACTGCTGCTAAGTTATACCTTAATTAGAAGGTGATAAAGTTGAAGATATTAATCGATTAGTACAGTACTATTGACAATAGCGATAACCGGGTCGAATTTACCTATGACTGCCTGAAGTTCGTCACTTTCACGGAATATAACCAATAAGGTATATCTAATACAATCATATTGAAATTGTTGCGACGCTAGGGTCTCATCCATTTTCTATCCATATTTATAGCACATCTGTCGGTTTTTTGTTTTCCCTCGACAGCATAACTCATTAACAACACCACAAAATCCGTTAGAGGTAGGTCTGTGGAAGCGCTATCTGTAGAGAAGTAGAGGGTCCTGCTCAGAGGAGCTTACAATCTAGGACAGGGGTCAGCAACCTTGGCTCCCTGATGTTTTTGGAACTACATTTCCCATGTGGTTCAGTCCGCCTAATGGGTGACTGAGCCACATGGGAAATGTAGTTCCGAAAACATCAGGGAGCAAAGGTTGCTGACCCCTGATCTAGGAGATTGGGACATCATATTTTATGTCCGTTGCCAGGGGAGCAGGTAGATCACAATGTGATAGTTGCAGATCTCCGCATTTACAATACCTCGTGCAGAGACTCTGGTGCTCAGGAACAAAAGCAGTTATTGGTTCTTTTTGCATACATTTAACCCAAGCAAACTAGAAAATGTTCTCAAGCTTTACCCCCTCAACCAGACTGGATTTGGGTTAAAGCAAAGATCTTAAACTCTGCCCCCCCCCCCAATGTTTATGGCTAATAACTCCCAGAATTCTTTGAATGCAATTGTTGGCCGGAGAATTATGGGAGTTGTAGTTGAGAAACATCTGGGGAGGGGGCAGAGTTCGAGATCCTTGCATTAACCCAAACCCAGCCTGGTTGAGAGGGTAATGCTTGAGAACATTTTCTAGTTTCTGCTCACAGTTCGGCGCTTATGCTCCAGAATATTTTTTACATGCGGAGCACTGTTTGCTATGAATCAAGAAAAATGTATGGAGGCGTGGGTTGGGGAGGGAGGAAAGCGGGCTTTGAAATGACAGATCGGAAGAGTTTCACCCGTTACATGGTTTATTATGTATCAAAGTAACAAGAAAAAACAAGAAAAAAGTGACAGGAATTCCATGCCATCTGTCCCAATAACACGAACTAGAAGCATATTACAACAGCATGATAGAACCCATAATATGAACCTCCACGGTGCGACGACACGCCACATCCACAGCATTAACCAATAAGGATATGTATATAGAAGGCAATGGTCCTACAATGTTACTCACTGCAATGCAAACCTGTCAGAGCAAGCAAATACCAGCACAGCATAACGTGAAACGTTTGAGCAGTTCACAGTATTTCACATTAGAAAATCGTAAGGGCACGATGGTCCCCAAAGAAATTGCAACTAAAAACCAACATAGAAAACTATTGTACATAAAAGAAAGAAAAATAATACAGCATTTTGATACAGTAGAAAAAAAAATACTATATATAATGTATATATTTTGGTTCAGTCGGCTGATTTGCTTCTTGTATAGTTGGATAATGTCAGATCAGTGGTGACCAGATCACTATTTAGAGAATATTACCCTCGACGATGCTCTTAGTTTGAGGCGGTGAATGATAAAATCAGGGGTCAGCGACTTTTGCCCACCAGATGTTTTGAAACTACACTTCAAGGAGTTAAGCATCATGGGAGTTGTCGTTCCAAAACATCTGGGAGGCTAAAGATGCTGACCCCCTGCATCTGGAACATGGGATCAACGATGCAAAGGACATAAAAATGTGCAGTTACCTCTATGTGTTACAAGACATCCTCACCACCTTTTCGGAGATTATTGCGCTTCACATATCAGTACTGTAACATCCAACCAGTGGAAACAATTTAAGCTACGTGACACATTAATACCCAAGAATTACATCCCAAAGCTGCATAAACCTATAGGGAAGGGGTGTTAAATTCTACACCCCAAGAGGTTTATTCCCTACAATTACCAGAATTCTATAAATGTAATAGGCGGCCAGAGGATCATGGGATGTGTAGTTCAGAAAAATCTGGGGTGGGTGGAGTTTGAATCCCCGCTATGTGGTTCTCTACCGGTCCGATGCCTAGCAGGAAAAAATAAATAAATCTGCATTAACCAACCTCCACAACAACATTATATCATTATCAAAGAAATGAACATACTGCTAGTATTTGTGTTTTTTTGTATGGTCATACATCCAATACATCTTAAATACATTGAATTCTGATCTGTTCAAACGCAGATCTAGATTTTAAGGCACTTGCATTTTTAATATTATGAAGATTGGCTGGATTGGTCGAGGCTTAAAATACTGGAAATTGCTCTGCAGAGCACAGCGGCATCACATTGAGACGGGCAGCAAGTATTAGAAACACAACATAGCTTATGAGAGCTATAACGAATTAAACTTTGGCTTTATGGGAGCAGCTCTGGTGCGATTTAACCGGGAACACGTCACTTTAGATCGGGGGTCAGCAACCATGGCCCTCCAAATGTTTTGGCACTATATCTCCCACGTGGCTCAGCCAATCTAATGAGGCAGAACATCATGGGATATGTAGGTCAAAAACACCTTGAGGGCCAAGGTTGCTGACCCCTGCTTCAAACATCTAGGGCAGGGTTGTCAAACTCACCCCCCCCCCCCGATGTTGGTGCCTACAATTCACAGAATTATTTCAATGCAGTACATGAACAGGGAATCATGGGAATTGTATTTCAGAAACATCTGGGTTGCCCAAAGTTTGACAGCCCAGATCGACAGCTGCCAGCTTGAGAATCTGTTCCAACTGAGCGACAAGCTTTTGCTTGCGACTTGGCATTAGCGGCTCCTTGCGGTAGATTAACAGCTCATGTACTTTGAATAGGAGCTGTTAGTTACGCCTCTGAGTGAGAACATCGAGCTATTCCGTGGCAGCGCGCTGTTCCCGGCTCGAGTTGGTAATCGGCAAAGATAACTGGCCCTCAGAGCCTGGGGATAAGCGACTTTGCAACACTTAAATTTAAAGACATTTAAAAATCCAAAACTTACCGCAGGTACCGCGATGTTGAGGGCAGCGGGATCGGCCACAGAACAGAACACCAGGAACAAAGAGTTTCCAGTGTTCTTCCGCTGTCCCTGCACAAGCACGATCCCGTGAGCATGTGGAGGATCATGCTTGGTTTTATGGACTCTAGGAGTTGGTAAGTGCACATCTCACAAATATTCTCACTCAAGCCAATAATATATATCGGCTTGGACGTAATGGAGTCATTAGGTACGCAGCAAACGGAAATGGCTCTCGCGGGATTTTTTTCATTGACAAAATGCTATTAACAGCTAGGTTGGAATATGGCAATAAATACCACGCCAACTATATCAGGAATACTACTCAAAATGTGGGGACTGCCCACTGAATCTGCTCCACTGGGTCCCTATATGATAGAGACACACACTGCTAGTATCAGGACACAACTCTTAAGTAGTTGACCGAGTAAAACTCGAAGCATTTAGGAAATTAATGATCCTTGCAAGGTGCGAGCGATGCATGAAGGCAGCCAAGCGGTAATGCAATACTAAATCGCTTAACATGGAGTTGTTCAGATATGTAAAAAAAACATATATCCGCAGACTGATCAGTAAATACATGGCATATACATCCAGCACTGATACAGTCTTACCTATTATACTCACATCAACAGCAATAAACTCTAAAAGGAACAAAGTACAACCCTGAAGGAACACCAACAATCACAAGTAAAAAAAACAAACAACCACCAAGAAATAGTAATGGACTTATGATAGAAATCACCATACAGAGTAAGTGCTTGAGGGCTGTTTTGTCTACTAAGTCAATGTTTCCCAACCCTGGTCCTCAGGTACCCCTAGCAGGTCAGATTGCAAGGATTACCTTAAACTGAATCCTGCAATCACTGAGCAGCAAATCATATCACCTGTGCTGGGCTTCACATATCTGCAAACCTAGCCTGTTAGGGGGACCAGGGATGGGAACCACTTCTCTAAGTGCTTCTAGGTAAAAGGAGGACTCTGTTTTAGGTATATGTATTCAGATACAGCCTTATTTTGGTTTTACCCAACATATGAGTATACCGTTTGCACTCTTTTATACGGTGCACAGTACCCCTCTCTAAATGTCGCCCAATATTATTAGACGAGGTAGAGTGTACTGGTAATTTGCCTTAATGCACGGTGACTTTAAAGTAGACAGAGGTTTGTAAAAACAGCTGAGCCCTCATGCACAGGCGAGTCTCCGTTCTCTCATTGTGGGAGAATAAATCGGACCGCAAATCCAAAACCTCTCAGAGTAAGCAAGGTGGCCTGCAGACTTACAAAATTGATCATCACAGTCTCTAAAGAGCCAAGATATTACCCTATTTGGTTTACAACTGCTCGCCATGTTTTATATATCGTTCCCCTGATTTTTCTTCTGTGTCCTGAAACTATAGAAAAAGACTATACTTACGACAGAGCTACACATATGGCAAGTGGGGAGTAAGATGCATAGGTAAAGTACACGGGGCCCTTTTCCAAGGTTGGTGTAAACTTAACAACCCCTTAGACTAGAATGGCTCTGGTAAGTTTACAACAGCTCTGGTTAAGTTAACACCAACCTTGGAATAGGGCCCACGTATGCAGAAACACATGTGCTTCGTTGGGTGAACGGATCATTGTGCACTCCGTAAAATACAAGGTTTCTTTTTTAAATCTGCCCAAACCAAATGGCTTCCCCTCGCTTCCAAACAGATCACTTGAATCGGAACAGGAGACATAAAACTGATAACGTTTGAAGATGTCGTCTTAAGAATCGGCTGCGCAGATATTAAATAACTGCAATAAACAGAAAATAATGCGCTTTAGTGAATCTTGTGTCATTTCTTGCATTTTTTTTGGACCACATCGCAGCAGCCGATCGCGAGCAAAGTTTGGCAGCGTTCAGCAAATTCATTATTCACAGTCCCTGCGAAGCATCAGTTTCCTCCTCCATCAGCCATGGTGGATGCAAAGTCCATATTTCACGGTGTAGAGTTGGATTACAGCCAGTGGTTCATCCCAAAAGACACACATCGCAGGTACAGTTACAGCGGTGGTAAAACACAAATGCATTGGAGAATAAGCCACCATGGCCTCTTCTCTGTGCAGCTTGGAGACAGGGAAGCGATGCCTTAAAAGTCTGAAGCATCGGTCAGCAAGGCATTATTCCGATCAGTTACTGTCCATTATTTTTGTGTCTTGAAGGACTTAGAATGTTAATAACGTATAATGAAAAAAAATATGAAAGTAAACATTTGATAATGGCTGTATCGCCAGTTCCAACCACCATTCAGGCCTGGAAGTGCTACCTCCATTTAGAAATACGCCCAGCGTGATCTCTGAAGTCTATTAAAACGCGCCCCTGGAAGATCTAAGGTGTCGTCCTTTATGGGTGCTCAGCCGTCCTCGTCATCATCGCTGATGAGGTCCCGCCTCTCTGGGTTGGTCTCCCGTTCCCTTATGAAATCTGCACGGATGGCGTCCAGCTCAGACAGCTCCAGTCTGACCTTCTCCAAGTGTAACGCGCGGCGATTTCTGATCTGCCGCAGTGGGAACGGATTCATATGCAAAAACGCCATGTTACTGAGCTTCCTGCAAAAGGTGAAATTTAGCATAGTATTACATATTAAATAAATGACATTATCCTGCATACAGGAGGAAAAAAAAAAAAAAACATCTTAAAGGAACTAAAGATTTTGCTAATGCATGACGTGAAGTCGTGATTTCATTAAAGGCACGAAGGCGAGTATTACTGCCTCCGGAAGCAAGAAAAAAAAAATGGAGAAACCAGAGAACCCCAGGGGTTAAAGGGATTGTCCTGGCACCACACCAACTTCAGTCTATTCGAATATATGTTTCTAGATGCTACCACAAGGTGGCGACTTTACCATAGGAGACCTCCAAACCCTAACTACCTGCAGCTCCTGTAACACTTTCAAATCTTAACCTATAGCCCAAATCACCATAACCGCTTGGTAAACGCCGACCTATGATTCTTCTATACCCACCCTCTCAATTGTAATTTATAACCCGCTTTTTATTCTTAAATTCCACAGCAGTGATAGTTAACATTCCCAAACCAGGTCCTTCAGAACTACATATTCCATGACGCTCATTGAGGTCCGAGTCCCATGAAAGTTCACTTCTAAAATGTCTAAGGAGGACAGATTAGCTATCCTAGCCTCAAGAGGTATTATTTGCAATACTTGCCACATCATGTGGTTTGCAGTTAAGCTATTCACGTAGAGCAGCGTCCTCAGGACCTGTTGACAGGCCAGGTTTTCCAGATATGTGAAGCACAGCACAGGTATAGATAGGATTTGCTGCTCAGTGATTGCAGGATTCAGTCTGCTTTTCCCCAAGGTGATCTGCAAAACCTGGGCTGTTAAGGGGACCTGAGGACAGGTTTGGGAAACACTGTCGTAGTAAGAACATGGTCCGAGGACCACAGCAGCTGCAGTTCATTGAATTGAAAACCTAGGGAGATACAACTGAAAGGTTAGGATATCCTTGGTCTGGCGGTCAGTTCGTACCTCGCATCCAAGATTGTACGGCTGAAGTAGCGCAGATATTTAAATATGGACATGGCGTCTTGAAGCTTCAGAATTTCTTCCTCTTTGTACTTGAAAACTCCCAAAGCGAAGCGGAAAATCACCTGCATTTAAACACAGAATGAAATAAAGTCAATACAGAAAAATCCGACGTCTACCTACACACAGATGGCTGGTTGAAATTTTTTTCCTGAGTAAGAGGAAGCGGCCACACGATGAACTGTATGTTAAAATGTTGCAAAAAACACATAAGGGGTTATTCAGAAAGCACTTAAATTTCGGTGCGCTTCGGCGATTCCATTTTGCCGACCCTGCGGTGAACTCACTAGTCACTGCAGGGTTACCCTAGTGCACCGAAGATGGAGTCCCCAAAGACCGCCGAACAGACCGTTGAACTGTAGAAAGATAGGAGAAAACCCACCCAAAAAGAATGAACCTCTGCTATTCTTATAATAGGTGTGTAAACCAATATAAACATAAATACATTAAAAATGTGTGTAAATAATAAAAAGATTGCTTTAGAAAAAAATATATAAAAAAGGTCTGTTCCTGAATAAAAAATAAAAAGCCTTTTAAAAAAAATTGGGAATCCAAAATTTCTAATAAAAAATACAAAAAGGGGTTCTAAAATATAGAAAAGACTTTTTGCTGAAAATGAAAAGAATAAATGGTTGAAAAGAAAAAGAAATAAAATAGAAACTATATTTTTTACATTGAATCCTATGGGATTCGCCTGTTTAAACCGGTTGAACCGTATCACCGAAAATCAAGTCATTTCCCTGACATGTCGGTGCAGTTCAGCGTCCTCTGAATAGACAAATCATTACTTCTCTATGGGACAATTTTGCTGCAGCAGAAGACCGCAGAATTGCGACGAACTGCACCGTATTTCAATGTCAACTCTCCAGTATTTGGCAAATTGACTGTTTAGTGCATAGACTGAAATTCACCATTCGGTGCAATTTGGTGGCAAGTTCGCCCCTTACTGAATAACCCCTATAGAAATCAGTGCTGGCTCAAAATGCTCAGTTGGCAGTGTGAATATTCAGCCCGTACAGAAAACCAACCTAATAAAAGATTTTATCAGTGCTTTAGCTCCATAAACGCAGTGTATAATAAATGACAGGTGTTTAGGAGCACTGTAAGAGCCATTAAAGTGTAAGCTCACCTGCCCACCTTAATGCAAAGCTCTTAAAGTGCCACTGTTAGGGAGTTACTCCCTTCATATAGGTTTGCATTTTTTTTTTTTTTTTATCGTTAACCTATATAATTGAAAAAAAGGGGAGTTCTTGCGTTTTAATGTTTCCTGGTCCCTCACGTGAATGCTACAAGCTGCAAGAGGAGAGGTTGCTGCAAGCAGGGAGCCGGCCTACAGGACAGCTCCCTCTGCTGGCTCCTTCAGTGCTTCACTATGAGAAGCCCTTGATGCAACGCATTGTAGCCACACATGTATCAAATGTCCTCAATGAGTCAGTAAGAGTAAAGGGCTGGAGATATTTGGAGGAAAAAAAGAACTAAAAATGGAATTTATTCTGCACATTAGTATAAATAGTCAACAGCAACAAGAGAAAACAAACCCCTACAACCATGGCCTTCTAGATGTTTTGGAACTACAGCTCCCATGATGCTCAGCCACACATTTGGTTCACTGAGCATCAAGCGAAATATAGTTGCAAAATGTCTGGAGGGCTGAAGTTGCTGACCCCTACACTAAAACTTCATCCAGACACGGACGCTCATGACATCTTTCATACATTGTGAATACCCTGTGAAGGAACAGCGCAGAGGACACACCTTGGATCCCTCATACAGGAAGGAGTCCCAGATCCTGAAGAAGATATCGCTGAGCACACTGTCAACAAACACCACCAGGAACCAGTTAAATGTGATCAGCGTGTAATCCACCTTGTACTGTTCAAAGTGTGCGTTGAGACGAGGCAGCTTCTCGCTCATTAGGTCCTTGAAGACTCTCTGGTCTACCTGCAGCAACAAGAAGATCAGCCCGGTTAACGTCGGCACACTCAACACAATCTACGACTATGAACACAGAGTACATACATACATACATACATACATGTATGTGGTTACTTGAGGGTGGAAGAATCAAACGAAATGTAAGGCGATACAGTGGGCAGCAGCGTACACATACACACTGTGCTAAAGAAGTGCTAGAGCGGGATCTGGGACTCCGGCCCATCAGATGTTGCCTGAACTACAACTCCCATGATTCGCAGGCAATTTATTGCATTTCAAGAACTTTGGGAATTGTAGGCCATAAACATCTGGGGAGGCCAGAGTTAGAGATTCCCGATGCTAGAGAAATCTGTATATCACATAAAAGGATAATAAACGGCATGCAGGGCTGGCAGAAGGGACATGGACTTTCAGGTGCCCCATCTCCCACCTTGCTCACCAATGGTAAAAATTAGGGGCAGGTTTGTAAGGCAATTTATACAAGATGATATAAATAAATCTATGGACAAGGGTTGTTGAGGGGAATTAAGGTTGATGAATCGAAGCAAAGAACATATTTTTCGCCCCATAAGACGCAATTTTTTCCCCCCAAAAAGTGGGGGGAAAAGTGGGTGCGTCTTATGGAGCGAATGCCCCATGATATGCCTCCGCTCACCTGCCGCCGCCGCCGCGTTCTTCTCCCTCTGAGCGTGCGTCTGGCGGCAAGGAGCTTGGGCACTCGCCTGGGGGAGCCACGTGACCGCGATCACGTGGCTCCCCCAGGCGAGTGCCCAAGCTTCCTGCCGCCGGACGCACGCTCAGAGGGAGACGAACGCGGAGGCATATCCATGAGCTGCTGGGGCATATCCATGTGTGAGCTGGGGCATATCCATGAGCTGGGGCAAATCCATGTGTGAGCTGGGGCAAATCCATGTGTGAGCTGGGGCAAATCCATGTGTGAGCTGGGGCAAATCCATGTGTGAGCTGGGGCAAATCCATGTGTGAGCTGGGGCATATCCATGTGTGAGCTGGGGCATATCCATGTGTGAGCTGGGGCAAATCCATGTGTGAGCTGGGGCATATCCATGTGTGAGCTGGGGCATATCCATGTGTGAGCTGGGGCATATCCATGTGTGAGCTGGGGCATATCCATGTGTGAGCTGGGGCATATCCATGTGTGAGCTGGGGGACAGTATCCATGTGTGAGCTGGGGGACAGTATCCATGAGCTGGGGGACAGTATCCATGAGCTGGGGGACAGTATCCATGAGCTGGGGGCAGTATCCATGAGCTGGGGGCAGTATCCATGAGCTGGGGGCAGTATCCATGAGCTGGGGGCAGTATCCATGAGCTGGGGCAATATCCATTATTACACTATTTGATTCAGAATATTTATTTTCCTGTTTTCCTCCTCTAAAAACTAGGTGCGTCTTATGGTCAGGTGCGTCTTATGGAGCGAATAAAACGGTAATCTGGTTGGTCCAAGGGGTGAAATGCCTTCTGATGGATGTAAGGTGAATGAAGAAATGCATAGGGAACGAAGGAATATAATAAAAACACATGTGTGCAATGGTGAGGGAATGGAAGTGTAGGGTAAAAATGGCAAGATGCCAATCTCAAGGAGTCAAGAGACTAGCTTTCCTCCTCAGATTTATTCTACAGACACACAGGGGGCTGATCATACTAAATCAATAAAAATACAAGCGTACAGATGATCGGCGTGGCTATCACTAGCACAGCACTGATCGCTGCGGCTCTTTACCTGCGATCCCAACAGGGTTTTAGTATAATAATCCCGTGGCATGAGCACCTCTACAATAGCAACCAGGCACCAAAAGGCATCTTCTTGGTCAAGGTACAGAAGAGCAATGGCCGCCAACCTGTTAATGTAAAAAAACCAACAATGTAAAAAAAACAAAAAGGAAAACTACACGATCGTATACAGTATAGACCCTATTCCTACCCAGGTGTAAACTGAACCTGTTGTAAACATAGTTACAGTTACAAGCATTTATAAAGCGCCAACAAGTTCCGTAGCGCTGTAAATCAATAAAATATAAGAGCTCTGGTAACTTTACACCATGGTTGGAATACATCCCTATGTCTTTCACACGATCACGCAGCATATTTTAGACGCCCAGGTCCCTGTTCCAATTGAGCAGTTATTAACAGATATATCAGCCCCACTCATTAATGATAACGGTTCATGTCCTAGTCCTGTCGAACTGCAAACTTTTCTTGCAGCTTGGCTGTAGCAGCTGCATATGGTATATTAACATGTGATAATGTGGAAGCAGTCAGAGTATTGACCCGTTCCAAGGTGACAAATTACTGGCGGCGGAAATCTGTTTTTTCATGGACTCTCCATGAATGGGGTTACACACATAGGCCTGAGATCAGCGATATCTTTCGGCCTTTTCAATTACACCACTAGAGTGTTTTCTTTTCTGCTTCTGTACACCTGGTTGTGCATGTAAGCCCTAGAGCACACAATCGGAAAAATTAAATGAAAGCAGCCAAGAGTTTAATATACAGATTGCACAAAACGCACCGATTAAGACCCTGGCAGTAGCCAATATCTGGATTCCTCCAAGAATAAGCCAGAAGAACGTTGCGCAACTTCTGAATGCCCTCGGAGGTGGGCGAGGTGTAGTGCTTATTGTTGGGTAGTGTCCTCATGAGGTCCAGCTCTATTTGTTTGGACGCTGGGTTCTGTTTCTCCAAGGCATTCTGGAGGAGGGTTTGGAAGTACCCGGGTGCTACTCCTTCCTTCAGTTTCTTGATGTGTAGGTTAACAAACCACTTCCACATCCTCGACCGGTGCTCGTGTGGGATCCCACTCCTCACCAGGCTCTTCAACTCTGGAGAGCGCACCATGTCACGGTTCACCGTGCTGGTAAAATAGTTTTCCCATTTAACGACCGTTGAAATCTCCTGATTTTCAGTGAGGGACAAATTCTTCAGTTCCAGGGCCCTCACTCTTGCCACTAGTCTTTCCTCATCATCGTCCTCTGGGAGGAGCTGAAAGCCATAGATGTCGTATTTGCTGGAAAAGGAAGGGAAATTTAGGACAACTTTTACTGTATTGATTTGGGACAGTGCTTGACAAATGTGATTTGAATCAAAATTTAATTTTAAATAAAAATTTAGGAACCATCTCACTGGCAAGTGTTTGGTATCATCATGTGTTGTGTAGGAGTATGACAAAGCGCCACAGCAATAAAACTCACAGTAATGTGACCTGTGTATGAGTGTATCACAGAGCCCCACAGCAATAAAACTGACAGTAATATGCAGTGTGTATGAGCATATCACAGAGCTCCACAGCAATAATGCTCACAGTAATAAAAATCACAGTAATGTGTAGTGTGTCCTGGACTGTCGTGCATGCTACAATGAGATTTTGCACACAGCCTTGTATGATCTTATGGGAGCGTGGTCGAGAGTCGTAATGACCCACAGATGCCGGGCAGCCACTCACTAGTACACAGCTGACCCACGCACTGATCAGTGCAAACACCAATGCCAAGATACCAATCCCATGGCGACCTGGGATTCATTGAGCCCTGATTTAGGACATCTTAGGAGCTTCCAATTGGGTCAGGGAGTTGTGTTTTCATAGGAGATTGGGGTGGGGAACCACACACAGGAACGCACGTAATAATTAGACTTTACATTATTTCTGTTTTGTCGTCAGTGTTTGAACTCCAGATGTTTAAGTTGAACAAAATGGACTGATCAGCAGGGAAAAGTAACAATCTGGATTGGGAATTAGGAATGTTGCTGGTCATTTAATAATTTATTTTTTTCTCCAGGAAAAACGTATTCTGGAAAGAATAAAGTGTGTAATAATCAGCGATGATGTCTCCATACCTGACGATTTGAGGTCTTCTAAAGGTGTGTTCAGGAAGTTCTGCCGTCTCCACTTTAAGCGCGTCTTCTATCAACTGGTCCACGACCTCTTGCGCAGGTCCCTGGCCATCAGAATACACTGGGGTTTTCATCTCTTGCAGAAGGACAAGATACTTGCTCTCGATCTGGCACATCTTGGCCTCCAAGATTGAATACTGAAAGATTAGCAGAAAAGCGCAAATCAATGACATTCTCTACCAGCATAAACGTACGTATTCACTCGGCCAAGTTACCAGGATCAGATAAAGTGAACCTGTCAAAAATCTATCCAAGCATTGTCCTAGCAAATGTATACATTTTATCATAAATTGTCAAAAAAAACCTCAAAGCCACATCCTCCCAACAATGAACTACGTGGTATAAACGTGTATGGTGACAGCGGACGAACCTGATGTCAACACGCTTGACAATGCTTTCCCCAAGCCACATCAGTGAGTACAAAGGGATCAGGAGTTTCAAAGGGCGGGAGGAGGGCGACAGGAGGTGAAGGAAGTACAGATATAACTAATTAAGCAACGACAGATCACGGATCTTTAATGAACAATGATATAGTTGTGGCGTCATATTAAAGGGCTGTTTTGTTTTTTTATCATGCCCTGTTCACTTTAAAAACATTGCCCATCTATCGCCGCCAGGAAACACTGTGGCTCGAGTGAAGTACCTTGACTTCCAATTCTTGCTCATGACGCTCAGAGTTTCTCCTCAATGCAGAAAGCTCCAGGATTTCCTTGTTCAGAAACTTGTTTTGAGCCTTGTAGCCGTGCAGGCTGTCCTACAGGAAGAAGAAGAATTAACTCAAATTTTCTATTCTCATCTACTTCTAGTGCATGATTCGCGGTGTCATAAACATAAAAACAACCTAAAATTTATATCATGCAAAACCAAAATAAGGCTTTAAAGTCTACTGAAGGTTGCGTTCACCAAACACCTATTGTGTTTTTTTTAGTGGCAGGCCAGGGGAAAAAATAAATAAAAAATAAAAAATAAAATTAATATCCAGTAGTAATGCACTGAACGAGGGAAAAAATTTTTTTTTTTGGCGTCAAACTGAAAGAGTAATATTATTTGGGTACAATCTGGCAGGGCTGAAAGCCGTGTCGCCAGTATCCCGATGGGGGCTGAATAAGTAGGTTTGACTCCATTAAAGTAGTAGGAAATAATTAAATGTTTTCAGTAGCTAAAATGCTTCTTTTACCGGACAAGCTTTTAAAAACCACAAATAAACCACTATAATGACCTTTTAAGGATCACCAATAGTCCGTTCATTTGTGTTCGGGCTTTGAATGCCCTATAAAAAGGGATTGGTAATGTTTGGGCCAAGATCTGAGCATTCGCCGGTGCAAAGAAACAAAGTGTTCTCTGACCTGCCACAGATTAATATTATTTATTAAGCTCCAACGCATTCTGCAGCGACAGCTGTACAAAGCTGCAATGGGTAAAGAGAGGACAATTCTACAATACATAAAAGGAGACGGGTCAGTATTGCTGCCAACAGATAGAGGAGGATATGAGGAACCTATTCCCGCAGGGATTTACAATCTAGATAATCACTTTATGTAGAAAAAAACCCATCTAGAATACCCATTAATCTATATAAATCTTTAAACAATGTCATGCAAATTAGACTTAAAGAGCCCCTACCACCAAAAAAATGAAATGTCCTTATTGTGTTTATTTTAGTTGCTGATATCTTACATGTGGTTGGTTTTTCACTTGTTTGTTTAGTTAAGAAAACATTGTACTCTATACGTGTCACTGGGTGCATCCATTGTGTGATATTTTGTGTTGTAAACTGCCCACCCTCCCCCAGTATCTTTACACTTGCTCCTCATTGTGTGGCTTTGGCCATAGAATGGAGTCTATGGTTCAGTCACTGACTCACATCATTGTATTGTGTGGGATGTATTTAAAGGACATCACCAGGGGTAGAATTATTTTAAGCTCCCCGTTTTATCTCATCCAGCTGCCATCTCTTATCTCAGGTAGCCTGGGCTTCACAATAGACCTCATGCAGTCATATCTAAACAATCCCTCCTCCATCTCATTGACTGTTAAATACTGTAGAAGCTAAACCACAGCAGTAAGGCTAGGGTCAGACGAAAGCAGTTTTAACGTGCGTTTAGACGCACGAAATCACGGCCGTGCTAGCAGCAAATGACGTCCAATGCCGGGGAACACACGAAGTACGGCCGCACGAAAGTTCGCCCGCGCAACGCAAGTGGCAAACGAACGCATTTTTTCTAGAACGTCAAACCTCTAGTACGGACGTACAGAGTGCGCTGCGTCGGCTAGAGGCGTGTGTGCGTGATTGGGAGACGTCAGACGCTGCTAATGTTCGGCCAACATAACGTCCAGACACAAAAAGGGTTTTATTGATGATCCGTACAAAATCACGGACGAAAAGGCGCATCGTATGACCGCTATCGCGTACTCCGTGAAAAAATGCGTCCATTCGTTCGAACGCACTTTTTCACAGACAACGCGAAAATGCGTTCGTCTGACCCTAGCCTAAAGTAAAAAAAACTTTTCCACAGATTTTGGGACAATTCCACAAAATGGAAATAGGAGATAAAAACCTAACTTTATTATTCCTTTTTACTTTGAAAACAAACAAACCCGCAGCACGTGTTTTATAAAGTGGTTTTATATGTAATGCACAAGTAAACTAGTTACAGCTTAGGTTAGTGGTACTGTCCCTTTAATATAGTTGCTGGAGACCATCACATTCCGGTGCTGCAATACCGGCGCTCCGTGAAAACTTGAAAAACATTTCTTTAGGTAATATTTTCAGAAAAAAAAGGTAGGGAGAGTTCCAGTGGCTCAAATTAAGGTTTATCAGAAAAAATTAAGTTAGTGACTAATACACAGTAAGAATATAGGAGTCCGTTACATTTAATGTAACTGTCCTATACGTGTTTAGTTAGGCTTGCGATAGTACATGATTAGAAGTCATCCGCAGGCGCTGCTGATGTATAAATAGAACACAAAGAGGCAGCCTATGGACTGTATAAAGAGCTAGTGACAAATAAATGCAGAAAAAAAATCTGTACAATACAGAGGTAGAAAGTAGGGATGAGCCGAACACTCCCCGAGTTCGGTTCGAAGCCGAACCCGAATTTTCCAAATGTTCTGATCCGAACCCGAACCCCATGCAAGTCAATGGGGCTGAAAATTTGTTTTTTAGAGTGCCCTCCAAGAGGGCATATATGCTAGATATTTGCCATAAAAGGTGTATGGGGGTCCGGGTAGTGCCCGGGGGGACAGGAAACAAGGATAAAAAGTAAAAAAAAAAAAACGTTTTTAAAGGGACAGTGAGTTTTCCATGAAATAAGGGTTAAAAATAAAAATGAAAAATTCCTTCAAATATCGTGCCTAGGAGGTCCCCATAACCTGCCCGTGAAGTGGCGAATTTCTAGGATGTATAGAAATATGTAAAAACCAAAAAATGACATTTCAAATGACGGTAAATACTTTTCCTTTAATCTATCCATAAACAACTGCTTAGGGCGGCAGTCTGTATGAAAAGAGGAGACATTTTCGGACACGCAGAAAAAGTTTACTGATTTTTTGGCGGTGAAAAGCAGGAGAATGACTGGAGAATGGAAAATTCTAGACCAAAAAGCCGATTTGGAAAGTGAGATAAATGAGAGAATTTTTCTGGTTCGGCTATTTTGACCTAGAATTTTCCAGTCATTCTCCTGAGTTTCACCTTTCTCTGAATAACCCTGTCAGGGTTATTCAGAGAGCGGTGAAGAGCAGGAGAATGACTGGAGAATGGAAAATTCTAGGTCAAAATAGCCAAACCAGAAAAATTCTCCCATTTAGGCTAGGGTCAGACTAGCGAATTTTTAACGTGCGTTTAGGCGCACTTAATCACGGCCGCACTAGCAGCAAATGACGGGCAATGACGGCCAATATACTAAGTACGGTCGCACGAAAGTCCGGCTGCGCAACGCAAGTGGAAAATGAACGCATTTTTTCGAGAACGCAGAACCGCTAGTACGGACGTACAGAGTGCGCTGCGTCCACTAGCGGCGTGTGTGCGTGATTTGGAGACGTCAGACCCTGCTCATGTCCGGTCAACATAACGTCCAGACACCCAAAGTTTCCTGGTTTGGATCCGTAAAAAAATCACTCCAAAAATGCGCATCGTAGGACCATTTTCGCGCAATCCTTGAAAAAATACGGCAATGCGTTCGGACACACTTTTTGACGGTCGCTGCGAAAAATGCATTAGTCTGACCCTAGCCTTATCTCACTTTCCAAATCGGCTATTTGGTCCAGATTGTTCTCTTTTTCCTGCATTCTCCTGGTTTTCACCTTTCTCTGAACAACCCTGAGAGAGAGGTGAAAGCCAGGAGAACTGTCAGGAGAAGAGAACAATCTAGACCAAATAGCCAATTTGGAAAGTGAGTTAAATGGGAGAATTTTTCTGGTTTGGCTATTTTGACCTAGAATTTTCACTTCTCCAGTTATTCTCTCTGCTTTTCACCGCTCTCTGAATAACCCTGTGAATGTTTTATCCCCGAGTGTGAAAATAACATTGCTTTAGAATTTTTTTAAAACAACCAGTTAAATGCAGCATATTTTAGGATGTTTTAGGGAAATTAATTCTCAAATCTCAAACAGAAGCAGACACCCACCCCACCCCTCAGTATATTGTACAATGTATCAAATTGATTACCAGACTAAAAACACCTGGTGTTAATGCCCGTTTGTGAACAGAGGTCATTTAGAGTTGATAATCTTTCCACGTACACATTAGTTTTTAATTCAATATCTAATAAAACCGTTGCTTTTAATATTCTGCAGTAAAGCGTCTCTTTATTTCTAGATTTTTTAGTATTTTTTTAAGCATTTTCTATACTTTTTCAAATTTTTTTTTTTTTTTTTTTTTCGAACTCGAACCGAACACACCCAAAGAGTTCGAAATTCGCGAACTCTCGAACTGCCAAAGTTCGGGTCGAACTCTGAACCGTCCGAACCCGAACAGCTCATCCCTAGTAGAAAGGTCAATCTGACATGAACATTATACCTTAGATAAACGGTGAATCCCAATATTGGGATATATGCACAGTTCAAATGACCGGTGATGAAGTGCAACCGTGAGTAGACAATACTAATAAAATGCAAAAAAAAAGTGCATATATTGCAGTAGCGGCTAAAATGCTTTATATTTTCAGAGGATTGACATCCTGATTGCCTGAACTCAGGTCTGCAGGTTTCAGCACATCCCTGCTAATGTTTAAAGCCTTTAGGAAAAAGGTTTGATAAGAAAAATTCCCCTTGGTAGAGTTACATGTGTCACATGTTGCCATGCTGCAAAGTCTACTCACTCGAGCAGAAAAAAAAGCCAAATTCTACAAATAAGAAAGAACAAAAAAAAAAAAAAAGAAAAAAAAACATTTATGTGGGAAGGAAGATATTATCAGCAAACCAAGTCCCATCATGCTTGAAATATCTTGTGATGCAGATCAGGGTTTGGTCAACTTTTTTTTTTTATAATTTCTTTTGAGAAAAAAAAAGAAGTATTTGAGTTAAACTTTTAACTCTTTTCTGCATCTGCAAAGATTCACATAGTGGGTTAATCAGAAAGCACTGACGTTTGCCAATGTTGCAAACACTTGCATGAACAGCCTTTGGACCCTATTCCATAATTGGTGTAAACGTAACCAGAGCTGTTGTACACATACAGGGTTATTCAGAGAGCGGTGAAAAGCAGGAGAATGACTGGAGAATGAAAAATTCTAGGTCAAAATAGCCAAACCAGAAAAATTCTCCCTTTCATCTCACTTTCCAAATCGGCTTTTTTATTCTCCAGTCATTCTCCTGCTTTTCACGCTCTCTGAATAACCCTGTTAGCAACGCTCTAGACCAGCGATGGCACCCCAGATGTTTCTGAGCTACAGGTCCCATGAAATACAACCATCTTTCCGGAAACACCAGAAGGATACAAAGAGTCTACCTGAATTACTTGAAAAACTTAACTTTTATTATTAATTTAAAAAAAAACGGATTTGAACACATTAGACCGGGACCGTGTTTAGAAATTCAATATTGAGTCAATTAGACTGGATGCAGGATACGATGTTGTGAATTGCTGTAGAATTTAGCTGTACAAGATGAGCTTGCCATAATAGATAGTGGATAATATTATTATGTATCCTAATACATTTGGAGCCTTTATTTGTATGCTGAGGTTTAAACCTTGTCTTGATGTCTGTTTGACGGTTCCTCTGTCTCTCATATGTTCTCCTTAGGTCTTTTTCCTGTGTTGAAACTATGGTGGCCCTTCCATATAAAAGTGGCGTTACTTGAAGAATGAATGTTTGATTATCTGGGCCCAATAAAAGGAGATGACCAACGCAGGGAATCATTCACCGATAGCCAGCACGTCGGGAGGTGTTTTCTGACCTCCGGCTCCAGCAGGCAGGCTCATCCACAGCATCGTCCGCTGATAGCCAGCCCCCCTCCCCCGAATGAGCTCCTGACGTCACTGCAGTGGCGCCACACAATTCTCATTTAGAATGTGAGGAGAAACGCGCAGCGCGTACGCAGTGACGTCAGGACGGGGCAACAACAGGGTGGGGCTGGCTATTGGCAGAGGACACGGTGAATGAGTCTGCCTGCTGGAGCCAGAGGTCAGTAAACGACACCTCCCGGCATGCTGCACGGAGCGCGGGCGCATGCTCGGTTTTAAGCCACTCTTGAATGATTGGCTTAAACTGAGCGTGCCCTCTGACGAATCCGGGCCGTTCCTGAAGTGTTTGCACTTGCGTCAGGGAGCCCACATTCACTTCAGGGAGACGACCAAAACTCCAGTTTGTTAGGTTTTTTATACACGCGATGCAGATGTCTTGAATATAACGCGACCCCTCCAATTTCAAAGGTACACATGTAGTGATATAGTACAGGTCCCATGATGCTCAGCCAGTCTTAAGTGTGACTATGCATCATGGTACCTGTAGTCAATACATTTGGAGTGCCAAGCTTCACTATCACCGCCATAGATGAATGGCTTTGATAGGTTTACAACAGCTCTGGTTAAGTTAACACCAACCTGGCATAGGGCCTTTTGTCTTCACAGTGAAGCTTCTCCTGCGGCTGTTTGGCTTTCCCTTTTTGTGAAGTGCCAGCGTTGGTCACTTTTGCAACATCGGCAAACCCTGACACATTCTTCAAGGATTTAAAGTCAAGTTTCAGAGAGGAGTCTATGTATTTTAAACTGGGATATATTCACAGCGGCTGCCAAAAACATTAAAATCACCGGTTCACATTTATGTATACGCTAATGGCAGGGGAGGAGTTCGACGCATAATATTTTTAAAGTAACAAGGTTCCAAATATTATCCAACACAAAAAAAATAATAATTTTGTATACTCCCCAAAAAAAAAATTCCACTATACTATTGTTCCATGAGAAAAAGGGGATAAAGCTAAAATGACATTTCCCAGATATATCACTCACAGAATCGTAAGTAATCACTTACTTGTAGCTGGGTCAGCTCAACTGTATCCGTTAATTCGGGGGCCGGGGAGGATGTGGGAGAGTGCTGCTCATACTCGCTGAGCTGTCTGGACAGTCTGATGATCACCTCGTCCTTGGCCTGAATGGTCTCCATCATCATTTCAAGCTGTTCCTGCAAGTCTTTGACGCTTCCCTGCAGGTCCCCGATCTCTTGGCTCAGACCGTCTTTTTCCTGGTTCTGCTTCTCCAGGAGAAGATTTAAGTCGAGCACCTGAGAATCCTTCTGCTGCAGTAAATGCAGGTGATCCTTTGCGATTCCGTCACACAAAGGACTGACAAAGTACTTATCGTACTGCGATGACCTTAAGGACTGCTGCAATATCCGCACCAGCTCCTGTAGGGTGGACACAATGAGGAAACACAAGTTACCCAACACATGGCAGAGAGGTATTTGGTGGGGATGGTCGGCTGAATGGATGAATAGAATACAGTAAAGCCCGAAATTGGGTAAAGCCTGAAAATGTCATTTTTTTGCAGCATTACCCAGCACTTTTGGGGCAAACCACTGGATAAAGCTATAACAACACTTTATCTGTGTAATCGGAGGATTAACCAAACCCCCTTGCGGAAACGCAATTAAAAGGGTTAGCGCTAGGGTTGGGTAAATGTGAATTTTATTATTATCAATGGATATGGGTGATCCTAGGTCTTCAGTTAACTGTAACCTACTCCACACTTTTACAAAACAGCCAGAGTTATTTGGGTAGATCATGGTTGACCCTGATGTTTGATTTCATTTTGGGCTTTACTCAAGGCTGCTGGGTAATGTTAGTTTTACCTGGGTAATTCTAGCTGTATCATCAGTATGGACTCTACCCATAACATATGTAGGTCAAAGCCAGTTAGTGTTCCACCTGCATATCTTCACTTACAATACCAGTATCTAGAGTTAAAGTAGATGCTTCAGCCATTGTAGGGTCACTTGATACCATTGTTGGTGAACCTACACCTCAGGAGCAACCAGTGGCTTTCAAAGACCTCAGAGGTGCCCAAAAGACAGCCATTATAAGTAATCTGATCACACACGTGCCATGATGTCCTTTCTGGTAACCAGTTATGGGTAGCATTAATTTAAGTGCATATAACGCAATTTTGGACCCAAAAGCAGGAGGGTATGGGAAACCACACCCAACAGGGGAATACGTGGAAGGCAAGAGCCACCGATACAAGCAGGATAAGCTATAATGATGTGATAAAACAGAACCAGATCTTCAAGGGTCATTACAGTGGAAAAATGTATATTTCCTACATCGAATAAGCAGTTTTTTTAAATTTTATTTTTCGCTTTTATTACTTATTACCTCTTATTTTCGGTCTACTAGTAATTTATGTTGTTCAGTAATATTTTATGTAATGATATAACTTTATCGTGTAGGATTCTTCTTGTCATAAAAGAAAAATGAAGATCAAATAACAAAAATGTTTTTAATCCAGAAACCACACAAGGACACAGGGGTTTTAACTCCAGAACCTTACCCTGAACTCTGATTGGCATCTAACCAGTCAGTGTACCATACACCTGGTGGCCGAATGCGGATCCCTCTGTGGCGAGAGCGACGCGATCCGTCACTTCCATGCTCCATGGGCTGAGGAACACTGGTAACAAATAGTCCCCAGTGTTCCTCTGTATATCCCTCTGCCGCCCTAGCCAGATCTCATCAGCGCAAGATTTCCATGGACTCCTGGAGCAAATAATTCTGCATCGCTGAGCACGGCTGGTGTTCTTTCCCTGCGGCTTGGCAGTATTACAACTCCAGCTGCTGGCAAAGCGACTCAGTCGTAATACAGACGTTAAAGGCCCCTGTCTTAATCAGGAGTCTGCTAAAATGCTCATCCAGGCTCTTATCTCCCGACTTGACTACTGTAACCTCCTTCTCTCTGACCTTAAGAGATCCCAGATTCTCCCTCTGCAGACTGTTATGAATGTCTGTGCCAGACTCCTACACCTCACCTCCTGCACTTCTCACACCTCACCCCTTCGTCAAGCTCTTCACTGGATTCCGGTTTCCTTTATAATCTAATTCTAAATCCTGGTGCTCACATACAAAGCTCTCCATAACCGCGCCCCTGCCTACATCTCCTCCCTTATTAACAGGTACATCCCATCCAGACCACTCCGCTCTGCCAATGATCTGATGTTATCCGCTCCCCATACCCGCACACCCAACTCTCGCCTTCAGAACTTCTCCCAAGCTGTCTCCTTTCTATGGAACTCCCTCCCCCGCAACATCAGACCCTCCCCGTCTTACCAGCCCTTCAAAAAGTTTCTGAAAACATTACTTTAGAGAAGCCTATCAACTCACTCCCTAACCCCCCCCAACTGTACATTTCTTACGGCATCTTCCCACAGTCCACATGCACCCCCGCTGCTTCATATTCTCTATTAACCCTCACCTAGTGTGTCACCCCTATCCTTTTAGATTGTAAGCTCTTGAGCAGGGTCCTCTCTCATACTGTACTGTGTGTTGAACCTGTATGTATATTTATTATTCTGCCTCCCATTGTACAGCGCTATGGAACTTGTTAGCGCTCTATAAAACATATCCCCTAACCCTGGCCCCACAACACATCCAATACTTCCCTCTCATCCTATCTCCATCGCACATAAATCCCCTCCATGCAAGCCCAGCAACCTCATTCCCATAATCCCTCAGCGCCTGTCCTCTTTCTCCTGCGCCCTCTGGAACGCTCGCTCTGTGTGCAGCAAACTCACAGCAATCCATGACCTCTTCCTTTCAAACTCCTTCAACCTCCTAGCTTTAACTGAAACCTGGCTAACCCCCTCTGACACGGCCTCCGTTGCTGCTCTCTCACATGGCGGTCTACACTTGAGAGATACCCCCAGACCGGGTGAGAGAAATGGTGGCGGGGTCGGAATCCTGCTCTCTCCCACCTGCACCTACCAGCATCTCCCTCCACCCCATCCCTCTCCTTCTCCTCCTTCGAGACACACTTGCATCCGCCTGTTCTCTCCTCTGGCTCTCAGGGTGGCAGTCATCTACCGCCCACCGGGACCAACCTCCCAGTTCTTGGACCACTTTGCTACCTGGCTTTCTCACTTCCTGTCTTCTAATCTTCCATGCCTAATTCTCGGGGACTTGAACATTCCCATTGATGATCCTTCCGCCCCTGCTGCCTCCAAACTTCTTTCACTCACGTCCTCCCTTGGACTCACACAATCCTCCCTACCCACCGCGATGGTCACGCTATTGACCTCGTCTTTTCCAACCTCTGCTCCATTTCTGAGTTCAACTGTCGCCCCTTCCCCATCTCTGACCACCACGTTCTCTCTTTCAACCTATCTGGACTTCCTAAACACCCTGCTCCCCCACCCCGCACACACACACTCGCAGAAATCTACATGCTGTGGATCCCCATCAATTCTCCAATCTACTTCACCACCTCCCTCACACCTCATCCTTCACCTGCCCTGATGCTGCCACTAATCACTACAACACTACTCTTATCTCTGCTAGACACTCTTGCTCCTCTTCGACTCTGTAAGGCCCCACGCCGCCAGCTTCAGCCCTGGCACACCCTCCAGACACACTACCTGCAAAGATGCTCCCGCACCGCAGAGCGTGCCTGGAGGAAATCCCGCTCTGAAGCTGATTTTGTTCACTTCAAGTTTATTCTTCGGTCATACACCTCTGCCCTCCACTTGGCCAAACAATCCTTCTTCTCATCTCTTATATCTACACTGTCCTCCAACCCTAAACGGCTCTGGTCCACCTTCAACACCCTCCTCTACCCACCCTCAGCTGCCTTCAGCGCTCAAGACCTGGCAGACTACTTCCTCAGTAAAACTCTATCTTGTGTTGGGATGTTGCTTCTGATAGTTATCTGCCACCTCCACTCCCAGGAGGTCCCCTCTGCCACCCTCTGCCGCTTCCTTCCAGCCACTGAGGAGGTAGTCAATTCCTTATTGTCCTCCTCACATCTCACCACGTGCCCGCTCGACCCCATAGAAACATAGAAAAATGTCGGCAGATAAGAACCTTTCGGCCCATCTAGTCTGCCCAATTACATGGATACTTTACCTGGATTTATCTTTTCTTTAGGATAGCCTTATGCCTATCCCATGCTTGCTTAAATTCAATTACTGTTTTGGCCTCTACCACTTCTACTGGAAGACTGTTCCATGTATCCACCACCCGCTCAGTAAAATAATGCTTCCTGATGTTACTTTTAAACCTTTGCCCCTCTAATCTAAGACTATGTCCTCTTGTTTTGCTATTTTGTTTCCTTTTAAATATACTCCCTTCCTCTACCTTGTGGATTCCCTTTACGTATTTAAATGTTTCTATCATTTCTCCTCTGTCTCGTCTTTTTTCCAAGCTGTACATGTTAAGATCATTAAGCCTTTCTTGGTAACATACCCTCACATCTAATTCCTCCCCTCTCCTCCTCCCTCAGACACATCTTCAACCTATCTCTCTCCACTGGCTCCTTTCCATCCGCCTTCAAACACGCGCTAGTTACCCCATTACTAAAGAAACCATCCCTAGATCCCAACTCTCCATCCAACTACCGTCCTGTATCCCTGCTTCCCTTTACCTCTAAGCTCTTAGAAAAACTAGTCTTCAACCGCCTCTCCCTCTTCCTGTCCTCCAATTCCCTACTTGACCCCCTGCAATCTGGCTTCCGTCCCCTACACTCAACTGAAACTGCCCACACCAAAGTCACCAACGACCTCCTAACTGCTAAAAAACACGGCCACTATTCTATTCTCATCCTGCTTGACCTCTCGGCTGCTTTTGACACTGTTGACCACCCCCTCAACTCTCTGGGTCTCGGTGACACTGCACTTGCTTGGGTTGACTCCTATTTATCCAACAGGTCCTTCTGTGTGTCCATTGCTGGTAACTCCTCCTCCTCATTGCCTCTATCTGTTGGTGTACCTCAAGGCTCTGTCCTTGGTCCTCTGCTCTTTTCCATCTACACCTCCTCCCTGGGCAAAATCATCAACAGCTTTGGCTTTAATTACCACCTCTACGCTGATGACACTCAGATCTACCTCTCTACCCCTGAGCTCTCTCCCCCTGTCCTTTCAAAAGTCAGTGACTGTTTATCTGGCATCTCCTCCTGGATGGCCTCCCACCACCTAAAGATCAACATGTCAAAGACTGAACTCCTACTTATTCCTCCCTCCAATGCCTCCCCACCTCCTGACGTCTCTATCACGGTGGAGGGTATCACCATCTCCCCATCAAACCAAGTTCGTTGTCTTGGAGTTACACTGGACTCTGCTCTTTCCTTCATCCCCCACATCAAGTCTCTTTCCTCCTCCTGCCGATACCAACTGCGTAATATTTCCAGAATTCGGCCATTTCTTACCGCTGTCACCACAAAACAACTCATACACGCCCTGGTAATCTCCCGACTTGACTATTGCAATAATCTCTTATCTGGCCTCCCTCTGTCCCGCCTCTCCCCCCTACAATCCATCCTGAACGCCTCCGCCAGGCTAATTCACCTCACCCGCCACTCTGTCGCTCCCCTCTGCGAGTCCCTTCACTGGCTCCCCATCCACTGCAGAATTAAGTTCAAAATCCTTATCCTTACCTATATAACCCTCACTAACTCAGCTCCCCACTACCTGTCCTCACTAATCACCAAATACACCCCAGCCCGCTCCCTAAGGTCAAACAGTGACCTGCGACTAGCTTCTCCCCGCATCACCTCTTCCCATGATAGACTGCAGGATTTCTCACGCGCAGCCCCCACTCTCTGGAACGCTCTCCCTCGTACTGTCAGACTTTCCCCTAACTTCTCTTCCTTCAAACGTTCCTATTTAGGGAAGCCTACCACCCAACTCACTGACGCAACCATCAATCACTCTCACCTTACAGTCCTCTCCTCCTGTTTCCAACCCCAACCTTCCTAGATTGTGAGTTCCTACGGGAATAGGGCCCTCATCTCCTCCTGTAATGTTTGTCAAATGTTGTTCAATGTATTGTATCCCTGTCTATACTGTGCCTATTGTACAGCGCTGCGGAATATGCTGGCGCTTTATAAATAAAGAATAATAATAATAATAACTTACAATTTGCGGCCCGCCTTTACAATTACAACGGTAGAAGCAAACAATTTTCCATTTGCGTCTTGCCTTTAACGTCCAAGTTGTGATCTGGCACACAGTGTTTTATCCTGTTTAGGTGGGCTAAAACACACACACTCCATCAATTTAAAATGACATGGCCTAATCATTCTAGGCAGAGTCCCTATGGCAGAGTGCCTGATGTCGAAAAGGGCAGGGGACATGCTGGTGCGAAAGATCAGAAACGGTTGATAGTCAAGGACCCCTCCTTCATGTTATTGTGTCCTACTAAACCTAATACAGAGGTCGAAGAGAGTAACGTTTATGGACAAACACAATGATAATCTTTTATAAATAAAATAAATAATTAGAAGGTTGGAGGGTTTTAAAGAGGGAAACCAGATGACGAATTAGGATGGAGGGAGTTGGAGGAGAAGTGAAGCTGTCAAAAGAGGAATTTGTGAGCACAAGTAGAAGCGTGTTATGGAAGAAAGAGCAAAAAAGGCAGCAAGAGACGTTGATTTGCCAAGTTTGTAAACCACAAACGGGAAGAACTGATAGAGGTTGGAGCCAAATAAAGACACTGAAGAAAGAAGAAAAAAAAATAGGGACCCTATTCAATACAAGCCATCAAGTATAACGGCACCATTCTCAACTCCGCAGAGCTCACGTAGGGTCGCGTTTGCCTCCATGGAATCCAATGGGCTCCAGGAGATGTTAACAGTAGCGGTGCTGCTGCCATTGCTGGTATCATATAGTGTGGGTCGGTGGGTCAGCATCCTTGGCCCTCCAGAAGTTTTGAAGCTGTATCTCTCATGATGCTCAGCCACTTATTAGGTTGACCGAGTATCATGGGAAATATAGTTCCAAAATATCTGGAGGGCCAAGGTTGTTGACCCCAGTTGTATTGGCTCCCTGCTGGTCTAACTCGAACCACTAACACAACAGGTCAGCCATAATGCGAGTTGCTAACGGGTTATTGTTTCGCTTAGATTTCACTTTAGCAGCTCCCGATTATCGAAACAGTTTGAATAGTGACCTAGAGGTGTAAAGAAAACGAGGAACTGGTCCGTCCCTAAACTAAAGCCCAATTTCCATGAAAGCTTGGGTATCAAGGCTCAAAGTACAGTCACCATCACACCTCTGTATGGGGTCAATGCAGTGTTTTTTTTTACATTGAGTGGGTAGCAGGAAGGTTCCTGACAGGCTGGTAGAAAGAAAATCAATGACGTGGACTAGGTATTAAAAGTTAGCAAACATCTCCCCATCTCCCATCCCTAAATTCAGAAGCCAGGTGACTACAAAGTAGCTGAATATTCTCAAAGGTCAAATCAAGGCTTCTGAAAACCTCACAAGATGTATGCACGCAGTAACACGATGAAATTGAATGTGTAAAATCCAATCGTAAGATAAACAGAAAATAAAATGGCAGATAGTCACCATGAAGATGTCAAGAGAAGGCTTTTGGGCAGTATCCCTATTCCGTTAGACAGTGTGAATGCCAGGGTCTCCTAAAGGCATCGAGATATAAGAGGGTCTCACAGACAAATGGCTCTGTAGCTCCCAGTAACTAAGAGCAGATTACGTTGGTTAAAACCATTAATAAAGCATTTTTGGTCACGGTTGGATGTCCACAGTCAACAACATTCTACTCTAGCTGAGTATACTGAAAGAGTCTGTCAAGCATGGAGAACACTTTATCCAACCCTTAGATAACTAACAGATCTCTGTGCCCGGACAGGGTCACATCTGCCAAATGCTGCTTCCTCGCTGGACACCCAGTTTCTCCTCGTGACTCTCACACCTTTCTTTAGTACCTTGGCCGCAGCTTAAGGCCAGGTGCATGCAGAGAGTCTGGCTAGCACCCCCAGGAATAAATCGTAGCTGAGTGTAGACCTGGAGCCTTTCCTTGGCACAGCGGGCAGGAGATTCCTGGTACCCCAAATCATGAGTCGTGACTTCAAGCTTGGTCAGAATAGAACTGTTTTTTATTATACAAGCATATATATATATATATATATATATATATATTATATATATATACATACACATACACTCAAACCACCAAGACCGTTTGCATACAATCAAGCAGATAGCTGCACAGATCAGATAACTACCAGGACCTTCAACAATGGAGAATGGGGTAAGGAGAAAGAAAGGGTAAACAAAAGGAATTTCTTACAGAGGGCACTTACACAATAGAGAGAGCAGGTGCTATACAGAGATCCAGGGCCGGATTAACATAGGGGCAGATGGAGCAGCAGCTCCAGGCCCATGCCCCAGAATAGGCCCACAGAAAAGATAAATTTGTCTGCATTGATGGGCATTTGGACCACTATATATCCACCTTCATAAAAGCTACAGGGTCATGTGTGGTATCACCGGAAAGGTCAGAGCATGACCTTTCCAATGATACCAAACATGACCAGGTTTTATGTAACAATAAAAATAAAATAATAAATATTTCTTTATTTTTTCTTTTTCTTTCTAACACAGCAATATTTTTCAGTTATAAAGGGAACAATGATGCTGCAGTAACTCACCATCTCATTTTTCATGTCACTAACAAGCGTGGAGGTGATGGTACACTCCATTAATATGAATTGTTACATCAAGAACCTAAACCGCCACAATGCAGCGAAGTGCACTGGGGGGCTTTGGAACCCTGCGCCACTAATCTTTACACCTCACAAGGTCAACTGAGGTGTCGTGTCAGACAGGACAGAGTCTGGCCTTTGCATTGATACCAAACATGACAATGTAAAATCTAAAAAAAAAAAAACAAAACAACGTTTTTTATTTATTTTTGTTCCAAAGCGATGGTATTGTCCATTTGTCACGTATAAAATTAGCAATACCACTGCCATTACCGTCTCCTTTCCCACATTGGGAGCAAGGACAGTGTTTTATTGATAGTCCGTACTAGTCATAAAACACCATTATCCAAAGCACATGGGAAATATCAAATGGTTTGGCTAAAATTGTATATTTTCTCAGAAAAATGCAGTTACAGGTTCCCATTTAATTTTTTTTTTAACAAGAATTCCCTATAGAATATATACCAGAGGTTTGGATGATAAAATATGAAAAAATTATTTTACACGCTGTGATGATAGAAGTCTGAATGGAAATTTACTCAAACAGTATCTACCTGCTTAGATATACCTATATATGCAATATTAAATAGCCTAAAATATGTTGTCATTTCACTAAATTACGAAAAAAGCCCACCAAAATATTCAGCTCCAGGCCCATAGAGATCTTAATCTGGCCCTGCAGAGATCACACTCTACAGAGTGAGGTTAGATGACTGAGGGAATGTAGGGAATGTACGCAAAATACACAAGAGACTATACAATAAATACACAAGGGAATAACACACAGACATCAGTAATCTTTAGTTTGCTGGCGGATGTTTAAAACCTGTGAAAAACCAAATATCTTTAAAAAGGTCCACCAGTTCCCCAATAGTCTCTTTCACAAGCCATAGTCTGTAGGCAGGAGGCCAGCGCACAGCCCCCTCCAAGTCGCACAACGACATTGTGTTCTGTCATAATAATAACTATGCATTATTACATAGTATCCCAAGAGTCTTTTTCCAGAATCCGTTGAGATGGAAGGGAAGGTGGAGTTGGGGAAAGGGGTACATGTTCCAAGACACTGAACAAGGTAATCCAGAAGAGGACCCCCTGGCTCGAGGTGCCTAGAGAAGTATCAGCTACACCCTCCTGACAAGGCCAAACGGTCGCAGGGGGCTGCTGTATCTCTCCTGCAGAGAGGTCTGTCTTGACATTTCAGTTCCAGCCGTACTTTCCGGCCGATGGTATGATTTGCGTATGGTAAGGTCTTCTCTGTAATGGCGCCATCGAGCTAAAACCTTGTGAAACCTGAACAGGGACTCCCTGTGGAGCAGGATACTAGTGCTGTTGCACGCTCACAGGACCCTCTCAAACCTTGTTTGTGTTCCAAGTCATGTGTTAACCCACCTGACCTCATTCCGCATTGCATCATAACCAGGCAAAGACCACCACTTAAACACAACTCACGTGATGTCGGGATGTATTTATAGCATCCAGATGGAACGTGTTATATCCAGATGTAGCGACTCCCAGAAAACGCAGTGATTAACAGATGTAATTTCCGTTGGGTCAGAGCCGAGATCACAAGACTCCTCTCCAGCTCACATTTCCTAAACGGTGCGGATCAGGAGAAGGAATGTTGCCAAGATATAACACAGGCCACGAAAGCCGTAGCAACGAGGGGAGACTATACCCCTGGAAAAAAGGGGCCAGACAGAATAACTTTAATGGTTTTATTATTCTTTATTTTCTTTCACGATTAGGTTTTATTTCTGCAACAATTCCTTTAGAGCTGCTCATTAATTGCAAAATTGTATGTAGAGCCATCATGCTCGCACAGAACTTGTCCGCCCGACAGACAGCCCGAGTGCAGCCATGACACGGAATCACATAATCCTGGTTACATAACGCAGCCATGACATGCCATCCACCCGCTCACATAATGCAGCCTCTGGCGCAGGCATCGCTAAATCTCCCCCGTGGCTCCTCAAGTTGGTCTTGACTAGGTCTTATTTTCAGGGTAGGTCCTATTTTCAGGGTATGTCCTATTTTCAGGGAAACACTGTATGTACTAATAATCGGGGGGTGGGAGTTGGAAGTTGGGGGGGGGGTAGTATTGAGGTTTTACAACAAATACCACACCGCAAATATTTTATCCGTCATATATCATTTTATATTAACAGCTTCTTGTCCGGCCATTAACCTCTCGGGCGGTTTTCCCAAGTGTGTCTTGGGGTTAAATTTCACCGCTGAGAGCGGTACCCCGAGACACACTCTGGCTGTATACATTACCTGTCCCTGCGCTCCCTCGCTGATCACCGCAGTCTCCTCCGGCGATCGCAACCTCATACTTCCTGGATTCCTTCACGCGAGGAGGGAACCAGGAAGTATGAGGGTCGCGATCGCCGCAGGAGGTTGCGCGGACAGCGAGGGAGAGGTGATGTATACAGCGGCATCCCGAGTGTTGCTCGGGGTTACAGCTTCCAGCATAGGAATTTAACCCCGAGCAACACTCGGGTGCAGCTAAGGGGGGCAAAAAAAAAAAAAAGGGCTTTTTGACATGAAAATGACAAAAAAAAAAAAAAACAGACCGCCAGGGAGGTTAAAGGGTCACTACCACCAAAGAATTAAATGTCCTTATTGTGTTTATTTTATGTTGCGGATATCGTACATGTGCTTTGTTTTGCTCAGGTTCGTTTAGTTAAGAAAACATCTTACTCTGTATGTGTCACTGGGTGCATCCATTGTGTGATATTTTGTATCATGAAGTGCCTCCTAAAGTATCTTTACATCACTTGTTCCTCACACTGTGGTTTTGGCCATAGAATGGAGTCTATTGGTTGATCAGACTCAAATCATTGTATTGCGTGGGATGTATTCAAAGGACATCACCAGGGGGTAGATTAGAAGTCTTTTAAGCTCCCTGTCACATCTCATTCAGCTGTCATATATTATCTAGAGTAGCTTAGAGAACAAAATGGCTCCCTGCAGCCTTATCTAAACATTCGAGCCTCCACCCCATTGTCTGTTAAATGCCATAGAAGCTAAACCACATCAGTAAAGTAAAACTTTTGCACAGATTTTGGTAAATGCTGAATCATGAGAAAATCCACAAAATGGAGACAGGGGATATAAAACCTAAAATTTTATTTTTCCTTTTCACATGAAATTACTTCAAAAAGAGAAAAAAAAAAACAGCAGCATGTGTGTGTTTTTCAATGTGGGTTGGTTTGTAATGCAGTAGTAATCTAGTTACAGCTTATGTTAGCGGTAGCATCCCTTTAAGAGCCAGCAGGTTGGAAGGAATGGTTTTAAATTGGTTTCCATGTCATTTTACAAAGGTTTGATTAATGTTTATTCTGAATACCAAGTAAATGTTCACATTTTCCCTGGAAGGTTTACAGGGTAAAAAGGTACCGACTCAAGGACGTTCTCCAACAAAAAAGAGTACGTGCACAGCAAGCAAAGAGTTAAAAGATGAAATAAACAGAATATTGATTAATTTTCTTTTGCTTCGGCCTATAAATATATTCATCTTTCTAAATCCTCCTCCATATAGGGGACGCTGCATTAACAAAAATAGTAATAGGTAGGGGGAAGGGAGTCGCACTAACAAGTGATGGGATCTCAAACTCTGGCACCATACGTCTATCGGCTACAATTCCCAAAATTCTTTGAATGCAATAGATGGCCAGAGAATCATGGGAGTTGTAGGTCAGAAATATCTGGAGGTCAGAGTTTGTGATCATCCCTTTAAATAAAAGGGCAACACACTGTTTCAGTGAGTCTCAGACAACAATTGCTGAGCATCATGTGAGCTTCAGTCCAAGGGAAGCTGGAAGGCGACCACTTTCTTCCTTTAGCCTAAATTAACCCTGATTGCAATAATTGGTTATGGATAACATGAATTATACTACGCTTGGTAAATAGGATTTATTACAGGGAACAAAATACAGCTGTATTGACAAGAAAACCAAAAAGGAGGAACTTGTGATCTAATTACCGGTATGTTCATCGTGGGAAGACAAACCAAAATAACAGATCACGGCCAGGGCTTCTGCGAAACTAGAGCAGGTCGCACAGGATGTGGCAATAGGACATTTTACTGCACCATTTATTTATTTATTTGTAAAGGATTTTACCAGGAAGGCTACATTGAGATTTCTCTAGTTTTCAAGTATGTCCTGGGTTCAAGAACTCTGAATTTTTATAGTCGTTACAGAAGTAATAAAATGCAAGATATTAAAAACAAAGCACAAATATACAGATTAACACAAAAAATAAATATGTAAATAATATAGTCACTATGTTACATGTTTACAGGTGCATTCTGTATTGAGCCAGGCTAATAGGGAGCTCGAGTGACTTTAGACTGGGGGAAGATTTGATGGCGTCTGGGAGGTTATTCCATAATTGCGATGCTCTGTAGGAAAAGGAGCATCGAGCCACTTTCTTTTTGTATTGTGGTATTGCAAGTAAGGTGCTGGTCCTGGATCGGAGGTTATAGGATGAGGGAACTGCTGAGGGAAGCAGCCTATTCAGGTAGGGTGGTAGCTTCCCAGAAAAGCTCTTAAACACCAGGTTGGAAAGGTGAAGGGTGAGTCTAAATTCCACTGACGGCCAGTTTAGCTCTTTTAACATGTCACAATGGTGGGTCATGTAGTAACATTGTAGCACAAAGCACTTTTAGTAAATGTGCAGCATCTCCAGAGTTTTAAACAGTTGACAGGTTTACACGGCTACCTACGCAAGGACAGCAGTTGTTTAAAAGACTTGCTATGGAACTATGGAAGAAATCTCAAACCTCTAGCCCTCCATATGCCAGAGGCCTGCAATTCCCAGAAGTGTTTGACTGTAACAGATGGACAGAGCATCATGGTAGATGTAGCTGAAAAAGATCTGAGGGGGCCCAGAGTATGAGATCCCTGCTCCATGGTGACATATGTGTCTTTAGTAATTACCCACCTCCAGATCCTGCCATCATAAATCTTGGGGTCACCTTACCGAGTCCCGAACCCGCCCTAGCAACCACCCCTCCAACCACTACCATGCACCACCCCTATAAAACACACAAGACACAATATACAGTTGTGTTCAAAATTATTCAACCCCCAATGCTGTAAAGGGTTTTAGGGAATTTAGTGTACATTTGTAATTGTATTCAGAATGAAATCCTACGAGGACTTTTTAAAGAACTATATGCAACTAAAATGACATCAATTGGTTTTGTAATACAGTAGTAAATTTAGTTTAGTAAGCACCAATTAGGCAGCTTTAAAATGACTGTGATACTCAGCTCCTTCTAGACATTTACTGGTGTGGTTACAAACATGGTGAAGTCAAGAGAATGGTCCAGGAAGACAAGAGAAGAGGTGATTACTACATCACAGGAAGGGCAATGCCTATAAGAAGATTGCAAAGATGTTAAACATACCAAGAGAGACCATAGGAAGTATCATTCGCAAATTCAAGGCAAAGGGCACTGTTGAAACGCTACCTGGTCGTGGCAGAAAGAAGATGCTGACTCCGACTGCTGTGCGCTATCTGAAGCGTAGAGTGGAGAAAAGTCCCCATGTGACTGCTGAGGAACTGAGAAAAGATTTGTCAGATGTGGGTACTGAAGTTTCAGCTCAGACAATACGGCGCACACTGCGTAATGAAGGCCTCCATGCCAGAACTCCCAGGCGCACCCCCTTGCTGTCTCCAAAGAATAAGAAGAGTCGACTGCAGTATGCCAAAAGTCATGTGGACAAACCACAGAAGTTTTGGGATAGTGTTCTGTGGACTGATGAAACAACATTAGAACGGTTTGGGCCCATGGATCAACGCTATGTTTGGAGGAGGAAGAACAAGGCCTATGAAGAAAAGAACACCTTGCCTACTGTGAAGCATGTCGGGGGGTCAATCATGCTTTGGGGCTGTTTTGCTTCTGCAGGTACAGGGAAGCTTCAGTGTGTGCAAGGTACCATGAATTCTCTTCAGTACCAGGAGATATTGGATGACAATGTGATGCAGTCCGTCACAAACCTGAGGCTTGGGAGACGTTGGACCTTTCAACAGGACAATGATCCCAAGCATACCTCCAAGTCCACTAGAGCATGGATGCAGATTAAATCTGGAACATTTTGGAGTGGCCAACGCAGTCACCTGACTTAAATCCGATTGAGAACCTCTGGTGGGACTTAAAGAAAGCAGTTGCAATGCGCAAGCCTAAGAATGTGACTGAACTGGAGGCTTTTGCCCATGACGAATGGGCGAAGATACCCGTAGATCGCTGCAAGACACTTGTGTCAAGCTATGCTTCACGTTTAAAAGCTGTTATAACTGTAAAAGGATGTTGTACTAAGTACTAAGATTGAATGTCACTTGGGGGTTGAATAAAACGGATAATGATGTGAGCACAGAAAAGACATTTGTGGTTATTTCATTATAAATGTTATGTTATATTTGTCTGACCTACACGTGCCTCTTTGATTAATTGTAAGCAAGATGACTGAATGATCAAAATCAATGTCAAACTGGCCAAAACACTCAATTTCAGTGGGGGTTGAATAATTTTGAACACAACTGTATGTTGTGTAGCGTGTGATATCCGTCAGTTTTTTTTAAAATTAATAGTAATCTATAAATTTTGTCCTCTCTCGTTGATGGTGGTTGTTTGAAACAACTGCTTAAAACTCTGGAGATGCTGCACATTTACTAAAAGTCGTATTCTTATCTGTTAACCTCTCACTATTTTACAGATAAATGCCCTTTTTTATCCTGTAAACATGCTCTATCAATCCAATGATAAATATGTTTGTTCATTAGACATAGTCTAGGTTTGCGAACTCCTACAACATAACAGGATTGTTAGATACAATGTACAGCGTCAGTTTACCGCGGCTGAATCGCACTTGGCTAACCTTTTGGCTGGTCAGTTCCTTCCTCAGCTTCTCCACTTCCTCATCTCGGTTGTGAATTGTTGATTGAGTACCAGAGTCCAATGCTGGCTCCGCGGGAAGGTGCTCAGTGCTGTTACGGGTCCTCATGAAATCACGTAAAGGGCGCCTTGCTTTCGGAGGGAATACTGATCCTGGTTGCAAAAAAGACAGAACGAACATGTCAAGAAGCGGGCAAGACTGACGGGAAGGTTTAGCGTTGCACTACAATAAACGCAACATAGCGGATAAAACATTTACTGCAATGATGCACGGCATGCACAAGGAAAATAAATAAAAATCACACAGCGCCCGCGAACATTTATGCCTATCGATCGGATCATACATTAACCCCTTAACGACCAACGACGTAACTGTTCCGTCATAAATGCATTGACTTTAAAGACTCTTGGTCCTTAATGCACCTCTGCAAGACATTGTAACACCCACCCAGTGTCTTACATAACCGACCTGCTAGGGTATTATTATTATTAGTTAATATGCGCCAACACATTCCGCAGCGCTGTACAAAGGTGCAATGGGTAAAGACAGGACAATTCTACAATACATAAAAGGAGCCAGGTCAGTATTGCTGCCAAAAGATACAGGAGGACAGGACTATTCCCATGGGAACTTACAATCTAGACATCACCTTCAACCCAATGGCAGCCAGGGGGGGGTTGCAACGGGGCAATTGCCCCGCCCCCACCCCCCCAGAAAATATTGCCGATCTTGCGAGACTGCGGCTGGCTGGTGGATAGATCCCAGGCGAGCGGCAGAGCTTTATGCTGGCGGCCGCTCGTAGGAGGAAAAGCACGCGGCCACCAGCAATGACACAGAGCAGACCAGACGGCAGAGGAGAGGCGAGCTAGGGGCAAATATATCCATGTGAGCTGGGGGCAAATATATCCATGTGAGCTGGGGGCAAATATATCCATGTGAGCTGGGGGCAAATATATCCATGTGAGCTGGGGGCAAATATATCCATGTGAGCTGGGGCAAATATATCCATGTGAGCTGGGGGCAAATATATCCATGTGAGCTGGGGCAAATATATCCATGTGAGCTGGGGGCAAATATATCCATGTGAGCTGGGGGCAAATATATCCATGTGAGCTGGGGCAATATATCCATGTGAGCTGGGGGCAAATATATCCATGTGAGCTGGGGGCAAATATATCCATGTGAGCTGGGGGCAAATATATCCATGTGAGCTGGGAAAATATATCCATGTGAGCTGGGGCAATATAAATCCATGTGAGCTGGGGCAATATAAATCCATGTGAGCTGGGGCAATATAAATCCATGTGAGCTGGGGCAATAAATGCTCAAACCATGATTGACAAGAGGATGAAGGTTTAATTTTTAAGAAAATCTTTATATTTCCTAGAACACTAGATCTGTCATGTAGATTGTAAGCTCCTTTGACCAGGGCCCTCTACAACTCGTTTCTGCTCCTATGTTTATTTTTAATCCGGCCTCATTCCGCATTGGTTATTGTAAAGCGCTGCGTAAACTGTTGGCACTATATAAAAGATGATAATATTTTTAACTATTTAAGTATTTCTTCCATTTGGAATGAGACCCAGAACAATGTTGAAACATATGCTTTGAAGTTTTCGGAGTTTTGAATTTCAACACATTTGCAAAAATGTATTAAAATATCCAGAATTCCATCTGTGATTTCATGCGGGTAAACTTTGCACGCAGTCACATTCATCTTATAGGAGGATTTGCGAATAAAAAAAAAAACAAAACAATGTACACTCAAAGAAACCACAAGAGAAACAGAGCCTAGAGTCTGTTCCCGTCCTCGGAGTCTAAAGATAGAGCTGTAAGCCAAACCACCATCAAGAGATGCAGGTATGGTTTTGGGAGACTAAAGTATTGCCAAATCAAAACCCTTTGGGGTGACCTCCATCTGTCCTGTTTTCACGCGCACTTCTAACTCTCGCCTCCAAGCCTTCAATAGCGGCACCGGTCCTGTGGTATGCCCTAGATCAGCAACCTTGTCTATCTAGATGTTTTGGAACTACATCTCCCATGATTCTCATCCACTCATTAGGATGCCTGATCCACAGGGGAAATGTAGTTACAAGAAATCAGGAGGGTCAAGGTTTTTGACACCTGCCCTACCTCTCCCTATCAGGCACTCCTCCCTCAAAAGCTCTTTTTTTTCTTTCGGATTAGTGTATCACATTCCTGACCCATTCCGCTCCTTCCCATATCATTATTAGCATCAGTTTCAATTACTATTACGCCCATCACAAGGGCCGCCATCAGGGGGTGACAGCTCATGACATGTTCAGGGCCCAGTGGCTCCAGGGGGCCCAAGACCTTGCCAAACTAGGTGCAGCTTGTCTAAGTGCCACAGATGAAAGATCCCCTCCATTCCACCAAGGGATGGCCCTAGAAGATATTAATAAATTTCCCAGTAGGCTGAGGAATCTGGGGTTAACCGACTCATCACTGAGTGAACGGTTAGCATGATGGAGGTGCAGATTGAATTCTCTCCCACCAGGGAGCAATCCCCTTGCTGGACCATCAGGAATTTAGCCCACTCCCTGTATATCAGGTAAGCAGAGGAGGCAAAAATTTAACTAGTTTAGTGAAACGGGTAGATGAGGAAAGGGAGGCCCCGACTAGCATTTCAGTAAGAGGCCCCGAGATATCTGATGGCAGTCCTGCCCATCACCATCTCTAATACAAACGCAAGTATTAGTGATCAGAATCACTAGTAAAATGGTAACTCTTCCTTCACCCCAACTCCTGTACATTGTAAGCTCCTTTGGCCAGAGGCCTCGTCTTTGGTTCTTAAATTTGTTAGTTTAATTCCCCTTTCTTTACTGTAAAGTTCTATGGAAACTGGCAACGGTGTATAAACAGTGATAATAAAACAAAGTATCCATCTATACATATGTAGCAAATTGGTTTAGACATGAAGACATAAAATGGATTTGATGGCAAAAACGTCATTTATGACAACAATTGCAAAACAAAATCGCATTATAATGCGCACGCATACAGCACTTGTGCAAACCTGTTTCCGCACCTGTATTTGCCTTCATTCCTTCCCCTTGAATTTTCCTCCTTTCCTCCTGCAGATAGCATTCCTCTAGCTCCTTGGTGGTGGGGTTTAGCAGCTCCCACTCCTCATTGGTGTAAAAGACACTCTTCCTCCCTTCATTGCCGACCTTGCCCGGCTTGAGATATTGCATGGAGTTTCTTAAACCAAAACAAAACCACAAAGCGTAAAACATTTCTTGAAACAAAGTAAACTGTTAACACGGACTTGTTTTGTTTAGTGGGTTATGGAATTGATTGGATGCAAGATACAATCACAATCTGTGCGACTACTATCAGTTCCAGGTATGCCTGACTGCATTTCCCATCATGCACCGTCAGACGACTGGTATGGTGGTAGGCAAAGCAACAAAACCTGAATATTAGATGCTTTAAGTTTCAGCGCACGCCGCACACAAGATCGCCGTATCACATGCAATCAGTTTTTCGACAGACAGGAAGGAAAAGCTGGTTACTGAGAATTTAGATAAGAGGTTTTTTTTTTTTTTTTTTTTAAACGCAATCTTCGCAAACAACAAAAACAAGACAAACAGATTCCAAAACTCTGCAATCTTCTCTTGTAACACAATAGGATACACACTTCTGTATTGTAACAAATGCTTACGGAGAAACAGTCTTCAGCGCTCTCCAGTGTTTATATCTCCAGGCTACAGTGACTTTTAAACCCCAGGTAAATACAGGCAGATAATATAAAAAAGGAGAGAGCAGTAAGGGGATAAGAAAAGAGACATGGGAGAAAATGAGAGAGAGAAGGTCCAGAGGTAGAAAGAGAGAGAGATTGAGGGTGAAAAAGGGGAAGAGAAAAATTACATATCATAGAAAAATGCAAATCAAGCAAATGGGACGTACAAAAGTTTTTTTAATGTATAAAGGACACAGAGGGACGTCTTTATTTTATACGGATAAAACACACGGACAGATCACTTTCATAGACTCTGCCATGTAAAGGCTCCAATTTTTAATACTTTCATTTAAAGAAGTGAAAAGGTTTGTGTAAACACAGATCATCCAGCGCGGCTTTGTAAGGTGCACTCGGGTCACCACATTTATTTGATATAGAGAACACAAAAGCAAACGTTTCAGGGATAAAAGCCTTTCCTCAGGGGAACAGTGCCCAGGAAAGGTTTGTGTGCCCTACAGCACCCCAACCAGGGGTCAAGTCGAGGGGGGGGGGGGACGGGACGTGTGGGAAGGGAACAGAGTTCCCGTAAATTGAATACATTATAAGCTTCTAAAACAGATTTTTCAACCATATCTTTCCCTGTTAGTCACAATAAATATAGGTTTTTGCATATTTGACAAAAATCCACATATATATAAATAAATAGATTTGAAAGTGTTCAGTGCAAGAGGATTATTGCTAATTGGGGGACAGAAATTGGGGGACAACAATCCCACACTTGTTTTATTTGGACTTGACCCCTGGCCAACACTTTCTGTATATGTTTGTGTGTGTGTGAGTGGGGGGGGGGATAAAAATATATATGTTTGTATTTTGAAATAAAGATGGAACCGGGAAACGGTTTATGAAGACCTGTGTGTGCCTGCTATTTTTTCATTGCGGGTTATAATTAAAGGCAGGTGAGTGCACTGGGGCATGATGACCGAGCGACTGATATTTGCATTTTTACAAACCAAGTGCCTGGTGTGTGTGGGTGTGTGTATATATATTATATTACATACACACTTTTTTTCCCTCCACTACAATTGAAATCTTACTAATTTACCCTAGGGGTTGAGCATCAATAGCAACCAGTTACAGTCTATCTCCTGCTGATGAGTGTAAATGAGCCCGAAACAGCTGTACAGGAACGACTGTGTCTGGTTGCATAACCTGGCCTTTGCTATAAATAAAAATTTAAAAAAAGCCATTTAATATAGCATGGCATTGGACAGTGCGGGTTCTGTGTTATTACAGAGCCTAGATGCAAAAAAAGGCAGAAACTGTGGACTTCATTTGCATATCCTACATGGTGAATGTAGCACATGAGCTCGGTAAACGGTTCTCTGAATTGCTAGGATGTGTAAATGTGTGCGTTATATATATACATATATATATATAAAATCATAAATAAGCGCTTTAGAGCAGGGCTCAAAATGTCAAGTCCCAAGCTACTAACCAGGCCATAAGGTTACTCGCCACCAGTTGCGCCACCTGATCCCTACCCAGCCCTTAACTCTGCCCCTAAACACCCCCCTTAAATTATCTTATGAAATTACACTGTTAAAAGGTTTTATTTAGAATAAAGTTACAAAAATAACATTAATATCCAGACATCAGACCCCAGATACATGTATACCCAGTCATCATATCCCAGATACATGTATACCCAGTCATCATATCCCAGTGTGAGCAGAGCGAGGAGGCGGGGAAGCTCCTCTCCATCCCCCTGCCAGTGACAGAGACCAGCTGGGTCAGGTTACACAGCTGATCCCTGCCACCCTGCAGAAGGGGGGAGGGGCTGCCTGGTGGCATTGCCGGAATGCGCAGTACGAAATAATTTATTGTGCTACCTGCGTGTGCATTTCCACTCGCCCTCACTTAATTTCCCCTTGCCAAATGCGAGTGGAAATTTTGAGCCCTGCTTTATAATACACTTACATGATTAACTCCGGGTTAACTAATATTGCTTAATGTGTGCACTATATGACATGACAAATAGCACCTGGAACAGAAATTCAAGGAAATCGCCTTTCCGATGGAGACCTATCAAAAGCATTTCCTGATCTTCATCCAGGTCCCAAAATTAATAATATAAGAGAGAATGCGATTAAACAAGTTACACACAAGGAAAAACTGGCAGAGTATGTCGACAAGGCTGTAAAAGATTGCAAAACCACTGTAAAGAGAGGTCATGTAGGCTGGGCACAAACGGAGGAAGCTCAGCCCCGGTGTCACTCTTCCCAGAAAAGGAGGTCTTCTCTTCTCACATCATACCAACAATGCAATGTGTGATAACACCGGAGCTCACATAGAACTACAAAAAAGGTTCTGTTCTTTTACAGCAGGGCTCAGCAACCCTGGCCCTCCAGATGTTTTGGAACTACACCTCCCATGATGCTCAATTTAGTGCCAAGGTGGCTGACCCCTGGTTTACAGTATAAGCATGAGAAACAATTGTATTTCATGGCCTCCATAAGCAAAAAGATACACCAGATGGGGATCCCATGCTCACTATGCCCAGGAGGGCATCAGTTACACCTCCCTGACGTGACCCAGTGAGGCCAACACTATAGTGAGGATTTGCCATGTGTCTGCATAGACAAGACTTGCCTGGCTGCCTTCTTGGGTGAGATGAGACAGATATGCACATAATATAATGTACCCTGTACAAAGCAAGGAATGGGCACACCGCAGTTCTCTCTTATGGCTGGTATATGGGAGGTATATCTAGAAGCAACGTTTTGGCTCCTCCAGCCTTTTTGAAGGTTGAAACTCATCTGCAGGTAGGGCACCCTCATCCCGAAGACTCCAAAAGTCTGAGCATTCAGGGTCCCAAGTTTTGTTCCCATTGAACCATGTTGGGGAGAGTGTCACTAATAATAGATTATAATGTAACATCACACATGGGCTAAAACCTTTAGGAGACCTAAGCGGGGGCTGAGCGCCACGGAACTCAAAGATGTTGACAATTCTCAGAATTCACATACCGTAACTTCTGTCTTCGATTACAGGAAATAATAATAATGGAAAAAAACAACAGACATCGCTTTACCACCTTTTGGTTTGAAACATTTATACTAGTTTTACAAGTTACGTTAAAAACCCCTAACCAAACTTTCCGCCTTAAGACAAGATGTGGAAACTCTGAAAACAGAAGATCTTGCAATACCTGCATATGAGTTTTGAAAGGCCCTTGAGATTCTTTTGACATGGTGCTGTCATAGTAATATTTGAGAACACAGGGTTCCAGAGAAAATGTAACCAGCAGTCGGCTTCCATTGATGAGAAGGACCCATGCCTCACCTGATGTCATTGCTCCATTGCCTCAGCAGTCCTTGTACACCTTGGCCTTGATCGCCAGACGACTGCTCGCCAAGTATTCCCGGGCACAGTGCCGCGGCAAAGTGGTTTCGCGCTTGCTCTGCAGCATTGTTAACGTCCGACGTATTCATTAGATCTATGGACAGCAAGCAAGATGCGTACCATTAGGAGATTTACAATAAATGTGACAGATTTAGCTTTCACACTATACAGTAGTTACCGGTCTCCTTCGAATACATTTGGATTGTCAGACATGCTTTATGTTCTCAATCACATCATTGTATTTTAGTCAGGGTCAGCAACCTTGACTCTCCAGATGTTTTGGAACTACATTTCCCATGAGGCTCTGCTAATCTATTGAGTAGCTGAGCATCATGGGTGATCTAGCTCCAAAATACAAAACATCTGAAGGCCGAGGATGCTGAGACCTGGTTTAAGTGATCACTGTAAGCAAAAGATTGGGGGGGGGGCAATAACCTCTCCCGGCACAAATACTGCTCCCCTCTTAGCTTTTAGCTTGCAGGGACTAAAAAACTCCCCTATTCTCCAGCACCATGGTCTCCTGGGTTGACAGCTGAGCATCTACTGCACAAAACGGATGCCCCTCAATTTTTCTGCATTGAAATGCATAGGACGATTAACTGTGCACAATTGATTGTAACCATGCAATGGCCTCGAAGCGCAAGCTGACAGCCTTCCGAGTGGAATTAAGCCCTCCCTGTCACAGCCCACAGCAGCAGGTGAGGGGAAAAGAGGAGGACATTTAGCTTACCATGACCATTAGCTGGGATCACTTGCTCATGGTAGCTATGGTGGTCTTTTAACAACATCAAGTTTAATAGTCACCCTGTTTCTCAGGCTTCTGTTGGGTGGAGTAGAGGTAACACCACTGCACTATAGACACTGTGGAGACACAGGTTTGATGGTTTGATCCCGGCAAGAGCACCTCTCCAGTAAGTGTCCTTGGGCAAGACACGTACATACTCGCCACGCAGGACATACTTGAAAACAAGAGAAATCTCAATGTATCCTTCCTGGTAAAAGAAGTTCTCAAAAAAAAAAAAAAAAATCACTACCACCAAAATAAAATCTCCTTATTGTACTTCTTTTATGTTACTGATATCTTACATCAGCTTAGTACTCTTGAAGGTTTAGCTAAGAAATATATTTTACTGAAAAACAAATACGTAACTGGCGGTGCGATGGCAGTCGCTGTTGGATCTTGTGGTGGTTCTCTTTTGTAGTACCGTCCACATGTGATATGAAAAACAGTTTAGAAATACAATAGTGTAGACGAAACAAAATTATCGATAGAGATACATGTGATACTGCTCCCACTCACAAAGGAAGAGCCCCAACGCTGGCTCTGAGCGGATCAACACATTTGGTCATTTAATCCTGTTCTGAAGGAGGCGACCCACAACCCTCAAAGATGGTGGTCCGATGCCGATGCATGAAGAGACATGTAAAGAAAGGAGAGACTTCCTTGCGTAGATCTGTTGGAAACACAATTGAGGTACATATGTAGGGATTGCACTCACATGTGTTGGAGCTTATAGCCAAGCTCTGGGGTCAGACGCCTGTGGACTTGTTTAAGGTAAAGCCCATAAAAAACCTCTGTAGTCAGCAACACACCAGGGACTGATGCAGATATAAAAATTTATTTGAACATAAAAACAAATAAAATGTAATAAAATGGATCAACCTGGCTCAGCCAGTATACCCAGACGCGTTTCGCCACGTAACGTGGCTTCCTCAGTCGGTTTACAGGTAATAATGCAGATCACAATATATATTCTCTTAATTACAATTTTAATTGTCCCCAGGTGTAATTTGCTGAATAGGCGTGCGGTCCACGCCTCGAATCGACGAGATACAAGTGTCCTCCGCGGGTCCGCCATTTTGCACCTGCGCATTATCAGGGTTTGCGTTCCAGAGAGGGCATCCGCCATCTTGCGCATGCGTATTGTCTATCTTCCCTTTCCGATCGGCGTGTACAGCCCCAAGTCGCTTCCTTTATCTCTGGCAAACAAAGAAGCAGACTTATGGCTGGGATGTTAGTGGGACCAGATATCGACGTCCCCAAAGGCTCTATCTTATGCCTTTTATAAATGAACGAATGGTACATGCATAAATAACAATGGACAGCCTTCTTTTTACATCTAAAGCCATCCTTAATTATGCGAGACCTCTTACACTCCACATTTATTGGACTTATTTTGGATGCATGGAAGTACATATATGATAAATATAACTCTACACAATGTGCGTGAAGATAATTTAAAATCGAGTTGTGACGTGTATATTACGTTGTTCCTAAACTCTTATTAATAGTATATTAATTATAGTGATAGAATATATGGCTATACTGATGTGACTACTTTCACTAATATTCGCGTAGCTATAAACGCAGTCTATCTACTGTGTTCATAACAAATGTGTTATCAATGGTGTGAATCCTAATTATATGTTATATCGAAGTGTGGCATGCCTATTGTGTACATGTGTAAATGTATTATATTAATCCACAATATACAATTAAAACTAATTTTGTAATAATTCTCCATATGGATTAGTGACCATTCATATAGATGTTTTTATATAGAATGGATAGTGATAAATAATGGCGGATGCCCACTCTGGAACGCAAACACTGATAATGCGCAGGCGCAAAATGGCAGACCTGCGGAGGACACTTGTATCTCGTCGATTCGAGGCGTGGACCGCACGCCTATTCAGCAAATTACACCTGGGGACAATTAAAATTGTAATTAAAGAGAATATATATTGTGATCTGCATTATTACCTGTAAACCGACAGAGGAAGCCACGTTACGTGGCGAAACGCATCTGGGTATACTGGCTGAGCCAGGTTGATCCATTTTATTACATTTTATTTGTTTTTAAGTTCAAATAAGTTTTTATATCTGCATCAGTCCCTGGTGTGTTGCTGACTACAGAGGTTTTTTTTATGGGCTTTACCTTAAACAAGTCCACAGGCGTCTGACCCCAGAGCTTGGCTATAAGCTCCAACACATGTGAGTGCAATCCCTACATATGTACCTCAATTGTGTTTCTAACAGACCTACGCAAGGAAGTCTCTCCTTTCTTTACATGTCTCTTCATGCATCGGCATCGGACCACCATCTTTGAGGGTTGTGGGTCGCCTCCTTCAGAACAGGATTAAATGACCAAATGTGTTGATCCGCTCAGAGCCAGCGTTGGGGCTCTTCCTTTGTGAGTGAGAGCAGTATCACATGTATCTCTATCGATAATTTTGTTTCGTCTACACTATTGTATTTCTTCACTGTTTTTCATATCACATGTGGACGGTACTACAAAAGAGAACCACCACAAGATCCAACAGCGACTGCCATCGCGCCGCCAGTTACGTATTTGTTTTTCATTGCACACTGGTTTGGGGGAAACCACTGATTGCTGGCAGGCCTTGGAGATTTGGTGGCGGTACAGGCGGGGGGCGCCTACCACTTTGGTTGTATTAAATATATTTTACTCTCTATGTATCCCTGGGTGCATCCATTGTGTGATATTTTGTGTTGTAAACTGTTCCCTCTCCCACAGTATCTTTACATTACTTGCTCTTCACTGTGTGGCAATTGCCATAGAATGATCTCTAGAGATGAGTCACGGACTTGCATTGTTGTGTGGGATGTATTCAAAGGACATCACAAGGGGGTAGATTAAAATCTCCCCGTCTCAGCTCATGCAGCTGCCATCTCAGGTAGCCTGGACATCTCAATAGACCACATGCAGCCTTATCTAAACATTCCCTCCACCTCGTAGACTGTTAAATACTGTAGAAACCAAACCACAGCTGTAAAATAAAACATTTGCACGGATTTTGGTAAATGTTGCATCACGGGAAAAATCCTCAAAATGAAACAGTTCATAAAACCCCAACTTTACTTTTCCTGCTCACATGCAATTACCTCAACCACAAAGATAAAAAAACAGCAGCATGTGTTTAATAAGTGGTTTTAGTTTGTAATGCAGAAGTAATCTAGTTACAGTTTATGCAAAACTATGCCAGGTTTTAAGGATCCCCTTGGGGAAATGCAGACTGAATCCTGCAATCAGTGAGCAGCAAATCATATCACCTTTATAGATCCTGTCACCTTTGATTTCCTCTCTGGTATAATTGAGATCCCATTCAGTAAATCAATCATTGTTGCTGGGTTCTATCGTCCACCGAGCTCTCCAGTGCACTCCCTCTCTGACATATCTCAAATCCTTAATAACCTACTTGCCCAAAACCAAAAAAGTGAACTGCTGGTACTCGGCGATTTTAATACAGATTGTCTAAATCCTAAAAACAATAAACACTGCTTGCTGTTTAAAACTTTGCAGCTAACTCAATTAATCTCCTCCCCCACTCGCATTAATATGAAAAGCCCTAACCATACCTTGTTGGACTGGATTCTCTCCTCATCTCCTGATAGAATACAGGAGGCAGGTGTTCTTGCTAATAGCTTTAGTGACCATTGTCTAGTGTACTGCGTGCGCAAAATTAAGGCCTTGAAATCTCCCCCAAAGGTAATAACCACCAGGTCTTTCAAGAAATTTATTCTTGAATCCTTCCTAAGTGATCTCAAACAGCTCCCCTGGTACAGGCTAAACCTAATCCCAGACCTAGACTGTGCAGTTGAATACTTTCAGTCTAAGCTCCTGCAAGTCTGGAATTCCCATGCCCCGCTGCGTAAAGTGTGAGTAAAAGGGACTCATCTCCCCTGGGTTACAGCTGATCTTACACTAATGTACCAGCTTAGAGATTCACGGTGGTCAAATTTCAAGAGTACTGGTTCCATGAACGATCACTACGAATACCGAAAATGCCGGAATGAATGCACAAAACAAACAAAAATGGCCAAAGCCCATTACTTCAATGAAAATCTAAACAATAACATATCAAACCCTAGAAACTTTTGGAGAACCATAAGTAACATACAAGCACCCCCAGTCCACTCCCAGCCAGCTGCTGTCAAAGTAAACAACCAAACCCTGCAACACCCCCTAGATGTAGCAAATGCCTTTAATGATTATTTTGTTGGATGTGCCACCACTTTGATTGCCAAGCTAGGAAATGACATGCAATCAGAGAGGCCTCATGCAGGTCAGGCCCCCCCAACTGTGCAAAGTCCCTGTATCAGACAGGAATTCAGTTTTAGACCAGTGCCTGTCAGTGTCATTACTAAACTTCTCCGTAAGCAAAAAATGAAATACCAGTCTGGACCTGATCAAATACCAGCAATGCTGTTGAAAATCAGTGCACCTGCAATTGCAAATCCTGTTGCAACTCTAATAAATGAGTCACTGGCGACTGGATACATACCCAAGCTCTGGAAGACTGCGAGAGTGGTACCTATCCATAAAAGTGGTGACATTACTTTGGTATCCAACTACCGTCCGATATCGTTGCTCCCTGTAATGTCAAAAGTCTTGGAAAAATGTGTCTACACACAATTACGTGATTATTATCAATATTGGAACTACTTAACCCCGGATCAATCAGGCTTTCGTCCAAATCACTCAACTACAACCGCCCTTCTAAATGTCTGCAATGATATCCAGGCTGGGATGGAACAAGGAAACCTAACTGGAGCCATCTTCCTTGATTTTGCCAAGGCCTTTGACACGGTAGACCATGGCATCTTGTTAGAAAAACTTAAAAACTCTGGCATTGGTGATCGCACGCTAACCTGGTTTCAATCATATGTATCCGACCGATCACAATATGTGTCAATTTCTGGCAGCTCCTCCCTCCCGCTCCCAGTCACTTGCGGTGTACCCCAAGGCTCAATACTAGGCCCCCTGCTATTCACAATATTCATAAATGATCTGCCCAACGTCTGCAAAGCCTCAACTGTACATATGTACGCAGACGACACTGTGATCTATACCAGCAAACCAAATCTCCCGCAGCTGGAGGCCGTGCTGCAAGAACAATTCACAGAGGTAGAAAAGTGGATCAAAAACAACAAACTTTTTTAAATACTGACAAAACTGTAACGATGCTCTTTGGAACAGCACCTAAACTACACAAATTGCAAAATCCCCATCTATGTGTTGGGACAAAATCAAATGGCACGCTGACCACAGTCACATCTCTCAAATATCTAGGTATGTGGTTGGACCCTAATCTATCCTTTGGCCCCCACATCGAAAAACTCTCATCTAAACTTTACCCCAAACTAGGTGCCCTGTACAGAAACAAATCCTGCCTGAGTCCCGCGGTAAGAAAGCAGATTGTACAACAAATGCTTATGCCGGCTATTGATTACGGAGACGTAGTGTATGCAGCCGCCCCGCAAACACACCTTCATAAACTTACTACATTGTATAACTCATTCTGCCGCTTTGCGCTACAATGTAACTACATGACCCACCATTGTGACATGTTAAAAGAGCTAAACTGGCCATCGCTGGAATCCAGACGCACCCTTCACCTTTCCAGCCTGGTGTTTAAGAGCATCTCTGGGAAGCTGCCACCCTACCTGAATAGACTGCTTCCCCCAGCAGCTCCCTCATCCTATAACCTCCGATCCAAGACCAGCACCTTACTTGCTATACCACAATACAAAAAGACAGTGGCTCGGTCCTCATTTTCCTACAGAGCACCACAATTATGGAATAACCTCCCAGACACCATCAAATCTTCCCCCAGTCTTAAGTCACTCAAAAGCTCCTTACTAACATACCTCAATACAGAATGCACCTGTAAACATGTAACCTAGTGACTATATTTCCTACATATTTTTTCTGTTAATCTGTATATTTGTGTTGTTTTTTTAATATCTTGCATTGTATTACTTTGTATTTCTGTAACTGTAACACTTCAGTGTTCTTGAACCCAGGACATGCTTGAAAACTAGAGAAATCTCAATGTATCCTTCCTGGTAAAATCCTTTATAAATAAATAAAATAAAATAAATATCACCTGTGCTTCACATATCTGGCAAACCTGGCGAGGCGGAGGGTCATGAGGACAGGTTTGGGAAACACGGCTTTAAATTAATGGGATATAGGCATGCACATAAACCTGACAATAACGAGACAGCAGCACTGATGCCCAGTACAGAGAAGTTCTCTTTGTTCAAAAAGGATTATTCACAGATTTTGTTATCGGTTACAAAATGTTAATTTTTGAATTTCTCTGCTCAAAAACTACAATATCATTATTACCAGAACTGGAAAAAGGTCAATCGTAAACAAAAGGCCAATGGTTACATGTTATCTTCATGCATTCTTCAGGACTTTACAGATAACAATCCCAGGAATGTGCCAAATGTTTCATCCAGAAATCAATGTGCTCACCCCAGAGATAAGGAAGAGACATGATATGATCAGAGGACAGGCTGTTGTACAAGGATACCTTTAATGTGTCAGATCTGCTTACTGTATATCCATGCACTGGGCGGGTTATCACCAAGTACCAGCATTTGCTGGTTTAGCAAAAACGTCAGCATTCCATAAAAATACAAAAAAAAACTAACATCCAAAAAGTGGCAGAAGCTTCAGAGGGCAGTTTCTCTTGTTGCCGTTTGGATTTCAGTTTTGTGAAGCCGAGCGCAGACGTTTGTTAGTGATTCAAAACCAGCAAACAGCACTTCGTAAATAACCTCGTTAGTGTCTTACAATTAGATGTTTTCTTAAAAGATCTGAGAAAAATGCAAAGAAAACCCTCTATTTTGTCCCTCAATTAAATAATGTGCGTAAATATTTATTTATTTATAAAGGATTTTACCAGGAAGGATACATTGAGATTTCTCTCGTTTTCAAGTATGCCCTGGGTATATGTTATTTAAACTTATTTAAACTTGGTTGCAAGATCAGCCATATTTTCCCTGGACACATAATCTCTTCATGCCGATGGGCAGTGCATGAAAAATGCAACCCTACAGTATGTATAACCCATATGCTGCAGATAAATCAAAAAGGAATCCCATCTGACCTGCTGTGATTTTCTTCTTGCTGTAAATGACTTCTACATGTTGCAGGGCACCACTTTTCCCTACGCTCCCCTCTGCATGATATAGCAATTTGTGTCCAGGAAAACATGGCTGATCTGCCAAACCCTACTCATAACCTGGGTAATGAATACACAATGAAAAGAAGGAGTGACGTCTTGTTAGCCAAGTCCCTTCCTGTCAGGCCACAGCTTACTGCAGATCCTGGGGATTTGCAGCAAACTATGTTGACATTCACAGGCAAGGCTCATATCATCTTAAAGGGCCACTACCACAAAAAAAAAGTGAAATGTCCTTATTGTGTTTATTTTATGTTGCTGATAGCTTAGAGAAAATATTTGACTCTATGTGTGTCACTGGGTGCATCCGTTTTGCGCTGTAAACTGCCCCCCCACGCGTCTTTACAGCACTTGTTCCTCATCGTGTACAGAATGGAGTTTACAGGTCAGAAATCCAGAAACCGACCTATTGACTTGCATTTTGTGGAATGAATATAAATAAGATCACTGGAAGTGCCATTAAGTGTTGTTAGTCCACTATCAGATCTCATTCAGCTGCCATATCTTATCTCTGTTAGTTTAACCCTTTCCAACTGCAGGGTGTACTATGCCGTCCCTGTGGCAGGTAGGTCTTGAATCTGTGGGGTGGCATAGTACGACCCACTGACTTCAACGGGCCTCCTCTGGCTCCGACCACTAGTGGACATGCACCATTTTCTGCTGTAGGACGGCCTGGTTCTGGCCATTCCCCAGCACCAATGACACACGTCCACTGTGTGGGCAGGCCGAAGGAGGGCCCACCACAGCAGCCAGCTGGCGTTAAAGTCCTCCTGCACCAGGCACCATGTGCCCAGCGTGAAAGGGTTAAATGGTACCCTCTGTGCAGCATTGTCTATACATTCACTCTCCACCCCATTGCCTCTTAAATACTGCTTTATACTATATTACAGCTGTATAGTGAAACTGGGGCACAAATTTTAGTGAATAATGTAGGGAAAATCCTCAAAATCAAAACAGGAGATAAAAACCTAACTTTGTTTTCCTTCTTCCATGCAATTACTTCTTAACGAAGTAAAAAAAACAAAAAAAAAACCTCCCAACACGCGTTTTATAATGTGGTTTAATAATATTTGTAATGCACAATATAGTTACAGTTTAGGTTAGTGGTAGTGTCCCTTTAAAATGTAAGTGCAATCACGCTAAATCCTGATGAAACCTTTTGGGCTGCATAAGCTGATCATCTGTTTCGAATCAGGGCATCGTAAACCATCCACCTGCTGCGCAGGCTTCATTAAACATGCTGCAGGGTGGCACCTTGTTTGTGTTCACAACTATTCACTTACAAAACACATGTTTTTACTTGAACTGGTGCAGGGACTGGAACCGAAAAACAGAGAGAGACTGGATGATGTGTTCACATGTTTACACAACACACTCTCTATTCCAGGGACTAAGCAAGTGGTATAACAAAATCTATTTTCCTTCCTCTTTTTCACAGGATGCTTCTTCTCTCAGGCATAATGGACATCCTGAAATTGCAGAAGTTTACACCAACTTGTACGAAAAAAAAAAAATCTCCTTATCTGTCATCTCAAGCACACTGGCATGATGGTCAACCTCTAACATTGACAGGCGAACAATCGGGTTTGTGTTGCAATTTCAGACAATATATTAAAAGGGAAATTCTTGTAGTTTTCAAATTGTATCCTAAACAGATTCTATAAAATGCCTGATACGCTTTTAAATAAAGACGTGTAGCGCAGGCTACTTGAACTGTGTATTATTGTGTTTAGCGGTGTCCCAGGCTTGGACAGAGACATGCAGCCTGTCACAGCTGAGGAGGACTTTCCCCTTCCCTTTTTCCCTTTCTCTTCACTGTAAAAGGAAGAAGTGTAAGACAGGAAGATGCAAAGGATTTTGGAACATGTAGTTTCAATTACAGAGGGCCTAATGCAATTTGTCAGGAAGATAACTACACCTCCCAGCAGTGACTAAGGGAGGGGGCGTTTTCCAAGAGGAAGAGCACATGCAGAGCTGAGAGAAGCCAGAGAGGGTGAGACGGGCAGCGTGAACAGTCCTGTGTTGCAGATTGTGCATGCAGCTGCCCTCGTGCGTTCAGCGAAGGAGAGATTCAGTTGCCCTCACGTGTTGCCAGTACCAGCGGATCATGCGTCCGGCTGTCCTTGTGCATCCAGTGAAGAAGGGGTCCGTCTGCCTTTGTGTGTGTTCCAGTGACAGAGGGAGCGACCGAGTACATTCTGCGGAGAAGAAATCCAGCTGTCCTTGTGCGTCCCGCAGAGAGGGATCCGGCTGTCCTAGAGTGATTCAAGCGCTAAGAGATAGCGATCGAGCTACCGTCCAGCAAGGAAGGGGTGAGCGTATCAAATGGAGAGAGGTATTCAGCCATCCTGCATGAGTTGATATTGCTAACTTTATTGTCTGGCCCAGTTCTACTGCCTGTGCAGTTGCAGCTAAAAGGAGGATCGCTGCAGTTACAAATCTTGTTGTTTTGTGACACTTTGCGAAGATTTCTTTAGCACTTTGTGGAATAGAAATATGGTTTCATGATAAAGGTACTCAACGATAGAAGTCAAGGGCCCCAACGCTAGGAGTCTTGAACGCTCGTGTAATTTCCACTGGTCAGTGGTCAGGCAGAATGTATAAGGTTTAGACAGGTTACGGATATTGGTTACGTTGATTATAGTTGATAATTGAACTGCAGTGAATTATGGTAAAGATTGCTGTCTTGTTCATTCATTGAGTTGAATAGTAATGCTAAGTTAACTCTACTTTGTCCTACAAAGGGTTTGCTCGCTAGTCCTAATAAACCCTTTTTTATTTAAAGTAATCTTGTCCTGGTAGTACTTGGCGCCGAAGGTGGACTGGAGGTGGGTAATCACTGGAGTGAGACAGAAGGCCAGTCAAATTCAGCGGCTCTCGCGGGAGTAGCGCTACAGACGTTTGTACATTTTTAGTTTTAAAATAGTACATCTGATGTCTCTGGTCTTCCTTTAACCCTCTGTCAAATGATCTCATCCCACCCTGTCTGCAGGACACAAAACACACACAGACTCTTCTGCCGCTCCATCAATCTTCCTCCACTTCCCCGGATTCAGGAAGTGCACATTTCCCAGAGAAGTGTTAGGTAACCCTTAAAAAGGACACTACACAACCCGTCTGTAACGATAGTCACAGTGAACTCCGTGTACCTGCCTGGACTTGACATTTCTGTTTGGAGGTGTGGGACTGTAGGGTCTGGCTTGTCATTTTATTCCCCAACCCTCTCCCATGCCCAGGTCATCCTGTGCCTATAAGGGTACAGGGTGTCTGTTAGGTGTTAATTTGTTACTAGTAATATCTTTATAGTCTATGTTTATATGTTACCGTTATAATTTCCAATATTGAAACCCTTTCCAGCCTCCCACCCATATAGAATATGTTCTACAGCCAAGACAGGTTTGAGTGGTCATTGACAACCATTGTCGCTGTCAGACTGTTGTGTGTTTGCTGTTATCTACTTTATTCAGATCTTCTTTGTGATTACAATATGTCCCATTGTTTAATGTCTGGATACTAAAATGGGCTATGGCTAGGGACTGGCTCACTTGAGGAGGGAGGGAGGGAACCAGGGTGGCACCTTCCATTGGTCTCTAGGTCCCTCCATGCACTGTATGTGTTTGCTTCTTGTAGTTCATTAAAGTCTTGTTTTACCCCAAAATCTGAGTACTGCCTCATTTCTGGGGAATGCCATCACCGTTCTTTCTTTTGTACCTGTTCTTAAGTTTCAACTAAGGGTTGGATAAGGAACGGGGTTGGTGGGAGAAACGGATGTCCGGCAAGGGAGCGGCTTTAGCAGATGTGACCCACTTGGGGTACGGAGTTCTGTTACAATGAGCACTTCAGCTTATTAATGTGATCAGGCTGTGTCGGATGCCTCCTTTCTCCCCTACCTACAGTGCAGTTTGCCCAATATCGCTATTTGAAGTGGAAGAATTTCCTCTGCCCACACAGCTGTCATCAGCAGACAGGATATTCAAAATTCCTGTTTCAAGGAACAATGATGTCATCCTGTCTCTCCAAGACCTCGCAGCACCAAGCATTTGGGGAGAAAGCCGACGTGATCTGGTGCTGTGAGTCCAAGAGCTGTGTTCAAAGCACCCATCCATCACTTTGCACAGAAGCTTGCATATTTTGCATGTGAAAAGTATGCAAGATATGCAATTTGTGTAGCATGTGTAGGAATGTTATTGACGCTACGCAAATTGAAGCTCCAGTGACTTCCGGATTTCGGAAGCTCTAAGTGGAAGAGGAGGAGGAGGAGCAGCGCACGTCAAGGTAAAAAAGAGGAGTATTTAGCTTTGACAAAAAAAAAAAAAAAAAGCCAGATGAAACAAGCCTAGGTCACATTTCTCAATTTCTTTTGTGGCGGATCTACACAGTTGTGATCTTCCAGATCTGAAGGGGCACATCTAGTATTTGGTTTTATTGCGGATATGGTTTCTGTTTCATTTTGGACCTATGTGGAGGCGCCTTGCAGTTTCCTATACAAGTTGTTAATTATCAAAAGAGTGTTCCTTTACAAACGTATCAATAGGTAAAAAAAAAAAAAAAAACACAAAGAGTGAAATTAAGCGTCTGCTCTGGGAACCTCGTAAAGAAACATTGGTGAATTCAGATGGATTAACTGACATTTCTTTTTCAGATTATCCAAATCAACACTAAGAAGCGCAACTTGCACCTTACAGCAGTGTTACACAAATTGGCATTTGTTGCACAGAGCTCAGAATGATGACTTTCCTGCTGTAAAAATAGAAAAATTATTTTGATACACAGCAAATGTAGAGCGCAACCTGCATTGATTTCATCCATGTAAATCAAGACCAACACAGCCTGACATATTAGGCATTTAAATATTAATTTGCAATCTAATAGCATCCTTCATTGATCATACCGGTGCCTTCTTTGGCCACGAGTCCTGTGGCCATAGCCACAGAAGCTGGATTGACTGTGCTGTCCCTCTTTTTGGAGGTGAGGCTGTTGCAGTATTCCCAGCGTTTCTGCTGTAGTTCTTGCAGCCAGTACGTCATGGTGCGCCTACTAGGAGCCTGGTTACATTGAGAGAAGAAAGAGGAGAGGTCAGCGCACCGACAACGTGGAAGATGACGGACACCCATGTTCCAGACATTGAACTCATGAGCTGCAGGAACACTTAAAAGTTCATTTTCAGACGTCCCAGAGCATAGTGTTTGGTTTTAGTTTAACAACTACTGTACACCCCTTTAACACGATACATTTAGTAATATATTAACAGGCAAATATCCGCTGATAACAGCTCCGAGCAGCCCGCTGGGTCTCATGTTTACTGATCAATCTTTGCCTTGTGCCAGGCACTACCTGGGTATATTCCAGCGCAGGCCAGCCATCAGAAATTTTGGGGCCCCTTACTGACCCTCAGAATGCACCCCCCCCCACGATCCCCCTCTTCCCACAGGAAATCAATATTTACTGTGAATCGTGGTCACATTACAGAGTGTTTGTCCCAATATCTTAAAAATCACCCATATTGCTCGCACAACAGCACATTTAACATAAAAAATATCTATCTGGCTCAAATAATTTAAGACAGTATGAAATTCAAATGGTGATTAAAAAATAATATGAATAAAGAATGTATTAGAGTGTTGCTCCCAATACCTTAAAAAAAATCACATAAAATGTGTATTCGTACAAACAATGTAGCATAAAAGTATAATTATATTATTCCACTGGTTTAGCATAGAGCGCCACAGCAATAGAACTCACAGTAATGTGCACTGTGATAAGCATATCAGAGCACCACAGCAATAGAACTCACAGTAATGTGCACTGTGATAAGCATATCAGAGCACCACAGCAATAGAACTCTCACAGTAAAGGCAGCAAGTATGAACGTACACAGGATCCAAAGCAATAGACCTCTAGCGGTAAAGGCTGTAAGTATGAACGTACACAGGAATCACAGCAATAGACTTAACGGTATAGGCAGGGGTCTCTCCTTTATCATGTCCATCTCCCCACCCCCATACCCACTGTTACCATTTCATTAATCCCCACACTCTTTTCTTTTCATATCATTAAACACCCCCACCTCTTTTCACCCCGACCCCCACACACACTGTTTTCATTTAATTTAACACCCCCATGCCCACTCTTTTCCTTTCACTAACACCCCCCCCCGTTTGAACCAGGGGGCGCCACTGGGTCCTGAGCCACCTCTCCTCCTTCAGCATCCCATGGCGTTACTTCTTCCTCTTAAAAGGGTGATTTCAGTTGGTTTCTTTTTTTTTTAATTAAACCTTAACTTTAGGCCAGGGGCGGATCCAGACACAGGTTTCGGAGGGGGGGGGCATTCTACCAGTTTTGGCCAAGAGCTGTTGTGGGGTTCGCAGTGACAGGCAGATATATATATATATATATATAACCCCCAGTTCACATGGGTACATTTGCCCCCCCCAGTTCACATGGGTATATTTGCACCCCAGTTCACATGGGTATATTTGCCCCCTGCAACTCACCTATTTGCCCCCATCCGCCTCTGCTTTAGGCCACAGGCCTCGTAGGTGGTTTTGCGGCCTACATTAGCCCAGCTGCCGGTGAGCAGGGCCTCCATCTTGGAGGCCCTGCTCGCCGGCGGCTGGGCTAATGTAGACCGAAGAACCTCCTCCGAGGCCGGCGGCCTAAATCTAACAAGGTTGCTGCCGGCGAGCAGGGCCTCCAAGATGGCCACCGGTGGGCCCCCTCTGATGATGTCAGAGTGGGCCCGCCGAACGTCTGTAGCCTTCAGACGTTTGGCGGGCCCTCTCTGACATGACATCAGAGGGGGCCTGCCGGCGGCCATCTTTGAGGCCCTGTTCGCTGGCGGCTGGGATAATGTAGGCCACAGAACCTCCTCCGATGCCTGCGGCCTAAATTTAACAAGGTTGCCGCCGGCGGTGGGCCCCCCCCTGTCCCTGGGCCCCTTACACTAGCATGGGCTGTAATGCCCTGATGGCGGCCCTGTTCCAGTGTAGAAATACAGTAACAAGGCAAGAAACTAAAGGCCGTGGCACATTAATAGGTACAAACAGGGCTTTTTTTCAGGGAGTACTAGCCGGTACTCCGTACTGGCACCTCACCACCAGTCCGAACTAACAGGATAGAGCATGATGCTCCTCCTGCAGTGTCAGGCATAGAATCGGAAGCGCTCGGCAGCTCATATTGCTCCTGAACGCTTCCGATTGTCAGGAGTGTATGAAGGGACCAATAACCCCCCTCTTCTCCCAGTAAGTGACAAGGGAGGGCTGGTTAAATAAAATCTCCCCTCCGTTTCTACAGTGCCCCAGCTCTGGCAGATGTGTGTAAACATGCTGCACCCCCTCTCTCTCTGCAGCCGCTAAAACTTTGAACAGCATGGAGAGGGGGGTGCGGCATATCTACACACACCTGCCAGAGCTGCGGATTGTCAGGCAAGCGGTGTGATCAGAGGAGCTGGCACGGTAAGGTGGTAAAGGTAGCCACCTAGGAACGCAAGACCAGGAGGGGGGGGTGCAAAAAACAAAATTATTTGAATTCCTGGTCCCTTGCCTCGATAGTGATCCAAATTGTAAACTATCTGCATGGCGCTGTGTCCCTGCTGCTCCTCCTCTAAGATGCAGCCGGTGCCCAGCGAGCTGCATTGTTATGCCAGGTCAGAGAGCAGACTACCCCGCGGTGCTGGATATGGAAGCCTGCGCTCTCTCCTCCTTGCTGGTGCCTGGCCCCCTCTGATGATGTCAAGAGGAGGGCATGCCAAAAGAAGTCTACCCTGCTGCCTTACCCCCAGCCTCCCCACAAGTTCCAGACAGTGTGTGGTGCACCCTGGAAGGTGAGAAGGTGGAAATTTAAGTCCTGGCTGCATTGCTCTGCAGGGACTCAGTGACAGGCAGACCTCAGAACAAAAGAAAAAAGCTGCTGCTGCGGCTTCCAAACACACTTCAAAGCAGCATTTAAAAATATCAGCCCTGGCAACACAGTCATGTTCACATGGTCCTGCTGTTACCACCATGTGGGGTGTGCTCAAGATCAAACACCCTCTCATTGGAGTCCCCCAATATTATTCAAACAGTACTTGGTGGATAGTGCAGTTTCATTGCTGTGGAGCTCATACACACTGCGCATTACTGTGAAGCTCATACACACTCAGCAAAACTGCGTGTTTCATTGCTGTGGTGTTCACAAATGGTAGGGGATTATCCACTCAGTGCCAGCATTGCAAAAGAAACAAAAAACAGCTAACTGCACTGCAATAAAGCCTTTTCTTGCAACAGAGGCACTTAGTTGTAGTTCATTTAAAGGAACACAGTATTAAAAAATATGGTTCCCTTTTATAGTGTCTTCCTTTAAGTGAGCTACAACTATTGTTTATTAGGACATGAAAATAGTCATAATAATCAGTTTTTCCCCGGACGTGAGAGTACCCCACCTATTTTTCCAGAAAAAAAAAAGCACTGGGTACAAGAATTAGCGAGAAAAAAAATATGACTCAACAACCCACGCAGCAGGGGAATAAGGACATGTTAGAATCTGCTCATTCGTGTTTTTTTGAGAAGTTCTGTCGCCCACCACCAGTGAAATAAAACAATCTCCATATTATGGTGATGGACAGTCTAATGATCGATCAAAGGGGTGCTCTGATTTAAATATGGGAATCTCCCCATTTATACATCACAAAGGATAATGATAGCAAATTAATACACTGGGGGCACGATTTCCTAGTTGGCGCTAATGTAGCGTATCGATATGCAATCGTTAGAAGTTTAAAGGTCTGGCATCGAGATTCCAATCCTGATGCTACACCCTGGTGAAATCAGTTAGCGTTTCGCACCCTGCGCGAGCTTACTGTACTTTGTGCACCCTATCCCTAACACGGGGAGCGCAATCATGTTTCGATAAGTGAGGTAATGCAAATGCAGCAAATTACCATCGGGATGCGGAGAGCCAACAGCTAGCACAGCCTAAAAGCTGGTGTTAAAAGGAATCTGCAATTGCAAAATCATTAACCTTCCTGGCGGTCCGATTCTGACATATTTTATATGTCAGAATCTGTCCTATTTATTTTGGCCCCCTAGCGGTATATGTGTGGCTCGGGGGTTAACTTTCAATACTGAAAGCGGTATCCCCGAGCCACACTCTGGCCGATACTTACATGTCCTGCGTTCCCTCGCTGTCCCCGCAGTCACACTGCAGCCAATCGCGATGTCACACTTCCTGGTTCGCTCCTCGCGAGAAGAGATCCAAGCAGTGTGAGGGAGCGCAGGACATGTAAGTATACATACCGAGTGTGGCTCAGGGATACCGCTTTCGGTACAAAAAGTTAACCCCGAGTCACACTCGGGAAAACCATCAGGGAGGTCAATGCCCCTAAACACCCCCCCCCCCCCCATATCCCATACTCTACTCTCATTCCGCAGCGAGAAGGATGGCCCGATCCGCCACTACCTCTGGCCGGGAGCAGAGGGAGACTGGGAACAAATGAAAAGGCTTTTTAAATCATGACAATTTTAAACCTTTTCAGATGAATACCCTTCACTTTAAGCTTGTTTTCTCTTACCTAGTCTGTGTCAGTGCCCAAGCCAAAGCGGAAAGATAAGGATCGCAAGCAGAGTCTACAGGCTCCTGAAGAAACTGGATTAACTCCTTGTGAGCAAAAATAAACAAATGAAACTTCCAAAGGCTTTGCTTTACCAGATTGTATTTGTTAATGCATACTTTTTAACCCTTTCCCACAGCGAGTGGGCCTTGAAGGCACACTAGTGACTTAAATGGGACACCTCAGTAATGTCCAGCAGTCGGTGTGCGTGTTGCCCCCGCAGTAGTCGGCAAGCGGGGCGTACTAGAACGTCCCGTCAGCGATAACTCCCGCTCACTGGGCACAACCCACCCAGGGGCAAACGGCTAAAGCTACCATGGACGGACTGGCTGACTTGGAGGGGGAAAAAAAATAAATCTGAGTATCGCAGTGCTGAGTGCACTAACTGCGCTCAGCGACGTAGCCAGACAGGCACAAGAGTGGAAGGACGCTCATCCCAAGGCTAGGGTCAGACGAACGCATTTTTTCACGTCGACCATCAAAAAGTACGTTGATGCATCCGAACGTACTTTTTTTTTTTTCGGAAGACGCGATAGCGGTCATACAGTGCGCAATTTTGGCCGTGATTTTTGACGGAGCTATTAAAAACAAATGGACGTGATGTTAGCCGGACATTAGCAGCGTCTGACGTCTCCTATTCACGCACACACGCCGCTATGCTGACGCAGCGCACTCTGTACGTCAGTACTAGCAGTTCTACGTTCTCGAAAAAATGCGTTCCGTTGCCGCTTGCGTTGCGCGGCCAAACTTTTGTGCGGCCGTACTTTGTATATTGGCCGTCATTTGCTGCTACTGCGGCCGTAATAAAGTGCGGCTGCACGCGCGTTCGTCTGACCCCAGCCTAAATAGGCAGAGAAGAGATTGTAAGCGCCTATGAGCAGGGCCCTCTACACCTCGTCTCCATCATATGTCCGTGTTTCTGTAACGTGTTATTGTAAAGCGCTGCAGAAACTGTTGGCACATAATATTATTATTACAATTAGAAAATGAGGCATCTACTAGCAAAACTGATAAATTGTTTGGGAAAAAAAAAATCTGTAGTTCCAAAGGAAGATGCTCCTGTTGCCATCATTGATGAACCAATGGAATCAGTTCCAGAAGAAGTTATTCTAGATCCTGAAGCAGAATCTAGTGTTGAAATGGGTCTACCAAACGAAGAAGATGCTCTTGAACCTCTGCCTGCCAAAATTCCATCTGGACCAGAAAGAACACCATTAACAGAAGACTACTAAGACTACTAGACTTGCACAAAGCTGGCATTACTATGGAAATGTGTTGGGACTTCCATCCTAACCAGCCAATAGACAACATACCATTTAATGAGAAGGTTGTTTACTACCGAAAAGGCATACAAGGGTCTAATGTTCATAGAAGATGGATTACCTTTAATGATGAGAAAAAAAACAAACAAACACAAAACCAGTGTACATTGTTCTATTTGCTTATTTTATGAGCCGGAAAAGTATAAACAGACTCCAGTTTCAGCGACTGGAGACACATCACAATAAGATTAATGGAACATGAGACATCTCAATGCCATAAACAAGCAAGCGACACTTATTTCCTTAATATGAAAAGAAAATCCATCAAGCACTAATTGTTAAACAGTCAGATGACGCTTAGAAAACAACAAGTACTTAATAGATCGGGTTTTTTTCATCGGAGTTCAAGCACTACCATACAGAAGTGGTCATGATTAGTCTGTGGCCAAAGTGTTGGAGGAGGACCATCTAGAAAATCGTGCTCATTTTCTGGAGACTGAAGCTTCTTGATGACTACAGTCCAGTCCTAAAAGGAGCATTTAACTAATGTTATACAGAAAGCAAAGACACGTGATCCATCAAAAAAAGGGAAGAGGGACGTTTGTAACTTTCTCAGTAAATCTGCAATCAACAAGCTATTTTCTATTATTGGTGACATGTTAAAGGAGGAAATAGTCAAAGAAGTGGAGAATTCTGGACTATTTTCCATTGAAATGGACTCATTGCAAGATGTGTCAGCTCATGATCAGTATGCTATTGTTAGGTATGTTGCCTAGTGAGAAGGTGAAGAAAAGATTATTGCGTTTAATCTCTGTTGAAGACTCAAGTAGTAGAAACATACATGCCTTACTCAGGGAATCACTGTCAGCGACTGGGCTCAATCTTGAAAAGTGCATTGGCGATTCTTTTGACAGAGCGGCTAATCTGAGCAGAATCTACACAGGTTTGCAGGCGTTGATGAAGGAAGTTCGCCCTACACATATTGACACATGCAGGGTTAAGATCCAAATTGTGGCCGAAAGGTAACCGAACAGTGAAATTCAGCGTACGCTTACCTTTCCTGGCCATTCGGCTATTCAGAGAGCAGGCAGTTCGCCAAATCCTGGCGCGTTGCCTGCACATACGGTGCCTGTTTGAGGGCAGTGAAATCCCCATAGAGGAGCAATGCTTCGGCTATTCAGAGAACAAAAACCAGCAGTGAAAAGTTGCCGAATTGACCTGCTGTTCGGTGGTTTCATTCAACAGGTTTATTCAGGCGAATCCCATAGGCTTCAATGATAAAAATATTCCCGTTTTAATCCAATATCTAATAAACCATTCACTAGACTTTTTACTGCAGAATATTCTATTTATAGATTTTTTGGGATCTTTCAAGCGTTTTTCAGGATTTTTTTGTGAAAAAATATTTTCCGTTTTTTCTTTTTTCTGTAACAAACCTTTTATCATTCATTGGATCTTATATGTAAATTTCAGACATTTTCGTTCAGTAGTTTCTTTGCAAACAGCGTTTCACTTTTCAAACATTCAAGCATACTGTTTTTTTTTTTTCACTCCATTTGTCTGCGGTGTCGGCTTTTTCCGGCGGCTGCTCTGTGCTGTGAATGGCGGCTGCTCAGGTTTCTCCGGCGTGTTCAGCGGGGTTAATACAGATGTTTTTGCGGGTTTCGGTGTGCCTTCGCCGGGTTTTGCAGTGAGTGTTTTGTCTTGTTTGTGGCGGCTTTTCCCTGCACTACGACGGCCCTGTGGTGCTTTCTGAATACACCGCAGGGTCACCGAAATGGGATCGCCAAATCACACCGAATTCAAGAGAACGAAAAGTCACCGAACGTGCGGTGACTTCAATTCTCTTTGAATAACCATGGTGTTATGCACATGTCCTCACTTGGTTAGTGGAGATGCAAGTACTGTACAGTTTGTGTTCAAAATTATTCAACCCCACTGAAATTGAGTGTTTTGCCAGTTTGACATTGATTTTGATCATTCAGTCATCTTGCTTACAATTAATCAAAGAGGCACATGTAGGTCAGACAAATATAACATAACATTTATAATGAATAGCACAAATGTCTTTTCTGTGCTCAACATCATTATCAGTTTTATTCAACCCCCAAGTGACATTCAATCTTAGTACTTAGTACAACACCTTTTACAGTTATAACAGCTTTTAAACGTGAAGCATAGCTTGACACAAGTGTCTTGCAGCGATCTACGGGTATCTTTGCCATTCGTCATGGGCAAAAGCCTCCAGTTCAGTCACATTCTTAGGCTTGCGACTGCAACTGCTTTCTTTAAGTCCACCAGAGGTTCTCAATCGGATTTAAGTCAGGTGACTGCGATGGCCACTCCAAAATGTTCCAGCCTTTAATCTGCAACCATGCTCTAGTGGACTTGGAGGTATGCTTGGGATCATTGTCCTGTTGAAAGGTCCAACGTCTCCCAGCCTCAGGTTTGTGACGGACTGCATCACATTGTCATCCAATATCTCCTGGTACTGAGAGAATTCATGGTACCTTGCACACGCTGAAGCTTCCCTGTACCTGCAGAAGCAAAACAGCCCCAAAGCATAATTGACCCCCCGCCATGCTTCACAGTAGGCAAGGTGTTCTTTTCTTCATAGCCTTGTTCTTCCTCCTCCAAACATAGCGTTGTTCCATGGGCCCAAACAGTTCTAATTTGTTTCATCAGTCCACAGAACACTATCCCAAAACTTCTGTGGTTGTCCACATGACTTTTGCATACTGCAGTCGACTCTTCTTATTCTTTGGAGACAGCAGGGGGTGCGCCTGGGAGTTCTGGCATGGAGGCCTTCATTACGCAGTGTGTGCCGTATTGTCTGAGCTGAAACTTCAGTACCCACATCTGACAAATCTTTTCTCAGTTCCTCAGCAGTCACACGGGGACTTTTCTCCACTCTACGCTTCAGGTAGCGCACAGCAGTTGAAGTCAGCATCTTCTTTCTGCCACGACCAGGAGCGTTTCAACAGTGCCCTTTGCCTTGAATTTGCAAATGATGCTACTATGGTCTCTCTTGGTATGTTTAACATCTTTGCAATCTTCTTATAGCCATTGCCCTTCCTGTGAAGAGTAATCACCTCTTCTCTTGTCTTCCTGGACCATTCTCTTGACTTCACCATGTTTGTAACCACACCAGTAAATGTCTAGAAGGAGCTGAGTATCACAGTCATTTTAAAGCTGCTAATTGGTGCTTATTATGCTTTATTGCTGCTCCGTGACATCCACAGGTGTTTTCAATACCTGATTGAAAACACTTGAATGAACCTCTGTTCTTCAGAGTGGTAGTCTTTAAGGGTTGAATAATTGTGTCAATGAAGAATTCGCAAAAGAAACATTTACTACTGTATTACAAAACCATTGATGTCATTTTAGTTGCATATGGTTCTTTAAAAAGTCCTTGTAGGATTTTTCTGAATACAATTACAAATGTACACTAAATTCCCTAAAACCCTTTACAGCATTGGGGGTTGAATAATTTTGAACACAACTGTATGTGTTCCAGCAGGCAGCCCAATTGGCTTTCGTAACCCATCAACATTCTTCAATGAGTTAAACAAAAGGATGAAACTCTGGGAAGACCGGCAGCTCTAAAAAAGCTGGATCATATTGGAAAAACAAGGTGGTCAAGCAGAGCTAGAGAACTTTGAAAAATATTTGGAAGTTTTGATGATCACTCCAACGAATTACGTTCACGCCTTGTTCTAACCTTGAAAGAAGTAAACGAATTACCATTTTTTCGAACCTCTGTTCGCCATGAAGCTCTGAAATTAAGGGAAAATCTTTGCAAGTTTGAAACCATCCTGGTAGCTTTTACTTTTGAGTACTTCACATCACTACCACAGTATCAGATTATTTGCAAACCACAGGCCTTTATTTCATCCATTCGAATAAAAGCTTTCCTGAACTAAGATCAACAAGAACTGCAGAAGATACCGACACCAGGAAAAACGTTAAAATCTCATGTTACAATGTTATCCTTGACACGGTTTTGGAAAGTGTGAAGTCTAGGGAGCATTATTACATACTGCCCCCTAAAACGGGGACGTCAACTAGGAAAACCTGCGCCTGCGGGTTTCTCCTTAGCGTCCCCGCTTTAGCTCCATATTACGGTGCAGGTGCTACAGTTGTGTTCAAAATTATTCAACCCCCACTGAAATTGAGTGTTTTGGCCAGTTTGACATTGATTTTGATCATTCAGTCATCTTGCTTACAATTAAATCAAAGAGGCACGTGTAGGTCAGACAAATATAACATAACATTTATAATGAAATAACCACAAATGTCTTTTCTGTGCTCACATCATTATCAGTTTTATTCAACCCCCAAGTGACATTCAATCTTAGTACTTAGTACAACATCCTTTTACAGTTATAACAGCTTTTAAACGTGAAGCATAGCTTGACACAAGTGTCTTGCAGCGATCTACGGGTATCTTCGCCCATTCGTCATGGGCAAAAGCCTCCAGTTCAGTCACATTCTTAGGCTTGCGCACTGCAACTGCTTTAAGTCCCACCAGAGGTTCTCAATCAGATTTAAGTCAGGTGACTGCGATGGCCACTCCAAAATGTTCCAGCCTTTAATCTGCAACCATGCTCTAGTGGACTTTGAGGTATGCTTGGGATCATTGTCCTGTTGAAAGGTCCAACGTCTCCCAAGCCTCAGGTTTGTGACGGACTGCATCACATTGTCATCCAATATCTCCTGGTATTGAAGAGAATTCATGGTACCTTGCACACGCTGAAGCTTCCCTGTACCTGCAGAAGCAAAACAGCCCCAAAGCATGATTGACCCCCCGCCATGCTTCACAGTAGGCAAGGTGTTCTTTTCTTCATAGGCCTTGTTCTTCCTCCTCCAAACATAGCGTTGATCCATGGGCCCAAACAGTTCCAATTTTGTTTCATCCTTTCACAGAACACCATCCCAAAACTTCTGTGGTTTGTCCACATGACTTTTGGCATACTGCAGTCGACTCTTCTTATTCTTTGGAGACAGCAAGGGGGTGCGCCTGGGAGTTCTGGCATGGAGGCCTTCATTACGCAGTGTGCGCCGTATTGTCTGAGCTGAAACTTCAGTACCCACATCTGACAAATCTTTTCTCAGTTCCTCAGCAGTCACACGGGGACTTTTCTCCACTCTACGCTTCAGGTAGCGCACAGCAGTCGAAGTCAGCATCTTCTTTCTGCCACGACCAGGTAGCGTTTCAACAGTGCCCTTTGCCTTGAATTTGCGAATGATGCTTCCTATGGTCTCTCTTGGTATGTTTAACATCTTTGCAATCTTCTTATAGCCATTGCCCTTCCTGTGAAGAGTAATCACCGCTTCTCTTGTCTTCCTGGACCATTCTCTTGACTTCACCATGTTTATAACCACACCAGTAAATGTCTAGAAGGAGCTGAGTATCAGTCATTTTAAAGCTGCCTAATTGGTGCTTATTATGCTTTATTGCTGCTCCGTGACATCCACAGGTGTTTTCAATACCTGATTGAAAACACTTGAATGAACCTCTGTTCTTCAGAGTGGTAGTCTTTAAGGGGTTGAATAATTGTATCAATGAAGAATTCACAAAAGAAACATTTACTACTGTATTACAAAACCAATTGATGTCATTTTAGTTGCATATGGTTCTTTAAAAAGTCTTTGTAGGATTTCATTCTGAATACAATTACAAATGTACACTAAATTCCCTAAAAACCTTTACAGCATTAGGGGTTGAATAATTTTGAACACAACTGTAAATCAGCAGTCTGCCCCATAATGCAGCACTAAGCACTGCCGCGAGCAACCCCTCCATGGAGTCCATAGTACTCCATTGAGGCTTCAATTGCCGGTCACATGACCTGCAGGATCTGGCCTCTCGCAAGATCCTGCAGGTTGGCAGAGTGATCGTGAAGGGAGACTTCCCCCCAGTTCCCCTCTGCTCCCGGTGGCCAGAAGAAGCAGATCGAGCCGCCGATCTTGCCGCAGGAGGAGAGGTGAGAATCTGATTGTTGGGGGGGGGGGGAAGAGATTTTAAGTTGGTGCACTGCTGACTGGTTCTGCAGAAGCGGTATCAGTTAACCATAGCTTGGAGAGGATTAGGGCTGTAACTATTATTTTCATAAAATCAAAAAAATTATTGGCCAACTAAAATCGATTCATCGGATAAAACAAAAACATACGCAAATTGCATACTTTTCACACACAATGTACACATGCACCTGGTCACAGTGATGGAATGATGCTGCGTGCGCAGCTTAAGCGCATGTCTACTTCCTCCCCAAACGAACGCTGCTACAAGCACCCAGGACATACTTGAAAAACGAGAAAAATCTCAAAGTATCCTTCCTGGTAAAATACTTTCTCAAAAAAAAACAAAAAAAAAAAAAACATGCGCTCTGATAGACATGAGGAAGTCACCACAAAATCAGGGTGAGAAAGTGGGGCACTCCACGAAGCCTGACCACTTTAGCTTATTAGAGTGTCCCTTCACAATAATTTCATTAACAAACTGAGTGGGAGGAAGGTCCGGAGGTGGGAGTGAGTTTGGGCAAGGGACGTGACCAGTGTGTGAGAAGGAATGGGTTTGGGCAAAAGACAGGACCAGAGTGTGGGAGGGAGTTTGTGGGAAGGTAACGGACCAAAGGGTAAGAATGCAGTTCCTGACCAAAGCGTAGATGACAGGCTGGCAGGTTGAGGTGGTGGCACAGGATGAAGCACAATCTGAGATGATAACGTTTAACTCAGTCTGACTCTCAGTGTGTAAAGTTTACAAATGGATTAAAATCAACAGCCGATTAGTTAACTAATTGATAATGAAAATAGTAGTCGTTTCAGCCCTAGAGCTGATGCTAACTGCAGCGGGATGTAATTAGCATTAGGATTTTGTAATCCTAACGCTAATTAACTCTTTGCGCTTCCCATGTTAAGCATAGGGAGCTCAAAGTACAGTAACCTCGCACGGAAAAGGTGGTATTATTTTTAACCAGTTAGCATTCTGAATGTAATATGGTGCGCCCGCGTTAGGGCCGCTTAACCTAACGTTAACGCTCACACAGCTGAGCACTAATGTTAGCGTTAAGAAAGTAATAGGGCACTCGATTTTTCAATCATGGAGAACTTTACAAGCAGATTTCTTGTTTGGATCCAAATAATGATGAAACACTGGCTTCTTCGGGACAAAATCCAGTTAAACGTTGTATCAGACGCAGTTACGGAAGAGCAGACCCTGTTGCCCTACGGGAAGAATTACTTTCACTGCGTCCAGTTACAAAACATCCGCAAAGGCCTGTGAGATGAAAGGGATGAAGAGGAGAGTGAAGCTTGGGATTCAGATTTAGAAGAGCAAGACCCCAGCTCTAGCTCTGAGCCATCAACATCCACTCCTGCTATAATGAAGGATTCCTGTAAGAATAGTGTATCCTGTGCTTTCAAATTGCTCTGTCGATACAGACTGTGTTCAGTGGCCACTAAAAATCCGTTTATGGCATAAAAATACCTATTGACTGAGCACGACAGCGTACATGCGAAAAGATCCTTTTCCAAGTTGAAAATCCTGAAGTTCAGATTTAGGCTAGGGTCAGACGAACGCATTTTTCGCGTCGTCCGTGAAAATTGCGTTCAAACGAATTGATGTATTTTTTCACGGAATACGCGATAGCAGTCATACGATGCGCATTTTCAACCGTGATTTTGTACGGATCATCAATAAAACACTTTTTGCGTCTGGAGGTTATGTTGGCCGGACATTAGCAGCGTCTGACGTCTCCTAATCACGCACACACGCCGCTAGCGGACGCAGCGCACTCTGTACGCCAGTACTAGCGGTACCACATTCTCGAAAAAATGCGTTAGTTTTCCGCTTGCGTTGCGTGGCCAAACTTTCGTGCGGCCGTACTTCGTATATTGCCCGTCATTTGCCGCTACTACGGCCGTGATAAAGTGCGGCTGCAAGCGCGTTCGCACTGCGTTCGTCTGACCCCCAGCCTAAGATCATCATTGTCACAGCAAAACCTGGAGTCACTGAGGCTCATTGCTGTAGAAAAACAAGATGCACTAAACCTAAAAAGTGACAAAAATAAAATCACTGACAGGTTTGCCAAGACATCGCCTGAGCTTAGCGCTTTGCTGCGTTTGTGAAGTTCAGGACAAGGTGTGTTAGATTTATTGTTGAAGTGTGTATTATTGTTAGTGGATCTTAAAAAAGGTTTTATTTCACTTGGCTGTATGTTTATAAAACATATATTGTAAAAAAAATAGGACTGTCAAACATGGGATGAAGTACTCCGATGAGGTTTGCATACTTTACAACAAACCTTCGAGCGTTTTCATCTTTTCTTGTGATTTCCCTGTTGCTATGTTTTGAAATTGCTGCTAAAAATTAAGAGAATTGTTGTATTGTCGGCGTTAAAACTTCAATTTTCCATATATTGTTATTAAAATATTTAAATTTTGGAAATGTTCAGTTAATAAGTAGACATTTGTTGCACTTGTTATTAGGGATGCACCGATACCACTTTTTAAAGACCGAGTACGAGTACCGATAACGTTTTAAAAGTACTCACCGATACCGAGTACCAATACTTTTATTTTTGATCATGTGACGCTTTTCAATAAGAACAGACCTCATATAAAAATGCCCCCAGCTCACATGTCACATGGCGATTGCCCCCAGCACACATGGATATTGCCCCCAGCACACATGGATATTGCCCCCAGCACACATGGATATTGCCCCCAGCACACATGGATATTGCCCCAGCTCGAACGCTGGGGAAGCTGGTCGCGTGCATGAAAAGCACACGGCCAGCGTTCCCCTCTGGCTCGCCGTATACTCACCCATCCTGAAGGTCCGGTCGCTTGGCAGTGATGCGATCACGTGGCCGCAACTGTGAATCTGCCTCCAGCCGAGAGGCAGCGTCACAGGAGCGCCCAGTGGCCGCGGGAACGCATCGCTGCCATGCGACCGGACCTTCAGGATGGGTGAGTATACGGCGCGTCGGAGGGGAACGCTGGCCGCGTGCTTTTCATGCACGCAGCCAGCTTCCCCAGCCCCACAGATACCAGCAAGTCGGCCCAGCGCCGGCTCCCGGTATCGGCGGGATGTATCGGGCCGTTTGCACGAGTAACAAGAACTCGTGCAAACGGCAATATCGGCACCGATACTAGTATCGGTGCATCCCTACTAGTTATATTTTGTTAACAGACTTAAAAGTTTATTTTGTAAATGTACCTCTACCTATAATAATAATAAGAGTTTATTTCTACTTTAAAATGTATTTTTCTGTGTTTTCTTAATAAAAGAGAGATTTTGAAAATGGTGTAGAGAAATAAGTTAACACAAATATGTGGGTGAGGCTTAACCCTTTCCCTGCTGAGACATTTCACGCCTGTGTGCTGAGCTCATTTTTACCAGTTTCGCTCATCATGTTTAACTGCGTTTTGAAGCCTTATTTTATTATATGACCCAGACATATTATATATCGTTCTTTCCGGCAGATTCATAATATATCATTATTATATGTATACGTCATGTCCTGTCTGTATATCATAACAAAAAATGCAATATAATTTAAATTTTCAATAATTTACAACGCGTAAAGTATTTTTTTTCACATTTTAACATGCGAGCGTTTGCGGTTATATTTTCTATCGGTTGCGCTTGTTAAAAAAAATTGAAATGGGGACTCGTTACATTTTTTGGGGGAGGGGAAATCACGTGATTTTTAACAAACGCACTCCATACAAAAATCGTTAGTGCAGCATCATTGTTCACATTAGAATTGAAATGGGTACAATATTGCTGCATTAACAAAACAAAACAAAAAAAAAAGCGGTTTGTTTTTTTTATTTACATTTTTTTTTGTAACGTTTAAGATGGTCATGTTTGGTATTGTTGGAAAGGCCATGCCCTGGCCGATCCAACGATACCAAACATTAACCCCTAGCTGCCACGGATCGGGAGATAGGGGGGGGTTCCAATGAACCCCCTATCTCCACCATTGGTGGCAGCTAGGGGTTAACTCTAAAACTGACATCATCGCGCTATGCACGATGATGCCATTCGTCAGAGGGATATCCCGGAAGCTTGGCCGACATCCATGATGTCGGCCAGCTCCGGGAGAGGATCACGATCTGGCGCCGAATCGTGATCCGTCCCCCAAGGAGGTTAAAGCCAGGCACCGTTTGGAAGGGCAGGCTGTGCCCTTCCAAACGATGTCTGCGTTTAATCGCTGGCCCCTGGCAGTCATGAGGGAGAGAGGTCTGAAGGACCTCCCCCCTCCCTTTCAGGCACCTCCTCCGCACTCGCGGGGGGGCGCCTGAAATAGATGTCATTGCGCTAGCGCGATGACATCTATTGTCCCCACCGGGGTCCCGGAGTGCCGGGCTGACATCCAAGATGTCAGCCCGCACTGGGGGCAGGGGGGGCTCAGCAATCGGCTGGAATCCCAGCTGATTGCTGCCTCCTGCGCTAGGACGCACTTGGTTGGAAACGCTGAGCGCGTCCTCCGCAGCCAAGTGGTTAAAGTGGGCATGGTTTGTGGGTGGGTGTAGCACAAGGAGCCCCATAATCTCCTATTACCCACCGGCCCATGAGTTGTCAGTCCACACCTGAAAGCTACCAAACTGCCCCTTTACAGTGTATAACAGTGGCTCCCAACTCCGGTCCTCAGGTCCCCCCAACAGGCCAGGTTTTAAGGATCACCTTGGGGAAATGCAGACTGAATCCTGCAATCACCGAGCAGCAAATCATATCACCTGTGCTGTGCTTGACATATCCGGCAAACCTGGCCTGTTATGGGTACTTGAGGACCAGGGTTGGGAACCATTGGCTTATCTGGTCATGATGGCTAGAGTCCATTGATTCTAAAGTGACGGTGCTTGCCAAGTCCTATGTATGGTTGCCCTTGTAGCATGACAGCCTCTTGGTATAAGGTTTTAATACAGCCAGCAGTCATAGTTGCCACTCTATTGGGCAGTGATGTCAAACCTTGGCACCCCAGACATTTTTGGTGCCAAGATTCACCATTACTGCTATAGGGATTATTCACTAACTGGTGCATTTTACAGCAAATCCTATCACCTGTACTGTGATTCACACATCTTGCAAACCTGGCCTGTTAGGGGGACCTGAGGACCAAGGATGGGAAATACTGGTGTATAAGATAGGACGGCAAGTGATTTTCAGATGCCTTCTACACCTTTCTTTAGAGCGAGTACTGGGTTTATGAAGAGCTATACTTTTACATTTACTATGTGCCCTACCAGGTATAACGCGTTCGGCGTGCATAGACCTTGTTTAAGGGTGTGCATTATTACTTGCAAACCAAATGATCACAAATGGTAACTTTTCATGTTTTTGATCATGAAACAAGCAGGAAACCTTTAAGTAACTGTAGCAATTAGCCGAGCCGGCACACCTCTGTGCGCGCTTGTGACGCCTTGTAAGTCATTACAAAACTTGAATATGCAAATTTTAGACCGGTCAGTGCTCACATGGTGTGCGCAGACAACACTACATGCGTCAAACCATTTGCCAAGTCTAAAGGCCACTGGCAGTGACGGACCCAAAATTTTGCATCTTAAAAAAAAAAAAAAAAGACACCCAGCACCCTAATTTTATGTGTAAGATACAGAGGGGACCAAGTAAGAGTATATTAATCATGTAAAAATAAATATTGAGTTGTCTATTGGTACAAAGCTGTAGAGCAGAAGTCAGCAACTTGTCCCTCAATGGATTGGCACTACATTTCAACAGAAAATGGCTAAACTGTTGCACGCTAACGTATACAATTCAAAGCTATGGTGCTTCAATACACACAGACTGACCCATAAACATCTGCAAGAATCTACAACGATGATTATTATTGTTGGCACTACATCTCCCCCATGAGGCTTAGACCAGTGTGCCTCAAATCCGGTCCTCAAGTCCCCTAATAGGCCAGGTTTGCCGGATATGTGAAGCACAGCACAGGTGATATAGGATACGTTGCTCAGTGATTGCAGGATTCAGTCTGCATTTCCCCAAGGTAACCGTTACAACTAGGAGTAGTTGAGGACCGGATTTGAGAAACGTTGGCTTTGAAAACCTGATGAGTAGCTGAGCATCATGGGAGATGTAGTTCTAAAACCTCTGGAGGGCCAAGGTTGCCAAGCCCTGCTGTAGATGACAAACAGGGACCAGTTCAAGAGTCTCCCAGCTTTACATGTTTAATAAAATGTTATATCTTGCCCTGAACCTCCAGTTAAAGATAAAAACTAAAATTAAATCTCTGAATTATTTACTTACGCTTTCACTCTCCCACATAATCACAAAGAAAATATTCATCTTGCAACACACAGGATGTGGGACGGTCACGTCGCTGGGACTTTACTGGATTCCTGTAAACCTTTTGTACTGTTTCTTGCTTCTCTATCTCCTATATCAGGGGTCGGCAACCTTGGGCCTCAAGATGTTGTGGAACCACATTTCCCATGATGCTCAATCTAATGAGTCTCTGGGCATCGTGGGAAATGTAGTTCCAAAACAGCTGGAAGGCCAAGGTCGCTGCCGACCCTTGCCCTAAATAGTTCGGTCCTATTCCTTTCAGTTTCATATTTTCATATTTAAAAAAAACATTGTCCAGACCGGCAAGCCTCAAAGCAAGGCTGTCAAATTCCAGCCCCACAGACGTTCCTGAACTACAATTCCCATCAGAATGGATCCTAAAAACAGAGAATTGGGCAGGTTATATGGTGAAGAGTCAAATGTTATGGAGGAATATGCGACCCAGGTACAGCTAAACAAAGGAACCCGTACCAGTATCCAATTCAAAGAAATACAATATAAATACAAAGACGTAAATCGTGGCTCAGCAGCCTTGGTCCTCCTGATGTTTTGGAACTATATCTCTCACAATGCTTAGTCATGGGAAATGTAGTTCCAAAACATCTGGAGGGCCAAGGCTGTGGACCCCTCATGTAGATATCAGACAATATTTACAATACTCTGAGTCCTCTGAAGTAAACGAATGAGGATAAGAGCGAGTGTTACATATTATATATAATTTCCATCATTTATCAGCAAAGTATAAGCTTGGCCATTTACCCGGAGGATGGACACCCTTCCAGAGCTGTGGATCTCAAACTGCCCCTCCTCCGCCTCCATGTCATAGCTAAAGGAGGCATCCCCAATATCTATGTGCCCCATGGGCTGGGCATCCTGCTGGCTTTTGAAGTAGTAGAGATGGCACCTCCGCGGATCCAGCACGAACCAGCGGTTCTTGAAGCTCCTCAGGGGTCCCTTGCCAGAGAGTTTGGTCAAGTAGCCACAGAGTCTGGGCGGCTGCTCCTTGGCGACTTCTACAGGTGTGCTGAAGCTTATGAGGTCCTCAGAAACAGAGTCATTCTGGTTGGTTTTCGTTTCTTCAACCCCAGGCATCTCAACAAACCCAATGTGGACACTCTCCATCTAAAGCCACATCTTCCCACCAATCGCCTCTCCAAATGACATTGCTTTTGGCTTGAACTGGGCTCTCCTTCACAAATACACTGTTCCTCTTCAGGACTGGAAGTTCAGCTGCTTCATGCAAGGCCATCAAAGAGGTCCAAGGTCTCCATAGCTCCTCTGGATACAATGTATCTGTGGAAGGTCTCTGAGGGTTCCAAAGATGTTCTCATTTAACAAAGCCCAGGCTGATGCTCAGTTCCAAGACCTTTCATTGCAAGTAATGTTTCAGTGGCAGATCAAAATGTGTCTCCAAGGATAAAAGTCAGTTTCCTGCCCAGACATGCCAGACTAGCACCATACAACATGCATTCTGCTGCACTAACCCCTCCTAACACTTTATATCCTGCCTTGCTCTCACAGTCTCCTTTGCACATGTGACCACACTACATTTCCCCTGAAGCCTTTGCTCACCACACTGCACACTCACCCCCTCTCTCCTTGCACACTCACCCCCTCTCTCCTTGCACACTCACCCCCTCTCTCCTTGCACACTCACCCCCTCTCTCCTTGCACACTCACCCCCTCTCTCCTTGCACACTCACTCAGGGTGTTACCACGACATGCAAAGCTGGACTGCATGAACCAGAGGTCCACCTTCCTGCCCTGGCTCATGCCTCTAACTCACCCCCTCCTATACCTCATAAAACACCCTCATCTTTCTGAGTGCAAAACTCTCTGCACAGCCCGAGTCTTCTTCCTCAGTGAAAAAACCCATGACTGCAAGCCGCCGCCGAGCATCAAGGGATTTGCAGTGTTTCCGAGCGGCCAGCAGGCGAAGCACTCTGGCGACAGAACTACATTTCCCGGCATGCACCCAGAAAGCCACCAATAAACCATCTTTACTTGAGGGAGGCGTGCCATTTCCCCTTTTTCTAAATAAATATATTAAAGCTGTTTCCACCCAGAGTTTACAAGGCAGATGACTGCCACGTATATTCTGAGGAAACAGGGGTTTTATGCTGTTACTACTGTTGTATTATGTGCAGCAATTAATATCACACTTTATATAGCCTGTAAACAATAATATTGGGGATATTTACTGAGAGCCATTATCTCTCTCTCTCTCTCTATTTTTTTCTTCTTTAATATTCCTCACAGAATCATATTTACTGGATTACAGAATACCATTGTTTTAAACATATCATTTTATATGTTCTCCTCTTTCCATAATAGGCTTTGAATATATACAGGGCGGCACATATAGATCAGAGTCCAAAGTTGTGCTATAAGTCTTTAAAAAATGGAAAATAATGAGAGTTTCAAGAAATGTACCTCCTCTTAGGTTGAGCACATCCCATCACAGCAAGTGCTAGAAGAGGCCAATGTTTTTTTCTGTTAGTCACATGTCCATAGGGTGCTGCGTGTTGTTGCTAGTAACGCATCTGGAATTTGCATCACCAATGTCTTGGATCCCAATTCGTAATGTTATACGCTCAGGCAGGGGTCAGCTACCTTGGCCCTTTACATGCTTTGGAACTGCGTCACACTTGGTGCTCAGCTACTCATTAGCTGGGTAGAGCCTCATGGGAGATGTAGTTCCAAAACATCTGGATGGCCAAGGATGCTGAGCCCTGCGCTAAGGTGTTAGGCATACAGGGTTGGTTACGGTACACTCGTTCCCTCAGCTAGCCTGCAAAAATAAATCTGGGCTGGTAAGATCGGAAGACTGTGGTGGTCAGCAGGGCTGGATTTATAACTAGGCAGAGTAGGCAGGTGCCTACAGGCTGCTGCCACAAGGAGACGCCTTGCTCTGTAAAAAAATTATAGAAAAAAAAAATCAAAGTCATTTAGACCACTGTATCTCAAGAGCCGTAAGGGCTAGAGGGACATATGAGGCATCATTGGAAAGGTCAGTTTATGGCCTTTCCAGTGATATCAAATAAAACCAGGTTAGATTTATGTAAAAATAAAATACTATTTTTCTCTTTATTTTCTTTTTCTAACGCAGCACTATTATTCAGTTTATAATTATAAAGTGACCAGTAATGCTGCGCTAACTCACCTTCTCATTTCCCACACTGCCAGCAAGTGTGGTGCTGATGATGCAATGCATTGTTTCATCAGCAACCTAGACCGTGGCGCTGCAGTGAGGAGAGCCAGGGAGACTTTGGATCCTGAATCTCTGAATTGTACACCTCACAAGGTTAGGTACTAGCCGTTATTTGATCCATACCTTATTGTTGTCAGCAGTGCACCAACACCATTTTGGAGATTGATCAGTGTACCATAAGACCCCCATAGGCGTGTATTCAAGAGTCCTCTCCTGGCTCCAGGAATGTGAGTGCAACTGTTTGGAAGAAATTGCCACCATACTTGTTGAAGGCTTCACAATATATGTGTCTTTTGTTTCTATATAGATTTCTGTAAATTTTCTTCCTCAAGAGTTTTGCATACAGCTGTATTTGGAGACTTATTTCTAGTGTGAGTTAGTGTGTGACAATATCACCCTGTATTACTGTAAAAAAGCTGCAAGGAGCAGCCCACACCTTCATTGAAACAATAAGCTCAAAAAACTTTACTGCTGCATTACAGGACAGCGGGCAGAATACAGGGAGAGCTCTGGGGTAAATCGCTGCTATACAGGAATACAATTCAGGGGGTTATAATGCCTGAAAATCCCTGTACAGCACAGATACAAGGTGTTACTGTAATTTCCATATACAGGTATTGTGCCACATACAGATATTTTGTTCTATTTGGTATTTTTTTGGAAGCTGCATTGCTATTAATCTCATTAAGATCTCTACAAATCGCCACAAGCAGGAGATCTGTCCATTTTTATTATTTATCTTTTACGCTTACCTTATTTGTCACAAAGGCCGGTTCTGCCTATATGTTGATTCCATTAGTAATTGTGCAAGAGGTAGTGCCAGTTTAGAACCTTTCATCCTACCAACATATCAGTAAATGATAAAAGACATGAAAAAATAAGGACATGTACTCTATTTTATTCTTTTAACTATCTCATCTCAGAATATCAATCTCTATGCACAATTTCCATTTTCCCTATAATCATTTGTTAACTGCGGATCTATTGTTTCAAATAAATGTTATGATAGTATGTTTTTTTTTACAAATTGTTTTTAGTATGTTATTTTTTTGCATTCTAGTGAAGGGGTTAACATCAAGTAAGTTCAAGAACTGACATGGTGTGATTTGTTTTGGTTGTAATTTGTTGAGTGTCCTCTAGAGGGAGCTCACGTTGTAATGAAATACAGTTGCTTATTATAATGCAACATAATAACCCCACCACCTTTGAATTTCAATATCCTGAAACGCTGTGCGTGGCCATTTGGCCGTGCAATCAAAAGTGTCATTCCTAAAGTCTTATCCTTTTCTCACCCTAGGTAACATTTTTAGTTCCTGCCAAGTTCTAATTTCCAATTAGAAATCCAATTTGTTAGCCCGGGGTCAGACGAGCGTTTTGCAGAGCGTAAGGAACCTCCGTGAGAGTGGACTTTCCTTCCACTCTGACGCCCGTCTGGCCACCTCGCTGAGCGCAGTTAGTGCGCTCAGCGCTGCAAGGCTCGATTCTCCTATGGAGGTCGCGCTTTTTCAGCCCCGAAAGCGATTCGTCGTGCTTCGACGGGGAGGCTTTCAGAACGTCCGCAGAACGCTCGCTATACAAACCCAACACCTCCAGCTCTGTTCTACACCTGACTTTATTGTTTAGAAGGATTTAAAGCAGCAAACTGTTTTCCATAGGCTTCAGGTTTAACTCATCCTGAATTTTTTTGTTATGAACAAACCCTGGTATAGTTTACAGCAGGGGGTCAGCAACCCTTACACTCTAGGAGGGGTATTAATAAAGCACTGAAACTTCCGTGAAATTTCGGTGTTTTCTCGTTTGGTGCGCTTCACTGCTTGTCGGAGATTCCAGTTTGCCGACCCTGCAGTGAATTCACTATTCACACCAGGGCCCCGAAGTGTGCCAAAAGTGGAGCCGACGTACCGCGCCAGACACCGCCGAATTGCAGGAAAAAAAAAACGTAACTCTGCTTTTCTTTTAAAGGTGTTTAAAACAATGAAAATGTGTGGAAATAATAAAAAAAAGGTCCTAAAAAAGGTGACGAAAAGGTCTGTTACAGAATATAAAAAAAAGCCATTAAAAAATCCAAAACAATTCAAAGAAATAAACAAATAAGACTGTTTGCTGGAAATGAATAGAATAAACGATTGAATAAAAAAAAAGAATAAAAACAATATTATTTTTTTAAATTCCTTTGGGATTCGCCTGTTTAACCCTTCACTACCGAGATTGATATATCTCAGGCTTCAAAGGCACCATCTGGTGCCACGATAGCGAGATCTGCTGATCTGCAGCCCAAAAGCAAATGCAATTCATTTGCTACAAACTAATTTTGTTTGCGTTTGGGTTGCAGAAGGTGCCCCCAAAGTTTTAGCCCTCTCTGCATAATGCCCAAAGAGCTAAAACTGTAAAATTGGCTGATGAATGCTCTGAGATATCGGGCTTTTAGCAGCAGTCAGCAGCTGATGCAGGGGAAAAAAGAAGAAAATAGACCAGCGGCTCAAATATCTGTAACTCAATTGATGGCACCTTCTACAAATTGGTTATTTACAGTTTTTGTTGTTAGGCTAGGGTCAGACTAACGCATTTTTGCATCGTCCGTGAAAAAGTGTGTTCGAACGAATGGACGTATTTTTTCACGGAATACGCGATAGCGGTCATACGATACGCATTTTCGTGCGTGATTTTGTACGGATCATCAATAAAACCCTTTTTGCGTCTGGACGTTATGTTGGCCGGACATTAGCAGCGTCTGACGTCTCCTAATCACGCACACACGCCGCTAGCGGACGCAGCGCACTCTGTACGACCGTACTAGCGGTATCACGTTCTCGAAAAAAATGCGTTTGTGTGCCGTTTGCGTTGCGCGGCCGCACTTTTGTGCAGCCGTACTTCGTACATTGCCCGTCATTGGCTGTCATTTGCTGCTACTACGGCCGTGATAAAGTGCGGCTGCACGTGCGTTCGGCACTGCGTTCGTCTGACCCTAGCCTTAGTTGCCAAGTCGTGTCCAACCCATCGCGACCCCATGGACAACGTTCCTCCCGGCCTTCCTGTCCTCTATTTACAGTAATAACTATTTATCACTGTATAATTAATAAGAAACGATTTTACAAAAGAAACACCACTGGTTTCTGACAATGTGTTTTTTTTGAAAATCACTTGGTGGTGAAGGGGTTAAACCTGTCGAACTGGACCACTGCAAATCAGGGCATTTTGCCGACACTTCAGTGCACTCTGATGTTCTCTGAATAGATTAACCATTACTTCTCTATGGGACAATTTCACTGCTGCTAAAGATCGCCGAATTGCGGCGATCTGCGGCAAACTGTATTGTATTTCACTGTCACTTCACCAGTATTTGGCTAATTGCCAGCTTTCTGAATAGCCAAACTCTCACAAAAATGCACCATACGGTGGCAAGTTCAGCTCTTCTTGAATAACCCTTTAGATGTTTTGAAACTGCATTTCCAATGAGGCTCATCCAAGCTAATGAGTGGGTGAGCATCATGGGAGATGTAGTTTCAGAACATCTGGTGCTAACTAACCTCTGGGTATCTCACCAATCCAACTTAATATAAATTAGCTGACAGGCTGCAAAAAACTGCAAGTCGGCAGAAGATTCACATGCCATTTCTAGATAGCTGACCTGGGCAATTGAGGATCTGTGCTTTAGGCTGGGGTCAGACCAGCGCACTTTTAACGTGCGTTCTGGCGCACATAATTACGGCCGCACTAGCAGCAGATGACGGGCAATGACGGCCAATATACGATGTACGGCCGCACAAAAGTCCGGCCGTGCAACGCAAGTGGAATTTGAACGCATTTTTCTGAGAACGCTGAACCGCTAGTACTGACGTACAGAGTGCACTGCGGCGGCATAGCGGCGTGTGTGCGTGATTAGGAGATGTCAGACGCTGCTAATGTCCAGCCTACATAACGTCCAGACGCAAAAAGAGTTTTATTGACGATCCGTACAAAATCACACCCGAAAATGCGCGTCGTCTGACCGTTTTTGCGCATACCGTGAAAAAATAATGCGTTCGGACGCACTTTTTCACGTTCGCGGGGAAAAATGCTTTCGTCTGACCCTAGCCTTAGACATCAGCGATTCAAATTCAAGGAACAGATTTCACAACCGGATTATGGCGACTTCAATCATGGGTAGCAGAAGTGGAGTGGCCAGCAAGGACTGGACAGGGGCTACTTTTCAAGTCTCAGAATCTCAGTGATTAGCACCTGCCGTGACATGTCAGCATCAAATGAAATGGGAATGGGGCATGAATCAAATAAATGCAAAATAGGGGCATAAATCAAATTAAATGCACGTTTAAATCAAATGAGAAGGGAATGATGATATAAATCAAATGAAATGGGGCAAAATCAAAAGGAATGGGAATGATGATAAATATCAAATGAAAAGGGGGCATGAATAAAATGGGAATGGGGACTTAAATAAAATCTAATTGGAATAGGGGCTTAACCCCTTCACTACCAAGCTATTTTTGGTGAACAAAATGTATCATCGCATTTATTTGACACATGGGATGTGAAGTTAACAATTAAATATATTGTAAAATAGAAGTTTTGTGCAGAAATTATTACTCTAAAATAATGTTAATTTGCTCATTTTAAATGTTTCATATATTCATTTATCCTTTACAGAAATATTGTTTAAATGTGAGATTCTGAGCTCTAGATGTGTCCTTTATCTTACACAATTTCAAACGGGGTCTGCATTATTATCATACAGGCAGAAAAGACATTTGTGTTCGATACAGTAACTGATAAAGATACATAATAAAAATAGTGAGATCTCCTGTTTATGTCGGTTTATAGTGATCATAATGAGATTATTAGCAATGCAGCTTCCAAAAAATACCAGTAGAATAAAATATCTGTATGTACCATAATGCCTGTATATAGAGATTACAGTAACACCTTGTTAGAGTAACACCCTGTTACAGGGAAACCGGGATTTTCACTCATTATAAACCCCTGAATCTTATCCCTGTACAGCAGTGAGTGTCCCCAGAGCTCCCCCTGTATTCTGCCCTCTCCCTGGCAACTGTAACGCAGCAGTAATCCACTTGAACTTTTGTTACAGTGAGGTTTAGGGCTGCTATATGCAGCTGTTTTTTTGTCTCTCCAGGGTAGCTTCGAGAGACATAAAACAAAGGATTTAATTTCATCCACAGGGGGCACACTAATCTTGTTTTAAAAAGGTGTGACTGTGAAAATGGTCGTTTGATTTGCTAATGAGTGCTTTTAAATGCATTACAATGCAAAATCGAGATAACTCGATTTTGGGGTGTGAACGGGTTAAAGAAATGTTGGGATGGGGCATAAATAATCTGAAATAGACACAAAAATCAAAGATAATGAATTGGTAATGAAGGCAATAAAAGTGGACATGATTGCCATTGCTGAAGAATTCATCCATTGTAACATCCGACACAGACTATTTTTGGTGACGTTTGAGGAGCACTAAGAGATTGAGTCTTAATTATTTTTACTTTTACGTAAGTGTTGTTATAGTTAGGTTTGCTTTTCTATGTTCTGTTTGATACGCATGTACCGTAATGACATATACCGTCTTGTAGGTCTGTTGGATTAACATTATGGGCCCCCTCCTTCTTTCGATACGTTCTGTTGGGCTTCACGAACTGTGACAATCCTGGCTACACAAAACTTAAATGCCCACTTTCTGTAAATGTGGTACCACTCAGGGAAACTAAAAATACTTCCAAGGATCATCCATGAAGCAACCATAAAAAAACAGGCAAAAGTAGAAGTTGTTGGAACCAAGAATTAAAAGACAAGCAGGGTTATTCAAAGAGATCCGAATGGCCGCCGAAAGGGAAACGAACGCTGAAAATCAGCGTTCGGTTACCTTTCTTGGCCATTCGGCTATCCAGAGAGCAGGCAATTCGCCAAATCTTGGCGAATTGCCTGCACATACGGTGCCTGTTCGAGGGCAGTGAAATCCCCCATAGAGAAGTAATGCTTTGTCTATTCAGAGAACAAAAAACAGCAGTGAAAGGTTCCCCTAATGCCCTGCCATTCGGTGGTTTAATTCGGCAGATTTATTCAGGCGAAACCCATAGTCTTCAATGTTAAAAATATTCCTGTTTTTATTCAATATCTAATAAACCGTTGATTATAGAATTCTGCAGTAAAGAGTCTCTTTATTTATAGATGTTCTAGGATATTTTAAGCATTTTTCCGTATTTTTTTAAATAAAGTTCCTATTCTTTTAAAAAAAGTTTTTAACTTTACTTATTTTTTCTGTAACAGCCCTTTTTATTATCATTCCCTGGACCTCATATGTAAATTTCAGACATTTTCGCTCAGTAGTTTCTTTGCAAACAGTGTTTCACTTTTCAAACATTCAAGCAAACTGTTTTTTTAATTTCTTCACTCCATTCGTCTGCGGTGTCGGCTTTTTCCGGCGGCTGCGCTGCGTGTGATGATCGGCTTCTGATCGTTTTTTCCGGCGATTTCAACGGGTTTAATCTAGATGTTTTTGCGGGTTTCGGTGTGCCTTCGCTGGGTTTTGCGGTGAGTTTTCGGCGGGTTTGCGGTGACGTTTCCCTGCAATTCGGGGACCCTGTAGTGCTTGCTGAATACACCGCAGCGTCGCCGAAATGGGATTGCCAAAGCGAACCGAATTGAAGAGAACGAAAAGTCACCGAACGTGTGGTGACTTTTTGATTCTCTTTGAATAACCCTGTAGGTAGATATATCTGGTAAGTGATGCATAAAAGCTTGGGTTCACAATCCCTCAGATAGAAGCCTGTGAAGTGACACAATAATTGTGTCTGTGGCAGCTTTGGTTCCCATGGGTTACAGGAGACTAAAATCAAGATACTAACAAATCTGTCCGCCAGCACCTCAATCCAGTGCCACAGTGTGATGACATGTGCGTGAATACAACATCTGCCAAGTAATGAATTTAACTTGCAAATGCACATTTTCCATAAATTTTGCAACTGATAGAAGACAATGCTAAACCTGACTTGACTATTTACATAAATACCCATCTATTTCTTGGCACATAAACTATTTTCCCATAGATGATATCACAAAATAAAGTTTCCATTTGATAACAACAGAGCAAACATTATAGTAAAAAGGGAAATGTAACGTCAAGTGTAGAAATTGTGATGCACTGCTGATCCGTCCAGGCTGGGAGGTGTAAAAACAATCACATTAAGGAATGGCGAGAAAGAAACTCTCCAGGCTAGTATCAAAGTAACATCACGAAGAAGGACTGGTCAGTCAGTGTTATTCAGCATATAGAGATATTCTATTTATACACTACATATACAGGTTGTTTCAAAGAAAGGTGAAAATCAGGAGAATTGGCAGGAGAAGAGATCAATCTAGACCAAATAACCTATTTGGAAAGTGAGATAAATGGGAGATTTTTTTTGGTTTAGCTATTTTGACTTAGAATTTTCAATTCTCCAAAAGTTCTCCTGAGTTTCACCTTTCTTTGAATAGACCTGTCTTAATCGTAATGATTGGGGGATCATGCTTGATTACAATATAAGTAAGACATCGATCAATTTTTTGAACCTCAATATATTTATTTATTTATTTATAAAGTATTTTACCAGTAAGGATACATTGAGATTTCTCTCGTTTTCAAGTATGTCCTGGGTTCAAGAACATTGAATTGTTACAGTGTTACAGAAATACAAAGTAATAAAATGCAAAATAATAAAACAAATTGCACAAATATACAGATTAACAGAAAATAAATATATTCACTATGTTACATGTTTACAGGTGCATTCTGTATATAGTCACTATGTTACATGTTTACAGGTGCATTCTGTATATAGTCACTATGTTACATGTTTACAGGTGCATTCTGTATATAGTCACTATGTTACATGTTTACAGGCGCATTCTGTATATAGTCACTATGTTACATGTTTACAGGTGCATTCTGTATATAGTCACTATGTTACATGTTTACAGGTGCATTCTGAATATAGTCACTATGTTACATGTTTACAGGTGCATTCTGTATTGAGGTATGTTAATAGGGAGCTCTTGAGTGACTTTAGACTGGGGGAAGATTTGATGGCATCTGGGAGGTTATTCCATAATTGTAGTGCTCTGTAGGAAAATGAGGATCGAGACACTGTCTTTTTGTATTGTGGTATTGCAAGTAAGGTGCTGGTCCTGGACTGGAGGTTATAGGATGAGGGAACTACTGAGGGAAGCAGCCTATTCAGGTAGGGTGGTAGCTTTCCAGAAAAGCACTTAAACACCAGGTTATTATTATTATTATCCTTTATTTATAAAGCGCCAACATATTCCGCAGCGCTGTACAATGGGCACAGTATACTTACAATGAGGGAGTGCAGACATGAAACATACTAAAAACACATAAGGGAGAGACGGCCCTGCCCGTAGGATAATTGCCCTGATAAAGCACTTTATACAAGTGCTCAGCCAGACATCCCGTGAGCTTACAGTCTAAAGGACAGGGGTAAGTGAAACAAAAGGGAAGCAGAGGAGTGTGGATCTGGTGGCCAGAGAGAAAATAGCAAGGATTGTATGGGAGTGACCAGGAGCATGGATTAAAGGTTGATTAGACAAAAGTGGCAGCAGCTGGAAGGGAAGCAATGAGTTTGGGCCCAGGACTGGGTGGGAGGGACTGCAGAGTGAAGATGCAGAGTTGTGGTAATGGCTGTGTGTGTGCTGAGCTGTAGGAAGTGAGAGACAAAGCTTTAGGAGAGGAATCTGTAAGCAATTAATGATATGCATGGGAGTGGGGGAGGGGAAGCATGGTGGTAAGATAGTGACTTTTGAAAGGTTGGAAAGGTGAAGGTGTGTCTAGATTCCAGCGACGGCCAGTTTAGCTCTTTTAACATGTCGCAATGGTGGGTCATGTAGTTACATTGTAGCGCAAAGCGGCAGAATGAGTTATACAATGTAGTAAGTTTCTGGAGGTGTGTTTCGCCCGCTACTACAGGCCTTATCAATCGGGGGCCTGCAGTAGCCGGCGAAACGCGTCCCGGTTTATGTATTATATTTGTATTAAATTCTTTTAAATTATTTTGAGTATCCCCATTTTATTTATTTTATCTTTATTTTATCTTTTATCATTATCTGGTGCCATTTGGTACATTGTTGCCACACCATATTATATGCCCAAGAGGTATTAAATCACCAATGAAGTCTTCAGGAGTCTGGATTCAACTGGGATCTATGAAGTGGGACCCCCTCAGACGTTAAGAGGTCCTAGGCGCTATTACAGAACCACCCATAAGATTAGGTTCTGCAACACGTGAGTGTGTCTCTCTTCTTATACACAGCACATTTTATTCACTACAGAACTGTACTATGTGCCTTTTCTCTCTTCTTTGAGATATATTTACCATCAAGAAAAAGGAATCGATATATGTGTGGAGTCCCCCACAAGAGACTCAAAGGCGTGCATCTAGTGTCTTGAAGACTCCCCGTTTGTGAGTGTTATAGATAAGCTGTGTGTGCTTATTTCACTCTATCAGTACATACTGCGCAATGGTCTTTTCTCTTTTTCTTTTTAGGTTTCATGAACTATTTTTTATTTTACAGTGGCAAGAAAAAGTATGTGAACCCTTTGGGATTACGTGGAGTTTTGCATGAATTGGTCATAAAATGTGCTCTGATCTTCATCTAAATCACAACAATTTGAAAAACACAGTCTGCTTCAAATAATACAACACAAACATTATCAGGGTTATCCAAAGAGATCCGAATTGCTTGAGAAAGGTAACCGAACGCTGAAAATCAGCGTACGGTTACCTTTCCTGGCCATTCGGCTATCCAGAGAGCAGGCAATTCGTCAAATCCTGGCGAATTGCCTGAACATACGGTGCCTGTTCGGTGCCTGTTCGAGGGCAGTGAAATCCCCATGAAAATGCACTGCTTCGGCTATTCAGAGAACACAAACCAGCAGTGAAAGGTTCCCCTAATGCCCTGCCATTCGGTGGTTTAAGGCTAGGGACAGATGAGCGCATTTTCTGCAGCCACCGTCAAAATGTACGTCGATGCGTGCGCACGCATTTTTTCACGGAATACGCTTAAGTGGTCAGACGATGCGCAATTCTGGACGTATTTCATGACGGTGGGGTGAAAAGAAGTCTAGGGAAATCCGGCTGTTTGAACGTTATGTTGGCCGCACACTAGCAGCGTCTGACGTCTCCTAATCACGCACACACGCTGCTATGCGGCCGCAGCGCACTTTGTACGTCAGTAGCAGCGGTTTCACGTTCTGATAAAAATGCGTTCATTTGCTGGTTGCGTGGTGTCGGCGCACTTTCGTACGCACGTACTGTGTATATTGGCCGTCATTGGCCGTTATGTGCTGCTACTGCCGCCGTGATTTAGTGCGCCTGCACGCGCGTTCCGACTGCCCCACTCTGACCCTAGCCTAATTCGGCAAATTTATTCAGGAGAATCCCATAGGCTTCAATGTTAAAAATATTCCCGTTTTAATTCAATATCTAATAAACCGTTCATTATAAAATTCTGCAGCAAAAAGTCTCTTTATTTATTGATTTTTTAGGATACTTTAAGCATTTTTAAGATTTTTTTTTTTTTTTTTAAAAGTCCGATTTTTTTTTTATTTTTTTTTTCAGTTTACTTATTTTTTTTGTAACAGCCCTCTTTATTATCATTCCCTGGACCTCCTGTGAAAATTTCAGACATTTTCGCTCAGTAGTTTCTTTGCAAACAGCGTTTCTTTTTCCCAGATTCATACAAATGGTTTTTCTAATTTATTCACTGCCTCCTCTACGTCACAGCTGCTGCTTCGGCTCTGTGTGATTCGGCTCCTGTTCGGCTCTGTTTCGGCTTTTTCGAAGGTTAATCCAGATGTTTTTGCTTGTTTTCAGCGTGCATTCGGTAGTTTTCGTCGGGTTTGCGGCAGCCTTTCCCTGCAATTCGGGGACCCTGTGGTGCTTGCTGAATACACCGCAGGGTCACCGAAATGCAATCGGCAAAAGGACCGAATTGAAGAGAATGAAAAGTCACCGAACGTGCGGTGACTTTTCGAATCTCTTTGGATAACCTGTATATGTTTTCATGTTTTTATTGAACAGAACATGTAAACATTCACAGTGCAGGGTGGAAAAAGTATGTGAACCTTTGGACTTAATAACTGGTTGACCCTCCTTTGGCAGCAATAACCTCAACCAAACATTTCATGTAGTTGCAGATCAGACCTGCACAACGATCTGGAGTAATTTTGGACCACTCCTCTTCACAAAATTGTTTCAGTGTAGCAATATTCTTGGGATGTCTGGTGTGAATCGCTCTCTTAAGGTCATGCCACAGCATTTCAATCAGGTTGAGGTCAGGACTCTGACTGGGCCACACCAGAAGGCGTATTTTGTTTTGTTGAAGCCTTTCTTTTGTTGAATTACTTGTATGCTTTGGGTCATTGTCCTGTTGCATCGCCCATCCTCTGCGGAGCTTCAGTTGGCGGACAGATGGTCTTACGTTTTCCTGCAAAATGTCTTGATAAACTCTGGAATTCATTTTTCCATCAATGACAACAATCTGTCCAGGCCCTGAGGCAGCAAAGCAGCCCCAAACCATGATGCTCCCTCTGCCATGTTTTACAGTGGGGATGAGGTTTTGATGTTGGTGTGCTGTGCCTTTTCTTCTCCACACATAGTGTTGTGTGTTTTTTCCAAACAACTCAATTTTGGTTTCATCTGTCCACAGAATATTTTGCCAGTAGTGCTGTGGAACATGCAGGTGCTCTTTTGCAAACTTCAAACGTGCTGCAATATTCTTTTTGGAAGCAATGGCTTCCTCCGTGGTGTCCTCACATGTACTCCATTCTTGTTTAATGTTTTCCTTATTGTAGATGTGTCAACAAAAATGTTAGCATGTGCCAGAGATTTCTGTAAGTCTTTAGCTGACACTCTAGGATTCTTCTTTACCTCATTAAGCCTTCTGCGCTGTGCTCTTGCAGTCATCTTTACAGGACGACCACGCCTAGGGAGAGTAGCAACAGTGCTGAACTTTCTCCATTTGTAGACAGTCTGTCTTACCGTGGACACATGAACATCAAGGCTTTTGGAGATACTTTTGTAACCCTTTCCAGCTTCATGCAAGTCAACAATTCGTGATCATAGGTCTTCTGAGAGCTCTTTTCTGCGAGGCATGGTTCACATCAGGCAGTGCTTCTTGAAACCAGTAAAACTAAAACTGGTGTGTGTTTTTAAAGGGCAGGACAGCTTTCAGCAACACATCCAAATGTCACACTGATTGGACTCAAGGTTGGCTCACTCCTGGCTCCAATTAGCTCTTGGAGAAGTCATTAGGCTAGGGGTTCACATACTTTTTCCACCCTGCACTGTGAATGTTTACATGTTATGTTCAATAAAACACATGAAAACATATACAGGGTTATCCAAGAGATCCGAATTGCTTGAGAAGGTAACCGAATGCTGAAAATCAGCGTTCGGTTACCTTTCCTGGCCATTCGGCTATCCAGAGAGCAGGCAATTCGCCAAATCCTGGCGAATTGCCTGCACATACGGTGACTGTTCGGTTCCTGTTCGAGGGCAGTGAAATCCCCATGAAAATGCACTGCTTCGGCTATTCAGAGAACACAAACCAGCAGTGAAAGGTTCCCCTAATGTCCTGCCATTCGGTGGTTTTTCGGCAAATTTATTCAGGAGAATCCCATAGACTTCAATGTTAAAAATATTCCCGTTTTAATTCAATATCTAATAACCGTTCATTATAAAATTCTGCAGCAAAAAGTCTCTGTATTTATAGATTTTTTAGGATACTTTAAGCATTTTTTTCAGATTTTTTTTATTTTTTTTAAAAAGTCCGATTTTTTTTTTTTTTTTTTTTTCAATTAACTTATTTTTTTTGTAACAGCCCTCTTATTATCATTCCCTGGACCTCCTGTGAAAAATTCAGACATTTTCGCTCAGTAGTTTTTTTGCAAACAGCGTTTCTTTTTCCAGATTCATACAAATGGTTTTTCTAATTTATTCACTGCCTCCTCTACTTCACAGCTGCTTCGGCTCTGTGTGATTCGGCTCATGTTCGGCTCCTGTTCGGCTTCCTGTTCGGCTTTTTCGAAGGTTAATCCAGATGTTTTTGCTTGTTTTTAAGCATGCATTCGGTTAGTGTTCGTCAGGTTTTCGGCAGCTTTTCCCTGCAATTCGGGGACCCTGTGGTGTTTGCTGAATACACCGCAGGGTCACCGAAATGCAATCGCAAAAGGAACGAATTGAAGAGAACGAAAAGTCACCGAACGTGCGGTGACTTTTCGAATCTCTTTGGATAACCCTGATAATGTTTGTGTTGTATTATTTTAAGCAGACTGTCAGGGTTATCCAAAGAGATTCGAAAAGTCACCGCACGTTCGGTGACTTTTCGTTGTCTTCAATTCGGTTCCTTTTGCCGATTGCATTTCGGTGACCCTGCGGTGTATTCAGCAAACAGCACAGGGTCCCCGAATTGCAGGGAAAAGCTGCCGCAAACCTGACGAAAACTAACCGAATGCACGCTGAAAACAGCAAAAACATCTGGATTAACCTTCGAAGAGGAGCGAACAGGAGCCGAATCACACAGAGCCGGAAGCAGCTGTGACGTAGAGGAGGCAGTGAATAAATTAGAACAACCATTTGTATGAATCTGGGAAAATGAAACGCTGTTTGCAAAGAAACTACTGAGCGAAAATGTCTGAAATTTTCACAGGAGGTCCAGGGAATGATCATAAAGAGGGCTGTTACAAAAAAAATAAGCAAACTGAAAAAAAAAAAAAAAACAAATCGGACTTTTAATTTTTTTTTTAAAAATTCAGAAAAATGCTTAAAGTATCCTAAAAAATCTATAAATAAAGAGACTTTTTGCTGCAGAATTTTATAATGAACGGTTTATTAGATATTGAATTAAAACAGGAATATTTTTAACATTGAAGCCTATGGGATTCTCCTGAATAAATTTGCCGAATTAAACCACCGAATGGCAGGGCATTAGGGGAACCTTTCACTGCTGGTTTGTGTTCTCTGAATAGCCGAAGCAGTGCTTTTTCATGGGGATTTCACTGCCCTCGAACAGGGACCGAACAGTCACCGTATGTGCAGGCAATTCGACAGGATTTGGCGAATTGCCTGCTCTCTGGATAGCCGAATGGCCAGGAAAGGTAACCGAACGCTGATTTTCAGCGTTCGGTTACCTTTCTCAAGCAATTCGAATCTCTTTGGATAACCCTGTGTGTGTTTTTCAAATTGTTGTGACTTAGATGAAGATCAGAGCACATTTTATGACCAATTCATGCAAAACTCTACGTAATCCCAAAGGGTTCACATACTTTTTCTTGCCACTGTATATATTTTTTGATCAATTATTTATTTGATTTTTATGTTACTCTGTGTATATTTTTTTTTTGTGCGCTCCCATATACCTTGGTATATTATTTACAAATTGTTAGGAGTGGAGGATACACTTATCTGGTGAGCTGCGATTGTTATTGATTTAATACAACCACTGAGCGCCTATACACTTACCTTTTAGGTTGTTTTATAGAACCTTCTTTAAACAAGTTGACGTGAACAGCTACATTGAGCAAACGAGCTGTCACGCCAGACATTGGCTCAAGTGGGTCCCCAAAGGGCAATTTAAGCGATTAAAAATGAATTTTACGGAAGAGGACCAGTTCATGCAGCAGGCACATAGATTGAAGAAGGATTTCATTGAAAAAGGGTATAAAGAAGAGGCTCTAGACTCCACCATTGAAGAAATTAGAGGTTTGGATAGAAAGGGCACTCTCATCTATAAACCCTTTGAGGCAGTGAGGGATCATGAAATTATGTTCATCAGCGACTACAATATCCATACAGTAGCCGTCCATCATATTATTAGAAAACATTGGTTGCTATTGAAACGGGATCCGGTCCTGAAAGGTCTTATAGGCGACCAACCGAAGTTGGTTAATCGGGGAGGGGGGGGGGGCAGAAATATAAAGCAAGTCCTGGTCAATAGTCATAGGGATCCACAAAGAAATACTAACTTATTTAATTTGAAAGAAGGATTCCATCATTGTGGCTCCTGCCCTGCTTGCACAAATTTGAGTTTGAGAAAGACCACCATTTCTGAATATTTGGGCAATGATGATAAGAAGCACAAAATTAAGGGGGTCATTACCTGTAGGACAAAAAACGTCATTTACAGATTAACTTGCCCATGTGGTTTATGTTATGTGGGCCATACCACCAGACCGCTGTCCACCAGAATCAGGGACCATGTTTATAAAATTTCTAGGGGTTAGAAACATACTCGGTCTCAGTACACTTTAAAAGCAGACATGGGCAATCACTGGAAAGGCATGTCCTTTATTGCCATACAGAAAGTGGAACGACACTGGAGAGGAGGGGATTTTAATAAAAAGATCAACCGTGCAGAAATGCTGTGGATCTATACACTAAATACTATCAGGGTTATTCAAAGAGATTCGAAAAGTCACGTTCGGTGACTTTTCGTTCTCTTCAATTCGGTTAATTTTGCCGATCCCATTTCGGCGACCCTGCGGTGTATTCAGCAAGCACCACAGGGTCCCCGAATTGCAGGGAAAAGCTGCCGCAAACCCACCGAAAACTAACTGCAAAACCCGGCGAATGCATGCCGAAAACACACAAAAACATCTGGATTAACCTGCCGAAAACCACGGAAAAACCCGAGCAGGAGCCGATCGCAGCCTCCAGAAAAAGCTGACACCGCAGAAGAGGCAGTGAATAAATTAGAAACACAGTTTGCGTGAATGTTTGAAAAGTGAAACGCTGTTTGCAAAGAAACTACTGAGCGAAAATTGTCTGTCTGAAATTTAGATATGAGGTCCAGGGAATGATAATAAAAAGGGCTGTTACAGAAAAAATAAGTAAACTTAAAAAAAAAAAAAATCGGACTTTTCAAAAAAAAAAATCCAGAAAAATGCTTAAAATATCCTAAAAATTCTCTAAATAGAGAGACTCTTTACTGCAGAATTTTATAATGAAGGGTTTATTAGATATTGGATTGAAACGGGAATATTTTTAACATTGAAGCCTATGGGATTCTCCTGAATAAACTTGCCGAATGAAACCACTGAATGGCAGGACATTTCGGGAACCTTTCACTGCTGGTTTGTGTTCTCTGAATAGCCGAAGCAGTGCATTTTCATGGGGATTTCACTACCCTTGAACAGGCACCGAACAGGCACCGTATGTGCAGAGAGTTCACCAGGATTTGGCGAACTGCCTGCTCACTGGATAGCCGAATGGCCAAGAAAGGTAACCGAACGCTGATTTTCAGCGTTCGGTTACCTTTCTCAAGCAATTCGGATCTCTTTGAATTACCCTGTATGACTCCTTCAGGATTAAATCTAGATTTTGAACTGTGCCGCTTTTTATAAATAGTTCTGTTTTCTGTGGGTATTCTACAACATATATAGTACTTTGTTGGCTTATTCTGATTTCTCAATATCTATATTTTCATTATCAACTGTCATATGTCATTCATAGGCATTTAATTTGAACTATTCTACAACCTGCCTATTATGTCACAATGCAGGTTACTCCAATATAATATATTGCAGGGTATCCGTATTGTGTTAAGATAGTCAAAGATTTTCTATATTTCCCTATATAAGGCATACATACAGGCAGTAAGCACTATATACTGCTTAGGGTGACACATTTTGACAGTTTGGGGCCAGCAATATGCTTGATATTTGCAATCAGGAATGGGGCCCCCGGGATTCTAGCAATCCGGCGGGATGCTAAGAACGCCCAAACAGTTAACGCGCATTCGCGGGCTTTCCTTTTCATATTACTCAACGCGCATGCGCGGGGTTTCAATTTATAAAATCAATTAGGAAACCACTATTGATCTTAGACCTGGGGCTCACATAGAGTGGGAGGAATAAAGGTTTATGGTCTAGGAAAAGGCTGATCCACTGAACAAGTCAGTGGAGACACGGTGCATCAGTAAAAGAATATATTTAAAAAACAAATTTTATTGTGGCCATAAGCCTGAATCTAAAATCAACACATGGCGATCACCAAACACATATACACAGATAAAACCAACGAGTATTCTTATTAGTACAATAATCAACGTGTGTGTTCAGTATTCGATGTGCTCAAAGCTACATTCACATCTAGATTGATTGAAATTGGTATATGTATTGAGCCAGAGCTCAATCACACACGGAGACAATAGAATACTCGACAATAAAGTAACGATGTGAGCTGGGGCAGAATCATACGCAAATGACCCTCAATTTGTCATATATATTAAAAGTGGGTGCCCCAAGAGACCCACCAAAATCTCCCTTCGGTGCAACAGATCAATTAGCTGGTGAATGATACAGCTGTATAACAACATGCCCACAAATAGGTTCAGGATAAACAGCAACAACAGCCAAATTCACTGTAGTAATAAGCCACTCAATGGCATAGTGTTCAAAAAAGAAGGAGATTTGAGGGTAAGGTAAATTGCTCACAACTAGTACTCACCCGACGCGCGTTTCGCCTTGCACAGGCTCGTCAGTGCTGTTTATCCTGAACCTATTTGTGGGCATGTCTGTAGCACCTATTTAGAACGATGGATCAGAACTGCACGCGCATGCACAGATCCAAACAATCACTGCTGCTCTGAGACAGGTCGCTATCGTGGGCGGTCTTAGAGGGAGATGTCAGCAAACTCTCTGTGTGCCGATGTCACTGGCGACTGGGAAATTCAAAATCCTGGCTGCCGGTGATGCTGGGTGAGGTGGAGGAAACACCTCCACTTCACCCAGAATTTTCTCCAGACTGGGGCAGTGGGGGGGGGGGAGCACTCTTCACATCTTGACCACTTTAAACAGATAAAGTGATCAGTGTGATTAGAGTGGTCTGATAATTACATATCACATGATGTGAATGCTGCCTGAGTATCATGAGGGTTGTAGTCCAAAACCATTTTGGGATGCAGAAATTAACTCTCACTACCCTAGAGTCTCACTAGCCATATTCCTTCATGCCTTGAGGACTCCCTGTCCTCCTCCTCCTCTTACTTCAGATTATGATGGTTCTCTCCATATCAGCACCTGATACTTATATCAGCATCAATGTTAATTTTGACAGCAAATTTTTATTTATTTTTAGTCATATGTCAGTCATCTGAATTGTTTTAGTTTTAAGGGGTTATTCAGAGAACACCAAAACGTCACCGACATGTCGGTGCTCTCTCATTCGCCGCACTCCGGCGAGTTAATCTCACTCTGCACGCGAAAGGGAGATCTCACATGGCTCACGGGCCGGCAACACAACCCTCTATGGAGTCCTATTGAGTCCTATGGATTCCAGGAGGTGATACTCACTCTTGGTGGTGCTTCCGTGCAGCTGTATCACTGCATAAAAAGTATTCCATTATGGAAATTGAGTCTCTAACGCTGATATTTCTATTGTAAAGTAAAGCCGTGACAGACGATATTCGATCCGAATTTGATTTGGGAATCGAAAGGCCAGTAAGCCTGCATTTGAATCTCTCAAATTGAAAAATGGCCAGAAACTGGGCGAGATATCAGCCATTGGGCTGAATTAAATCGCGCCTTTGGTCACAATACATCTGACAGCAATGAGAAACAAGGGGGGTGTTTGTGAGGGTCCTGAGAACGAGCAACAGCACAAATGGCCTGCTCTACGGTGGGTGCCCGCTCAGGTCTCACAAACAAGGTTTTAGCTTGATTGTGCCATTACAGGGATGAATTTTCCATATGCAAATCAGTCTGCTCTCACCCAGACAGCAATTTGGTCGAAAAAGAGCCGACAGTCGCAAGCCGCAAATGTAAAACAGCTCGCCCGTGATTTTTCCATTTACTGTTTCCCATTAACGGCTTGGTTGGAATAGGGGATCCTGAATAGGCTGCTTCCCCCAGCAGTTCCCTCATCCTACAACCTCCGATCCAGGACCAGCACCTTACTTACAATACAATACCACAATACAAAAAGAAAGTGGCTCGATCGATTTTCTTATAGAGCACCGCAGTTATGGAATAACCTCCCAGACGCCATCAAATCTTCCCCCAGTCTAAAGTCACTTAAGAGATCTCTATTAACATACCTGGATACAGAATGCTCCTATAAACATGTAACATAATGACTATATACAGAATGCACCTGTAAACATGTAACACAGTGACTATATACAGAATGCACCTGTAAACATGTAACATAATGACTATATACAGAATGCACCTGTAAACATGTAACACAGTGACTATATACAGAATGCACCTGTAAACATGTAACATAATGACTATATACAGAATGCTCCTGTAAACATGTAACATAATGACTATATACAGAATGCACCTGTAAACATGTAACACAGTGACTATATACAGAATGCTCCTGTAAACATGTAACATAATGACTATATACAGAATGCACCTGTAAACATGTAACACAGTGACTATATACAGAATGCACCTGTAAACATGTAACACAGTGACTATATACAGAATGCACCTGTAAACATGTAACATAATGACTATATACAGAATGCTCCTGTAAACATGTAACACAGTGACTATATACAGAATGCACCTGTAAACATGTAACATAATGACTATATACAGAATGCACCTGTAAACATGTAACACAGTGACTATATACAGAATGCACCTGTAAACATGTAACATAATGACTATATACAGAATGCTCCTGTAAACATGTAACATAATGACTATATACAGAATGCACCTGTAAACATGTAACACAGTGACTATATACAGAATGCTCCTGTAAACATGTAACATAATGACTATATACAGAATGCACCTGTAAACATGTAACACAGTGACTATATACAGAATGCACCTGTAAACATGTAACATAATGACTATATACAGAATGCTCCTGTAAACATGTAACACAGTGACTATCAGGGTTATCCAAAGAGATTCGAATTGCTTGAGAAAGGTAACCGAACCCTGAAAATCAGCGTTCGGTTACCTTTCCTGGCCATTCGGCTATCCAGAGAGCAGGCAATTCGCCAAATCCTGTCGAATTGCCTGCACATACGGTGACTGTTCGGTCCCTGTTCGAGGGCAGTGAAATCCCATGAAAAAGCACTGCTTCGGCTATTCAGAGAACACAAACCAGCAGTGAAAGGTTCCCCTAATGCCCTGCCATTCGGTGGTTTATTCGGCAAATTTATTCAGGAGAATCCCATAGACTTCAATGTTAAAAATATTCCCGTTTTAATTCAATATCTAATAAACCGTTCATTATAAAATTCTGCAGCAAAAAGTCTCTTTATTTATAGATTTTTTAGGATACTTTAAGCATTTTTCTGAATTTTTTAAAAAAAATTAAAAGTCCGATTTTTTTTTTTTTTTTTTTTCAGTTTGCTTATTTTTTTTGTAACAGCCCTCTTTATTATCATTCCCTGGACCTCCTGTGAAAATTTCAGACATTTTCGCTCAGTAGTTTCTTTGCAAACAGCGTTTCTTTTTGCCAGATTCATACAAATGGTTTTTCTAATTTATTCACTGCCTCCTCTACGTCACAGCTGCTTCGGCTCTGTGTGATTCGGCTCCTTTTCGGCTCCTGTTCGGCTCCTTTTCGGCTCCTGTTCGGCTTTTTCGAAGGTTAATCCAGATGTTTTTGCTTGTTTTCAGCGTGCATTCGGTTAGTTTTCGGTGAGTTTACGGCAGCTTTTCCCTGCAATTCGGGGACCCTGTGCTCTTTGCTGAATACACCGCAGGGTCACCGAAATGCAATCGGCAAAAGGAACCGAATTGAAGAGAACGAAAAGTCACCGAACGTGCGGTGACTTTTCGAATCTCTTTGGATAACCCTGTATATTTCCTACATATATATTTTCTGTCTAAATCTGTATATTTGTGTTTAGTTTTTTAATATCTTGCATTTTATTACTTTATATTTCTGTACCTACTGTAACAATTCAATGCTCTTGAACCCCGGACATACTTGAAAACGAGAGAAACCTCAATGTATCCTTCCTGGTAAAATACTTTGGGCCCTATTACATTCTTCATGCAAAAACGCACGTGCAACGCGTGAATGTTTGTGCGAAGCGTTAAACGTTAACGTGCATAAATCCACGCTGATATTACAATCCTCGCGCATTTTTTCCTTGGTGAAAAAATAACACGTGTAAAACGGACACTCAAAAGCACGCGCGTATTAACGTTGTGTGCAGAAATCGGTGTGCGGACTGTTTTTTTCAAGTGATTCAGCCAATCAGAATTAAGAACCACAATTATCTCACGTTGAGTTTTTGCGCCTGTCAAAATCAATCTGAGTATATATGCTGCAGCAATAATAAAAACACGCACAACTTCTCCATTTTATTGTTTGGGTATGCATAGAATGTGTAACTATACTTTGCTGTATTTTTTTCTTCGTGCTGGTGTATTTGGTTTCGGCCAGGACGTTCAGATTTGCCATTAACACCAGGTTTTAGAAGTCGTTAAAATTATGCGTGCAAACGCTATGCGTTAAAAACTGCGCATAGATTGTAATACCATCCGCGTACCAGCACACAACGCATTTGCGCTCACAATGTTAAGTATAGGATGCTCGCAGTACAGTATGCTCACAAAGGGTTCCCGCAGGTCCACCCGCGTTAGACGATTACGCGCGTTTGTTGCGCTGACTTTCAGGGTTATCCAAAGAGATTCGAAAAGTCACCGCACGTTCGGTGACTTTTCGTTCTCTTCAATTCGGTTCCTTTTGCCGATTGCATTTCGGTGACCCTGCGGTGTATTCAGCAAACAGCACAGGGTCCCCGAATTGCAGGGAAAAGCTGCCGTAAACTCACCGAAAACTAACCGAATGCACGCTGAAAACAAGCAAAAACATCTGGATTAACCTTCGAAGAGGAGCCGAACAGGAGCCGAAAAGGAGCCGAATCACACAGAGCCGAAGCAGCTGTGACGTAGAGGAGGCAGTGAATAAATTAGAAAAACCATTTGTATGAATCTGGGAAAAAGAAAAGCTGTTTGCAAAGAAACTACTGAGCGAAAATGTCTGAAATTTTCACAGGAGGTCCAGGGAATGATAATAAAGAGGGCTGTTACAAAAAAAATAAGCAAACTGAAAAAAAAATAAAAAAAAAATCGGACTTTTAATTTTTTTTTTAAAAAATTCAGAAAAATGCTTAAAGTATCCTAAAAAATCTATAAATAAAGAGACTTTTTGCTGCAGAATTTTATAATGAACGGTTTATTAGATATTGAATTAAAACGGGAATATTTTAACATTGAAGCCTATGGGATTCTCCTGAATAAATTTGCCGATTAAACCACCGAATGGCAGGCATTAGGGGAACCTTTCACTGCTGGTTTGTGTTCTCTGAATAGCCGAAGCAGTGCTTTTTGTGGGGATTTCACTGCCCTCGAACAGGGACCGAACAGGCACCGTATGTGCAGGCAATTCGCCAGGATTTGGAGAATTGCCTGCTCTCTGGATAGCCGAATGGCCAGGAAAGGTAACCGAACGCTGATTTTCAGCGTTCGGTTACCTTTCTCAAGCAATTCGAATCTCTTTGGATAACCCTGTTTGTAATACGACGTTCTGCGCAAAGGGTTTTGCCCCTAGCGTTAATGCGTTTTTTCTCACGCGCAAACGTTTGCGTTAGGATTGTAACAGGGCCCTTTGCAAATTAATAAATAATAAATCGTGATAAATTTGCTCAAAACTTGGCATGTGACATCAGGCATTTTCTTGAATAACAAGGTGGCAAAGTGAAAACAGCCAACCGGTACGCTACACTAGTCATCTTCCTGAATCCAACAATGGTCCTTTTCAGATGTTGGTGATGCAGAAGGAAAATAAGCAAATGAGATGCTCACGTTTTATATGAGAGGAGAATACTGTGTGTGCCAAAGCTGGTTACGCCAGGATGGAGAAAGCTGCAAAACAAACGAGGGGGCTAATAGATAAAAAGAAAGACGTGATGGAGCCATGCCGTAAAAACGCATTAGATGACCAGAGTGGGAATGAAAATCTCCCTGAGTGGTTTCACGGACTCATGTCAAGGAGGTGGGTGGATGCCTATAATGGATACCCTAACATATCATTTATTTTCCTCGTAGCTACCAACACCCTAGAAATAGATGTAGTCTAGTTGTAGACATCAATTCCTCAGGCATTATAGTCCTACATTCTTACACGGGATCACTAGGCTTGACTTTGCTGGAATCTGAAACCAGAAACCAGGGCATGTGAGTAAAGCATGAAAGAATGCTTTGATCAAGGTAGCATTTAATTTAAGAGTTAAAACTAATTAAATCATGATTAACTTTTAATTAAAAGTAATAAAGAATTAAACCAAAGTAAATGCATTCTAAGAATAGTTATTAAATCTAGTTATCTGCCCCAGAATTGCTTTAGCTATTGATGGCGTTCATTGTTCATTACATCTCATCTTTGAGGTAATTATGCCAAATAATTAGATTATGTGAAGGCTAAGTTGCAGAAAGATACGGTAATGATGTAATATGTGATACTTGGTTATTAGTTCCTAAAAGGGTTAATTACTAACCGCCGTATGTTCATTGAAAGAATAGTGGGTCTAGTTTGGCGACCTTCGGAGAACGACGATGGGTCAAGTATGGTGAAACTACAGTGAATACACTGTTTAGGGAATTGCCAGTGTCACCGTAGATTCTGCAGTAGTTGTCGATCGTAATTCTCAGTCTCGGGTTCTATGGGGTTTCTAATGGGGTTTCCAACTTACAGGTCTATTCAAAGAAAAGTGAAACTCAGGAGAATGACTGGGGAAGTAAAAAATCCAGGTCAAAATAGCCAAACCAGAAATTTTTTCCCATTTATCTCACTTTCCAAATCGGCTATTTGGTCTAGATTGTTCTCTTCTCCTGCCAGTTCTCCTGATTTTCACCTTTCTCTGAATAACCCTGTGAGTGTCAGTAGGATAATGTCTAGCATTGTTTTTCAGCATTGTATCTATTGGAGTTTCTTGTCATAATAAAGCTGATACTAATAGATAATACCGTATCACGTGCAATATTTGTGCATTACCAGCGCTCTATTCCCAGCGCAGCAGGAATATGACCAAAAGTATTTAAAAAATGAACAAGCATTTAGAAAGTCATGGGGTACTGCAGACTGATTGATTTGCTTTCCATGTTTTCACAGAGAAGCCGATGAAATACTGAAAGACCAGGACATTGGCAAATTCTTAATCAGATTAAGTCAAAGGACATTTGGCTACATATTATCATATAAGTAAGTTTACTGGCTTTGAGTTATGTTTTATGTTGTATATGTTATTGCATGCACATGTGAACTCGGGTACTACTACCATTTGACAAGTTCTTTGTCCTGAAAGTTAAAGCATACTGTATAAGAGATCTCACCATAGGTGTGACTGGGGTGCCCAGGCACACCCTAATGTTGAGTGAAAGGTTCATCTTTGACCCCCTACATTGATATTTTGGACGGTCCTTATGTGGTTTAAGATAAATAGTGTCATGGAGCTGATGTAACGCTCCATGCTTCAAACCCCAAGAGACTTTATGTTCATTTATATCGTGTGTTTTTAAATATATTTTACATCGTTTGGTTTTAGTTTAATTTAGTTTAGTGTAAAATGGCATAGCTTTGGTTTTAAAAATACTTATATTCCTGTAGGTAAATGTGTTTTTGTGTATACGGCAAACAAGCTTTACTGCTGTGTAATTTATGCACCAGGGTTTTTCCCATTATCTAGCTGCATGTTTAATTCAAGGGATCTCTGATAGTGTGTGTTTAATCTGATGTGTTAGAACAATGGATATACACAGAGCTGAAGGCTAGAGAATGCAAAGAATGTTTATTGTAAATAACTGATTTAAAGTAATTAGTATGGGTATGCAAATTATGACTGTTGGACTTCAGCATAAATGGTGGCGTTTGGTTCATTAAAAAGTCAGAGAACTCTCAGAGCTGAGAGAGAGAGGATCCTGTTTTAAAGCATACAGCCGCGCCTGGTGTCTTTATTACAAACTACGCTACACTCCACACTTACCCTCAGAAGGTACCGAGCGGCCTTCTGGAGATTCCTAACGGCTCCAGGGCAGAGGAACAGAAGCAGGCGGGTCAAGCTGCTCGAGGCGCTGAGGACAGCGCTCCCAGTAGCCGGGCTGACCGTAACGAAGGGGTGTCTGGAGAGCCAGGACAGACGGAAGGGAACGGTTCCTTCACAAATAGCATGAATATTGACTGTATCACTGCATAAACATTGGTTATTCCTAACAAAAATTACTGTCCTGAATAAAATTATCCAAGCACGATATAGATATGTCAATAATAAATGTTCCATGGGTGCACACCCTAATAAAACGGGCTTCGTCATGCCATTGGATCTCACAATCCTGGAAATAACATAATTTTATAGAGGCAATGTATGTACGGCATTTATTGCCACATTTAACCCCTACTCTACCTAGAACGAGCAATCTCGGGCTTCAAAGGCACCATCCAGTGCTCAATATCGAGATACCTCTATCTGCAGCCCAAAAGCAAGTGAAATTTGTTTGCTGCAAATTAATTTTGTTTGCTTTTGGGCTGCAGAAGGTGCTCCCAAAGTTTTAGCCCTGTGGGCATAATAACCAAAAAGCTAAAGTTGTCTAAAATCAGCTGAAGAATGTCCTGACATCGGACATTCAGCAGACGGTGCAGGAAAGCACGAGCTGCAGCGGTAACAACTGTAACTCAATTTGGCAATAGATGGCACCATCTACTGGCCAAATATGTTGTTACAGTAAGAAATACACTGGGAATATGCCCAAATATGGTGGTTTTCGGCTCTTCGGCAACATTAGCCAAATTTTTCATGAGGCTTCGGCGTCTCCATCTTTGGCGCACTATGGTGACCCTAAGGTGAATAGTGAATTCACCATAGTATCAGCGAAATGGAATCGTCAAAGTGCACCGACATTTCGGTGCTTTGTGAATAACCCCTTAAGCGTTGATTTTTCAGTTCGACAGTGGATTTTTTTTTGGTGAACTGTGGTGGTTGGCACACATTCAACTACTCTCAATTCTTTACCCATAGACGTTTCACTGAAGTTGAGTGTTAAAGTCAAGGGAACTTCCATCACTGTTCAACCATTGTTTAACATTGGTTTCACCATGGATAATTCACCAAATCTATGGTCTATTCACTAGCTCCATTGTTGTCGTCAACGACAATGGTGGATTACCTTTAGCAAACTATGCTGAATCAACCACGTTGAATTCTCTATCTATAGAAGTTCCACCATAGTCCACCACAGTTTTCTCCATTATTTACTATTGTTTTCACCGTTGTTTGCAGCCCTCACTCAAGAAATTTTGCTCCGTTCATTAATCACTGTTTTTATAGACAAATAACAATGGATTGGTGTCGGAAAACTTTGAACTATGGTGGATCAACTATGGTGAATTCACTATCAAGGCAAACACCATCACAGTTCAATGTAGTTTTCACAGTTGTTTCCAGTGTTGTCGATTCCAATGTTGTTCTTCCTATATTTCAGCGTTGTTGCCAGGGTGTGCACAGGGTTCAGCTAGTAGAGCCCAAATTTCAGCAGACAAAGAACAGACAGCAGGTTGGCATAAAGACAAGGGGTTAATTTACAATGGTTCTCAGGTTCACAGGAGGAGCAAGGTACAGGAACACAGGCAAATAGGAACACAAGTAAGAGATACAGCAAAAAGGACACACAACTTCTTGGACACACCAAAATAAGCGTAATGCTGAAACACTGTTGCAGGGGTGTGACTTCCTTATATAGCAAGTTCAATGTTAAACCCTTAACACTGGGGCAGCGATGGGTGGCAGGCGGGCTTGAACGCCACAGGACGTCATAGTGTGACCTGTGACTCCCCAGCAACTTCCCTGGCCAGCCTCCTTTTTCTGCAGCTGATCACGGCAAATGGCTGCAGGAGGGAGCAGACCGCCTTCAGCCAATTGTGGCGATTGGCGGAGGGGAAAGGGAGAGTTGCTGGTGGCAGGCGGCCGTCCTTCGGCATTCAGGACCACCCACCGTCAAGACAGTATAGCACACCTGGCTGCATCAAGGGGCACTATACACTGAGGAAGGGGCTGTGTCCCCGAAATGTTTGTTTTGTGTTTTCTTTTTGTTTATTTAAAATAAATGTGGTAGCACCAGTGCACCATTCCTTGCAGCGCTGGAGGTATCTTTTTTCCATACTTGCATCAAGGGGTTAACTGAGGAGCTCCTGAGGCTTCCCAAGTTAACCAGGATTGCAAATGACAAGAAATGAAGAATAGCTGCAGGTGACCGCTCCTGTGGAATAGCACCAGTGGTACCGTCTACAACATTGTTTGATGCAATTTAAGGGGTTATTCACAAAGCACCGAAATGTCATCGAATTGCGTTTGTTGAATCTTGCTTTGGTAGATAGCCCAAACTCACCGTAGCTGCTACAATGGTAATTTTTACCATTGTTTGCAACTACGGTGAATTTCCGTCAAGCATCGGTGCTGCTGTCATGGCACATGCCACTGCCGTAGGAAGTCCCAGGTCTCAGTGAAATGCTGAACTGCACTTAGAGGGCACCACTACAAATTAAATATAGAAATCCAGTAGAGATTTTTAAGGCCATTGTGTTTTTTTGTTTCGGTTTTTAGTTTTCTGCATGCTGGTTGTGATCCAACCATTCTCCTGTACTAATGACACTACTGTCGCGTCCCATGCTGTCTACGTTGCTCGGCGGCTGGACAGCGTATTTAATTTGTAGGGTGCCCTCTAAGTGCAGTTCACCATTTCAGTTTCATCACCATTACAGTATTTTTTTCAGTTTCCCAAGGGGGGGGGGATATTAAAGTCACTATGGATGATCAAGCGAAGTGGGAGTTTTAGTACAGAGCTAGACAATGTTTGTGTGTTTTTAACAGTTGACTGTTGAGTTAGATACACGCTTGAGGGCATTTACAATATTTGGCAGTTAGAACGCAGTGGAAAAGCGCACAAAAGTGACATCACTATGTCCTATTGAATGGAAGCATTACACAAATGTACTTTGTCACATGGAATATACTCTACACCCTCAAATGCCAGACACAAAACAATCATAAGCTCATGATAAGTCATGTAAACTGTAACATACATGACAAAAAGAGAGTGATTATTTGTATTCCATTTATTTTTCCTAGGTAGCTTAGTTTATGAGTTAACATAGCATTAATTTGTCAAATGAGAGCCAGGCATGCAAATGTTAACGCTGTCATATTGGTATTAGACTAGTCATGGCTGATCGGATTAATTTGTCTTCATTGTTACTTGTATGGACTGCTAGTTTTTTATTTATTTTTAACAGCAATTCTCCCAAAGTTTAGCACACTTTTTAAAATACAGATACTGGTGAACATATAGAAACTGTAAACCACCAATATAGTGACACAGTTGTATGATAATATAGGTCGGAAAAAAATACCAATGGCCATCAAGTTCAAGATTCCACACATTTTTATGGCTGCTTTTGATCCAAAAGAAGACAAAAAAAACCTCCTGGTGCATTTTCAAATTGAGCACAACGCACAAAGTGTGAACAAAATGTGTCTTTCAGCCCCCTGTCAGTGTCTCTGTCTGTGCCTGTCAGTGTCTCTGTGCCTGTCAGTGTCTCTGTTTGTGACTGTCAGTGTTTCTGGTGAGGTATTTATGTGTCTTCCAGGAATTTACATATATATCCTATGAATGATAATAAAAAGGGCTATTACAGTAAAAAGAAAAGACGATTAAAAAAAAAAACGAGAAATATTTTTTGCCAAAAAATACCAGAAAATGCCTAAAAGATCCTAAAAAATCTATAAATAATGAGACGTTTTACTGCAGAATTTTATAATAAACGGTTTATTAGATATTGTATTAAAACGGGAATATTTTTAACATTGAAGCCTATGGGATTCGTCTGAATAATAATGCCACTGAAACCACTGAATAGCAGGGCAATTCGGCAACTTTTCCCTGCTGTTTGGTGTTCTCTGAATAGACAAAGCATTGCTTCTCTATGGGGATTTCAGTGCCGTCGAACAGGCAACAAACAGGCACCGTATGTGCAGGAAATTCACCAACATTTGGCGAACTGCCTGCTCTCTGAATGGCCAGGAAAGGTAACCGTATGCTGAATTTCACTGATCGGTTAACTTTCGGCCACAATTCGGATCTCTTTGAATAACCCCCTATGTGTCTTTCAGTGTTTCTGTCTCATACAGCACCCACACACTTTCATAACGCCCATCACACACAGCCCATCAAACACTAATACAAATCTTCACACATTAAGCACATCCTGGGTTTCTTTAGTTCAGTGTTTCCCAAACCTGTCCTCAGGACCCCCGACCAGCCCAGATTTTACAAATCACCTTGGGGAAATGCAGACTGAATCCTGCAATCCCTGAGCAGCAAATCATATCACCTGTGCTGTGCTTCACATATCTGCAAACCTGGCGAGGCGGAGGGTCCTGAGGACAGGTTTGGGAAATTTGATTGCCAAAGCTATAAAACAAAACCAGGAATCCTTTGATGAGGAATAACACTTTTCATAATGCCTTTTAAACAAATAAAAATAATTCAACCGTGCGCTGGATATATTATTTATATGGAAGAAAAAATACTACTCTTTCTTTTTACCAGTCACGTAGTGACCAGCGTTATTATTCCTGCCTGGATGAGCAAGCAGTGACACTATTTCCTTGGTGACATAAAATCTATAATTGTGTGTAATGGCAGAACCGCCTGACCCTTCACGTTCGAGGAAGGCGTTGTGTTAAGTGCTCTCATATTAACACGCTTTGATTTCATGTTACATTTTAACAGTGTTTTCTTGGTGATTTTCCAGCCCCTCTTTGGCTCTGCATTTCCTGCTTTTTCCTGGGTTACTGTAACACAATTTGACTTTCAGCATCTAATGGTTCAGAGAATAACATTATCTGTGACCCAGGAGACACCACATTGGACATAATAAATCCTCAGCGCCCCTGGGACATCAGTCTACAAGACATTAAGATAGAAAACACTTGGCCCCTTCCACTTCATCCTTGGAGTAAGTCAACGAGCCCAAGGATGCGAAAGTTTAAAAAGCAATAGGCTTAGGGCATGTTTAAGGACACATCACATGCAACCCAGACCTGACATTTCACTTTCAGGGTTATCCAAAGAGATTCGAAAAGTCACCGCACGTTCGGTGACTTTTCGTTCTCTTCAATTCGGTTCCTTTTGCCGATTGCATTTCGGTGACCCTGCGGTGTATTCAGCAAGCAGCACAAGGTCCCCGAATTGCAGGGAAAAGCTGCCGCAAACCAACCGAAACCTAACCGAATGCACGCTGAAAACAAGCAAAAACATCTGGATTAACCTTCGAAAAAGCCGAACAGGAGCCGAACAGGAGCCGAAAAGGAGCCGAATCACACAGAGCCGAAGCAGCTGTGATATAGAGGAGGCAGTGAATAAATTAGAAAAACCATTTGTATGAATCTGGGAAAATGAAACGCTGTTTGCAAAGAAACTACTGAGCGAAAATGTCTGAAATTTTCACAGGAGGTCCAGGGAATGATAATAAAGAGGGCTGTTACAAAAAAATAAGCAAACTGAAAAAAAAAAAAAAAAAAATCGGACTTTTTAAAAAAAAAAAAAAAATCAGAAAAATGCTTAAAGTATCCTAAAAAATCAATGAATAAAGAGACTTTTTGCTGCAGAATTTTATAATGAACGGTTTATTAGATATTGAATTAAAACGGGAATATTTTTAACATTGAAGCCTATGGGATTCTCCTGAATAAATTTGCCGAATTAAACCACCGAATGGCAGAGCATTAGGGGAACCTTTCACTGCTGGTTTGTGTTCTCTGAATAGACGAAGCAGTGCTTCTCTATGGGGATTTCACTGCCCTCGAACAGGCACCGAACAGGCACCGTATGTGCAGGCAATTCGCCAGGATTTGGCGAATTGCCTGCTCTCTGGATAGCCGAATGGTCAGGAAAGGTAACCGAACACTGATTTTCAGCGTTCGGTTACCTTTCTCAAGCAATTCGGATCTCTTTGGATAACCCTGATAGTGTACCTAGCATCAGGATTGTTCAATTTCCTCCATGTACTAGCTATCTTGTTTTACCTGGTGCCATTTTTCTTTAAGTCTGACGCCAGAATGACTAAAGGGTCTATTCACAAAGCACTCAATTTCGGGGCTTTGTGTTTCGCCACATTTCGGCGATTTTATTTCGCTGAAGATACCGTGAATTCACTATTTAGTGAATGGTCAATGCATTGTTCACAATTGGAGTCACCAAAGCAGTTATCGGACTTTGGCGATAACCGTCGAAGCTCGCCGATAACTGCCGAATTTTGCCGAATGCATCATTGAATTCCATAGAACTGTAAAAAAAAAAATAATAATAATAATTAAGTATCCTAATAGGAGTTTCAATAAAAAAAGTGTCCAAATAATAACAAAGGTCCTTTAAAAAAATAATAAAAAGGTCTGTTACAAAATAAATAACCCCCCCCACTCAAAAACAAAAAGCTCTTTTAAAAAATTTAAAAGTGAAAAGGGTTTTTGTAGAAAATAAAAAGAATAAACGGTCTTTAAATTTTTTTTTAAATGATATTACTTTTTTCGTTTTGAAATCTATGGGATTCACCTATCGAAATGAAACAGCGAAAAACAAGGCATTTCGGCAGAATTTCGGTGCAATTCTGTGTTCTGTGAATAAAACACTCAATAGTTTTCTATGGGACAATTTTGGTGCTGTCGAATTGCGGCGAATTGCACCGTATTTATTTATTTTTATTTTATTTAATTTATTAAGGATTTTACCAGGAAGGATACATTGAGATTTCTCTCATTTTCAAGTATGTCCTGGATTCAAGAACATGGTTACAGAAATATAAAGTAGTAAAATGTAAGAAATTAACACAAAACAAATATACAGATTAACAGAAAATAAATATGTAGGAAATATACAGGGTTATCCAAAGAGATCCGAATTGCTTGAGAAAGGTAACCGAATGCTGAAAATCAGCGTTCGGTTACCTTTCCTGGCCATTCGGCTATCCAGAGAGCAGGCAATTTGCCAAATCCTGGCGAATTGCCTGCACATACGGTGCGTGTTCGGTGCCTGTTCAAGGGCAGTGAAGTCCCCATGAAAAAGCACTGCTTCGGCTATTCAGAGAGCACAAACCAGCAGTGAAAGGTTCCCCTAATGCCCTGCCATTCGGTGGTTTAATTCGGCAAGTTAATTCAGGAGAATCTCATAGGCTTCAATGTTAAATACATTCCCGTTTTAATTCAACATCTAATAAACCGTTCATTATAAAATTCTGCAGCAAAAAGTCTCTTTATTTATAGATTTTTTAGGATACTTTAAGTATTTTTCTGATTTTTTTTTAAAATTTTACTTATTTTATCTGTAACAGCCCTTTTTATTATCATTCCCTGGACCTCCTGTGTAAATTTCAGACATTTTCGCTCAGTAGTTTCTTTGCAAACAGCGTTTCATTTTCACACATTCACACAAACTATTTTGCTAATTTATTCACTGCCTCGTCTGCGGTCTCAGCTGCTTCGGCTGTGTGTGATCGGCTCCTGTTCAGGCTTTTTCCGTGATTTTCGGCAGGTTAATCCAGATGTTTTTGTGGCTTTTCGGCATGCATTCGCTGGGTTTTGCGGTGAGTTTTCGTCGGGTTCGCGGCAGCCTTTCCCTGCAATTCGGGGACCCTGTGGTGCTTGCTGAATACACCGCAGGGTCATCGAAATGGGATCGGCAAAAGGAACCGAATTGAAGAGAACGAAAAGTCACCGAACGTGCGGTGACTTTTCGAATCTCTTTGAATAACCCTGATAGTCACTGTGTTACATGTTAACAGGTGCATTCTGTATATAGTCACTATGTTACATGTTTACAGGTGCATTCTGTATATAGTCACTATGTTACATGTTTACAGGTGCATTCCTTATTGAGGTATGTTAATATGGAGCTCTTAAGGGACTTTAGACTGGGGGAAGATTTGATGGTGTCTGGGAGATTATTCCATAATTGCGGTGCTCTGTATGAAAATGAGGATCGAGCCACTTTCTTTTTGTATTGTGGTATTGCAAGTAAGGTGCTGGTCCTGGATCGGAGGTTATAGGATGAGGGAACTGCTGAGAGAAGCAGCCTATTCAGGTAGGGTGGCAGCTTCCCAGAAAAGCTCTTAAACACCAGGTTGGAAAGGTGAAGGATGCTGTCAGTTCGCCTGTATTTGGTGAATTGACAGCTTAGTGAATAGACGAATTGCCCCGGAATTGCACCAAACAGTGATATTCACTGTTCATTGCAATTTGGGGCCAATTCGGAGGTTAGTGATAACCCCTTTAGTGATTCTGGTGACTTGGCCGATGCATTTTAGGATATCGCATGTGATACACTATTAAGTTGCAAATCTATTACCTGAGTAATTTTGGTTGTGGTGATTTTATGATTTGCAATGTACCAACGTAAGCTTGGCCTTCAAATATGAACACACGCCACCCAACCAGACTATTTCCACTAAAAATAGCTATGAGGGTTGCCTGGTCACAATCCTAAACTGTACTGGACAATGATTATCTTCAGTTGGTCTTGATATCTGTATCCTGGTGGCTGCCCGTCTCATCCATTATGCCACCATTTCTCAGTGCATGAAAAATACGGTGGCCTGTTACATACCAAAGGACTCAAACTGTGAGGATGAGTTGATACCCATCGACAGTCAACCTCCATTCTACAAAGTGGAAGTAGGAAAGTGAGACCACCCAAAAAAATGAACTAATGCTCATAAATATAGAGGTTTCATGTCAACAATTTTTGGATATCACAGTCATTCTGTAACATTGAATACCGTAATTTTGAAGGGTTAGAACACGATTATGTCAGTGGTCAAAGAGGAGCAAATCACTAATCCGTGAGCTGATACTTGCAAATTGCATCAATAGTATGAAGGAACGCTCAGTAAATCCACTGATTTGATGAAATCTACTGAGTTATTCCACCATCATGGAAGGACTAGGGGCTTTTGGACACATCATATGAACACACTAATCGAAGCAGTCTAATGTGAGTGGGTATGCAGTGTCATCATACTGGTAAGGTGGTGCAGCAATCATGCAAGTCTGACTTTAGAGTCCATGGCAGGAGATCACACAGTGAGATATTTTTTACAAAGAACAGGGATTATTTCCAATTTCCCAAGGGCCATTTGTAGACATTCCCAATGTGTTTTAATGTAAAACAGAAGTTCATTGTAATATTTGCTGAATTTTATGAACACGATGAGTACTCCGACTTTGTAACAGTTATAAGAAGCACTTTTTATGCATTGAAAAAAATATCAAAATTAATATGTAAATTAATTATTTTTAGGAAATAACCGCTATGGAAATTGTATATTCATATATGATAATGTAGCGCTGGGTTTAATTCCCTGTCGTGGCAGTACCTATTTTTGGCCACCGGAGGGAGACAAGCGCGATGAGAGACATTGAACATTGGGACTACATTTCCCGGGATGCTTTGGGAGCGGACACAGGAAGTGGGTGGGACACAGACACTTACATCCTGAGCCTCGTGAAGAGAGCTGGCAGAGCACGCCAGGGAGTGAGAGGAGCAAGACGCAGAGCAGCAGAACGAGACAGCGACTAGGCCGGAGCGCAGCTGGGGCCTGACAGAGCTAAAGATCGGGTTATTCAGCCTTACCAGAGGAAGACCCAGTGATTCACAGGACTACCCGCACTGATATTGAGGAAGCCGGAGGACCCCGAGTTAGGAGTACCGCAGATCGATTGGACAGGGAGAGCAGGCGGTGAACTGGATATCTTGCGGCAGTTGCAGAAAGCCAGACAGCGGATCCAGTAACCAGGAGAACCCCAGTCAACATCGAGCGGAGAGACGTCCTGGGTCGAGCAGAGCATCAAGTATCTGGCGGATGGGTGAGAGGCCTTCCAGGCCGTTGTGAAAATAAAGCACGCTGCTGTTTGTTTCCAAAACCCACAGGGCCCCAACTTGACTAGTCGAAGATACCTCATAAGCAATTCACTGGCCAGTTGAATATTGTACCCGGGTACCGTAACACACACACATACTTACATTCTGGGACATAACCTGTGTGGGACTCACTCCCCTAACACAAAATGGGGTTAAAGATTTATTTTTCCTTTCGTTTCCGCTGCGCGTTTCTCGAATTACGAAGCATTGTATTTCTTTTCCGCTGCGCGTTTCTCGAATTACGAAGCATTGTATTTCTTTTCCGCTGCGCGTTCCTCGAATTACGAAGCATTGTATTTCTTTTCCGCTGCGCGTTTCCCGCATTGCGAAGTACTGTAAATATATCTACGTATACCGTGTTATTCATTATATGCCATTTATTCTAGTAAACTATATAATTTATAAAATCCACGACGGTGCTGGAGTATATTTATTCCCTAGTGCGGGGAGACTGACCCGAGGTTCAATTTCAGCGGCTCCTCCGGGAGTGAGCGCTACAATAACAATTGCCATCACAGATGTACCTGGTACTGTAATGGACTGGGAAATGGTAATGAAATAGGTTGAGTTAAAGGTTTTAGGGCTAAATTACAATCTTCGTGCAAACGTTTTTCGCCGGCGCAAAAAAACATTAACGCGAGGGGTAAAACCCTTTGCGCTGGACGTCGTCTTACATTGTCAGTGCAACAAATGCGTGTAATCGTCTTCCGCGGATGAACCTACGCGAACCCTTTGCGTGCGTACTGTACTGAGCGCATCCTATTCTTAACATTGTGAGCGCAAACGCGAATGAACGCTGGTACGCAGATGGTATTACAATCTATGTGCAGGAATTAACGCATAGCCTTTGCGCACAGAATTTTAGCAACTCCTAAAAGCTGGTGTTCTGGCAAATCTGAACAACCTGGCCGAACCCAAATACACCAGCCCCCCCCAAAAAAATGCAGCAAAGTATAGTTACACATTCTACTCTAGTTGTGTGTGCATTTATTATTGCTGCAGCATATATACTCAGATTGACTTTGACAGGCGCAAAAACTTAACGTGAGATAATTGTGGTTCTTAATTCTGATTGGCTGAATCGTGAAAAAAATAAATGTCCGCACACTGATTTCTGCGCGCAACGGTACTGCGCGAGCATTTGTGTGCATCCGGTTTACGCGCGGTACTGCTCGACGGATGAAAAAACGCGCAAGGATTGTAATACCAGCGGTGATATGCTTGGCGCACAAATGCACGCGTTGCAAGTGCGTTTTTAATATAGCCCTTAGTGTTTAACAGTTTTAATAAATACCAATATTTTCATTTATTTACTGTATGTGCATTTAATATCTGAGTCAGTTAATTCCCTCAAATTAGAGTGTCAATATATTTCTAGAAATACCTATATACCGTATTTTTCGCTCCATAAGACGCACTTTTTTCCCCCCAAAAAGTGGGGGAAAAAGTGGGTGCGTCTTATGGAGCGAATATGGCCCAGCAGCTCGTGGATGTGCCTCCGCTCACCTGCCGCCGCCGCGTTCGTCTCCCTCTGAGCATGCGTCCGGCGGCAGGAAGCTTGGGCACTAGCCTGGGGGAGCCACGTGACCGCGATCTCCCGAGATCGCGGTCACGTGGCTCCCCCAGGCGAGTGCCCAAGCTTCCTGCCGCCAGACGCATGCTCAGAGGGAGACGAACGCGGCGGCGGCAGGTGAGCGGAGGCACATCCACGAGCTGCTGGGCCATATCCATATGTGAGCTGGGGCATTATCAATGTGTGAGCTGGCTGGGGCAAATCCATGTGTGAGCTGGCTGGGGCAAATCCATGTGTGAGCTGGCTGGGGCAAATCCATGTGTGAGCTGATGGGGCAAATCCATGTGAGAGCTGATGGGGCAAATCCATGTGAGAGCTGATGGGGCAAATCCATGTGAGAGCTGATGGGGCAAATCCATGTGTGAGCTGATGGGGCAAATCCATGTGTGAGCTGATGGGGCAAATCCATGTGAGAGCTGGCTGGGGCAAATCCATGTGTGAGCTGATGGGGCAAATCCATGTGTGAGCTGATGGGGCAAATCCATGTGTGAGCTGGCTGGGGCAAATCCATGTGTGAGCTGGCTGGGGCAAATCCATGTGTGAGCTGGCTGGGGCAAATCCATGTGAGAGCTGGCTGGGGCAAATCCATGTGAGAGCTGGCTGGGGCAAATCCATGTGAGAGCTGATGGGGCAAATCCATGTGTGAACTGGCTGGGGCAAATCCATGTGAGAGCTGGCTGGGGCAAATCCATGTGAGAGCTGGCTGGGGCAAATCCATGTGAGAGCTGATGGGGCAAATCCATGTGTGAGCTGATGGGGCAAATCCATGTGTGAGCTGGCTGGGGCAAATCCATGTGAGAGCTGGCTGGGGCAAATCCATGTGAGAGCTGGCTGGGGCAAATCCATGTGTGAGCTGGCTGGGGCAAATCCATGTGAGAGCTGGCTGGGGCAAATCCATGTGTGAGCTGGCTGGGGCAAATCCATGTGTGAGCTAAGGCATATCCACGAGCTGGGGCAATATCCATTTTTACACTATTTCATTCAGAATATTTATTTTACGGTTTTCCTCCTCTAAAAACTAGGTGCGTCTTATGGTCAGGTGCGTCTTATGGAGCGAAAAATACGGTACATATTTATATATATTACTGTATATACAAACACAAAATAAATCTTCTGATAATTTCGGAGGTCACGCCAGATCCCGGTGTATTTTGGTCCTAATAAATTGGAAAACTGTGCAAACATGCTATTTTTTTTTTTTGTGAAAGTATTTCACCAGGAAGGATACATTGAGATTTCTCTCGTTTTCATGTATGTCCTGGGTGGCGAGTATGTACCGTTAGGTGTCTTGCCCAAGGACACTTACTGGAGAGGTGCTCGCTGGGATCAAACCCATGTCTCCACAGGCTCTCTCCACGCAGAGCAGTGATGTTACCTCTACTCCACCCAGCCGGCATATTAAATTATTATTATTATTATTGTCATCATTTACGTATATAGCGCTAACAGTTTCCACAGCGCTTTACAATAACCAAAGGGAACGAGATAAACAGACATATGATGGAAACAAGAGGTGTAGAGGGCCCTGCTCAGAGGAGCTTACAATCTAGTGGATAAGACCTTGTTATAGTGATATTCATTTTTTTTTTTACAGGGGGAAAGAGCGTTGCCGTCATTTTGTCATAAACCAGCTGCAAAGTGGGGATTTGGTTGTAACAGGAGATAACTGCTCACATAGCAGCCTCCCGGACCTTATCAGTTATTACCAAACTTCACCGATTGAACCATTTGGAGAGAGACTAACGCAGTGCTGTGTCAAGGTACATTCTGAAAATTCACCCACATGGCATCCCCAGATCTAATGCAATTTGTTCTGTGAGAGTATATGAAAAGAGTGCTCCATAATGCGTAATAGGTTAGGTCCACCGCTGGAGGAGGTCCTCACTCCAAGGCCTCAAAACAGCGAAATTATTGAAGAAATCCAGCACAGCGTGGTATATTTAGAAGTAAGGTTTAACCATAAAATGACTAACCCAGACTTTTTCCAGCAAACCAGTGTGACGTGAGCTGTGCCACATTTGCTGATAAATCACTGGACTAACGTGTGCCACTTAAAGTGGAAAGCACTGTATCTTGTATCCTGTATTTGTTAGTCTCAGTAGCTCCTTTATATTAAAGTTGAGTGCAGACCCTCCCAGTTCTGTGTATTACATGATGAGCTATGACGACCCTGTTAGGCTTATACTCCTCTCAGTCACTTGACATAAAGGTTCTCCAAAGCTGGTCCTACTAAACCTCACGATGCAGAGCGTCCCAGGAGATGTAAGTACCAAATAAGTGGTTAACCCAACTTATTTGGAGCAGGCATAAGATTTGTTTAGACAGGGACCTGCTCTATGGAGTACATTGATGTTGTGACGGGCTTAAACATCTTATGATCCTAATTTTTGACCAAATCTATCAGTGAATCTCTTAGGTGAATTTAAATCTTTAATATTACATTTAAGCGTAGTGCACTGCATATTGTAGGTTTTATATAAACAGTGTATATATGTGGGGGGAGCCTGGTACCTCCCCCAATAGAAAACGTCACCATATGTCACTGATCTGCAAGATATGCTACTGTGGCTTCATACAGTAGCAAACATTTTAATACTTGGATATCAAAACAAAACTTCATCCACATCTCTATCCAAATGAACTCATGATTCACATACAGTTGTGTTCAAAATTATTCAACCCCCAATGCTGTAAAGGGTTTTAGGGAATTTAGTGTACATTTGTAATTGTATTCAGAATGAAATCCTACAAGGACTTTTTAAAGAACCATATGCAACTAAAATGACATCAATTGGTTTTGTAATACAGTAGTAAATGTTTCTTTTGTGAATTCTTCATTGACACAATTATTCAACCCCTTAAAGACTACCACTCTGAACAACAGAGGTTCATTCAAGTGTTTTCAATAAGGTATTGAAAACACCTGTGGATGTCACGGAGCAGCAATAAAGCATAATAAGCACCAATTAGGCAGTTTTAAAATGACTGTGATACTCAGCTCCTTCTAGACATTTACTGGTGTGGTTACAAACATGGTGAAGTCAAGAGAATGGTCCAGGAAGACAAGAGAAGAGGTGATTACTCTTCACAGGAAGGGCAATGGCTATAAGAAGATTGCAAAGATGTTAAACATACCAAGAGAGACCATAGGAAGCATCATTCGCAAATTCAAGGCAAAGGGCACTGTTGAAACGCTACCTGTTTGTGGCAGAAAGAAGATGCTGACTTCGACTGCTGTTCCCTACCTGAAGCGTAGAGTGGAGAAAAGTCCCCGTGTGACTGCTGAGGAACTGAGAAAAGATTTGTCAGATGTGGGTACTGAAGTTTCAGCTCAGACAATACGGCGCACACTGCGTAATGAAGGCCTCCATGCCAGAACTCCCAGGCGCACCCCCTTGCTGTCTCCAAAGAATAAGAAGAGTCGACTGCAGTATGCCAAAAGTCATGTGGACAAACCACAGAAGTTTTGGGATAGTGTTCTGTGGACTGATGAAACAAAATTAGAACTGTTTGGGCCCATGGATCAACGCTATGTTTGGAGGAGGAAGAACAAGGCCTATGAAGAAAAGAACACCTTGCCTACTGTGAAGCATGGCGGGGGGTCAATCATGCTTTGGGGCTGTTTTGCTTCTGCAGGTACAGGGAAGCTTCAGCGTGTGCAAGGTACCATGAATTCTCTTCAGTACCAGGAGATATTGGATGACAATGTGATGCAGTCCGTCACAAACCTGAGGCTTGGGAGACGTTGGACCTTTCAACAGGACAATGATCCCAAGCATACCTCCAAGTCCACTAGAGCATGGTTGCAGATTAAAGGCTGGAACGTTTTGGAGTGGCCATCGCAGTCATCTGATTTAAATCGGATTGAGAACCTCTGGTGGGACTTAAAGAAAGCAGTTGCAGTGCGCAAGCCTAAGAATGTGACTGAACTGGAGGCTTTTGCCCATGACGAATGGGCGAAGATACCCGTAGATCGCTGCAAGACACTTGTGTCAAGCTATGCTTCACGTTTAAAAGCTGTTATAACTGTAAAAGGATGTTGTACTAAGTACTAAGATTGAATGTCACTTGGGGGTTGAATAAAACTGATAATGATGTGAGCACAGAAAAGACATTTGTGGTTATTTCATTATAAATGTTATGTTATATTTGTCTGACCTACACGTGCCTCTTTGATTTAATTGTAAGCAAGATGACTGAATGATCAAAATCAATGTCAAACTGGCCAAAACACTCAATTTCAGTGGGGGTTGAATAATTTTGAACACAACTGTAAAACATTACAGTACTTTTTTCATACTTAATTTAATTCAGGTATCTTTTACATTTCCCACTGCTAATGAATTCATTGCTTGTCCTACAGTTTTCCGACTATAATACTTTTGACGAAATTAAGCCACGAGCAGAGCAAGAATATAACCAAGCGAAGATCCCAGATATCATCCCCAAAAATAAAAGAGGGACTGCCCAGCTAAGCGGCCAAGAAAAGCCTCCCAGGGCCTCAGTTCAGGTATGATATTTTCAGCACATTTAATTCATTATCATGTAGGGTAGGGGCGGATCCAGACACAAGTTTTGGATTGACACTCTATCAATTCTTGCTGTTCCCATTAACAGGGACTGGCAGAGCATGTGCCGAATCGCAGCCAGTGCTCATCACACTCTCTTAAAAACATTGCCGCACATGGGCTATTCTTTTGCTGCACAGTTGACACCTGACAGACTCCACACACCAGATTCCGGCCTTTCCAATGATACCTCACTTGACCATGTAGGGTTTATGAAACTGCAGATACATTGGTTCAAATGTCCAGGAGTCCCTTGTATCTCCTACATGGGATTGCAGCTCGGGTACACTAAACTATCCATAATGAAAAATCCAACAATACTTGGATTCAGCAAATTATGTGAGCATTTCAAGGTTAGATATCCGTGTTTTAGCTACAGCATCATTTTAAAGTGTTGGCGAAGGCTCAGGATACATCTATTAAGACCGTTAACCAGCTAATGCATCTTCTGGCAGGAAAGTTTGTGTCTGCACTAGGAATTATTTCTTCTTTTATTGATTACAAGGATATTCTATTAAAAATTAAATTCCCTTTTTTTGCTCTTAATAATTTGGCACATGCTGCTGACAGCCTCTGACCAATCTTTTAATATTTTTGTTATTTTTGAGTTAGTTTACTCAACTTTTCTCCCTTGCCACACGCAGCTACTCCTCTTCAGCACAGGGACACCTTGGCCTCAATTTCCCCAGATCTCAATCCGATTGAGCATCTGTAGGATGTGCTGTAACAACAAACCCGATCCATGGAGGCCCCACCTCAAAACTTGCAGGACTTAAAGGATCTGCTGCTAATGTCTTGGTGCCAGATACCACAGGACACGTACAGATGTCATGTGGAGTTCATGCCTCGACGCGTCAGAGCTGTTTTGGCAGCTCGAGGGGGACCTACATGATGTTAGACAGGTGGTTTAATGTTATGGCTGATCAGTGCATACTCCTTATTGCATAATCGATGTAAGATTGAGTTTTTGGTGGTGTCTTCTTGTTATCGTGTTTGTTACAGTATTTCTGGAAGACTGTCTGTAGGAACGGGGTTTGGGTCGAAATCCCTACAACCAGGTTCCCTAATGCCAAAATCCTGATGGCCAACTTCCCTACACAGACATCTCCCTGACGGCTAACTTCCCTACACGGCCAACTTCCCTACACAGACAACTCCCTGACGGCCATCTTCCAGACATCCAAAATCCCAGAGGCTAACATTAACCCTACTCCCTAATCGCCTAAACCTAGCCCTAACCGCCTAAACCTAGCCCTAACCCTAACCCCCTAAACCTAGCCCTAACTCTAACCCCCTAAACCTAGTCCTAACCCCTAAACCTAGCCCTAACCCTAACCCCCTAAACCTAGCCGTAACCCCCTAAACCTAGCCCTAACCCTAACCCCCTAAACCTAGCACTAACCCTAACCCCCTAAACCTAACCCTAACCCCCTAAACCTAGCACTAACCCTAACCCCCTAAACCTAGCCCTAACCCTAACCCCCCTAAACCTAGCCCTAACCCCCCTAAACCTAGCCCCAAACCTAATCCCTCTAAACCTAGCCCTAACCCTAACTCCCTAAGTGTTAGGGTGTTATTATTAGGGTTAGCCGCTGGGATTATGGATGTCTGGAAGTTGGCCGTGTAAGGAAGTTGGTATGTCCGGCACTTGTCCTGTCTGGAAGTTGGCCGTCGGGATGTTGGCATTAGGGAACCTGGCTGTAGGGATTTTGTCCGGCACCCGCAGGAACGGTATAACAATATTAGTTTTCTGACTCTGCTTTATAGAGTTCTGCTCCACCACTGCCAGAAAGAAGTGGGAATCAATTCAATATGCAAGAAAGCGAGGAAGACACATACGCAACACCAAAAAAATTCCCAATGGACCCTAGTATATCAAGCTTGGTAGCAGCAAACCGGCATCAAGAGGAAATGGCAAAGGAGTCAATTTATTCCAATAGTAACAAATTGGGAGTCATCTATTCTCTGGCCAAAGAGGCACAAATTAATCAAAACAACATAAAGAAAACCAGCGATCCACAGGTCATGTATTCTGAGGTTAGGTTGGACAACAGCTTACCTTCGGCCCTAGGACATCTACAGAGCAAGTCTGGAAATCAGAGAGAAGCCATAAAAATGTCTTTAGAGGCTGGGTCTCCGAGGGGTCCCAATGTGAAGGAAATTTCACAGTTTAAAGTTATGGAGATGAAGTTTGCATCATCCCTTCAGTGCACCAACATCCAAACGTTCAGTAATGAAGCATCCAGGAGTCCTCTTCTAGGTGAAAGGGTTGAAATGCCTGGTGGCTCATTCTTGCACCCCTTCGCCGTCTCCCAATCAGATTTCAATAACACTTATGAACAGATTCCCTTTAGTGGAATAAGACACATGGAGGACCAGATTTCCAATATTTCCCATACCTGCACCACGACCTATGATCACATCACGACACGAACGTCAAAAGAGGTGGTGATGGAAAACTTGTACGAAACAATGCCTATACAGAATACAATACAAGACGACACTCCCACATACGAAATGGTTACAAGAAATGTTACAAAGCCTACAGTGAAAAAGAATGTGGTTAATAAGGTAGGTGTGTCGTTCGCCCATTTCCTTAAATACATTACTCTGCATTTTGGTTTCTTGGAGAATAGTCTTTCAAGTCCACTCCAGAGGGTTTACTGTGGAAAGGGTGCACCGTCTGAGTGCTTCAAAAATGTGTAAGGATAGAGAGTCACCCAGCCCGCAGACAAAACCCAGCAAAGCAAGGAAACCCCTAATCTTAGAAGCTGGTCCTTGTTATGGCCAGGGTACTAAACTAAATGTAGCGCTCACTCCCGGAGGAGCCGCTGAAATTGAACCTCGGGCCAGTCTCCCCGCACTAGGGAATAAATATACTCCAGCACCGTTGTGGATTTTATAAATTATATAGTTTACTAGAAGAAATGGCATATAATGAATAACACGGTGTTCGTATATATATTTACAGTACTTCGTAATGCGGGAAACGCGCAGTGGAAAAGAAATACGATGCTTCGTAATTCGAGGAACGCGCAGCGGAAAAGAGAAAAATATATCTTTAACCCCCTTTGTGGTTGGGGAGTGAGTCCCGTACAGGTTATGTCCCAAAGAATGTAGGTGTGTGTGTGTGATGGTACCGGGTACAATATTCAACTGGCCAGTGAATTGCTTATGAGGTATCTTCGACTAGTCAAGTTGGGGCCCTGTGGGTTTTGGAAACAAACAGCAGCGTGCTTTATTTTCACAACGGCCTGGAAGGCCTCTCACCCATCCGCCAGATACTTGATGCTCCGCTCGACCCAGGACGTCTCTCCGCTCGATGTTGACTGGGGTTCTCCTGGTTACTGGATCCGCTGTCTAGCTTTCTGTAGCTGCCGCAAGATATCCAGTTCACCGCCTGCTCTCCCTGTCCGATCGATCTGCGGTACTCCTAACTCGGGGTCTTCCAGCTTCCTCAATATCAGCGTGGGAAGTCTGGTGAATCACTGGGTCTTCCTCTGATAAGGCTGAATAACCCGGTCTTTAACTCTGTCAGGCCCCAGCTGCGCTCCGGCCTGGTCACTGTCACATTCTGCAGCACTGGGTCTTGCTTCTCCCACTCCCTGGCACTCTCCACGAGGCTCAGGATGTCAGCGTTTGTGTCCCACCCACTTCCTGTGTTTGCCCCCAAAGCATGCCGGGAAATGTAGTCTTAATGTTTTCTGTGTTTGTCCAGCATAATCTTAGCATGGTCTCTGTCTCCCTCTGGTGGCCATTGCAAGTAAATGCAGCAGAACAGTCTTTTTAAACACAGCGTTACATAAAGAAAGTACACAAAAAAGTACAGAGCAGGGACATGAGAGCTATTGTAGTATAATAACAAGCCAGAGTTTGGTACACGGAATAAACATACGCCAAGGGACAAACGCTGAAATCACAATCGATAATACGAGCCAGAAGTCGTACCAGGAGATCATAAGCATACGCTATCAGACACGCACTGTGGGGAATCATAAACCACGACAGGGATCAGAGCTCTGTCAGTGGCTGATATTTAAAGGCCTCCTAGGTCTCTGATCAGGTGCAGCATTCAGAGTGGCCTGATTCCCAGAATGGCGCCCTTTCTGTTGAGGAAACCTTTCCGCAGGAGCACCAGCAGGCATAACAAAATGCACATATATATATTATTTTCAGAAGAGTTTTACAGGAACAATCGAAATTGTGTGTTGTAAATTTGGCCTCAAGCAAAAAAAAACCCCACCAAAACACTTTTTAAAATCCTTTTATTTTTTTAATTTTCGACTTGATAGTTGGTTAACTCTTAACCCTAACCCTAATGTTAACATAATGCTCTAGTTATGCTTTATTTGTAGGGATCAGATTCTGAAGCAAAAATGGAGCAGAATGTTAAAGTTAAGGCTTAGGGATAACCCTAACCCTAAAAGTAACCCTGGCCTAAAACAAGCACAAAGTGTAACCTAGCCTTAATTAAAACCCTAACCCTTAATGTAATATCAAATGCAACCCTAAACCTAAATGTAAACTTAACCTTAAAACTAAGGGGATGCACTGATACCACTTTTTAAGACCGAGTACGAATACCGATACTTTTTTTCAGGTACTCACCGATACCGAGTCCCAATACTTTTATTTAATGTCATGTTACACTTTCCAATAAATAATTTAGGATTTTGCTGAAAGCCTGTCCAGTTTATGTTAATATTGAAATGTATAGCCAGACACCTCATTTACCCCTCAGACACTGATTCAGGTTCAGGAGCAGCTGTGGCTAGGGGAAGAAAAGAGTTTCAGGGGCAGCTGTGGCTAGGGGAAGAAAAGAGGTTTTGGGGCAGCTGTGGCTGAGGGGATAGAAAAGAGGTTCAGGGGCAGCTGTGGCTGAGGGTTAGAAAAGAGGTTTCGGGCAGCTGTGGCTGGGGTTGGAAAAGAGGTTCAGGGGCAGCTGTGACTGAGGGGATAGGAAAGAGGTTCAGGGAGAGCTGTGGCTGAAGGGGCAGCTGTGGCTAGGGGAAGAGAAGATGTTAAGGGGCAGCTGAGGCTGAGAACAGAGATTGTGGGTCAGCATTGTTAGATCGCTTGTGTTGCAGCCTTGCAGGTATTGTAGACGTAGATAGTGTTGAGGGGCTGGGACTGTGAATGTAGGCGGTATCATGTTTCTTTCACTGTCACAGTCGCTGTACAGGGGAGTTCCACTGGGTGGATCATCTGTGCAGGATCCTCGTGAGGAGCAGTGGTGTATTTAAGTTTTGTGCTGCCCTAGGCCTGACTAAACTCGTGCACCCCCCAATTTAAATTTGAGGCACCCCTTCCTGTCAAGGGCACACCTCTTCCTGGTTAATCCCCACCCTTCATCTTAAAGCTCCACCTTTTCCTCTTAGAGCTCCGCCTTTTCCTCTCTTTATATTAAAAGTGGATACCAAGTGCCTACTTGTATATTTTGTATACAATTTCAAATGTATCTATTGAGATAAATAACATTTTGAAATGTTTAAATTCAAGCATTTTTATAAAGAACAACCACGCATGTCAAGTATTCTGGATCACAGCCGCTCTAATTGGTTGAACAATAAAATCCACAGAAACTTAGAAACATAGAAACATAGAAACATAGAAAGATGTCGGCAGATAAGAACCTTTCGGCCCATCTAGTCTGCCCAATTACATGGATACTTTACTTGGATTTATCTTTTGTTTAGGATAGCCTTATGCCTATCCCATGCTTGCTTAAATTCAATTACTGTTTTGGCCTCTACCACTTCAACTGGAAGACTGTTCCATGTATCCACCACCCTCTCAGTAAAATAATGCTTCCTGATGTTACTTTTAAACCTTTGCCCCTCTAATCTAAGACTATGTCCTCTTGTTTTGCTACTTTGTTTCCTTTTAAAATATACTCCCTTCCTCTACCTTGTGGATTCCCTTACATATTTAAATGTTTCTATCATATCTCCTCTGTCTCGTCTTTTTTCCAAGCTGTACATGTTAAGATCATTAAGCCTTTCCTGGTAACTTTTCTCCTTCAAGCCGTACACCATTTTAGTAGCCCTTCTCTGAACTCTCTCTAAGATGTCTATATCCTTCTGGAGATACGGTCTCCAGTACTGCACACAGTACTCCAAGTGAGGTCTCACCAGTGCTCTGTACAGTGGCATGAGCACTTCCCTTTTCCTACTGCTAATACCTCTCCCTACACAACCAAGCATTCTGCTAGCATTTCCTGCTGCTCTATTACATTGACTACTTACCTTTAGATCCTCTGAAATATAAAACCCCTAAATCCCTTTCCTCAGATGTTGAGGTTAGGACTGTATCAAATATTCTATATTCAGCCCTTGGGTTTTTACGTCCCAGGTGCATTATCTTGCACTTATCCACATTAAAACTCAATTGCCACAGCTCCGACCATTTTTTTAGTTTACCTAAATCATTTGTCATTTGGCTGATCCCTCCAGGAACGTCAACCCTGTTGCAAATCTTGTGTCATCAGCAAAAAGACATACTTTTCCATTAATACCTTCTGCAATATCACTAACAAATATTAAATAGAATGGGTCCAAGTACTGACCCCTGAGGTACCCCACTGGTAACAAGACCTTGCGCCGAATAAACTCCATTTACCACAACCCTCTGTTGCCTGTCACTCAGCCACTGCCTAATCCATTCAACAATATTGGAATCCAAGCTCAAAGATTGCAATTTATTGATAAGCCTTCTATGCGGAACAGTATCAAAAGCCTTACTGAAATCTAAGTAAGCAATGTCTACTGCACCACCTGTGTCTATTATTTTTGTTACCCAATCAAAAAAATCAATAAGATTAGTTTGGCATGATCTCCCTGAGGTAAACCCATGTTGTTTCTGATCCTGTAATCTATGTGTTTTTAGATGTTCAACAATCCTTTCCTTTAACATGGTTTCCATTAATTTCCCCACTACTGACGTAAGACTAACTGGCCTATAGTTCCCAGATTCCTCCCTACTACCCTTCTTGTGAATGGGCACAACATTTGCTAATTTCCAGTCTTCTGGGACGACTCCCGTTAGCAAGGATTGGTTAAATAAATCTGTTAACGGTTTTGCTATTACATCACTGAGCTCTTTTAATAATTTAGGGTGGATCCCATCAGGCCCCATTGATTTATTTGTCTTTACTTTAGACAGCTGCTGTAGAACCTCCTCCTCTGTAAACTGATATGTAATTGTCTCATTAGTGTTTCCTCCTAACTGAGGTCCCTTTCCTTCCTTTTCTTCTGCAAAGACTGAACAAAAATATTCATTGAGGCAGTCAGCGAGACTTTTATCCTCTTCTACATACCTTCCTTCCTTTGTTTTTAATCTAACTAATCCTTGTTTTACTTTTCTTTTCTCGTTTATGTATCTAAAAAATGTTTTTGTCCCCCTTTTTTACTGACTGAGCTATTTTCTCTTCTGCGTGTGCTTTGGAAGCTCTTATAAATTGCTTTGCCTCTTTCTGCTAATCTTATAGGTTTGCCTATCTTCTTCACTCTGAGTTGTTTTATAATTATTGAATGCTGTCTTTTTGTTCTTCACTATTTTGGCCACTTCTGCAGAGTACCACAGTGGTTTCTTCCCTTTTTTGTTTTTGCTAACAAGTCGAATGCAATTGCCTGTGGCCTTCAATAATGCTTCTTTTTAAATAATCCCATTTCTCCTGGACACCCTTTAAACTCCTCCAGTCTGATAATGACTCCTTCACACAAAATCTCATTTTAGAAAAAATCTGTTTTTTTAAAGTCTAAAACTTTTGTTTTTGTGTGGTGTGGCTCCATCTCTGTTCTTATATTAAACCATACTGACTGGTGATCACTAGATCCCAAATTTTCACCTACAACAACGTCCGATACCAAACCTCCATTTGTGAGTATTAAATCCAATATGGCCTCTTTACGGGTCGGCTCCTCAACTACTTGTGTTAGAGATAATCCCAGTAGGGAGTTTAGAATATTTGTACTTGCACTGCATATGAGAGTATCACAGAGCTGCACAGCAATAAAACCCACAGAAATGTGCACTGTGTATGAGCATATCACAGAACTGCACAGCAATAAAATCCCAGTAGGGAGTTTAGAATATTTGTACTTGCACTGCATATGAGAGTATCACAGAGCTGCACAGCAATAAAACCCACAGAAATGTGCACTGTGTATGAGCATATCACAGAACTGCACAGCAATAAAACTCACAGTAATGTGCAGTGTGTATGAGCGTATCCCAGAGCTCCAGGGCAATAAAACTCAAAGTAATATGCAGTGTGTATCACAGAATCCACAGCAATAAAACTCCCAGCAATGCAATGTTTGGTGTGTATGAGTGCATCAGAATCCACTGCAATATAACTCCCAGCAAACCGAGTGTATATGAGCACACAGCAATTATGCTGTGGAGCCATCTTGTCAGCAGTGGGGTGACACTACCAGAGGGGGACTGTAGCTTTGAGTCCCTTCCCGGTGGGTGTTCAGTCCAGAATAGATTCTGTGTTAACGAAAGGGCGGGCAGCTGCGCGTGTGCGGTTCATGTGGTTCAGCCAGTCATGTGGTACTGAGACTCAGAGAAATGGCAGTGAAATGCCCTGATGTTCGGTGGTTTCAATCAGCAGGTTTATTCAGGCGAACCCCATAGGTTTCAATGTTAAAAACATTCCCGTTTTTATGCAATATCTAATAAACCATTTATTATTTTAATCTGCAGTAAAAAGTCTTTATTTATTGATTTTTTTTTTTTTAGTACCTTTTAGTCATTTTTCAGATCTTTTGGGGCAAAATTTCCCCCCTTTTTTTAATAGCGGTTTTTCTTTTTTCTGTAACAGAACTTTTTATTATCAATCATAGGATGTTATATGTAAATTCCAGACATTTTCGTTCAGTAGTTCTTTTGAAAACAACAGGCCACGGGTTTGCGGTGGCAGCATTCAGCGGCCGACTCCATGCACTTTGGGGACCCTGCGGTGAATGGTGAATTCACCGCAGGGTGGGGAAATTTTATTCTCCTAAGTGCAGGGAACTACAGAACACCAAAAAGTTGGCGTCATTTCGGTGCTCTGTGAGTAACCCATTTAGTGGTGAGGTTTTTTGCTGCCCCCCGGAAAGTGAAAGCCTAGGCCTTGCCTACCTAGGACATACTTGAAAATTTGTGAAATCTCAATGTATCCTTCCTGGTAGAATACTTTGCAAAAGTAAAAAAATAAATAAAAATATATTTATTTTTTTTAGGGGTGGGGCCACCCAGTGCGGGCCGCCGCCCCCTGGAAAGTGCCACCCTAGGCCTGGGCCTAGTCGGCCTAGGCCAAAATACACCACTGGTGAGGGGTTTCGATCTTCCCTGAACAGGTCTCGATGACTGATCATCTTATTGACAGATTTTAGGAAGGATGCTCGTCAGTGGCGTAACTAGAAACCTGAGGGCCCCGATGCAAGAATCCATGAAGGGCCCCCCAACCCCCCCCCAAAAAATCTATATTTTTACTTTTTTTTTCCTGCAATATAAAAAAGATAGTATTGCCCCAGCTGACATGGATATATACTGTATATTGCCCCCAGCTCACATGGATATATATATTGCCCCAGCTCACATGGACACAGTGGCGTAGCGTGGGGGGGGGGCTGGGGGGCCGTGGCCCCGGGCGCAGTTTTGTTAGGGGTGCATTTGCACCCCTAAAACTGGCCCGGGGGTTGAGGGGACCCAGATGCCGGGCAGCGCGGGAGTGCCTGCCCGGTCCTGAAGAGTCCGTCCTGTTAAAGGGAAGTGGCTGCGTGCAGACGCAGCCGGTCACGTGATCCGGCTAATCAGGTGGTACTGAGTCTCTGTACCACCTGACTGGCCGGACCACGTGACCTGCGCACGCACGCCACGCAGCCGCATCACCTTCAACAGGACGGACTCTTCAGGACGGCGGGCAGGCACTCCGCGCTGCCCGGCATCTGGGTCCCCTCAACCCCTGCCGGAGCTGGAGCAATATCCAGGTGAGAGCTGGGGCAAATCCATGTGTAAGCTGGGGCAAATCCATGAGCTGGGGCAAATCCATGAGCTGGGGGCAAATCCATGAGTTGGGCAAATCCATGAGCTGGGGGCAAATCCATGAGCTGGGGGCAAATCCATGAGCTGGGGGCAAATCCATGAGCTGGGCAAATCCATGAGTTGGGGGCAAATCCATGAGCTGGGGGCAAATCCATGAGCTGGGGGCAAATCCATGAGCTGGGGGCAAATCCATGAGCTGGGCAAATCCATGAGTTGGGGGCAAATCCATGAGCTGGGGGCAAATCCATGACCTGGGGGCAAATCCATGAGCTGGGACAAATCCATGTGTGAGCTGGGGCATATCCATGTGTGTGCTGGGGCAAATCCATGTGTGAGCTGGGGCATATCCATGTGTGAGCTGGGGCAAATCCATGTGTGAGCTGGGGCAAATCCATGTGTGAGCTGGGGCATATCCATGTGTGAGCTGGGGCATATCCATGAGCTGGGGCATATCCATGAGCTGGGGCAAATCCATGTGTGAGCTGGGGCATATCCATGTGTGAGCTGGGGCAAATCCATGTGTGAGCTGGGGCATATCCATGTGTGAGCTGGGGCAAATTCATGTGTGAGCTGGGGCAAATCCATGTGTGAGCTGGGGCAAATCCATGTGTGAGCTGGGGCATATCCATGTGTGAGCTGGGGCAAATCCATGTGTGAGCTGGGGCAAATCCATGAGCTGGGCAAATCCATGAGCTGGGCAAATCCATGTGTGAGCTGGGGCAAATCCATGTGTGAGCTGGGGCATATCCATGTGTGAGCTGGGCCATATCCATGAGCTGGGCAAATCCATGTGTGAGCTGGGGCATATCCATGAGCTGGGGCATATCCATGAGCTGGGCAAATCCATGTGTGAGCTGGGCAAATCCATGTGTGAGCTGGGGCATATCCATGAGCTGGGGCATATCCATGAGCTGGGAAAATCCATGTGTGAGCTGGGCAAATCCATGTGTGAGCTGGGGCATATCCATGAGCTGGGGCAAATGTGTGAGCTGGGGCAAATCCATGTGTGAGCTGGGGCAAATCCATGTGTGAGCTGGGGCAAATCCATGTGTGAGCTGGGGCATATCCATGAGCTGGGGCATATCCATGAGCTGGGGCATATCCATGAGCTGGGGCAAATCCATGAGCTGGGCAAATCCATGAGCTGGGCAAATCCATGAGCTGGGGCAAATCCATGAGCTGGGCAAATCCATGAGCTGGGCAAATCCATGAGCTGGGGCAAATCCATGTGTGAGCTGGGGCATATCCATGAGCTGGGGGCAAATCCATGAGCTGGGCAATATCCATGTGAGAGCTGGGGCAATATCGATAACGTGTCCACAGGTGGGGGGGCGCACAATTCTTGGCTGGCCCCAGGCGCTGACAACCGACGCTACGCCACTGCATGGACATATATATTGCCCCCAGCTCACATGGACATATATTGCCCCCAGGCCACACATGGATATATTGCCCCAGCTCACACATGGATATTTTTGCCCCCAGCTCCTGTATATATTTGCCCCAGCTCATGGATATATTTGCCCCCAGCTCATGGATATAATGCCCCAGCTCATGGATATAATGCCCCAGCTCATGGATATATTGCCCCAGCTCATGGATATATTTACCCCCAGCTCATGGATATATTTGCCCCAGCTCATGGATATACTGCCCCAGCTCATGGATATATTTGCCCCCAGCTCATGGATATTCTGCCCCAGCTCATGGATATTCTGCCCCAGCTCATGGATATACTGCCCCAGCACATGGATATACTGCCCCAGCTCATGGATATACTGCCCCAGCTCATGTCATGGATACTGCCCCAGCTCATGGATATACTGCCCCAGCACATGGATATACTGCCCCAGCTCATGGATATACTGCCCCAGCTCATGGATACTGCCCCAGCACATGGATATACTGCCCCAGCACATGGATACTGCCCCAGCTCATGGATATACTGCCCCAGCACATGGATACTGCCCCAGCTCATGGATATACTGCCCCAGCTCATGGATATACTGCCCCAGCTCATGGATATATTGCCCCAGCTAATGGATAGATTTGCGCCCAGCTCTTATGGGTATATAGGGCCCCCCAGCTCACCTCAGGCTCCTCTCTCCGTGGGGAGCGGCCACTGAAAGCGGCCGCTGAAATCAGCGTTCGGTTACCTTTCCTGGCCATTCGGCTATCCAGAGAGCAGGCAATTCGCCAAATCCTGGCGAATTGCCTGCACATACGGTGCCTGTTCGGTGCCTGTTCGAGGGCAGTGAAATCCCCATAAAAAAGCACTGCTTCGGCTATTCAGAGAACACAAAACAGCAGTGAAAGGTTCCCGAAATACCCTGCCATTCGGTGGTTTAATTCGGCGGTTTAATTCGGCAAGTTAATTCAGGAGAATCCCATAGACTTCAATGTTAAAAATATTCCTGTTTTAATTCAATATCTAATAAACCGTTCATTATAAAATTCTGCAGCAAAAAGTCTCTTTATTTATAGATTCTTTAGGATACTTTAAGCATTTTTCTGAATTTTTTTAAAAGTCCTTTTTTTTTTTTTTTTTTTAAGTTTACTTATTTTTTCTGTAACAGCCCTTTTTATTATCATTCCCTGGACCTCCTGTGTAAATTTCAGACATTTTCGCTCAGTAGTTTCTTTGCAAACAGCTTTTCATTTTCACAGATTCAAACAAACGGTTTTGCTAATTTATTCACTGCCTCCTCTGCTGTCTCAGCTGCTTCGGCTGTGTGTGATCGGCTCCTGTTCGGCTGCTTCGCTGCGTGTGATCGGCTCCTGCTCGGGTTTTTTGAAGGTTAATCCAGATGTTTTTGCTTGTTTTCGGCGTGCATTCGGTGGGTTTTGCGGTTAGTTTTCGTCAGGTTTGCGGTGACTTTTCCCTGCAAATTCGAAATGGGATCGGCAAAAGGAACCGAATTGAAGAGAACGAAAAGTCACCGAACGTAAGGTGACTTTTAGAATCTCTTTGAATAACCCTGATAGTCTAAACTTTGGCATAATTTAGTTTTCGTATGACTCAAGAGATATGAAACTGCTCAGTACAAAAACGAAAGAAGCTAAAATAAAATGCACCACATTTTAGTTTCAATCCTTTTTGTGATGTTACATTGGTGACTGAAGGAGACCAGCAATGAAGAGCGCAACATCGCAAAGCTACAGAAAAGGTTTGTTATGCGTAAACCTTCCCGACCCCTACCCGAAAATCTGACAGTGATAGAGCTCCAGAATACTCACTTGCAGCACAGACAGCCAGCACAGGAGAGGAAACCTTTACTTAATCCATGCATGTCTATGAGGCAGACAAGATGATAAAAGCAGCTGGAGAAGGAAAACATTCAAATAAATCACGCTGAAAGCTAATAACAGAGGAGGGCTGGATAGTAAAAATCCCTTTATAACAAGCAGTGCTGGGAGAAGAGAGGGACTTTATAAAACGTGTGTTATCTCCCCTCTCGCTCTGCATAATAGGGGCTTACATCTGATACATTTTATATTATCCAGGAACAATATCTCCCTTTCCTCATCTATAATACACATTTTAGATAAAGTCCCTCTCCTCTCCCAGTGCTGCTTGTTATAAAGGGTTTTTTACATCTGATACATTTAGTATCCAGCTCTCACAGTTACTCTGTCATTATGAGCCTTCAGTGTGATTTATTTGAATGTTTTCCCTGGATTTAAAGTGCTTTATTTTATTATAAAAATAAATTTGCACCAGTCATCTCTTCTCTGAGCTTTCAGACTGATTTACGTTAATATTTTCCCTCTCCCCTGCTTTTATATTCCTGTCTCTCTCCCCCACAGAGATACAAAGTTTAAGTAAAAGTTCCCTCTCCTATGCTGGATAAGCATTGCATTCCGAAGTTCTCCACCCTCCACATGCCAATGCAGTAGATCCTACTGCGTAGGATGTTCTATACAGAGAGGGGCATTAATTAATGCAGGAGGATGTTCTATACATTATGCAGAGAGTGGTATTAATGCAGGAGGATGTTCTATACATTATACAGAGAAAGGTATAAATTGAGGAGGATGTTCTATACAGAGAGGGAGATTAATTGAGGAGGATGTTCTATACATTATACAGAGAGGGGTATTAATGCAGGAGGATGTTATATACATTATACAGAGAAAGGTATAAATTGAGGAGGATGTTCTATACAGAGAGGGAGATTAATTCAGGAGGATGTTCTATACATTATACAGAGAGGGGTATTAATTAATGCAGGAGGATGTTGTATACATTATACAGAGAGGGGTATTAATTAATGCAGGGGGATGTTCTATGCGTTATACAGAGAGGAGCCTTTTTTTTGCCCTTTAAATCCAGTGGCTGTGAGCGCTGAGATCGGCTGCTTGTTATATTATTTTTCAGTACAATGTATCAGGCTCAGCTGTTACAGTAACTGACTAACAGCACTCAGAGTTTCAGTAAAACAAGGAAATAATATTGTTATAACCTCTTGTATATAAAAATATTATTTACTAGTTTTACTGAAACTGAGCGCTGTGATGAGCAGCAGTCAGTTACTGTAACAGCTTTGCCTGACACATTGTGCTGAGAGTGAGAGATACTGTAACAAGCAGCGATCTCAGCCCTCTGAGGAGCCACTACAATAGTAATTGTATCCACTGGTTTTCGGATGAATGAAATTAGTTTTCATACAAAAGAACTGAAAACGAATTTCTTTAGCAACTAAATAAATTGCATTTTAGGACTAATCCATTAGTTCAAAACAAAATTTTGTCCTGTGCACATGTCTACTGCAGAGCATCCAACCCCCCTTGGGTAAAAGTGAATTTTGCTATTATCTATGGATATTATCAATGAAAATGGCAAAAGACAAACATTAAAATGTATTAAGGATAGAATGAATATACAGAGTAACAGGATATGTTTCTTATATGAAAGTTAAAGAGTTACATGATCTTTATTATGTGTCATATGTGCTTATACAGTTGCAAGAATAAGTATGTGAACCCTTTGGGATCACGTGGAGTTTTGCATGAATTGGTCATAAAATGTGCTCTGATCTTCATCTAAGTCACAACAATTTGAAAAACACAGTCTGCTTAAAATAATACAACACAAACAATATATGTTTTCATGTGTTTATTGAACATAACATGTAAACATTCACAGTGCAGGGTGGAAAAAGTATGTGAACCCCCTAGCCTAATGACTTCTCCAAGAGCTAATTGGAGCCAGGAGTGAGCCAACCTTGAGTCCAAGCAGTGTGATATTATTGGATGTGTTGCTGAAATCTGTCCTGACCTTTAAAAACACACACCAGTTTTGGGTTTACTAGTTTCAAGAAGCACTGCCTGATGTGAACCATGCCTTGCAGAAAAGAGCTCTCAGAAGACCTACGATCAAGAATTGTTGACTTGCATGAAGCTGGAAAGGGTTACAAAAGTATCTCCAAAAGCCTTGATGTTCATGTGTCCACGGTAAGACAGACTGTCTACAAATGGAGAAAGTTCAGCACTGTTGCTACTCTCCCTAAGCGTGGTCGTCCTGTAAAGATGACTGCAAGAGCACAGCGCAGAATGCTTAATGAGGTAAAGAATCCTAGAGTGTCAGCTAAAGACTTACAGAAATCTCTGGCACATACTAACATTTTTGTTGACACATCTACAATAAGGAAAACATCAAACAAGAATGGAGTAGATGGGAGGACACCACGGAGGAAGCCATTGCTGTCCATAAAGAATATTGCTGCATGTTAGAAGTTTGCAAAAGAGCACCTGGATGTTCCACAGCACTACTGGCAAAATATTCTGTGGACAGATGAAACCAAAATTGAATTGTTTGGAAAAAACACACAACACTATGTGTGGAGGAAAAAAGGCACAGCACATCAATATCAAAACCTCATCCCCACTGTAAAACATGGCGGAGGGAGCATCATGGTTTGGGGTTGCTTTGCTGCCTCAGGGCCTGGACGGATTGTTGTCATTGATGGAAAAATGAATTCCAGAGTTTATCAAGACATTTTGCAGGAAAACGTAAGACCATCTGTCCGCCAACTGAAGCTCCGCAGAGGATGGGTGATGCAACAGGACAATGACCCAAAGCATACAAGTAATTCAACAAAAGAATGGCTTCAACAAAACAAAATATGCCTTCTGGAGTGCCCCAGTCAGAGTCCTGACCTCTACCCGATTGAAATGCTGTGGCATGACCTTAAGAGAGCGATTCACACCAGACATCCCAAGAATATTGCTACACTGAAACAGTTTTGTGAAGAGGAGTGGTCCAAAATTACTCCAGATCATTGTGCAGGTCTGATCTGCAACTACAGGAAATGTTTGGTTGAGGTTATTACCGCCAAAGGAGGGTCAACCAGTTATTAAGTCCAAAGGTTCACATACTTTTTCCACCCTGCACTGTGAATGTTTACATGTTCTGTTCAATAAAACATGAAAACATATAATGTTTGTGTTGTATTATTTTAAGCAGACTGTGTTTTTCAAATTGTTGTGACTTAGATGAAGATCAGAGCACATTTTATGACCAATTCATGCAAAACTCCACGTAATCCCAAAGGGTTCACATACTTTTTCTTGCAACTGTATATCATTTATAAAACATAATAACCATTAGGTTTCTCTTTATATAATATCTTTATCTTCAAATAAATTTTCAGAAAATGAACGCACAAAGTAACATGACAGTTATTTAGTGTGGTTTGTGACTGTGGATACGATTTGGTTAAAAATTAGGGATGGGCTGACGGTTCAATGCGAACATGAGTTCGCATCGCACATTGGCTGTTCGACCGTTCGTCGAACAGCGAACATTTCCGCGTGTTCACCGCGTGTTCGCCCACAATGCACCACAATGCACTTTTCCACTGGCCTGAAGCTTGTAATTGGCTACAGCCTTGCACCTGACCACAGGTCAGATGCAAGACAGGTGCAAGACTATACCAATCAGGGCTCAGAGTCCTGATTGGGCAAATTTTGCCCAATCATGGCCTCACAGAGCTAAGTCCCGCAGCACACTATATAAGGCTTCCCCGCAGCCCCAGCGTGTGTTTGTTGCAGGAGTGAATCGGAGAGGAGATTGTTGCATATCAGGGTGTATCACTGAGTTATACCAGAGTTCTGGGAATTTGAATATGTGTGTTGGCACTGCCAGCTATTATGGTGTATCACTGAGTTATACCAGAGTTCTGGGAATTTGAATCTGTGTGTTGGCACTGCCAGCTATTATGGTGTATCACTGAGTTATACCAGAGTTCTGGGTATTTGAACCTGTGTCTTGGCATTGCCATCTATTAGGGTGTATCACTGAGTTATACCAGAGTTCTGGGAATTTGAATCTGTGCCTTGGCACTGTCAGCAATCAGGGACAGGGTGTATCACTGAGTTATAGCAGAGTTCTGGAAAATCTGTATATCTTTAATCTAATTCTAGATACCATAGAATACCACAGTTGAATCAGAGTTCATCTGTATCTTTAATCTGTATCTTTATCTATTCAGAGTTGAATCTGGGTCTTGCCAGCTATCAGGGTGTTGCAGCCTGCAGGAGAGGAAGTGAATCAGAGCGAGAGTAGAGGACATTGGCAGCCTTGCAGGGAAAATATCAGTGAAATCGCTGATTTATAGCAGAGTTCTGAATATCTTTAATCTGTATACCAGAGTTGAATCAGAGTTCTGCATATCTCCAATCTTTATACCAGAGTTGAATCAGAGTTCTGCATATATCCAAACTTTATAACAGAGATGAATCAGAGTTCTGTATATCTTTAATCTATATATCACTCATCATATCAGAAAGACCAAAAAGGACAGGCAGACGCTCCCAGACACAGATAAGAGGGCAAGCAGCCTCTGTGTCAGAAGGCTGTGCCCCTGGTCGTCGTGGACGTGGTGCATCCTCTGCAGGGGCACGCTTGTCCTTTCTAACTGGTGCTGGCCGTCTTAAGCAGCAGCAACATGCAGAGGATTTGCAGGATTGGCTAACCAGGCCATCCTCATCCTCTGATTCCTCTGCCAGCCAGGCTTGTAGTGGTTTACAGTCCACCTCAGCTGCCAAAAAATCTAATTCAGCCTCCATGTCCACAGCTACTCCTGCCGTAGCCTCACCATCATACACGGAGGAGCCAGCTGAATTGTTTGACTATAATGACAGTGACATGCTGCTTGAGGATGAGCAGCAACTCCAGTGCTTTGATTCAAACTCTGAGGTTGAGGAATGGAGTGAAATCAGCCTAGAGGGAGGGGGTGCCAGTGACACACAAATAACTGGCAGTTAAACCGACACATGGCAGGGGCTACGCAATGGCTCAAGCAAAAAGATGCCATACTGTGCTTGAGCTGGTCTGTTTAGGGGACAGGAGCCACACCGGGCCAGAAATTCTGTCAGCTCTCCAGTGGCAGGCGCAGAGATGGTTAACACCACGCCAGCTTGAGCTGGGAATGGTCGTCTGTGATAATGGCAGCAACCTTCTCTCCGTCCTACGCCTGGGTAAGTTGACGCATGTACCATGCCTAGCACACATCCTAAATCTGGTGGTACAGCACTTCCTAACCAGGTACCCAGGGCTGGCAGAGCTTCTCAGCCAGACCAGAAAAGTCTGCAGCCACTTCAGATGGTCATTCCCAGCAAGCGTTCGCCTGGCAGAAATTCAAAGAGGATTCCACCTTCCCACAAACCGTCTGATCTGTGACATGCCCACCAGGTGGAACTCGACATTGGCAATGCTGCAGCGTCGGCACAAGCAGCAGAGGGCCATCAACGAGTACCTGTGTGAGTATGGCACAAGGACAGGTCCAGGCCAACTTGGTTCCCCCCCCGCAGTGGCTGATGATCAAGGATGCATGCACTGTACTGTCACCATTTGAGGAGGCAACGAGGATGGTGAGCAGGGACAGTGCATGCATCAGTGACACAATTCCTTTAGTGTTCCTCCTGGAGCACACTCTACGGGGAATTATAGATGTGGCACTAGAGGCAGAGCAGCGGAAGGAAGAGGAGGACTTCCCTAGCTCTCAAGGCCCCAGCCTTTACGCAGACAGCATTCCTGCGGGTCCTCAGATCAGACAGGAGGAGGATGAGGAGTAGGAGGAATATTTAAGTCGTGGGGGCATTGAAGTTGGGGATTCCTCAAGGGAGGGTTTTGTGTCCCCAGGAACCCAAGAACTAGTACGTGGGTGGGAGGAGTAGTGCACGATAGGGTCAACCTCAGCGACCAGGAGCACTTGGAAGCTAATACTACTTCCAAACTATGCTGCATGGGCTCCCTTATCCTGCAAAGCCTGCTAAAGGACCCCAGGATTCGTGCTATCAAGGAGAGGGATCATTACTAGTTGGCAACCCTTCTTGATCCACTATACAAGGGTAAGGTTGCAGAGCTCATCCTGCCCTCACAGAGGGAGGACAGGATGAAACAACTTGGGGACGCTCTAAAGCAACACTTGTGTAACACCTTTCCAGGCACTGGTAGGTTACCAAGTGATGACACAGGTGCTTCTGAGGCTGCGGGTGATCAGAGGAAGATTGGTGAAGGGGGCCGCTTGACTGATGCCTTTTCCAATTTTTTTTTTATATTTCAAGATTTTTATTTTGAAAACCAGACAGCAATAAAACAGACAGAAACAAAAGGCGTCAATAAGGATCATCAAAGGCAACAAAGACAAAGGGGGGAAGGGGAAATGGGCACTCATACAGGCATAGGATAACGGCATCAGCAAGGTGGTCGTGTCTGCAGGCAATCCGCGGGTGAGGCCCCATGTTGGCAAAAGAAAAAAAAAAGAAAAATATATATATATAATGTGAGGAACCACCTGAAAAGGCAGCATTCCCGGCTCGCTCCAGGTACCCCTCAGGGGACAGGAGGCCGTGGAAGACGCCACATGGCAGGGTGATCTGGGGCCAGAAGAAGCGATCAGAGCCATGGTACCCACTCCAATGGCTCACCCAGAGTAACCCAATGTCCGCACATAAAAATAAACAGGGGGGGGAAGGAAAAAAGAAAAGGGGTGCCAGGTGCCCGCTCTGCCCCATAAATTCACACCTCGGGTACGAATAGCCAAGTCCGCAGAAAGAGTGTCCAGAACAGGGGGGGGCAGTATCACATAGTGGTCAGGGGGGGGTGTCAGCAATTGGGGGGAGTCCTCATAGGGAGGAAATCGGTGAACAAAGTGACCGGCAGGAAAAACTGCCTGGCAGTTGAGGGTCTCCCCCTCCTGACGCTAACAAGGAGGGTCACATCAGCCCGGGTCCAGAAAGGCCATTGGACATACAGCCCCTTCAAGGACACAAGGCAGGCAAGGAACCCAGGAAACTACGCCATCACCACACACAGCTCCCCAGGCCACGATCCAACATTGCTTCATCCCAAGGAGCGAAACGGCCAGCGAAGTCATCATGAGGAGGACCCCAGTCCTTGTCTCAGCCATCCCCGGCCCAGTAGTTATCCCGCAGGCAGACAGCGAACCCGCAACCAACGGGTCTGGCATCTTCTCCAGAGGCACCACGCCTAGCGGTAGGGGGACATCTAGGCTGCAGCTCTCAACACAGTGTGATTCAGCTCCTGTCGCCACGGGGCAAGGGAGTGCACAGCACATGGGGGAAGCTTCAGAGGCACTCACATACCGAGCCCGAGAGGCCTGCAATATGTCCATCAGGCGACCCCAATCGCCTCTGGTGAGTGGACACTCGTTCTCCCCATCCACTAGCGCCAGGCACTCCTCAATGGCCGAAATCGCGGCACTAGATACCGGAAGAGGTGGAGCATCCAGCTGGCATCCATCACACGCACCGTCCACCTCCATGGGTCGTACAGCCGAAACGGTCGGGAGAGTAATGCCTTCCATCTGTCCAGCCAGCATCGAGTGTCTCTTCGTGGGGAAAGAATCAGGCAGCGGGGCGCCGAGTCCACAGGGAGTAATATAGGCCCCAAGATGGCCGCCCGCCACACATGTCAGTCGGGGAAAGTGGTTATTTCGATCCGAGTTCTCAGTCAGGAGCCCCAGATAAGTATCTCAGATAGCGGGGGTGTCGTCCAGCACGTAGTGGCACCGAGGCGAGAGGTAAAGGCACTCAAAAAGGGGTGAGAATCTCCATAAAGTCCAGTTTAGGACGGAGCTTCTGCAGTCAGCGTCCTCTCACCTCGGCAGTCAGCCACAGCCCCCCTTTTCCAATTTTTTTAGTCCACGAGGCCCAGGAACATCAAATGTAGGCACCCATTGCCAGCGTCTTCACCATATGGTCCAGGACTACCTAGGGGCAAGGGCAGACCTGGATACCTTTACAGCAGATGATCCACTGGCTTACTGGGTGTTGAGATTGGATCACTGGCCAGAACTTAGCCAATATGCTATGCAGCTACTAGGTTGCCCTTCATCCAGCGTGTTTTCTGAAAGGACATTCAGTGCCATTGGAGGTTTTGTCACAGACAAAAGAGTGCATCTGTCCACCAACTCTGTAGACCGGCTGACATTTATCAAAATGAATCAGTCCTGGATCAGCAACTATCACTCCCCTGATGCTGATGTAACTGAATAGATCGGGGATCTCTTCTGCATTCCCAAAACCTCCACTACTGCACTCTTCCACAATACCTCAGAGGGGTTACGGTGTGAAGGCACTAGCTGGCACCAAAGGCCCAATATTTGGGTGCACTGACGCGTGTACCAGATTCAAATCATTGTAATATTTGACGACAGGGTCCACCCCTGCACTCTTCCACAATACCTCAGAGGGGTTACGATGTGAAGGCACTAGCTGGCACCAAAGGTCCAATTTTAATGCATCTGTTGTTACTTTCATCCAAAGCCTGCATAAGTTTCACCATAATTTAGCCAAAAAATCACTAAACTTGTTCTGCGCGTCCTAAAACGTCTCCTCTTTTCATACAGGCTGCCGCCCCAAGCAGTTTTTTATGAATAGATTAAAGGAAAACCATTTACCGTCATTTGAAATGTCATTTTTTTTCTTTTTAAATGTTTCTATACATCCTACAAATCCGCCACTTCACGGGCAGGTTATGGGGACCTCCTAGGCACGATATTTGAAGGAATTTTTCGTTTTTATTCTTAACCTTTATGTCATGGAAAAATCACTGTTCCTTTAAAAACGTTTATTTTAAAACTTTTTGTCCTTGTTTCCTGTCCCCCAGGGCACTACCCGGACCCCCATACACCTTTTATGGCCAATATCTTGCATATATGCTCTCTTGGAGGGCACTCTAAAAATCGAACGTTCGAGTCCCATTGACTTGCATTGAGTTCGAATCGTGTTCGCGTTCGAATTCGAACTTTTTCAAATGTTCGTGTTCGAATGCGAACCGAACACAGGGGTGTTCGGCCCATCACTATTAAAAATAACAAGCACAATTTTGTTATCAGTCAAATAACAGTTTGCAGCTTTACCCGGGTAATCCTCGGAATTCAGTCAACTGTAACCTGCTGAAAACCGAAGAAACCTGGATAAAACACAGCAGAAAATCGGAGAAACCAGAGGCCTCTGGATACTTTGCAGATTACCCGGATAAAGTCCGGAATTTCATTTCACTTCGGATTTTTGCTAATGAAGCCTGGGTACAGTCAGGATTTCCCGGATAATCCTAGGATTACCCGTACTTCGGGCATTAACCGTAACATATATACGTCTAGAGACTTAAAGGAACACTACCATTTACATAAGAGATAAAACAGGGAGCTTAAAAGACTTCTAATCTACCCCGGGTGATGTCCTTTGAATACATCCCACACAATACAATGATGTGAGTTGGTGATTGACCCACAGACTCCATTCTATGCTCATTGCCACCCAGTGAGGAGCAAGTGATGGAAAGATACTGTGTGTGTACGGGGGGGGGGCATCTTACAACTCAAAAGATCACACAGTGGATGCACCCAGGGATACATATAGTGTGAAATATTCTCTTAACTAAACATACAAGAGAAAAACAAAGCACCATGTAAGATATCAGCAACATCAAATAAACACAATAAGGACATTTTCTGCTGGTGGTGACCCTTTAATATATGGAACAATGTGACTGATACCTAAATAAAAGGTTTTCAGTGTGTGGACCAAAGGGGTACTCCATTCCCGCTGCCAAAATTGTGCGGGAACTGCATTCCCAAGTGTAGCTGCTCGACTTGACCCCTGATAATTAACAATATTTTCCCTCACTTAGCTATATCTTAATTCATTCTTATGTATTCAATATCCACAGTGTAACATTTTCTGTCGGGTATCATAACTTTCTAGATTGGACTGCAGCATATTCCTGCTTAAATAACATATGTGTGTGGATGTGTTTCATTCTATCTATATGTCTTCCTTCTAGTCACAAGATGGATGGGCTTTTGTGCAGGCTGAAAAGTTTATTATGTCAGCCGTTGTTTATATTGATTTGTTTTTAATTTAGTGATATTAGATTTCAGCACAGAGCAGCCCTGCACAAATACCTTATGGTGAACATGCTGGAAGGCACAGTGATAATTATCTCAGTGATGATGTGATTACATTATAATGAATGATAAGTAATGCAACAACTAATCATTGTTTTCTATTATGTAACATGAAAGAACAATATGAAATATTTTAATATGATTTTTATTCAATATTTCTTCATAGAATGAAAAGCAGAAGAGGTTCTTTTTCGCTGATAGGAAGAAATAATTTCATTCGTTGAAGATATCAAGATGCGCATTGCTGAAACTCTGTTTTAACGTGAATTATCTCAATTCCTTGGTAGATAAATAAACAAATTAATAAAAAATGCAGGTGGTGGCAACAGTCACTCTCAGAAAGAACTGAAGAAAAAAAATATAACCTGATAATATGAATGTTATGTAACAAGTAACGGTTAAGCACCGTTGAACTATAGGGTTGACACAGTAGCACCAACTGATGAAGCTTTTTATGCGAAACGCGTTTTGCTATAATGTATATTTTATTACTAATAAAATTTGCCTTATTTTATGCCTATCTCGGGTCCTGGATGTTTATATTCGCCGAGGAGGTGGCTGAGGCTGATAGGTGATCCGGTGCACCTTCTGAAGTCACCGGCTGCCTACAAATCTGGTGTCTGAACGATAAGACACCAGCAAATGTGAGTACGACATGCTTCTCCTTTGTTTGTTCTCCATTTTATACAATATTGCTCTATGTGAGTCATTTTATATTTCGAGGGACACGGAGGATAGTAGCCCTGTAAGGAAACCACACTTCTGAGCCACGGGGTGCAGCAGAAGGAGCCACTAACGGGACAAGAAACGCCAACTCCAGCACATCTTTCTTATAGGGTTGACTTTACACTTAGTAATGTTAGCATTTTGCACCTTCCGTGCTAGATACTTGCAACTCAATATTGATCACATTCTAAATATCATTAAATAACTATAGCTGCAGTCCTTAACCCCTTTGCTACCAAGACTGAGTATACACGATGTTCAAAAGCACCAGCTCGATGTGCTGTAGTTCTGGAGCAACGCAAAGAAGCACAAATTCATTTGCAAATGAACTCCAGAACAGGCCCCATAAATTTTAACACATCGGACGTGAATGTCGATGTGCTGAAATTATATTAAAAGCTTTGAGGTCTGTTTTTCCGTCATGGACACATGGAGCTAAAGCTGTGATGTAAATGTAGTAGCACTTATTGCCAGCAGAGGGAGGTTTCTGTTTGTCAAAAAAGGGACTTCCTTACAATGAACATATACAGAAGGTCACCTCTGTATATATTTACTGTGTGGGTAATGGAAAGTCATTTTTAAAACCACCAGGTCTCGCCAGTGGATTTATGGAAAAATCATATGGTTTTGGAGGGGTCAATACCAGTCACAGAGCCTTGCAACATTATTATTATAAATCTTTATTTATAAAGTGCCAGCATATTCCGCAGCGCTGTACAATGGGCATAGGATAGACAGGGTTGCAATACATTGAACAACATTTGACAAACCTGTACAGGAGGAAACGAGGGCCCTATACCTGTGGGAACTCACAATCTAGAAGGGTTGGGGTGGAAACAGGAGGAGAGGACTGCAAGGTGAGAGTGACGGACTGCAAGGTGGGAGTGATGGACTGCAAGGTGAAAGTGATGGACTGCAAGGTGGGAGTGATGGACTGCAAGGTGGGAGTGATGGACTGCAAGGTGGGAGTGATGGACTGCAAGGTGAGAGTGATGGACTGCAAGGTGAGAGTGATGGACTGCAAGGTGGGAGTGATGGACTGCAAGGTGGGAGTGATGGACTGCAAGGTGAGAGTGATGGACTGCAAGGTGGGAGTGATGGACTGCAAGGTGAGAGTGATGGACTGGTTGCGACAGTGAGTCGGGAGGTAGGCTTCCCTAAATAGGAAAGTCTTAAGGGAGCGTTTGACGGAAGAGAAACTAGGGGAAAGTCTGACAGTACGAGGGAGAGCGTTCCAGAGGATGGGGGATGTACGTGAGAAATCCTGCAGTCTATCATGGGAAGAGGTGATTCAGGGAGAAGCTAGGCGCAGGTCACTGTTTGATCTTAGGGAGCGGGCTGGGGTGTATTTAGTGATTAGTGAGGACAGGTAGTGGGGAGCTGAGTTAGTGAGAGCTTTGTAGGTCAGGTTAAGGATTTTGAAATTAATTTTGCAGTGGATGGGGAGCCAGTGAAGAGACTCGCAGAGGGGAGCAGCAGAGACCGTGCGGCGGGTGAGGTGGATGAGTCTGGCAGAGGCATTCATAATGGATTGTAGGGGGAAAGGCGGGAGCATAGGCGTCTGGACAGGGGGGGCAATTACCCCCCCTAGGTTATTCCTTGCCCCCCCATGTGCTCCCCCACCAGAAATCAGCATCCAGCTTCAACACATATTCGGACCATGGTATCTCCATTTGTGTGCACCATATATGGTCAATCTAGGTGTCATTGGAAAGGGCAGATTCTGGCCTTTCCAATGATATCCAACATGACACGTAAACTATCTCAAAGGGTTGAAATGGTTCAGCAGTGAAGGGGTGAACGTTCAGACTATATATTACATTCTGTATTACTTTAGTTTTTTCCTTAGTTTAAATGTGTATTAAGGGTTAATGGGCAGGCTTCATCCCTCACAGTATACATTTTATTTTTTTCCTTGATCTATGACATTTTAGGGGTTAATGCCACACTGGGGTTAGCTCCACACTGGGGTTAGCTACATGCCACACTGTTTATTATTTTTATTTTATTTCCCTGTGTTTATGGAAGTTAGAATCTAAAGGGTCTATTCATCTTTAGATCCTTTGCTTTTCTTCACATTTCGGGGAATTAATTTCACCAAAAATATTGCGAATTCCATATTTAGCGAATGGTCACTGTAATTTGCTAAAATTGGAGTCGCTGAAGTTGTTATCGTACATTGGCGAACACCACCGAATTGCGACAAATAAAATATTGAATTAAAGTATCAGGTTAGTACAATAAAAAGGTATCATTGCATCAGATTACTCTTGGGTTTTGGAATTTTATTAATATATACTTATTTAGGGCACTATCACCTGGTGTGAGCTAACCCTAGCGGCAGCATATTTTTACATTAGCGCCAGGTAAATTTAGTCTAGCGCCTGACCAACAGATCGTTTGACTCCTGCTACAAATGGGAAAAATCACTTAGTGCACGGTAATTAGCGATTTGTAGAGCGAGCTTACTGTACTTTCCACGTTCTATACTTAACATGGGGAGGGCAAGAGATCTCTAGCACTTTTGCAACTAACAGATCACTTGGTGAATTGGTAAATTTTTACCTACTGCTCAACCCTGATGCTAACTTAAAAAACCTGAAATTAACACCCAAAATTAACAGGCAAATTGAAAGGAATGCAGCAAAGGTGTTCTCTTGGTCCCATACACCATAGTAATGGATCTGGTTGGCAATGTCGTTGCTGTTGCAGTAGGTTCTATTATGATATATATGTATCCTTTATCCACATATATCCTAATTCTAATATATTGCCTAATTTTAAACATTTTATACTGGGGGTTATTCATAGTATGTAAGCGGTTGATTATTAGGGTGGCCGTGTGGATCATGTTTAAAGGGACACATGGATAAGTCTTGCCCTGAAACATGTATTGTTTATATGCTGCAGCAGGGAAATTATTGTTGCTCACCTGGCCTTCCTTTTGGATCCATTAAACGCAGTGTAATGATTCTACATGCTGTTGGGTGGCATTTATCATTTATTAATATATGTGTGCATATAAACATGGATAATACGGCCACCATGGAGGATTTTAATAATGCAGGGTGTGAGGGCTCTTTGCTGGATGTGTTCATACTTATACAAGCTTGTGAGGGCAGAGAATAGGAATGGCCCGGCACTCAGCACTGGGAAAAAAACTGTTCTATCCTGTACACAACTGCATTAGCGCTGGGTCTCAGCCCAGGTCTTAGCGATTCCCTAGTGTGCGCTAAACGACCTTGTACACAGACTCCCGCGGACAAGGTGATCTCTTAGTAGGTCGTCAGGCGTTAAGTTTTAGTGACTCGCGCTAAAGTTTTCCTTTAGCGATGGCGGTTTAGCTCCCACCAGGTAATTGGGCTCTTACAGGGTTATTCAGAGGGCGTGAAAAGCAGGAGAATGACTGGAGAATGAAAAATTCGAGGTCAAAATAGCCGATTTGGAAAGTGAGATAAATGGGAGAATTTTTCTGGTTTGGCTATTTTGACCTAGAATTTTTCATTCTCCAGTCATTCTCCTGCTTTTCACGCTCTCTGAATAACCCTGTTAGTGTTTTTCAGTGGTATGATTTAGTGGCAAAAATAATTAGTGCCCCCCACCCAGTTTTGACTGTGGTATCTTATGTGCCCACCCCCCCTAAATTTTGTTCCTAGAGTCGCCACTGGGCGGGAGAGAGGGAGGCCAGCTAGAAGATTATTACAATAGTCGTCGGGAGATAACAAGGGCATGGATGAGTTGCTTTGTGGTGTCAGCGGTAAGAAAAGATCGAATCCTGGAAATATTATGTAGTTGGTAGCAGCAGGAGGAGGAAAGAGACTGAATGAGGGGGATGAAGTAAAGTGCAGAAGCTGGTAGTCACTCTTGGTGTCTACTGGTAGCCATTTAATGTCTCTGTACACACAATCTCTTGTCACGGTTCCCGGATCCCACCACGCAGTACTTAACCCCCAACACTCCACAAAACTCAGAAGCTACCAACAGTGTAGCTGTGAATGATCCCTATCTGTCTGGTCCTTAGAATTGGCCAGGTAAACTAGCTAGACAGAAAAGGGTTAACAATACGGAGAGGAGTCAGCCGAGCCAGAATCAGGAATACAGAGTTCAGAATGGTCAAATGGAATAGCCGGGTCGGTATCAGAGCAGTAGCGTAGTACAAGAAAATAGTCTAGGGCAACAGAAGGCAGAATGGTCAGAACACAAGCAGAGGTCAATAACAGGTTAAATCAATTTAGCAGTCAGGTACAAGGAGCTCAGGTATGGATAACCACGATCTGGCAACTTCTGAAACTATACTGAGGGTTTTTAACCCCTTCCCGACCGCTGACGTACCCTGTACGTCCTGTGTTCGGGTCTCCCTTAGACCCGTTGACGTACAGGGTACGTCAGCGGCGCCAAATCCCCCTCCCGCCCGATACTCACCTCCCTCGTCGGATCCCACGGCGATCTGACAGGGAGGAAGCCTGCCCATGTGATTTACATGGGCAGGCGAGGCTGATGACGTCGCCACGCTGCGTGGTGACGTCATCAGAAGGTGCCCCATGTGTTTCAATGGAGGGGAGGGGGGGCTCCTTCGGAGCCCTCTATCTCCCCAACCATTGAAGCTAGAGAGATGCCGTTTGCACCACTGGAGAGGGGAGAGCCTCCCCTTCCAGCGGTGTATGGCATTAACCATTTTGCCGCCGGATCACGTTGCGGCGCCAATTGGCTTCAAAACGTGATTCAAACCTGGAGGGGGGCTGACATCTTGGATGTCAGCCAAGCCTCCAGGTCCCCCCCCCACCCACTGACAACCTCACCATATGTGTGAGGATGTCAGTGGGCCAGTTAACCCTCTAGCTGCCATGTAGAGATAAGGGGATCCCTTTATCTCCCGATCCATGGTCCTGATTATGGCCTTTCAAATGATACCAAACATGACCAGGTTTGGTTTTAAAAATAAATGTAAAAAAAAAATTAAATAAAAAAAAATAATAAAAAAATTAAATAAAATAAAAAAATGGGTTTTTTTTTTAAAGTTTTTTTGTCTGGGGGGAGTTTAATTAAATAGGACCTAGGCTGTCATCTAAAAATAATTAGCACAAAATGGTCAGAATGAGCGCAGCGCACATAGGTGAACTGGCTCAGCAGTGAAAGGGTTAAAAGGTAAAAACATGTAAAAATTGGGTATTTCTATTCTCGGGATAAAATTTGGAAACTATTTAGCCGGGGTCTTTATTGGTAGTTATAGCTTTAGGGGATTAAATTACGAAAAAGTGTGTTTTTACAATTTTTTTCATCATATTTCATATTTTTTTTATATTAAATTATTGGATATGATGGAAATAATGGTATTTCTAGAAAGTCCATTTAATGGCAGGAAAAAGGGTGCATAATATGTGTGGGTTGAATAAACGAGTAAGAGGAAAATTTGATCTAAACACGAGCAGCGCAGAAACGTAAAAACAGCAGCGGTCACTAAAGGACGGATTTGTGTAAAACCGCCTGGTCACTAAGGGGTTAAAGACCTTCACCAGACCACGCCCCCCACTCAAGCCACACCTCATGCAATCACCTCCCTGCCTGTCTCCATTTAAACCGGGCAGTGGTCAGCGAGGAGCATCAGACTTGCTGTCCTCAAGCACACAGGTAGGGCTGGAAGCCCCCAACGTTACATCTCTCTTGTAAGTGTGTTGGTCACATGCAAGGACGTTGTAGAAATTCACTTTGGGGTCTCAAATCGGTTTCACATTTTTAACTGTTCTTTTTTTTATAGAGGTCTAGTGATTTTGTAATTGCATTTTTTTTTTTCATTTTCAAGACTGTCACTTGAATAAAGTGTGACTTAAAATTGGCTGTGGAGATGTGACTTGCAGTACTTTTGTGTGTCCTGTACAGAGCAGGTCTTCCTGTACTTCTACAGTTGTGTTCAAAATTATTCAACCCCCACTGAAATTGAGTGTTTTGGCCAGTTTGACATTGATTTTGATCATTCAGTCATCTTGCTTACAATTAAATCAAAGAGGCACGTGTAGGTCAAACAAATATAACATAACATTTATAATGAAATAACCACAAATGTCTTTTCTGTGCTCACATCATTATCAGTTTTATTCAACCCCCAAGTGACAGTCAATCTTAGTACTTAGTACAACATCCTTTTACAGTTATAACAGCTTTTAAACGTGAAGCATAGCTTGACACAAGTGTCTTGCAGCGATCTACGGGTATCTTCGCCCATTCGTCATGGGCAAAAGCCTCCAGTTCAGTCACATTCTTAGGCTTGCCCACTGCAACTGCTTTCTTTAAGTCCCACCAGAGGTTCTCAATCGGATTTAAGTCAGGTGACTGCGATGGCCACTCCAAAATGTTCCAGCCTTTAATCTGCAACCATGCTCTAGTGGACTTGGAGGTATGCTTGGGATCATTGTCCTGTTGAAAGGTCCAACGTCTCCCAAGCCTCAGGTTTGTGACGGACTGCATCACATTGTCATCCAATATCTCCTGGTACTGAAGAGAATTCATGGTACCTTGCACACGCTGAAGCCTCCCTGTACCTGCAGAAGCAAAACAGCCCCAAAGCATGATTGACCCCCCGCCATGCTTCACAGTAGGCAAGGTGTTCTTTTCTTCATAGGCCTTGTTCTTCCTCCTCCAAACATAGCGTTGATCCATGGGCCCAAACAGTTCTAATTTTGTTTCATCAGTCCACAGAACACTATCCCAAAACTTCTGTGGTTTGTCCACATGACTTTTGGCATACTGCAGTCGACTCTTCTTATTCTTTGGAGACAGCAAGGGGGTGCGCCGGGGAGTTCTGGCATGGAGGCCTTCATTACGCAGTGTGCGCTGTATTGTCTGAGCTGAAACTTCTGTACCCACATCTGACAAATCTTTTCTCAGTTCCTCAGCAGTCACACGGGGACTTTTCTCCACTCTACGTTTCAGGTAGCGCACAGCAGTCGAAGTCAGCATCTTCTTTCTGCCACGACCAGGTAGCGTTTCAACAGTGCCCTTTGACTTGAATTTGCGAATGATGCTTCCTATGGTCTCTCTTGGTATGTTTAACATCTTTGCAATCTTCTTATAGCCATTGCCCTTCCTGTGAAGAGTAATCACCTCTTCTCTTGTCTTCCTGGACCATTCTCTTGACTTCACCATGTTTGTAACCACACCAGTAAATGTCTAGAAGGAGCTGAGTATCACAGTCATTTTAAAGCTGCCTAATTGGTGCTTATTATGCTTTATTGCTGCTCTGTGACATCCACAGGTGTTTTCAATACCTGATTGAAAACACTTGAATGAACCTCTGTTCTTCAGAGTGGTAGTCTTTAACGGGTTGAATAATTGTGTCAATGAAGAATTCACAAAAGAAACATTTACTACTGTATTACAAAACCAATTGATGTCATTTTAGTTGCATATGGTTCTTTAAAAAGTCCTTGTAGGATTTCATTCTGAATACAATTACAAATGTACACTAAATTCCCTAAAACCCTTTACAGCATTGGGGGTTGAATAATTTTGAACACAACTGTACTTGCACAATGAAGCTCTGTCTAAAGCCCGTGTCAGACGAACTCAGTGATCATGTCCGTGTTGCCGCACAGTTTAACGTCCGTCGTTGCATAGAATCATGAGCAATAGAGACACACACACTAAGTGCGTCCGCACCGAACTGCGCACGCACAACGCACGTGGCAAACGGGCGCAAGTTAGGCAAGAACGTAAAACCGCTAGACGGATGCGCAGAGTGCGCCACGTCCGCATAGCGTTATGTGTGAGTGATGAGATGTCAGACGCAGCGCATTTGCGACGTCCAGCACCTTGACGCACACAATGGCTTTTCATATCCTTTTCAAAGTTTTATCATTTTTCATATTATTTTTATTTCCCATAGTTACCTTTTTTTCTCTACGTCCGTCAGCAAAAATGGATCGTGTGGTGTCTACAGTATCTTCCGTCAGTACGTCTGTCCGTTATGCACGCACACGCAGAGTGCGCTCAGACTGCATTCGTCTGACTCTAGCCTAAAGCTTTGACAAGCAATAGTACTTATAACATTGAACGTTATTCTACACCCCTTGATCAGTCAACCAATCTTCTTGTGGCTTCTTTTTTTTCCTGGGTGCAGCTGGCTGCATTGCAACACTCAAAATTCCAAAAGAAAGACACCTGGGTTTTATATCTTTTATAATATATGGTCTCTTCCTTAGGTATCATTATTATGGCTCATGTTTCTGCCTCCCTATTGAAAAGTGCTGCGGAATGTGTTGGTTCTATATAAAATATGTAGCTATATTTCTCTTCTTTTCGCGTTGTTTTTGCTTTATTTATATTGCGTCAAAATTCCCCAAAAAGACTTTTGACATTTGTAAAAGCACTTCTTGCATATTAGTCACCCATGTCCTATAATCTGGAAGCTTTAGAATCTTAATGTTACTCTATGGTTTATTCTGTGTATATTTAAAGACAGTTACCAAACCCAATTTAATAGAACAAAAACCACGAACCCATACACCAATTATTTGTGATGGCTGTGAATGAAAATGTTAGTTTTTAATTTATTTTTCAAAGTAGCAAAATCAGAAAATGTAAACATAAACTGAAATACAGAAAATTTTCATAATGAAACATGCATCTCTAACCCTGATTTCTAACCCTGATTTTCGGTGGTTCCTTCGACACGTTTAATCAGGCAAATCTTATAGGTTTCAATATAAAAAAATAACAAAAAAACCCCTGTTTTTATTCCATATTTATTCAACCGTTTACGGGCCCTATAACAATCTTCGCGCATACGTTTGCGCCGGCACAAAAACGCATTAACAAGGGGCAAAACCCTTTGCGCTGAATGTCGTATTACAATGTCAGGGCAACAAACGCGCGTATACGTCTACCGCCGGTGAACCTGCGCAAGCTTACTGTACGTCACGCGTCCTATACTTAACATTGTGAACGCAAATGCATATGTGCGCCGGTATGCTGATGGTATTACAATCTATGCGCAGTTTGTAACGCACAGCCTTTGCGCCCATAATTTTAGCAACTCCTGAAAGCCGGTGTTAATGGCAAATCTGACGGACCTGGCCGAACCCAAATACACCAGCCCAAAAAAAAATACAGCAAAGTATAGTTACACATTCTACACATACCAAACCAATAAATTTGAGAAGTTGTGTGTGCATATTTTATTGATGCAGCATATATGCGCAGATTGACTTTGACAGGTGCAAAAACTTAACGTGAGACAATTGTGGTTCTTAATTCTGATTGGCTGAATCGCGAGAAAAAAACAGTCCGCACACAGATTTCTGCGCGCAACGTTGCTGCGCGCGTTTGTGCGCGTCCGTTTAACGCGCGTTATTGCTCGTCGGATGAAAAAATGCACGAGGATTGTAATTACAGTGATGATTTAGGCTAGGGTCAGACGAACGCATTTTTCGCGTCGTCCATGAAAAAGTGTGTTCGACCGAATGGACGTATTTTTTTCACGGAATACGCGATAGCGGTCACACGATGCGCATTTTTGTCCGTGATTTTGTACAGATCATCAATAAAACCCTTCTTGCGTCTGGACGTTATGTTGGACGGACATTAGCAGCGTCTGACATCTCCTAATCACGCACACACGCCGCTAGCGGACGCAGCGCACTCTGTATGTCAGTACTAGTGGTATCACATTCTTGAAAAAATGCGTTTGTTTGCCGCTTGCGTTGCCCGGTCGCACTTTTGTACAGCCGTACTTCGTATATTGCCCGTCATTGGCCGTCATTTGCTGCTACTACGGCCGTGATAAAGTGCGGCTGCACTGCGTTCGTCTGACCTCAGCCTTACACGCGTTAACGTTTAACGCACAAATTCACGCATTGCGCGTGCGTTTTTGCGTGAAGAATGTAATAGGGCCCTACGTTTATTCGTTTATTCTTTTCATTTGCAGCAAAAAGTCTCTTTATTTATTTATTTTTTTGCATTTATTAGGTATTTTTTGGGATATAAATAACAGCCGTACAAAATAAAATACAGCCGGCACTACAATAAAAATACCAACCATATAAATAAATCCCAGAGGTTTCAATGTAAAAGGTATTCCCGGTTTTTATTAAATATTTATTCAACCGTTTATTATTTTCCCTTGCAGCAAAAAGTCTCTTTATTTATTTTTAGGATTTTTTTAGGCATTTTTCAGGTGACATTTTTGTATTCCTAATTTATTTTAAAACAAAAAGTTTTTTTTTTTTTTAACCGTACGCAGCGTTTTCTTTTTCTCTTCTTCAGTCTTGCTGCATTTGGCGGGGACTGTCTATGTGCTGAAACCTATTCAGTACCAAGGACAGCAGCTATTCTTGGTGCCGAAACCTATTCAGCACCACGGATAGCAACTCCTGAAATAAAGGGAAATAGTAAATAATTTTACGTATTTGCACTTAAATCTGATTTTATTGGTCATTTCACGCGTCTGTTGACGATAAGATGTCTCTTATTTTCCTTTTGGCAATAGACACACTAGCAAATAACAACCAGCAAAATGCTGCTCCACGGATCGTTTACTATCAATGTTTTTCAGACGTCAACAAATAAAAATAAAGATTGGAGAAGCAAATATAATTTCTCAGTGGGAGTGATTATATCGATCAGTCAAGCAATCTAATTGACCAGAAGAATAATAAGCCCTATCATTAACACAGAGGCGTTATGGGTCTCTGCCACTACAAACCTTGTATTAAATAGAGCGCACGTTCAGTCATGCTTGGAATGGCTATTATTGTTTCTGATTGACGCATTGTAATAAAAAAAAATATTCTTAAACAGTGGGCCCTATTTAAAATGTGCTGTTATAGTGAAAAAAGCCCCATTCCTTAACATTAATGGTTCCCATGCTATTCCAGCCCAGCTGCAAACTTCACTATTAATGCTTGCTATACATTGTTTCCAAAAGATTCCAAGGTCACTTGTCATTCTTATCTTGAGCCCATATTTATAAAAAATAAAACAGCTTTAAGTAGGGATGCATCGATACCACTTTTTTAAGACCGAGTACGAGTACCGATACTTTTTTCAAGTACTCACCGATACCGAGTACCGATACTTTTATTTTATGTCATGTGAACGCTTTTCAATAAGAACAGACCTCATATAAAAATGCCCCCAGCTCACATGTATATACCCCCAGCTCTCATAGATATGCCCCCCAGCTCATGGATATGCCCCCAGCTCATGGATATGCCCCCAGCTTTCATGGATTATGCCCCCCAGCTCTCATGGATTATGCCCCCCAGCTCTCATGGATATGCCCCCAGCTCATGGATATGCCCCAGCTCATGGATATGCCCCAGCTCGTGGATTAAACCCCTAGCTCGTGGATTTGCCCCCCAGCTCGTGGATATGCCCCCCAGCTCACCTGGCACCTAAAGCTCTCCCCGTTCATACTTACCTTCCTGAGCAACGCCGGTAAAGTCTTTGCGCGTGCGCTCGTTGGAAGCCCCCCCAGCCGCGATCACGTGGGATCACGTGATCGCGGCTGGGGGCCTTCCAACGAGCGCACGCGCGAAGACTTTCCCGGCGTCGCTCAGGAACGTAAGTCAACAATAGATAGGCGCTAAGGATAATGGCTCGCTCAAAAGGGAGTCAACAATAGAGAGGCGTTAAGGAGAATGGCTCAGTATAAAGGGAGTCAGCAAAAGAGGAGGCGCTAAGGATAATGGCTCATGCAGCAATTGTCCATTAGCAGCTGCCTATCACCAGCTCAGACAGAATAAGGGCCAGTACTTCTTACAATTTGTTAATGTTCAATGAACATAGAATGGAGGTCATTATTCTTAAACAAATTATATTGATGTTACAATAAGAAAAATAGATTTATACATTGAAATACTTTGACACAGGTATATTGTTCCACACTCTCCCTCTTGTCCTGAAATAGGAAGGAGAGGATTTCATAAGGGTTTTAAGGAGGTTCTTGAATGTATAGGAGTTCTTCACTGGGAAAATGTGTCTCAAATCATTCTGTGCACACGTCTCCCTGTCCCCTTGTTTCTTACTCATTAACAAAAGAGTATTTGAGTAAATCAATGTTTCACTACTATTACTGTATTCCACATATGTGCCACTCGGTCCAGATCAATTTGGAAGTTGGCCGAATAAACGGCAGTTCGGGTTGATCCAAATAATGAATTTCCGATATCTGAACCGAGTTGCTCTCAAAAATAAAAAAGATCTGAATATAATTGGATATATTTGGAATGCTCCACAGCTTTATTGATGCATATGTTCCCTTTTGTGCATCATATGCGTCATACTGTGAGTTATGTAACAAATACTACACTATAATATATATATTTCCCTCTGTATTTTTTCCACATCGCTGGAGACAACGATCTTGCCAAGTTTGTCAATAGTAAATATTGAGTATATGACAAGCTATATTATATATATGTGATTTGGGTCTCAGCCACTGGTTTTTGTTTGGTTTACAAAAATCTTGTACTCAGCATGACTACGAAAAGGCACCATGTTTATTTAGTTATTTTTTAATGGAATAAATTTTAATGCTTCTATAAACGTCTCTTTGATTAACAATGTCCTTTGAAAGTTTATAATTTTTGAGGCACCGTGAAATTTTGGCCTCTGTCCTTGATTTCCAAAGATTGGGATGAGCTTGCAGAGTCCCATTCTAGCCCTTATGTACAGTCTTCGTTTTTTAACAAAGGTTTTCTTTCTTCATTGATAAGAATATCAGCAGTGATCACTGACAGGCTACCATTTCAAAAGGATTGGTGAGATGAAGTCAATGTGGAGTGACAAATCGAAAATTGGTTCATGTATGTTCATTGAAGTCTTAAATGTGTGGATAGGTAAGAGAAAAACAGGCCAAAGATCACAAACTTTTCAAGAAATAGTCTTGCCAAGGGATAACCCAGTCTTCGTCTCTCTTACCCAACATTCCATGAATGCCATCCACTTGTTGTATACTTGCTCCTGAGATACCTTCGATTCTGTGACTGGATGAAACAATGTGGCAACTATGGTTACATTTTTCCGCAGCTGGATTAGGTTTTGCAATTCCTTCCACAAAATTGGGAATCAGACAAAATACAATTCTCTACCAGGCACGAGCCCTTAAAATAACATATTGATGATTTGTTGCCAAGCTTCCACGTTGGAAGGGAAAACAATGCTATTGCGGAAATACTGAATTTAAATAAAAAAATCTTTTTATAATCACATTTTAAAATACACAGGTAGGTTGCGTGTCGGTGTGCAATGTGCCCACTTATTAATATTTGTGCAGTTTAATTTACAATTTCTTTAGAACACACCTAAGGCCTCTTAATTTCCCTCCCTTTCCCAGTATCTGATTTCTGAGAATGTTCTTCAGTTCTTCCTTTCGTTTATTCGTTGATTTTCTTTTTTTTGCTACAACGAGGATATTAAAAGTCTTTAAAAAAAAATAATCAGATAAATAATACTTCCATTTGTTTCGGAAAGATGTCAAGTCCCTGGTTCTCTCCACAGGTGATGAGGATTGGGTTTTTTTGCACACTGGGTGAGGCTGAAGGCCGATGGATGCCTGAGATCGAGCAGTCCTTGACCAGTGCAACTTTTCTATCACAACAGGTTCATATTCTTATATGGAAAGTACTGTAAAAGAAGAGAAAAATCCAACACAAATCAAAATGTAGTACGGAAGTCTTAGAGAGCCGTGAGAAAACTGTGATCTTATTTTTTTACTTTAGTCATACAAGGATTTTGTAAATAAAATATACAGGTCACTTTGTCAAGCCCAGTGAAGAAGAGTGGTGTGAAACTTTGCAACCTTTTCTCAAATAAAGTCACCAGAATCTCATGGAGTGTCCAGTACTCTCTTTTTGTTCTACTTCATCAAGTCCAGGCTTAAAAAGAAGGCTCGTGTTTTTATGCTTTGTGATGAATGTTTCCTGCATGCTTTCTATACTTTAATCCCTTCACTACCAAGATCAATTATACTCGATCTTCAAGGCAACCCTGGGAGCCCTGATATATAACATCGTCAAAATGGGGTCCCACAGGAGCAATGCAAAGGAATTCTGTTTATTATAAAAGAAAATCATTGCATTTCCGCTCCAAAACACGCCCTTAATTTTTAAGGACCGTAGACATAAAACGTAGGCATAATAATAAAACCACCTGAGAATGTGTATGAATGACATTGCCCCAGAAGATCCTGCACAGAGACCTGAGCTGCAGTAACTCCGTAATTACGCTAGCCAATGTTTACCTGAGAAAGTCCGGAGCTTTTGAAATCATGTTTTCAAAATCAGCAAATGCCAGTTTTCCATCTCCGTCCATATCGGCCTCTTCGATGACTTTCTCACACACAAGAGTCACTTCTTCCGCTTCCAGTTCTTCTCGTGTCAACTTGTTGAGCGTTTGTTCCAGGTCTGACTTACATATGAAGTTATCGGTGTTGAAATCTGTAACAGGAATTTTTTTTTTTTTTAGAATATGCAGTATCCATGTCTCTTTTAAGTAGATTATTTATAGAAACAGCAGATACACTCATAACCTCTTTACAGGCTATACACAGGGTATGTGCCAGTGGTGGAATAGCTGGTAAGGAGAAGCGGTGCTAAGTTAGTAATGGATTCAAAAGCTTTATATGGATATTTTCGTTCTAAAATGACTTGTCCCATTTCAGTTGGATTAAAGACGTATCAGTATTACAGATGTCCTTAAACTCATACCTTGTTTGACACATGGCTAATGTTATGTAAAACAAAATTCCTATTCATATTTACCAAAACCTGCAATTTAGATATCTGATTTTCCATCATGTAAGGCATCGCTAGCTAACAGAGATAAATGAAGACATCAAACACAGATTTCGTTCTTCAAATATCTGGTATTCCTTTGTTAAGACATACAAAAAATCTCAGATTTACAAACCAATAGAATATTCCCAATGTCACAGATAATTACCATAGTTGAACCCACAAAACCTATTTTACCATATATGGTTTATATACAGTACAAAGAGATATATTTTTTCTTCATCTGCCAGTGCCGAGCAACTAGAATGGGGGAAAGGGGGGGGGGCTGTCTGGGCAGTAGCTTGTCTGTAGTTTCAAGAGGATATTGCGAGCAAGCATTTTAAACAGAGCTAAAGGGGGCAAGTTAACTAAGGGAAGCTTTCATATGTGTTTAAGATACAAGTTATTAAAAGGTAATTATTTTACAGCTATCAGAGCTCAAGTCGGCCAAATCCTACAGCAGGCAGTTTAAATGAGCAAACTCTGTTGTTTTGATTGTGAAGACCTTCACAACCACCATATTAAAAGGCACAGGTCCATATTACAAAGCTGGTGTTAGTTTAACCAGAGCTGTTGTAAACTTACCAGAGCCACTATAGTCTATGGAGTTGCTAAGTTTACAACAGCTCTGGCTAAGTTAGCACCAGCTTTGTAATACTGCCCACACTGTATTAGCTCCCTTAAATTGGGGAGATACTGCTGACAGCACATACTCAATTACTTTGTCTCTATTTTTTTTTAGATTAGGTAAAAATACTCACCTGCTCTCCCTTGGCACTCGCTGTTCCTCCCCTTCAGGTCAGGGCTGTCGAAATGCGGACGTCCCTGCAGCTATCTAATGAAATTTGCATATGAACACAACTTGCATTGCATACACTGCGCAAATTGTGCACTGTTTAGAACGTCCAAACTATTTTACACAAGTTCTGTAGCCACTGCACAGAACAATGAACTGGTGATACGTGCGAACGTGCAGAACCAATCCCTCTACTCCTGTCTTTCAGAACGCTGTCTACTGACATCATCAGTGCCTGATCTGGTGACTGGCAGGCAGGATATTCAAATTCTTTGTGCCTAGTGATGCTTGTGTGGGTGAACTACTCCAAAAAAGAGCTGCACATAGGGGTTAGAAGGGGGGGCACTCTACACAGCCTGATCACTTTAAAAACTATAGAGGTCAGGGTGTGTAGATTGTCCCTTTAACTTCACTGTTGTTTAACATCACAGTTCAAGAAACTAGCAGGGTTATTCAGAGAGAGGTGAAAAGCAGGAGAATGACTGGAGAATGGAAAATTCTAGGTAAAAAAAAACGATATGGAAAGTGAGATGAATGGGAGAATTTTTCTGGTTTGGCTATTTTGTCCTAGAATTTTCCATTCTCCAGTCATTCTCCTGCTTTTCACCTCTCTCTGAATAACCCTGTAAGTTTTAAGTCTGTTTCCTCGATTACCGTAGATTTTGAAAGCATAGATTGCTTTGAGTTCCCGCGGGGCCATCTCACTCATCACTGAAAACATGTCGACAAAGTCATTGAAACTGAGGTTTCCTTCCCCATCTTCAGAAAACGCCTGCACAATCCTCTCTTTGAAAGGATTTTCCTGAAGAAAAAAAAAAGAAAAAAAAGGTAGATACATATAATAAGATGATGGGTCTGTGAGCAGGATGCAATGCTGGAGAATTTTATTCCGTCTGATATCTGGATTATTTATGCACAGGATTCAGTGACTGCCATTTACATTCCGTGTGATATCTGGATTGATCATTCAATTTAGGAGAGCAGGGGTTAAGTGGGTGGAGCTAAATTGCTCAAGGGAGTTGTGTACGTAGTGTACAGGTATGGGTGGGTCAATTATAAATGGGCGGAGCATGGAAACCCCCATCAACCTAAAACTTCACCAGCTGCCAATGAAAACAAAAGGGGGAAAAAATAAATGACACAATTTGTAGTCATGCCACGACTGGAACCATTGCTTCTTGGCTCCACTGTCACGGCCGTGATGCGGGGTGCCAGATGAGCCCAAACTGCAGAGAACACATGGCACAAACACAGGTACAGAGAAATCCAGGAGGTTTATTGTGGGTATGAGACACAGCAGATAGAATCCAGGATACAAACACAGGGGCACAGCTGGATACTGGCAGCAACATGGGCACATGGCTGGACACTGGAACAAGGGGTAAACAGGAACACAAGCAAGGAAACAGACAAAGTCCAGATAGCACCATTAAGTAAACTTCAATATCAAGGCAAAGTCCTTAGGGAGGCAACTCCCTTAACCTCCCTGGCGGTCTATTTATTTAGAAATTCCCTGTCTAAAAGCGGTCAATTATTTATTTATTTTGCCCCCCCCCCCTAGCGGTATCCCGAGTGTAGCTCGGGGTTAAATTCCTAAGCTGGAAGCGGTAACCCCGAGCAACACTCGGGATGCCGCTGGATACATCACCTCTCCCTGCGCTCCCTCTATGTCCCTGCAGCCTCCTCCGGCGACCGTGACCTCATTACTTCCTGGTTTCCTCCTCGCGAGAAGGAATCCAGGAAGTATGAGGTCGCAATCGCTGCGCTGCGGAATATGCTGGCGCTTTATAAATAAAGAATAATAATAATAATCGCCGTACGAGACTGCAGAGATCAGCGAGGGAGCGCAGGGAGAGGTAATGTATACAGCCCGAGTGTGTCTTGGGGTTACCGCTCTCAGTGGTGAACTTTAACCCCGAGACAAACTCGGGAACACCGCCAGGGAGGTTAAATAGAGGCCTTAGGTTAAGTAGGCTGGATGGAGAACAGCTGAGGTTTCCTTTAGGCTTGGCAAATGGAAACCCAGGACTGGATTGTAAAAGGGGCAGGAAAGGAAAGGTGCTCCTAAATTAGGTAACATCAGGAGCAGCTCTAGCATGGATCCCTTTGTGGTCACCGCGTGCTCCTGAGCAAGAATCCTGACAGTCATAATGACATACAGGTTTCTCACAGGTAGCAACATGCTGTTATAACCGATTTTAAATATTATTTCCCATATTAATATTTTTCAAAAAAGACATTCAACAAGTTATCCACGAAACTGGATGGAACGACTTTCCACTGCAAAGAAATTTACATTTATTTAGTCCATGTCATCTGCACATTCCAGGCATTTTGTACAGGACACACGTGGTTATTTAGATGAGCACACGTACAGGGCCGACGCTGCCACAAGGCGCCCGCCTACAGCGCAGCGCTGCCTAGGGCGCAGCCGAGACCTGTCCGCCAGCCTCTGTCACTGATCTATCATGCTGCACGCTTGCTCTGGGCGCAGCGTGATCATGGAAGACAGCTCGCGGTGGCTGTCCAATAGAGAGTGAGGGAAGCGGGGATAACCCCGCCCCCTCAGCATGGACAGCCACCGCGAGCTGTCTTCCATGATACACTGCGCCCAGAGCAAGCGCGCAGCGTGATAGATCAGTGACAGCAGCGTGCAGGGGGGGCAGCGGGGCACACAAGGCTGCCGGCAGGATCTGCTCGGGGGAGCAGACAGAAGGTGAGAGCTGGGGGGCAAATGTACCCATACGAGCTGGTTGGGCAAATATAACCATGTGTGAGCTGGGGGCAAATATACCCATATGAGCTGGGGGCAAATATATCCATGTGTGAGCTGGTTTGGGGCAATATATCCATGTGTGAGCTGGTCTGGGGCAATATATCCATGTGTGAGCTAGTTGGGGGCAATATATCCATGTGAGAGCTGGGGGCAAATATACCCATGTGAGAGCTGGGACAAATATACCCATGTGAGAGCTGGGGGCAAATATACCCAGGTGAGAGCTGAGGGCAAATATACCCAGGTGAGAGCTGGGGGCAAATATACCCATGTGAGAGCTGGGGACAAATATTATATCCATCTTTTTTTGGGGTGGGGGTGCAAGTAGCTGGTCTTGCCTAGGGAGCAAAATAGTCTAGCACCGGCCCTGCACACGTACCACTGGGAACACGTGAGTGTTCATTTGCGTTCACTTTTTTCCATAGGCCTAATGGTGGGCAAAGAGATCCTCTTTCGTCTTTAAAAACTGACATTTTAAATGTACCTTATCTTATTCATGATGATATCATGATTACAGACTTGATATTTCTAATGAAAAATTTGCATTTTGTACAAAATCCTCTGAACATAAGGTCTCACTTGATAAATGTTACATGGGTGCACACCCTAATCAACGGGCTGTGTGCGCCAGTGCTCTTTTAAGTTACATTGTGGGATATTACCCCATGCATTTCTTCTATTTCGTGTGTAGATTGTGTCATTTACTGTTGTTCATACTTTGTTATTTGTTTTGTTTTGTTTTCTTGTCCCATTTTTTCCCCCCAATGCAATAATTATTGTCCCCCCCCCAAAAAAAAGTACTTTTATGTGTGACAGTGTGAGGGGCAGGGTGGTAGACCACAGATATATTAGGCGTAGGGAGAATGCAATTTTCCCACCATGGGATTAATTCTGAACCAAGGCCTAATTAAGACTGCCCTGCCCATATAGAGGTGTGTGTGAGGTTCCCTGAGAGAGGAGAGAGAGCTGTTGTGTGAACAGTCTGGGTGCTGGCTGCAGCAAGGAAAGAACCTCCTGAAGCCTAAAGGAAGGTACTTTAGCATATTTTGTTTCATTTGTTGGCAAGCGGCCTAGCTACCCAATATATCTAGAGAGTGTATCCTATGTTTAGTCAGGCTCCACAGACGGAGTAGGCGTTTATTTGATGTTTTGTTGATTTTGATGAGCTGCTGTACCCTGCTGCTTTTATGTTTGAATAAAAGAGGGACAACCGAACCTTGCATCCAGTGCCTTTATCACATATGGTACAAGAATAATGGCGTGATAAATTACGGTGAAGCACATCGCAAAAATGCACACCTGTATGATTTGAAAAACAATAAGTTGAAGAATAACCCCCCCTCGCAACCTTCTTGTCACATTTTATAATGGTTGACTATACACTGAGTGGCCAGATTATTATGACCACACCATCAATACTTATTTGGGCCACCTTTTGCCTTCAATACTGTGGCGATTCTTCTTGGCATTGACTCCATGAGATGTTATAAGGTGATGCGAGGAATCTGACACCATGCCTGATGAATAGCACTATGCAGTTCTGTGAGATTTTATGGTTGTGGAACCAGCTGCCCGATGGCTCTTTCAACTTCGTCCAACAAATGCTCAATTGGATTGAGATCTGGTGATTGTGGGGGCCACCTAAGCAAGGTAAATATGTAAGGTAAGTAAGGTAAGTATATTTACCCCCAGCTCATGGATATATTTGCCCCCAGCTCATAGATATATTGCCCCAGCTCATGGATATATTGCCCCAGCTCATGGATATATTTGCCCCAGCTCATGGATACTGCCCCAGCTCATGGATATACTGCCCCAGCACATGGATACTGCCCCAGCACATGGATATACTGCCCCAGCTCATGGATATACTGCCCCAGCACATGGATACTGCCCCAGCTCATGGATATACTGCCCCAGCTCATGGATATACTGCCCCAGCACACGGATACTGCCCCAGCTCATGGATATACTGCCCCAGCTCATGGATATACTGCCCCAGCTCATGGATATTCTGCCCCAGCACATGGATACTGCCCCAGCTCATGGATATACTGCCCCAACTCATGGATAGTCTGCCCCAGCACATGGATACTGCCCCAGCTCATGGATATACTGCCCCAGCACATGGATACTGCCCCAGCTCATGGATATACTGCCCCAGCTCATGGATATACTGCCCCAGCTCATGGATATACTGCCCCAGCACATGGATACTGCCCCAGCACATGGATATATTGCCCCAGCTCATGGATATACTGCCCCAGCTCATGGATATACTGCCCCAGCTCATGGATATATTGGCCCAGCTAATGGATAGATTTGCGCCCAGCTCTTATGGGTATATAGGGCCCCCCAGCTCACCTCAGGCTCAGGCTCCTCTCTCCGTGGTGAGCGGCCGCTGAAAGCATGCAGCCTGGCAGCTCACCGGAAACCACCTGACCAGCGCAGCCGAGTTCTCGCGAGATCTCGTGCGCTGGTCAGCTAGTTCCCATCCCACGCGAGCGGCCAAGCTGCAAGCCAGCGGGCCGCTCGCAGGGAGGGGAACAGCCGGTGGCGCTGCTCCCAGATTCCGGCGCTTTTTGCCGGAATCTGGCGGCGGCGCTGGGCCCCCCTCCAGTGGCGGAATGCCAGGGCCCGGTCGCAACTGCGACCGCTGCGACCCTGGTACTTCCGCCACTGGCCCCAAACCATAACACTACCCCCACCAGCTTGAAGGTTTGTACTCATGCACGTGGGGTGCTGCTTTCATGCTGTTTCTGCCAAATTATCTTGTTAATTGCAGACAGCAAAGGTGTTCGAACAGGCCTTCGGCTTCCATATCCCATACGATGCAGTGTACGGCGAACATACACTGTTGCCCTTCTGTTGTCTTGTACCAGTCTTGCCACTCTCCGTTCTGCCTCAACATTGACTAGTCGCCGACGGCCACAATTTGCACGTTCAGAATCAGATTTTCGGGTGACAGTCCAGTCTTTAAACACTTTAACAACAGCTGCTCTTGAACATTTAACAAATTCTGCTGTTTTGCTGATACTCGCTCCATGACTCTGAGCGTCAACAATCATCCAACGTTCGAAGGCTGTTAAATCGCGTTGTTTACCCATATCTTCCGAAAAAAAAAAATCACTTCTACTGTCGTGGTAAACAGCGTGCTTCCCTATTTACAATGGTCTGGCCCTCTAGCAACTTCAGCGCCAAATTATAGCTAATTTGCCTAAAAAGGTCAGGTCGTCATAATAATCTGGCTATTCAGTGTATAAAGATTACGTAGCAGAATAAATAAAGTCGTAGTTCCTAGTAAGTTTTCGCTTTCCAGATGTGGTATATAACACAATAACCAAAACAATCCACAGATGGACAACAAAGTTTTGAAACCGATGTGACATTTGTGTTTCCATTCAAATATTGGTTTAGTCAACGGTGGATGGCACGCAGAGACCCAACCCATGTTGACATTTCCTACATGCTAACTCGCCTCATGATGATACAATGGTTTACCAGATGCTCTCTCTACAATCATTGAAAGCAGACAAATAACACACGGTCTGTCATGGGTAATATATTAGCTTCCAGTAATCGGACCAGAGGAGGAGGAATGGCAACATGTATACCTCCACGTGATGTTCGGAGTTGGATGAAGGTCTTTGTTTAGCTATAAGCCACACCTTGTGATCAGACCATGTGTGTAGGAACTGAGGTCAGATCCCCACATGAAATTAAGTGAGGGGCATGAAAAGAGACAAATCCCCCAGTTATTTTCCCTCGATTTAAAGGCTCAGCCTAGCCCAGGCTGCCATATCCTACTCCAATCTCATAAATGACGGGGCAGAGACTACTCTCCATAGGGAAACTAAGGTTAAGGCATTTTTTGATGCTTTGGGTGGGATTTATATTGCATTTATGAGAAGAAGTGGTTAGCAAAATGCGAATTACCTTTGAAAACACATGCTGGTATTTGCAGCAATCCCCGTCGCCACCCCCCCCTTATTGCCACATAGCCGAACCCCTTCTGGTCTCCCACAATTTATGGGCGTTGAGTCTCGTTTTTATGTTTTCTGCCGTTACGAACTTGTGTGCTTTGCTTTTGTGATGTTGAACTATTGCAATGTAATTTTATGTTACATTCTGTGCTAGTGTTTTGTGACCTGAATCTCTAAAGTTTATATAAGACATTTGAGTTAGTATAGCAGCCATTTCATCAACTGACTTTTGGCAAAGGTGGCGGGTGACCATGTCTAAAATCCCTGACCTCTTCAGTATGGCCCATTCTGCTGACAGTTTTTCTATAGGGATCTAAAGGTGACTTGTCGGATGTTATGCACCTGACAGCAAAATGTACTGAAACACCTGAGCGGAATAATTAGTTCAATATACAGTGTGCATATACACAGTCATGTAACTCTGTGCAGCCTGAGCTCCATGGAGTACATGAGGCTCGGTTTAATGTCCTATCTGCGTAAGTGTTGGAGAAGAGCTTACGCAGCGTTCCAATTCTTTCATCATCAATACAAGATCTTGGCCACAAACGAATGCATCTCTGGACGAAAATAGATGTTATGACATTGTCAGAGTGGCATCCGACGTGAGACAGAGTGGGATCCATATTACAGGGCTAGAAGCCCAAAAAGGCAGGAGTGCTGCTGGCTGAATTACAGACAGACAGGAAATGAAGATACCACACAGCGGGGCAGGGAAAGAAGCAGGAAACAAACAGGAACGCATCACAGACCAGAAGGCAAAGCAAGGGTTAAGGGGGTAGCCATAAACACACACATACACACCCAGCAGCACAGCAAAGGGAACCCTAATCTAAATACCTGTCTAGATGGCCGGATCTGTTCTAAGGGTAGGAAATAGAACTGCAGGGGGTGAAGCAAATAAATAAAACAAACAAGTAGAACGGTGGGAAGTACAAAAAAATCTAAATACAGGCAGGGTACATGGTAAATGACACAGAAGGGATAAACCAGAGCGTAGTCAAATAGGGAAGCCAAGGTCAGTACACAGGAGATCAGCGCAGCAAGGGTAAAACAGAAAATAATGCACAGAGGATCAAGGAAAAGGGGAAAAGGAGGAGAATAAACAAGCTAAGGTACACAGGAAAAGCCAGATGTACCAAAAGAAAGGACAAGGAAAACAGAGGAATAATCAAGCAAGGGGAACAGGGAACAAAATAAGGAAAACAGTAATACTAAGAGAAATAAAGAATACAAGCAGCAGGAAAAATGGCAACGCCACAGGAAACGGATAGACCCGATATTAGAACAGGATGGGAGAGATGCTCTTAAATAGGCTAGTGCTCTGGGACAGGTGATCAGACCTGACAAGCTGCAGGGATGTCCTGCAGTGGCACCTGGCAAGTGAATGAGGGATGGAGCAAACAGGAGTAAGATCTGGCCTGGAAAACAAACAAGGGGACTCCTAGGTTTCCAGGCTGGAAGCATGACAGACATTGCATAAGTTTATCGAATCTACGCAATGGCAAATGCCTGCCGTATTTAACGCAAAAGGCGGTCCAAAGAAATATTAGACGTTGTGACTTATTTATTGGCCGTGCAGTGTATTTTCGATCATCAACATAAGTAAACAAGTCATTGAAACCAAAGTTTCTATTACGGATTACAAGTGCAAGTCAGAACTATCATAGCATATCATGATACCTGAGGTGAAATTTGTTTTAATGGGAAAATGAAAATCCTGGTAAACTTTTTAATTAAACATACCAAACGTTGAGTATCAAGCCCATAGGTCTGACAGCTGGTGTGCCAAGGCTTGCTATTAATGTTTAACTTGTGGCACATCACACCCTGAATAGGCTCTGTTACATGTCTCAGGCTTGAATTGTAGAAAAAAGTCAAAGCTGATGAAAAGGACTGGCAAGAAAACTTACAGAAATATGTAAAATATGTTCTGTGCTGGGAGGGAACATTTTGTCTGCCTGTAGTTGCAAACAACAGAAGAAGCAACTGGACAAGGACTGCTGTCTCATACTGCTATGTTGCTCTATTTCAAACGTTATATCTTATTTATCCATTTAAGAGCCAGCTCTGTGCCCTCAATTGGAAAACTCCTGGCCTTGCTGTAATATCTTCATTTTTCCCCCACCACCTTTTTTATTTCTTCCTTTCTTTCCATGATATATTCTACCTTTTTCTTCATCAGTTTCCGAGAGTTAATAACTAATTTGTAAATTGGCGTGAAACATGACAAACTCATGCAGCACCACATGCCATGGAACTCTGTACCTTAAACCATTCACTACGGAGTTGTTTTCCATAGTCAAACCAACTGCCTTCATGGAAAATAGCTTTCCATTACAAACAGTGTAAAATCAATGAACCCTTCATAAAATAGACATTAGATACTTATTCAGAGACAGCAAGCTTATTTGACAGGCAGACAGCTCCTCCTGCTGGCCAAAATATGCTACTACATGTACACTAATATAGCTGGAGCTCCACCTTTCTGTAAAGGGAAAAGAAACTCCCGGCTGTCCTAACAAAAATTTGGGATCACATTCTGTAGCCCATTTGTAAATGAATATTGTTTGTGGTGAATACTCCAGCATGTGACCAAATCTGATTTACTCAATGTTGGGCTCAGATCTCTACCCCGGATCTCTCTCCTCCTCTCCTTTCCAAAGTCGGCGACTGTTTATATGGCATCTCCTCCTGGATGGCCCCTCACCAACTAAAGATTAACATGTCCAAGACTGAGCTCCTACTAATTCCTCCCTCTAATGCCTCCCCACCTCCTAACTTCTCTATCATGGTTGATGGCAGCACTGTCTCCGCATCAAACCAGGTTCGCTGTCTCGGAGTTACACTTGACCCTGCTCTTTCCTTCATCCCCCTCATCCAGTCTCTTTCCTCCTCCTGTTGTTACCAACTACGTGATATTTCCAGAATTCGGCCATTTCTTACCACTGTCCACAAAGCAACTCGTCTGCCCCCTTGAAATCTCCCGACTTGACTACTGTAATAATCTTCTCTCTGGCCTCCCTCTCTCCCGCCTCTCCCCCCTACAATCCATTCTAAATGCCTCTGCCAGGCTAATCCACCTCACCTGCCGCTCTGTCTCTGCAAGTCCCTTCACTGGCTCCCCACCACTGCATAATTAAATTCAAAATCCTTACCCTGACCTACAAAACCCTCAGTAACTCAACTCCCCACTACCTGTCCTCACTAATCACCAAATACACCCCAGCCCGCTCCCTAAGATCAAACAGTGACCTGCGCCTAGCTTCTCCCCACATCACCTCTTCCCATGATAGACTGCAGGATTTCTCATGCACAGCCCCCATCCTCTGGAACGCTCTCCCTAGTACTGTCAGACTTTCCCCTAGTTTCCTTTCCTTCAAACGCTCCCTTAAGACTTTCCTATTTAGAGAAAAATACCTCCCGACTCACTGACGCAACCAGTCCATCACTCTCACCTTGCAGTCCTTCACTCTCACCTTGCAGGCCTTCATTCTCACCTTGCAGTCCTCTCCTCCTGTTTCCACCCCCAACCCTTCTAGATTGTCAGTTCCCTCTGGAATAGGGCCCTCGTTTCCTCCTGTACTGGTTATCAAATGTTGTTCAATGTATTGACCCTGTCTATATTGTGCCCCTTGTACAGCGCTACAGTGTATTGTAACCCTGTCTGAGAACGCTCTCCCTCGTACTGTCAGACTTTCCCCTAGTTTCCCTTCCTTCAAACGCTCCTTTAAGACATTCCTATTTAGGGAAGCCTACCACCCGACTCACTAATACACCTCACTGCCCCAACAAGTCCATCACTCTCACCTTGCAGTCCTCCCTCCTGTTTCTACCCCCAACCCTTCTAGATTGTAAATTCCCACAGGAATAGGGCCCTCGTTTCCTCCTGTACTGGTTTATCGAATGTTGTTCAATGTATTGTAACCCTGTCTATATTGTGCCCCTTGTACAGTGCTGTAGAATATGCTGGCGCTTTATAAATAAAGAATAATAATAATAGCAGGAGCTTTTGAAGATCAAGTATAATCAACCACCGTAGTAAAGGAGTAAAGCCATTTAACTAATGTTGCTCTTCATGAAATGCATTGCAAGGTATCATGAAAATTGCATTAATGAAAATTAAAAATTATTTTGTAATCAACAAGAGTGATAGCTGAACAATGAGCACTGAATAACTGCATTATATATATGGAGGCCGTGCTGCAAGAACAATTCACAGAGGTAGAAAAGTGGATCAAAGATAACAAACGTTTTCTAAATTATGCCAAAACTTTCACAATGCTCTTTGGAACAGCACCTAAACTGCATAAATTACAAAATCCCCATCTATGGGCACTATTACAATCGTCCCGCTAAAACGGGGACGCTAGGGAGAAAAACCTGCGCCTGCAGGTTTCTCCCTAGCGTCCCCGGTTTAGCGTGATATTACAATGCAGGCACTAAAAAAGAAGCCTGCATTGTAATCTGGCGCTAAGCCTTGGGTTGCGCGTGGCAGCGTTAAGTGCTGCCGCGAGCATTCCCTTGATGGAGTCCATAGGACTCCATTGAGGCTGCCGGTCACATGACCCGTAGGATCTCGCCTCGCGAGATCCAGCAGGTCAGCGTAGTGATCCGCAGAGGGAGACTGGGGGACTTTTTCCCCAGTCTCTCCCTGCTCCCGGCAGCCAGAGGAGGCGGTTGGAGCCGCCGTTCTCGCCGCGGGAAGGAAGGGGAGTATGTGAATTATTTTGGGGGGGATTTTTGGCTGGTGCTGACGGATTCTGCAGCAGCGGAATCCGTTAGCACCAGGTCCTGGCTGTGGTTAACCTTCGAGTTAACTGCAGCCGGACTGTAATTAGTGTTAGTACATTGTAATACTAACACTAATTAAATCTTTGTGCTCTCCATGTTAAGTATAGGGAGCGCAAAGTACAGTAACCTCGCGCTGAAAAGCGCAAGATCCAAATCGCTAACGGCTTTTTCAACCTTTGGGATTGTAATATGGTGCGCCCGCGCTAGGACCGCCAATGCTAACGTTAATGTTCACACAGGTGAGTGCTAATGTTAGCATCAGGATTGTAATAGGGCCCTATGTGTCAGGACAAAATCAAATGGCACGCTGACCACAGTCAGTTCTCTCAAATATCTAGGTATGTGGTTAGACCCAAATCTATCCTTTGGCCCCCACATCGAAAAACTCTCATCTAAACTATACCCCAAACTAGGTGCCCTGTACGAAAACAAATCCTGCCTGAGCCCCGCGGTAAGAAAGCAAATTGTACAACAAATGCTTATGCCGGCTATTGAATACGGAGATGTAGTGTATGCAGCTGCCCCGCAAACGCACCTTCATAAACTTACTACATTGTATAACTCATTCTGCCACTTTGTGCTACAATGTAACTACATGACCCACCATTGTGACATGTTAAAAGAGCTAAACTGGCCGTCGCTGGAATCCAGACGCACCCTTCACCTTTCCAACCTGGTGTTTAAGAGGTTTTCAGGGAAGCTACCACCCTACCTGAATAGGCTGCTTACCCCAGCAGTTCCATCATCCTATAACCTCCGATCCAGGACCTACACCTTACTTGCGTGACTTAATACAAAAACAAAGTGGTTCGATCCTCATTGTTCTACAGAGCAGATATGGAATAACCTCCCAGACTTCCCCCAGTCTAACATCATTTAAGAGATCTCTATTAACATAGCTCAATACAGAATGCACCTGTAAACATGTAGTGACTATATTTTTTACATATTTATTTTCTGTGTTAATCTGTATATTTGTGTTATTTTCAATATCTTGCATTTTATTACTTTGTATTTCTGTAACAATTCAATGTTCTTGAACCCAGGACATACTTGAAAATGAGAAAAATCTCAATGTATCCTTCCTGGTAAAATACTTTATAAATAAATAAATATCTAGTATGGCATTGCACTGGCAAGGAAGGTTCTGTGTTAAAACAGATCCTGGATGCAAAAAAGTGAGAAATTGGAGACCTTATTTGCATGTTCTACCCAGAGTTCCTTGCTACATATGGGGAATGTAGCACATGAGCTCTGTGGGCAAAGCAATTCTCTGAATTGCTGGGATGTGTAAATGGCCTCTGCAATAATAAACTCTTTATATTACACATACATAAATATATATATATATATATATATATATATATATTAAAGACAAACAGTAGATAATGCTTACCACCAACTCAGGCATGTTAATAATGAGCTGCAGGGGCAATCTGACTTCTGGATCATTAGTGTAGTCCATGGGAACCATATTTGGGGCCAGCTCGTAGAATCTTGCATGAAGCCTGGAATAGCAATAGACAGATAAATGATTACATTCCGCCTTTATTTTCCTACAGAGCATCGCAAATATGGAATAACCTCCCAGACGCCATCAAATCTTCCCCCAGTCTAAAGTCCCTTAAAAGCTCCATATTAACATACCTCAATACAGAATGCACCTGTAAACATGTAACACAGTGACTATATACAGAATGCACCTGTAAACATGTAACATCGTGACTATATACAGAATGCACCTGTAAACATGTAACACAGTGACTATATACAGAATGCACCTGTAAACATGTAACACAGTGACTATATACAGAATGCACCTGTAAACATGTAACACAGTGACTATATACAGAATGCACCTGTAAACATGTAACACAGTGACTATATACAGAATGCACCTGTAAACATGTATGTTCAGCGCTGCGGAATATGCTGGCGCTTTATAAATAATGAATAATAATAATGTATCATAATGACTATATTTCCTACATATTTATTTTCTGTTAATCTGTAGATTTGTTTTTTGTTAATATCTTGCATTTATTACTTTGTGTTTGTGTAACATTTCAATGTTCTTGAACCCAGGACATACTTGAAAACGAGAGAAAGCTCAATGTATCCTTCCTGGTAAAATACTTTATAAATTAAATAAATAAATGACTCCTGGCCGCGTTGGGTTCTGAATATCGTCATACTGTGTATGTTCCCAACATGAAAAAGCCAAACACACCCCAGGAACACCAAGGACCAACCCCACACAACACCAATCAAGAGAGGAAAAATAAAACATTTAGAGTCATATTATATTCTTCACGCTAAGGGCTATATTACAATCTTCGCGCAAAAACCCTCGCGCAAAGCATGAATTTTTGCTTCAAGCGTTAAACTTTTCCGCGCGCAAATCACCGCTGGTATTACCATCCTCGTGCGTCTTTTCATGCGGCGATCAATAACGTGTGCAAACAGGATGCGCCTAACTGCTCGCGCAGTACCGTCGCGCGCAAAAATCTGTGTGCGCACTGTTTTTTTCATGCGATTCAGCCAATCAGAATTAAGAATCACAATTATCTCACGTTAAGAAATTGCGCCTCCCACAATCAATCTGAGCATATATGCTGCAGCAATAATAAATACACACACAACTTCTCAAATTTATTGGTTTGGTATGAGTAGAATGTGTAACTATACTTTGCTGCGTATTTTTTTTTGGGGGGGCTGGTGTATTTGGGTTCAGCTAGGTTGTTCAGATTTGCCATAACACCAGCTTTTAGGAGTTGCTAAAATTATGCGCGCTAATTCCTGCGCATAGATTGTAATACCATCCGCGTACCAGCGCACATTCGCATTTGCGCTCACAATGTTAAGTATAGGATGCGCGACGTACAGTAAGCTCGCGCAGGGTTCACGCAGGTTCAACCCACGGTAGACGATTACGAGCGTTTGTTGCGCTGACTATATAATACGGGATTCGGCCAATATAATACGGGAGTCCATAGGACTCCATTGAGGCTTCCACTGCTGGTCACATTACCTGCAGGATCTCACCTCTCTCGTGAGATCTGGCAAGTCGGTGGAGACTTTTTTCCCCCCAGTCTCTCTCTGCTCCTGGTGGCAAGAAGAAGAGGATCAAGCCGCCGTTCTCACCGTGGGAGGAGAGGTGAGTATGCGATTTTTGTGTTTGCTTCAGCTGGTGCTGACTGATTCTGCAGAAGTGGAATCAGTTAGCACCAGCTCCTAGTTGTGGGTAACTTTTCAGTTAACTGCAACAGGATGTAATTAGCATTAGGATTTTGATTCTAACGCTTATTAACACTTTGCGCTTCCTATGCTTAACATGGGGAGCGCAAAGTACAGTAACCTCGCGCTGAAAAGCGCAAGGTACCAAATGTTAACGGGTTTTTTAACCGGTTAGTGTTCGGAATGTAATATGGGTGGCCCGTACTAGGGCAACCAAAGCTAACGTTAAAGCTCACACAGCTGAGCGTTAACTATGCAATATGACCCCCAGGGCCCTATTCCAAGGTTGGTGTAAAGCTTAACACCATAGACTATAATGGCTCTGGAAAGTTTACAACAGCGCTGGTTAAGTTAACACCAACCTCAGAATAAGGCCCTTAATTGGAGACATGGCAAGGCAGGGGCAGTGAGTTCTCCAGCTGAGGAGTGGTGACAATGACAGAAAGCTCGTCCATAGAGGTAGTTGGGGTAGCACTTCATTGGGATTGGGGGCAGTGGGCAATAAAACTGGGGGAAATGGGTAAGAAATGGGTAATGCACCTGGGAGGAAGGGGGCAGGTATATTGGGGAAAGAGTCAAGCATATTGGAGAAAGTGGGCAAGTGCAGTGAGGGAAGGAGACAAGCCCACTGGGACAGAGGGAAAAAGGGAACAAGCATACTGGGAGAGAAAGGGGACGAGCAGGCAGAAAGGGGACGAGCAGGCAGAAAGGGAGAGGGTTTGGAAACGGGAACAAGCACACTTCGAGGGAGAGGGAAAGGGGACGAGCACATTGCGAGGGAGAGGAAAGGGGACGAGCACACTGCAAGGGAGAAGGAAAGGGGACGAGCACATTGCAAGGGAGAGGGAAATGGGACAAGCAAATTGCGAGGGAGAGGGAAAGGGGACGAGCACACTGCGAGGGAGAAGGAAAGGGAAAGAACACATTGCGAGGGAGAGGGAAAGGGGACGAGCACACTGTGAGGGAGAAGGAAAGGGGACAAGCACATTGAAGAGGGGAAGGGGACGAGCACACTGCAAGGGAGAGGGAAAGGGGACGAGCCATCTGCGAGGGAGAGGGAAAGGGGACGAGCACATTGCGAGGGAGAGGGAAAGGGGACGAGCACATTGCGAGGGAGAGGGAAAGGGGACGAGCACATTGCGAGGGAGAGGGAAAGGGGACGAGCACATTGCGAGGGAGAGGGAAAGGGGACGAGCACATTGCGAGGGAGAGGGAAAGGGGACAAGCACATTGCGAGGGAGAGGGAAAGGGGACGAGCACACTGCAAGGGAGAAGGAAAGGGGACGAGCAAATTGCAAGGGAGAGGGAAAGGGGACAAGCACACTGCAAGGGAGAGGGAAAGGGGACGAGCCATCTGCGAGGGAGAGGGAAAGGGGAAGAGCACATTGCGAGGGAGAGGGAAAGGGGAAGAGCACATTGCGAGGGAGAGGGAAAGGGGAAGAGCACATTGCGAGGGAGAGGGAAAGGGGAAGAGCACATTGCGAGGGAGAGGGAAAGGGGACGAGCATATTGCGAGGGAGAGGGAAAGGGGACGAGCACATTGTGAGGGAGAGGGAAAGGGGACGAGCACATTGTGAGGGAGAGGGAAAGGGGACGAGCACATTGTGAAGGAGAGGGAAAGGGGACGAGCACATTGTGAGGGAGAGGGAAAGGGGATGAGCACATTGCTGAGGGAGAGGGAAAGGGGAAGAGCACATTGCGAGGGAGAGGGAAAGGGGACGAGCACACTGGGGGAGAGAGAGTGGAAAGGGAACAATGGTGAAAGCATTTTGGGACAAAGAAACTAGGGGAAAGAGGCAAGAACAAAAAGAGGGAACGTACAGTAAAAATATATATTAAAGATACATATTAATATGTATCCATATTTTAAAACCTTCTGTACATTAATATCATACTGATGTTGTGAACTGCTGTACTGGACTGTATAGCAAAATGACACTGGTGGGTCTCCAATAGAAATACAGTGAACAACTGAAATGCATAATAGAATACGGTCAGTGGGTCACCCAAATTAATATTGTGCACATTTAGGATGCCTGAATTTTTGATGTACCTGCTACGAGTTATTGCTTAACAAGGACTTTTTTCCTGACTGTTCTGTCGATTAGTGATCTTTTCGTGTGATATCAAAATTCAATATAGATTGGATTGGCTGCATCTGCTTTCAGAGTGTTTGACCCCCATCACAGCCAAATCAACCTCTAGTGAATCCTACCCTATGACTGCCCAGGGACCCAGAAATCTGTCTGCCCCTGCCTTTAGCACTGCAGAGTACTATATGAAAGATAGGTGTGTGCAGGTGTTGTGCCTAGACACAGCATAAGTTTGGTTGAAGGGTTCCTCTTTGATCATGTCCTTTGATATTTTAGATGTTCCATACCTGGTTCATAATAAAGAGCATGTATGTACCATCACTGAAGCAACCTAACAGTTACACGCAAACATAATATATATCTTCAGAAATGTCTCATTACCACAGAGAGAATATGTGATGTAGACAAATTACTTGAACCATAGCTTGCTTCATCATTTTAAACGGGCTGTTTATTTTCTACAACCAAACATAAGTCTATCTACTGTCTACTTATCCGGCCTCCCATCCAACAAAGTGTCAATATTAATGCTGCCCATCCATCAATTTGTCAATTCAGGAACACGGCCTCGGAAAGATAATATACTTTTTGCCAACAAAGCAATAAACAACCGGCGTTTTCTGATGGTAACCTCTCATTGATTTCTACATATATGGCGAGAAAAAAAGAATCAATTGTTGGTATTGTCTGGAGAAACAGAAGGAGAAGACAAGGAGCTGCAATGTTTCACTGTCTAGGAGGGCAACACAACAATCCTCATATCTGTTCAGATTTTTATTTTCTGTGGTTATAGGATGATTTGTACAGCCTGTGGAGGGTTTTTATAGTGATGCACCAATACCGATACTACTATAGGTGCCGATACCGTCATTTGCATTTGTACTTTCTACTAGTGCAAATACCCCAATACCTGGAAGCCAGTGCTGGGCCGGCTTGTCGGTATCCGAGGGCCTGGGGAAGCTGGCCAGATGCATTAAAGCATTTGGCCAGCGTTCCCCTCCGGCTGGCAGCGTTACAGAGCGGCCGCCGGGCTGTGGAGGCTGTGACACTGCCTCCTGCCAAGATGTCGCAAGATCGGAGCACGTCACAGCCCTGTAGCTGCTCGGTAACGCGGACAGCCAGAGGGGAACGCTGGCCAAATTCTTTTAATGCATCCAGTCAGCTGCCCCAGCGTCTGGTCTGGGGTCTGTATATGTATCTAGTCTGGAGTCTGTATATATATGTGTCTAATCTGGAGTCTGTGTATATGTATCTGTGTGGGTATATCTGGTCTGAGGTCTGTATATATGTATCTGAGTGGGTATATCTGGTCTGAGGTCTGCAAGTATACATGTATCTGCATGGCTATACATATATGAGGTCCGAGTGGGTATACATATATCTGAGGTGTGGTCAGGGTGTGTGCAGGTCTGTGCAGGGGGTAAATGGGTTTTCTGGCCATGCATTTCAATATGAACATAAATTGGACAGACTTTCAGCAACATCCTAAATTATTTATTGGGAAGTGGTCACATGACTTTAAATAAAAGTATCGGTACTTGGTATCGGGGAGTACCTGAAAAAAAACTATTGTTACTTGTACTCGGTCCTAAAAAGTGGTATTGGTGCCTCCCTAGTATTTTAACTTAGATTTTGCCTCTCCTTGCAGTTTTGTATACTGTGAAAGAGTTAACAGCCGCTTAAATTATGTATCAACATGAATAAACGGAGAAGTCACAGATTAACTTACCGGAGGATTTCTTTCCTCGTGAAGAAAGTGCAGTCCTAGGAGGAAGATAAGGCCATTAATATAACGGAGATTTGATTTTAAGAGGAAAGAACCTTGATCTCATAAACACTAATAAAAAGAGCAGCGAGACGGTAACATGAGTATTCTGCGTGCATTTCCATCCATCGCAACATATTAAAATATCAGGCTCTAGGTCAAGGGTCGGAACCTTGGTCTTGATAAAGGCTTGGTGTAGTTGAAACATTGATGCAATGATGTGATTTTGGGATTAGGGTGAAACCAGGTAACTTTTAATGAGGACCTGTAAGTGCCTGCTAGATTTTAATTGTGGATTATAATTAGGGGAGGAATAAAGACCGGGGCAAGAGGGCTGCGTGATTGTTATTTGCCTTCTGACTGAGTCATCAACTATCATTTATAGGACCTTATATGTTATAGTGGATAGATATGCATGTGATGTATGTAATATGTAAACTACGTATGTGTAAGTTATCTTTGTGAGTCTGTAACTTGCATTTATATAATGCATGTTCATGTGTGTGACTGGTGAACCCTCTCTATCTATGGACCGATGGCGTCACAGAACCCTACACTGTACAGCAGAAAAAAAATGAACCGGTCTCGCCAGAGCGCGTATGCAGAAAATAGGAGCAGGTTTATTGGAAAAAACACAGGGTCCTACTACATTCTTCGCGCAAATTTGTCCGCGCAGCGCAATTTTTTTTGCGCGCATCGTCAAGCGTTTTCGCGTGAAAATTAACGGTGGTATTACGATCCGAACGCATTTTCTCATCCGTCAAAAAATAACGTTCATAAAAACGACACGCAAAACGAAGAGTAATATGCGCGCAGTAACGTAGAGCGCGTAAATCAGTGTACGGACTGTTTTTTTCACGGGATTCAGCCAATCAGAATTAAGAACCTTAATTGATATCAATTTACCTTAATTGACTCATTTACGTTTTTGCGCCTGTCAAAGTATACATGCGGCAGCAATAGAGTATATATGCTGCAGCAATAATAAAAACACGCACGAATTCACAATTTTATTGTTTGGGTATGTGTAGAATGTGTAACTATACTGTGCTGTATTTTTTTTTTCGTGCTGGTGTTTTTCGTTTTGGCTAGAACGTTTCTGATTTGCAGTTACCGCCAGCATTTCAAAGACGTTAAAATTATGCGCGCAAACGTCGTTCGTAAAAAGATGCGCATCGATTGTAATACCATCGCGTACCAGCGCACGAACGCATTTGCGCACACAATGTTATGTATAGGACGCGCACAGTTCATCACTCTCACGCAGGTCCATCCGCATTAAACGATAACGCGCATCGTTTGCAAGAACGTTGTAATGCGACATTCTGCGCAAAGGGTTTTGCTCCTCGCGTTAATGCGTTTTTGCGCACGGCTACTTTTTTGCGCAAAGAATGTAATAGGGCCCACAATGTTTTGGTCCTATCCAAGGACCTTTATCAAGCCATATAGAGGTCCATGGATAGGACTGAAACATCGTTGTCTTTTCCAATAAACCTGCTCCTAGTTTCGGCAAACGTGCTCTGATGTAACCGGTTCTTTTTTCTGCTGTATGCATATCTGGTGGGCCGGCTGCCTGCAGACCCTGATGCACTCAGTGTGGGAGAAGTATAAAGGGGGTGCTTCTCTGTATTCTTAGACTGTAAGCTCTCGAGCGGGGTCCTCTCTCCTACTGTTCTGTGTGTCTATCCTGTATGTATATTTGTTATTCTGTCTCACCCATTGTACAGCGCCACGGAATTTGTTAGCACTTTATAAATGCTTGTAACTGTATTACTTTGCAAGACCCTACTATGTGTCACAGTACCCTGTTATAAAATGTTCTTGCAGCTTTCCCCCCCCCCCCTCCTTTTTTAGGCTGTTATCCAGCCCCTTAAATCATCATAGTCAGGGTCAAGTCCTAAAAAAATAAGTACAAGAAATCTGCCATCCAATTAACTACATCATCTCTCACGTTACATATCATCTACACACTAACTTGATATTAATGTCTTCTATATACAGGCAAAGATTTATGGAAAATGCACAATATATAAGATTTATTATGACTTACTGTAACATGGAAACATATGACTAAAAGCCTATGAAATGGAATTGAGTTCCCCCTGCCAAAATAGCAGTTGGATGGAGGAGAAGGTCACTGCTCTATAACCGGAGAGACTCAGGTTCGATCCCGGCCAGAGCACCTCTCCAGTAAGTGTCCTTGTGCAAGACAAGTAATGTTACATAGTTGCCCACCACACAATATCGGCTGTGGAGTCCATTGGTAAAATCTCTGCTCTTTGACCATGGGGAAGCAAGTCAAATCCCGTGCAGCACATCCCTCCAATACAACTGTGAAGAGCAAATCTTGACTTTACAAGAAGCGGGTTTAACCTAACCACCAGGTCGTTGCTCTACAATCATGGAAAGACAACTCAATTCCACTCAGAAAACACCACCAGCGAGTGTCCTTGGGCAAGACACTTAACGATATGGATGCACCTACCTCACAAAATACTTGTACATGTCATAGGTTGTAAGTTCCCTTGGGCACAGGGTCCCCCTGAATCAGGCTGTATCATACAATGTGTGATATTCTAATCTATCAAACCCTTGTACACCGATCTTGTAAAGCGCTGCGGAATATGTGGCGCTATATAAATAAAGGATAATAATAATTTCCATGCGGTCCCGCCTCGACGCGCCCCCTGCTCGTAGGTATGAAATAAGTCAAATAAAGCTGCGGAATATGCTGGCGCTTTATAAATAAAGATTAATAATAATAAATAAAATGCATCAGTTGGTAGTGATGCACCGAAATGAAAGTTTGAGACTGAAATTGAAAATGCAGGATGAGCTCGGCCGAAAATCAGTCATCCGAACCTGGGCCTCAGGCTCGACCGGCTTCCAGGCCCAGGTTCGGATGACTGATTTTCGGTTTCGGCCGAGCACATCCTGCATTTTTTCTGCACAGAGAATAGAGACTGTCCCTCCTGAATAGAGATGCTTGGAGGGTATATTTCACCCTCCTCTTGGCTTACTCCCCCTCCTTCCCATTACAATTTGGCAATATTAGCCACCCCCCCCCCCAATAAACAGAAAGAGCAGGAGAGGAGCACTCCCCTCCCCCAACGCCTGGAGGAGGCGGTGTGCAGTGCCTCCCCTGGCCGCCAGAGGGTGCTGCACAGGGACGAGCCGTGTTGCAGGTCCCCTGTCAGTCTGCTGTCTCCCTCCCCAGCTCTCTCTGTGCCTGCACTTGCACTGTGATGACAGAGGACAGCCAGCCTTGAGCTGGATGACCACGACACGGCGGGATATTCAGAGACAACGTGGATGATCCAGAGCATGCCAAGGGGTGAGGCCTGGAAGAAGGGCACGCGTTTGTGTGAGCCCCCTGTAACTGGCTCACCAGCCTCCAGGCAGCGGTGGAAAAAAGTATGTGAGCAGGGAGGGCAGAGACCCCAGGAGCCTCAATGGATCTCCAGTCTGCACACCTTTGGTCCCCAAGTGTGTTCATTTGGTCATTTCACAGGGAACGCTGATAAACTGACACGCCCACACGTGCTTGCGTGATCACCTACATGGTGATCTCGATGGTGTGCTCCTCTTCCTGCATGCTGTAAATCACCTCTGATAGGTGTGGGAATGTATTCCTGGGTTTTCTGTACCACCTGGGCCTGGATGCCAGCCCGGTCTGGGGCTCGCCTGGGCCTTGAGGCTGGCTGAGCCCCTGGCTCGTCCAGCCTCCAGGCCCAGACGAGCCCCCGGCTCGGCTGGCCTCCAGGCCCAGTTTCGAATGACTGATTTTCGACTGATGTTTTCTGCCGTATTTTCCTTTCGGCCGAAAGCTGAAAACACCATTTTTGCCTTATTACTTTTCGGTGGCCGACATTTCGGTGCATCCCTATCAGTTGGTACAGTGCTTTTTTATTGGGATGTATTTATTAAAGATTTTTTTTAAACCCAATAGAATGTTCCATTAATTATTTATTAATAAACTAACCATAAATGAGAAGAAGAGGAAAAACAACAAAGCATTGTGTGGTTATATCTTTCCCTATGACCCATGCCCTCAGGCTCACTCATGTAATGGATTGCTTTGTGGGACGGGCACATGTGATACTACAGGTCAGGAGGATGCGTGACTGCACCCTGGCTAAACGTGCTTACTACTGCACATATCTGACACAATTAGACATGTGTGCTCCCCCACAGCACAGCGAATCCTTGGAATGTTTCTGCCAGTAAAACGTACCAATATAGAACAATGCAGAGATTAATGCGAAACGCTTCAATCTTACAGTCAATATATTCTGCTACCATGGATGTAGGAACTAGGGGGCTGCGGGGCATTAGATCCCCCTGTTATCCTCAGACATGTAACCAGTGTGCACGTGGGATTGAAGATTATGGAGTTTATGCGTTAGTTTACCACCCCAAAATTTCTGTATTCCCAATTTACATGTCATGATGATCGGTAGGAATAAAAATGAATATACTGAACTCATTAGTCTGAAGTACATCAATTCTATTTTGCTTTTGCTCTGCCTCATATTCAGCAGGTTATCTCTACCAATTTGTTTTTTGGGGGGGCCCATTCACTTTTGACTCTGACCTAACATTCTCTTCCCACATCCAGACAGTGACCAAATCCTGTTATTTTCAACTCAAAAACATTGCCCGTGTCCGCCCCTTTCTCACACAAGATACTGCGAAGGTGCTGGTTCATGCTCTTGTCATTTCACGACTTGACTACTGCAACTCGCTCCTTATTGGCCTCCCCAACTACCGTATCGCCCCTTTGCAACCTGTAATGAATGCAGGGGCAAGGCTTATTTTTCTCACTAAACGCACCTCACATACGTCCCCCCTCTGCCGGTCCCTCCACTGGCTTCCTGTACGTTTCAGGATACAGTTTAAAATACTGATGCTCACATTCAAATTACTGAATAACTCAACCCCTCCCTACATGTCTTCGTTACTTCGCAAGCACATCCCGTCTAGACAACTCCGTTCAGCAGGTGATCTCAACCTGTCATTGGTCTACACACGCACAGCGAACTCTCGCCTCCAGGACTTCTCAAGGGCGGCACCAGTCCTCTGGAATGACTTGCCTCACCCTATCAAACTCTCCCCTGTTCTTCAGGCTTTCAAGAAATCCCTCAAAACCCACCTCTTCAGATTAGCGTACCACATCACTGATGCAACTCATCCCTCTGCTCACCTACTCACACATGATTGAAGCCGCTTGTATGGCCCCACCATTCCCAAACCACTGGCACTAATGATCCTGCTATCTAGTGCAATTCCTCTTGTCTTCCTCAACCCCAATCCCTCTAGATTGTAAGCTCCTATGAGCAGGGACCTATACACCTCTTGTTTCCATCCCATGTCCGTTTATCTGTACCTCGTTCCCTTTGGTTATTGTAAAGCGCTGCGTAAACTGTTGGCACTATATAAATGATGACAATAATAATAATAACAATAATAAATGTCTGAATTTCGGGAATTATTTATTTTAAACTTTATTTTTGCCTTCTTTTTAATGTCTCAGAGAGATTTGTAAAAGTATAGAGAAAGGTTCAAGCATTTTGACTCATACATTGTATTCTGTGGGCAGCCAATTTCGTGATAGCCTTTATCATTCCGTGCTGATTAAGCGGCTCCCTGTAACTGGCTCTATTACAACCGAACTGCCATACTGGCTGTATTAGCGTCTCGAGTCGTAACAGGGAGACGCTGATCGGAGCGACACTTTGTGAATTTGAGTAAGTGGGTTTAAGATGGATCTGTGGAAGAACAATGGGAGTTGTTAGATCCCATTGTCCTGCTGCATTAAACCAGAGGAGGTGATGGATCTCTCCATCCTCTGCATTGTGGACCAGAGGCAAGGAGTTCTTTAGTGTAGTTATTTTTCTGAGTTAAGTGATTTTTGCTTTTGCAAACACAAGGGTCTCCAAGCCGGTGTTCTGTCGAATAGTGCTCATCGTCAGATAATGCCTAAGACGATCTGCGCATGCGCAGGAGTGACATAATGCCAACTGCATGGCGGTACGTCACACCTGCGCATGTGCAGATCGTTGGATGAATCATCCTCTGATCCAGCAAGCGCTGAGCCATGCCACATATTATTTTAATATGTACATTTCAAAAATCTATTTCTACCTGTAAGTATGTATGGGTATATATATTATAGTTGACATGTTGCCTCTTGGCCTCAATTATTTCCATAGATGTGCACAGGCGGCATGTCTATAACACTATAGAATGTTGGGTTTTCTCGGAGTTCCTCTATTTTGATATTTTGAATATTTGTTTGGTCCGTGATAAAATCACATGAAAATTTCAGTTTTCACCAGGACCATTCGGGTTTGCAATCATGTGTTCGGGTTTCAGCCCCCCTCCCACCCGGACACAATTCAGACTGGACCAGGCCCAGACTGAAAACCAGTGGTGACCACCCAACTCCAGTATTAAGAGAGCTTTATTCTATCCAAGTGGACCAGGCAATGCTTCAACTCAGAGCAAGCCTCGGTCAAGCTCGTGGCTCATGATTCTCATCTGGAAACAGTATTTGAAAAGAAATGCCAGCTCTGAGAACCTGATATGAAGTGAATTTTCAAAATCACTTAAAGAATCTATACTCCGCTCTTGTCCCGCACTGCAGAGGACACCATGACTGCCTCCTGTTTTCTCTTGCGTTGGGACACTGAGACAGCGTACAGCCACAGTGCGCATGTGTGACTAGATATTGACCCGGCCATGTGACACCATCAGAAGGAGACCTCAGTCATCCTGCATACGCAAAGTGTGCCTACTCTACATAAACCAAAAAAATATGCAATGCGATGTTTGAGCGTTCAGGTCTGGCTTGAAGGAAAGGTGACAATCCTATGTGTGTGTGATCTGTCTGTGTATGTGTTCTGCATGTGTGTGCTCTACAAGTGTGTATGTGTGATCTGCATGTGTGTGCGTGTGTTCTGGAAATGTGTGCGCACTGGGAATATATGGTTTGTGAGTGTGTCCGTCAGTTTGTGTAAATGTATGGCTGTGCATGTGTGTGTTTCTCGTTAAAAATAAATTAATAAATGAAAATGGGCTGCTGTGCTCTTAATTGGCCGGGCCTATTTTATGTGCCAGTCTGGCCCTGTTCTCCATCGTGTACGGTCACTGCCCACTCTTAGTAACATGGTGCATACTTTTCCACTTATACTTAAAATCAATGACCTCGCCAAGGCACTGTATCTGTAACAAATGACCATCCGCAACAATTCAGTCCAAGCATCTCCCTTTACATTGACCTTCTCGGGACTGCAGCCTTGTCCTGTCTATCAAGGAACCTTCTACAATGGCCATTCCTTAATCCAGCCATCCAGGTCCTCTACCCATTCACCCACTCTGACCATCCTGCCCACCTTCTGGCCTTCATTCCCTTCCAAACTCTGGCCCCCAGCATCGTTTTGTAGCTGCCCATGTGACAATACGGACATTCTATTTACACCAAATCCTCTGGTCCAAATCCACAGCCCCTAGGCCTAGTCCTGCAGTGTGTCCTGAGGGCATTTCTACCACAAAGAACACTGCACGACGACTATACAAGGACCGATTAATGGCCATTACATGTGAGTCACAGATACAACTGTCCATTTCCTGTCAATGATGTCTGTTCATCACAACAACAACAGGTCAATGGACTTGCCTTGTATCCTACTGGAGTTGCGCTAGACGCAATAGTAAGATATTACGTGAACAACCAACCCACCCACCCCCCAAAAAATAATTATAGTATATATATATATATATACACACACACACACACAAAAAAGGATACAATATATATATATATACACACACACACACAAAAAAGATACAATTATATATATATACACACACACACACATATAAAAAAAAAAGGATACAATATATATATACACACACATAAAGAAAAGGATACAACATATACACACACACAAAAAAGGATACTATATATATATACACACATATAAAAAAAGATACAATATATATATATATATATATATACACACACACATATAAAAAAAGATACAATATATATATATACACACACATAAAGAAAAGGATACAATATATATATACACACACACACATAAAAAAGGATACAATATATATATATACACACACACACACATAAAAAAGGATACTATATATATATATATATATATATAGACACACACATAAAGAAAAGGATACAAAATATATATATATATATATGCGTGTGTGTAAAATGTGTGACAAGATTTTATATCGATAGCAACAATGTCACTTTACGTAAATTTTATATTTTTGGTACCCTTGTTTATATGTTTGAATTTTTATGGCACATCACAATCTGTATTGGTGTTTTATTTCATGTTCTATATTTTTAAATATATCATATATATATATATATTTATATATACATAATCATTTAAAATAAAAGGTATTGGTCTGGGCTGCTGTGTGTTTATCAGATGATGTGCTATTTACAGGCAGGGTAGAGGCATGCACAGGCAGAAGATGCATGAGATGGGCTGCTGCTCTCACCTGATAGGCATCTAGCTGTTCATCAGTAAATATAGTCTGCTTATTGCCCATGGTAGATGTGGGGTCCTGGTCCTCTGGCCATGCATCACACTGGGAGCGGCAGCAGGAGTGATCCCTCCTGTATGCATTGGCATCTATGGACGGTCAGCTTGGCTAGGAGGTGATGCAGCCCCAGCCTGCATTGAGGTGCCTGCAGGAATGGTCCAGCATTTAGTGCAGGGGGCTGTGGGGGAGCATCCCTCTGGGAGTGGTAAACAGCTGGAGCCCTTTTATTCTTCTTTCCCTGAGTGTGGAGGAGAAGGATGCAGCTCTAATCTCTCCTGATGGCTGTGTCCCCTGTAACCAGCCTGCTGTCTCCCGTATGTCTCATTAGCACATAGCTTCTCAGTGCATCAATAGCCACAAACCACTCCCTCTCAATGGAACACATCACATAGCTGACCGCCAGAGGGCGCTCCTGCAATCGCTTCACTATGCCACTGCATACACTCCTGCAGTGATTATTCACTAAGCGGTGAATTGGAGCAGATTGGGACACTATTAGGCCAACTATTAGTAATCAGACACGCTGCCCGTAGCAATACAAAACTTTGGCTGAAAATCTGATTCATTTGTTTGTTTTTAAAGTTTTTCCTCTACCTAATGAATAATAAACATTTAAAGGGACAGCATCTCAAAGCATGACCGGATAGGTCCTGCCGTGAGGTATCTTATTGATAGGACACGTGTAAAACAAAAAAAACAGCATAAAGAATCACACGTTAAAGAAGTCGTGTCTTCAACAAAAGATGCTCTAATTCGACGTTACACTCTCCGAATTTGGCAGGGGCAAAATAGACGCTCCTTGTCGAAATGGAGCATCTTTTACCTCAGAATTAGGTTAGAAGTTTTGGCTAGGATTACGTTACTTACTATGTCAGCTTGATTTAGGGTTAGGGTTTACACTAACCAGAACAGTCTGCTCCATATTTAGGCAATAGTTGTCTAAAAATGAAGTAAAATGGAGCAGGATGTTAAGATGAGGGTATAGACGACCGTTTTTCAGAGCGGAAGGAACGTCCGTTAGAGTGGACGCTCCCTCCACTCTGACGCCCGTCTGGCCAACTCGCTGAGCGAAGTGTGTGTTCGCCCGGCTATGCAAAGCGCGATCCTCCTATGGAGGATCGAGCTTTGCAGCCCTGTCGAACGTGCGTTGTAGCGTTTCAACAGGGAGGCTATCCACAAGGTAGAGGAAGGGAGTATATTTAAAAGGAAACAAAATAGCAAAACAAGAGGACATAGTCTTAGATTAGAGGGGCAAAGGTTTAAAAGTAACATCAGGAAGCATTATTTTACTGAGCGGGTGGTGGATACATGGAACAGTCTTCCAGTTGAAGTGGTAGAGGCCAAAACAGTAATTGAATTTAAGCAGGCATGGGATAGGCATAAGGCTATCCTAAACAAAAGATAAATCCAGGTAAAGTATCCATGTAATTGGGCAGACTAGATGGGCCGAAAGGTTCTTATCTGCCGACATTTTCTATGTTTCTATAGTGTGTGCGTGTGCGTGTGCGTGTGCGTGTGTGTGTGTGTGTGTGTGTTTGCTAGACTTTTGAATACGACACCGTTCCGTCTCTGAGTCCCTGGAACCTGTCCTCATGTGGCAAGCGATAAGAACATGAAGAAACCGTAACCGAACGAATGTAACACAACACACACAGCAGTAAATACACAGATCATTGTTAGCACATTTTATGTTGAAAACCTGATTTGTTACATCTAGAATTAGAAGACAATAATGTATCTGAGAGGGGGGGGATTTAGTTTTTTTCCCCCCAAACAGTCACTTTAAGCATCTTTCCTCGAGCATAAGATACTGGACACAGATCCCATCCCCCACTCAAAAGGTTAATTTCTAGAGGCGAGTGGACTTCACGTCGCTGCTGTAACTGTATTCCACTATATCATATGTAAGGAAGTCTCTTATATCACAGGTAGCAAGGGTGGAGGACATGGAAGGGGCAGAACACCTAAATAATTTATATCCAGCAATGAAACCATAGAGCCCGTCTCGCCGGGCTATTTCTGCTGCAATTAAATCCTAACATTACATTCACATTCCTGATGAACGCGGCTTTGAGACGCCGTGCAACCATCTCCAACGCTGTATCCCAGTAGAGTCAGACCCAGCTAGTCCTGTTTATATATTGGGGATTATTCATTAAGAGATACAGTTGTGTTCAAAATTATTCAACCCCCACTGAAATTGAGTGTTTTGGCCAGTTTGACATTGATTTTGATCATTCAGTCATCTTGCTTACAATTAAATCAAAGAGGCACGTGTAGGTCAGACAAATATAACATAACATTTATAATGAAATAACCACAAATGTCTTTTCTGTGCTCACATCATTATCAGTTTTATTCAACCCCCAAGTGACATTCAATCTTAGTACTTAGTACAACATCCTTTTACAATTATAACAGCTTTTAAACGTGAAGCATAGCTTGACACAAGTGTCTTGCAGCGATCTACGGGTATCTTCGCCCATTCGTCATGGGCAAAAGCCTCCAGTTCAGTCACATTCTTAGGCTTGCGCACTGCAACTGCTTTCTTTTAGTCCCACCAGAGGTTCTCAATCGGATTTAAGTCAGGTGACTGCGATGGCCACTCCAAAATGTTCCAGCCTTTAATCTGCAACCATGCTCTAGTGGACTTGGAGGTATGCTTGGATCATTGTCCTGTTGAAAGGTCCAACGTCTCCCAAGCCTCAGGTTTGTGACGGACTGCATCACATTGTCATCCAATATCTCCTGGTACTGAAGAGAATTCATGGTACCTTGCACACGCTGAAGCTTCCCTGTACCTGCAGAAGCAAAACAGCCCCAAAGCATGATTGATCCCCGCCATGCTTCACAGTAGGCAAGGTGTTCTTTTCTTCATATGCCTTGTTCTTCCTCCTCCAAACATAGCGTTGATCCATGGGCCCAAACAGTTCTAATTTTGTTTCATCAGTCCACAGAGCGCTATCCCAAAACTTCTGTGGTTTGTCCACATGACTTTTGGCATACTGCAGTCGACTCTTTTTATTCTTTGGAGACAGCAAGGGGGTGCGCCTGGGAGTTCTGGCATGGAGGCCTTCATTACGCAGTGTGCGCCGTATTGTCTGAGCTGAAACTTCAGTACCCACATCTGACAAATCTTTTCTCAGTTCCTCAGCAGTCACACGGGGACTTTTCTCAACTCTACGCTTCAGGTAGCGCACAGCAGTCAAAGTCAGCATCTTCTTTCTGCCACGACCAGGTAGCGTTTCAACAGTGCCCTTTGCCTTGAATTTGCGAATGATGCTTCCTATGGTCTCTCTTGGTATGTTTAACATCTTTGCAATCTTCTTCTAGCCATTGCCCTTCCTGTGAAGAGTAATCACCTCTTCTCTTGTCTTCCTGGACCATTCTCTTGACTTCACCATGTTTGTAACCACACCAGTAAATGTCTAGAAGGAGCTGAGTATCACAGTCATTTTAAAGCTGCCTAATTGGTGCTTATTATGCTTTATTGCTGCTCCGTGACATCCACAGGTGTTTTCAATACCTGATTGAAAACACTTGAATGAACCTCTGTTCTTCAGAGTGGTAGTCTTTAAGGGGTTGAATAATTGTGTCAATGAAGAATTCACAAAAGAAACATTTACTACTGTATTACAAAACCAATTGATGTCATTTTAGTTGCATATGGTTCTTTAAAAAGTCCTTGTAGGATTTCATTCTGAATACAATTACAAATGTACACTAAATTCCCTAAAACCCTTTACAGCATTGGGGGTTGAATAATTTTGAACACAACTGTATATTGATGGAGAATTGCACATTTTAGCATATAATAGCTGAATTCTAACTAAATTACAAAAAGTGGGGAGAGGGACTGGAAGGGTTAATTATTAAGTTGTGTCGGGGGGGGGGGTGGTAATGTTTAAGGCACCATCAGCATTTAAATTAACTTAAAGGGAAACGCTAGGAAAAATGATTGAGGTATGGGTGGCTTACTTTTTAAGGGGGTATATAGGACACTATAACTATTTAAATTAAATGGTCATGGTGGCAAGAGCGCCCCTTTAAGTTTTTTCAACTCCTGTGTTCTTTCAGCTTAATAATGTTGTCCTTAGGCTAGGGTCAGACGAAAGCATTTTTCCCCGCGAACGTCAAAAAGTGCGTCTGAACGCATTGACGTATTTTTTCACGGAATGCGCAAAAACGGTCAGACGGCGTGCATTTTCGTGCGTGATTTTTTACGGATTGTCAATAAAACACTTTTTTGCGTCTGGACGTTATGTAGGCTGGACATTAGCAGCGTCTGACATCTCCTAATCACGCACACACGCCGCTATGCCGCCGCAGCGCACTCTGTACGTCAGTACTAGCGGTTCTGCGTTCTCGAAAAAATGCGTTCAAATTCCACTTGCGTTGCACAGCAGGAACTTTCGTGCGGCCGTACTTCGTATATTGGCCGTCATTTGCTGCTACTGCGGCCGTGATTAAGTGCGCCAGAACGCACGTTAAAAGTGCGCTGGTCTGACCCCAGTCTAAAGCATTCCATTAATTTGTTCTAATTCTAAAATGCACCAGTTAGTGAATAATCCCTATAGCAGTAATGGTGAATCTTGGCACCAAAATTCTCTGGGGTGCCAAGGTTTGACATCACTACCCAATAGAGTGGCAACTATGACTGCTGGCTGTATTAAAACCTTATACCAAGAGGCTGTTTTGCTACAAGGGCAACCATACATAGGACTTGGCAAGCACCGTCACTTTAGAATCAATGGACTCTGTAGCCATCATGACCAGATAAGCCAATGGTTCGAACCCTGGCCCTCAAGTACCCATAACAGGCCAGGTTTGACCGGATATGTGAAGCACAGCACAGGTGATATGATTTGCTGCTCAGTGATTGCAGGATTCAGTCTGCGTTTCCCCCAAGGGAATCCTTAAAGGGCCACTACCACTATCAAAAGCTGTAACGAGCTGTAAATTACATGTGCATTAAAAATAAAACCACATTATAACACACATGCTGCTGTTTTTTTCTTTGTTTGAAGTAACTGCATGTAGAAAGGAAAACTAAAGTTAGGTTTTTTTCTCTTGTTTCCGATCTGTGGATTTTTCCCATGATGCTACATTTACCAAAAACTGTGCAAACATTTTACTTTGTGACTGTGCTTTACCTTATACATTATTTAACAGTCAATGAGATTATTATTATTATTGTCATCATTTATATAGAGTTTCCGCAGCTCTTTACAATAACCAAAGGAAACGAGATACAGATAAACGGACATAGGACGGAAACAAGAGGTGTAGAGGGCCCTGCTCATAGGAGCTTACAATCTAAAGCAGTGGTTTCCAAACGCGGTCCTCAGGTCCCCCTAACTGGCCAGGTTTTAAAGTTTACCTTGGGGAAATGCAGACTGAATCCTGCAATCACTGAGTAGCAACTCATATCACCTGTGCTGTGCTTCAGGTACCTAGAAAACCTGACCTGTTGGGGATACTTGAGGACCGCGGTTGGGCGTTGGGGAGGCCAATAAAGAGCGAGTTGTAGTAATCAAGCCAGGAAATGACAAGCGCATGAACCAGCACCATAGCTGTGCACGGCTGGAAAATTTGTTTGGTTTTGTATTAAAATAATTTCGCTTTCGTTATTTTGTTTCATTTGATATCTCGGATCTCTAAAAACCCCATGTAACTTAAGATCAATTTGATAGTAGATATCGAGTTGAATTTTGGATCACGAAATAAAACCCCAATGAATCAAATCCTGCTGTTAAAGGCAAGCTAGGGTTAAGGCTGGGGGTCAGACCAGCGCATTTTTAACGTGCGTTCTGGCGCACTTAATTACGGCCGCACTAGCAGCAAATGACGGGCAATGACGGCCAATATACGAAGTACGGTCGCACGAAAGTCCGGCCGCGCAACGCATGTGGAAAATGAACGCATTTTTTCGAGAACGCAGAACCTCTAGTACGGACGTCCAGAGTGCGCTGCGCCCGCTAGCGGCGTGTGTGCGTGATTTGGAGACGTCAGACCCTGCTCATGTCCGACCAACATAACGTCCAGACGCAAAAAGTTTCCTGGTTTGGATTCGTAAAACATCACGCACGAAAATGCGCATCGTATGACCGTTTTCGCATATTCCGTGAAAAAATACATCAATCCGTTCGGACGCACTTTTTTACGTTTGCGTGTAAAAATGCTTTCGTTTGACCCTAGCCTAAATGTTGAGCTATCCATTGGCCTGTGGTGCTGACAACAGATTAAGCACCACAGGCCAATTTAGAGGGACAGGGTGATTTGTGAAACAGTCAAACTAATCTGATTCATTTCATAGTGTCGTTTTGCTTTAGTTAGTACTTGTATGTATTGTAAATTGGGATTGATTCGATAGTTGATAGAGTCGAATTTAGGATCACTAAATAAACCCCACTGGATCAAATCCTGCTCATGAATCATTTAATCAATGGTTCTCTTGAGAAACAGTATAACGAAGCAATTTCATTATATACTGTTTCGTTTTCATTTCAATTCGGATTAAATAAATTCGTTATTTCGGAACTACTTCCGAAATACCAATTAACGAATTTTCAAACGAATTGTGATTCATAACGAAACAACTGCACACCTCTAGCCAGCACCTTCGTGGTATCTTGTGTCAGAAAGGGGCAGATGCGGGCGATGTTCCTTAGTTGATTGTAACAGGATTTTGCCACCGTCTGGACGTGGGGAGAGAACTTTAAGGCTAGGGTCAGACGAGCGCAGTATTAACGTGCGTTTAGCCGCACTTTATCACGGCCGTGCTAGCAGCAAATGACGTCCAATGCCGGGCAGCATACGAAGAACGGCCGCACGAAAGTGCGGCCGCGCAACGCAAGTGGCAAACGAACGTATTTTTTTGAGAGCGTCAAACCGCTAGTACTGACGTACAGAGTGCGCTGCGTCCGCTAGCGGCGTGTGTGCGTGGTTAGGAGACGTCAGACGCTGCTAATGTCCGGCCAACATAATGTCCAGACAAAAAAAGTGTTTTATTGATGATCCGTACAAAATCACGGACGAAAATGCGCATCGTATGACCGCTATCGCGTATTCTGTGAAAAAATACGTCCATTCGTTCGAACGCACTTTTTCACGGACAACGGGAAAAATGCGTTCGTCTGACCCTAGCCTTAGTCAGAATGGAAAGTGACACCAAGGCAGCGAGCGTTAGGCGTTGGGCTAATGAGCTTTAAATTTAGGCTGGGGTCAGACGAGCGCACTGATTGCGCACAGTAACGGATGCACTTTGTAACGGATGAGATTGTAGTTACATTGTATCAGTTAGTTTTGACTGATGTTGAGAAAAAGAAAAAAGAAAAGTTGTATGCAGGGGTTTCTCTACGTCCGTGTAGCTTTTTTCACTTCGATGCCATTTTGGCATCCGTTACAACATGCTTTGCCCACGCTGAAAAAGTGCGCACGTGCTTCGTGTGTTGCTCTCTATTGACTCTTTATAAAAGCTACAAAGTACAGCAAACATTGCGGTCAAACGGACGTGAAAAGTGAGCACGTCTGACCCCAGCCTTACTCATAGAAAGATAGGTGGCATTGGGTTTTTCTTGGAAGAAGGAATAATGAGAATTTTAGTTTTGGCAAGATTGAGTTTAATGATTTGGGAAGTCATCCAATTCGAGACGGCAGAGAGACAGTCAGTGACTCGATCCAGGAGACCTGGAGAGAGATCGGGGGAGGAGAGGTATATTTGAGTGTTATCAGCATATAGGTGGTACTGGAATCCAAAGGAGCTGATCAGTTTACCTAGAGAGGCCGTGTAGACTGAAAAAAGTAGGAGGACCAAGTATTGAACTTTGGGGCACCCCAACAGAGACAGGCTGCCGGGAGGAGGTACTTCCAGAAAATGAGACACCAAAGTGACAGAGGAGGGAGTGTTAAGATATGGCTTACAGGGTAGGGTTGACAAAGGCTTGTATAGCCGAAACGTTGGGTCTCTGCCCTGCTGCTTTGCGGAGTAGGTTTTTCTATTTATATTTCTTTCTATTTTGTATGCTTATTTTCATGTTTTTTTGTGGTTTCATAAATCTGGTACGGCATCAACTCTATAGGTAGGGCATTGTGAGATCTTGCATTGTGACTATCCGGGCAATTGATATATGTATACAGATTTGTTTTGTCTCCTTCCTCTTATATATATATATATACGCTCTGAGTATTGCTTTATAGATTTATTCTTGCCTGTGATATGCCACAATATATGTTTGTATTGAGTGTTGTCAGTATTAAATCATCTTTTTTACATTGGATTTAAATAAACATATGTACTTTTATCACTTGGTGTGCTCTCCATCTTTTTGCCTACAGAGTAGGGTTGCCATGTTGGCCATATTTTCCAGGACACATGTTACTAATTCATGCAGAGGGAGAGCTCAGGGAATGATCAGCCCTGTAAAATGTATATTTCACATGCTGCAGGAATTAATGAAGGCAGCTCAACTGGGATTTCTTTTTGATTTCTTACCTGCAGTGTATGGATTCTGCATGCTGCGGAGTGGCGTTTTTCATGCGCTGCCCATCAGCAGGAATAAATGATGTGTCCTGGAAAACATGGCTGATGTCGCAACCTTATTGCAAGGGGGCTATTGTTCTTTAGGCTATTCAAGATAAGAGCTGGCAGCTGAATGAGATAAGACGGGGAGCTTAAAAGACTTCCATTCTACCCCCTGGTGATGTCCTTTGAGTACATCACACACAATACAATGATGTGAGTCGATTTCCTTGACTTCAGACCCATAGAGCCCATTCTATGGCCAATGCCCCACAGTGAGGAGCAAGTGATGTAAACATACCATGAAAGCAGCCAGTTTCCAACAGAAAATATACAGAACGGATGCACCCAGTGACACATATAGAGTAAAATATTTTCTTAACTAAACATACAAGTGAAAAACAAAGCACATATTAGGCTAGGGTCAAACAAACGCATTTTTCGCGTCGTACGTGAAAAAGTGCGTTCGAACGAATGGACGTATTTTTTCACGGAATACGCGATAGCGGTCATACGATGCGCATTTTCGTCCGTGATTATTTACGGATCATCAATAAAACACTTTTTGCGTCTGAACGTTATGTTGGCCGGACATTAGCAGCGTCTGACGTCTCCTAGTCACGCACGCACGCCGCTAGCGGACGCAGCGCACTCTGTACGTCAGTACTAGCGGTTTGACGTTCTCCAAAAAAAATGCGTTCGTTTGCCACTTGCGTTGCACGGACGGACGATCGTGCGGCCGTTCTCCGTATGTTGCCCGGCATTGGACGTCATTCGCTGCTAGCACGGCCGTGATTAAGTGCGGCTAAACGCACGTTAAAACTGCGTTCCTCTGACCCTAGCCTAAGATAACATAAAATAAACACAATAAGGACATTTCAATTTTTGGTGGTAGTGGCCCTTTAAAATCTGGTCTGTTAGTGGGTACATGAATGCCAGGGTTGGGAACCAGTAACTCGGAGTTACAGAGCTCCCCCTGCAGGCTACGTAAAGTCTGAAAGATTACCAGGTATTGCAGAAACCTTTTAAGTAGGTAATGTTACCGATTTATATTTCTAGTGTTTCAGAGTCATTGTATCCACCATGAACGTTCAACTTATTTGTGTTGGGGTGCTAGGTTTCCCCCCATGCACACTAAAGGGGTTTCAGCAGAATGTCACAGCCTTCCAGAGTGAAGGGCTTCCCTCTACCCAAATTCTGTCAACCACCTCATGTCTTTTGGGGGTTGCAATCAGCAATCTCTGCCCAGTTTTCAGCAGTGTTTCCCAAACCTGTGCTCAGGTCCCCCTAACAGGTCAGGTTTGCCAGATATGTGAAGCACAGCACAGGTGATATGATTTGCTGCTCAGTGATTGCAGGATTCATTCTGCATTTTCCCAAGGTGATCCTTAAAACCTGGCCTGTTAGTGGGACCTGAGGACCAGGGTTGGGAAACACAGGCTTACAGTATTTTCTTAATTACTTTTTATGAGGTTCTGTCTCTCAAGTTATCCTATGATAAAGTCGCCATCTAGTGGCAGGGTATAAAAAGACGTAAGAAAAAACACTCCAATATGGACACTAAGGTGTTCCACTTCTTAAGACTCTTTGTCGGAAACAATTTTCAAAAAGCAATTCAAATTCAAGCATTTCTCGGAAGCTATCAAATTTTAGGATTAGGGTTGATGTCAAAGTTTGTAAATTGGGTTAGGTTACTCTTTTGTGCTTGTTTGGGGGTTAGGGTTAACCCTAAGAGTCTGCTCCATGTTTAGGTAACAGATTCTGTAGAATTTGTTGCCCAAAATTGAAGCAAAAATGGAGCAGAATCATAAGCCTTAGGGTTTACCCTAACAGCAACCCTAACCCTAAAACAAGTACAAGTAATAACCTAACCCCAAGCCTCACTATAACAAACGGTCATTCAGAATACTGCTGCACTGCAGCTGCCAGGGATTAGGCAGAATACAGGGAGAGCGGTGGGGTCATCCACTGCTATTCAGGGGGTTATAAAAAGTTAAAATCCCTGTACAGTACAGATACAAGGCGTTGCTGTACTTTCCATACACAGGCATTAAATCACATAGAGATAGTATTTTTTGGAAGCTGCATTAATAATCTCTTTACAATCACTGAAAATCCCCTTAACCCCTTCACTACCAAGTGATTTTCCAAAACAACATTGTCAGAAACCAGTGGTTTTTTTTAAAGTAATTTTTAATCAATTATACATTAAGAAATATTTGAGCTTATACCCATTGTATTTCTTACTGTAAATAACCTATGTTGGGCAGTAGATGGCGCCATCTACTGCCAAATCGAGTTACTGCAGTTTGAGTTGCTAGTCTATTTTCTCCTTTTTTTTTTCCCCCCTGCATCGGCTGCTGACAGCCCCATGTAAGGCATCATCAGATGATTTTACACAATTTTAGCTCTTTGGGCATTATGCCCACGGGCCTTAAAGTTTGGGGGCACCTTCTGCAGCCCAAAACCAAATGAAATTAATTTGCTGCAAATTAATTTCATTTGCTTTTGGGCTGCAGATCAACAGATCGAGATATCTCTATATCGGGCCAACGGATGGTGCCTTTGAAGCCCAAGATATCTCAATCTCGGTAGTGAAGGCATTAAGGCTGGGGTCAGACCAGCGCACTTTTAACGTGCGTTCTGGCGCACATAATTACGGCCGCACTAGCAGCAGATGACGGGCAATGACGGACAATATACGATGTATGGCCGCACAAAAGTCCGGCCGTGCAACGCAAGTGGAATTTGAACACATTTTTCTGAGAACGCTGAACCGCTAGTACTGTCGTACTGAGTGCGCAGCTGCGGCATAGCGGCGTGTTTGCGTGATTAGGAGATGTCAGACGCTGCTAATGTCCAGCCTACATAACGTCCAGACGCAAAAAGAGTTTTATTGACGATCCGTACAAAATCACGCCCGAAAATGCGCGTCGTCTGACCGTTTTTGCGCATTCCGTGAAAAAATACGTTGATGCGTTCGGACGCACTTTTTCACGTTCGCGGGGAAAAATGCTTTCATCTGACCCTAGCCTAAGCTGGAGATCTGAGCATTTTTATTATTTATCTTTATCACTGTTACTGTATCTATCACAAATGTTTTTCTGCCTGTATGATAATAATGCAGACCCCATTTGAAATTGTGTAAGATAAAGGACATTGTCTTGAGCTCAGAATCTTACATTTCAATAATATTTCTGTAACGGATAAACGAATACATGAAAGTTTAAAAAATTAGCAAATAAACATTATTTAAATTTTCTAACTATCTCAGAATAATAATTTCTGTGCGAAAAGTCTATTTTACCTTACAGTTACAAGTACTTATAAAGTGCAAATAACTTCCTTGGCGCTGTACAATGGGAGAGACAGAATAACAAATATACATACATGTTACACACACGGAACAGAAGGAGGGAGGACCCTGCTCAAGAGCTTACAATCTAAGAGGAGAGGGGTGATACATTAGGTGAGGGTGAATAGGGCAGGTGGGGTGGTGGGTTGCAGGAGGGCTGAATGGGAAGAGGAGCAGGAGATAACAGTGGGGGATCATGGAGTGACCTGATAGGCTTCTCTAAAGTAATGGGTTTTCAGAGACTTCTTGAAGGACTGGAGAGACAGAGAGATTCTGATGTTGCGGGGGAGGGAGTTCCATAAAAAGGGGGCAGCTCGGGAGAAGTCCTGTAGGCGAGCGTTAGGGGTGCGGGTACATGGAACGGATAGCATCAGTTCATTGGCAGAACGAAGTGGTCGGGATGGGATATATCTGGTAATAAGGGAGGAGATGTAGTCGGGGGTGCGGTTATTGAGAGCTTTCTATGTGAACAGTGCAGCAGTATTTTGAATTGGATTCTAAAGGAAACCGGGAGCCAGTGCAGAGATTGACAATGGGGTGAGGTGTGAGAGGTGCGGGAGGCGAGGTGTATGAGTCTGGCACAGGCGTTCATTACAGAGTGCAGAGTGATAAATCTTGGATCTCTTAAGGCCAGAGAGAAGGAGCTTGCAATAGTCAAGGCGGGAGATAATAAGAGCTTGGACAAGCATTTTAGTAGAGTCTGGATTAAGAAAGGGACGGATGCGTGCAATGTTTTTAGGTGGAAGTAGCAAGATTTGGTTAGAGACTGAATAGGAGGAGTAAAGGAGAGATCAGAGTCGAAGAGGACCCCGAGGGAACGAGCCTCAGAGGTAGAAGTAATGGTGGCACCATTCACCTGAAGGGAAATGGGTGCAGGAATCGAGGACTAAGGCCCCGTTCACACCTAGCCGTTTTAACGCGCGTTCGTGCACGCTTTAAAACGCATGAACGGGGAAATCCCATGCTTTGCTATGGGCCCCGTTCAGACCTAAGCGTTTTAAAGCGCGCAGGAACGCGCATTAAAACAGCTGACCCAAAAAGAAGTTCGGGAGCTTCTTTTCGGGCATACAGCAGCGCGTTCGCGGCCATATCATAGTCGCGAACGTGTCGCAATGTGCGTTCGCGCATTTTTTTGTATGCGAGAAACGCTCGTAAAAAAAACGCGCGCATTGCGCGACGCAGTGCTACGCCCAGGTGTGAACCCAGCCTTAGAGGGTTGGAGATAGGAAGAGAACCAGGAGAGAGCGATGTCACTGAGGCCAAGCTGACACAGCGTGAGGAGTAGAAGAGGGTGGTCAAGAGTATCGAAAGCAGCGGAAAGGTCAAGAAGAATAAGGAGGGAGAAGTGACCTTTGGTTTTAGCAGCAACTAAGTCATTAGTCACCTTGATCAGAGCAGTCTCAGTGGAGCGCTGGGAGCGAAAGCCGGACTGGTGCGGATCGAGTAGAGAGTTAGCAGCAAGAAAATTTGTGAGCTGGTTATAGACCAGGCGTTCTAGGATTTAGGAGGCAAAGGACAACAGAGAGATGGGACGGTAGTTCAAGAGGGAGGTAGGATCAAGAGATGTTTTTTTTAGAATGGGGGTGATCAGAGCATGCTTGAAAGCAGAGGGAAAGACACCGGAGGGGAGGGAGAGGTTGAAAATATGAGTCAAAGCAGGAACAATGACTGGTAGGACAGACAGAGTAAGGTGTGAGGGGATGGGATCAAGTAGACAGGTGGTTGGACATGAGAACTTCTGAGACATCCTCCTACGAGACCGGAGAAAAAGAAGACATACAGGGTTATTCAAAGAGATCCGAATGGCTGGAGAAAGGTAACCGAACGCTGAAAATCAGCGTTCGGTTACCTTTCTTAGCCATTCGACTATTCAGACAGCAGGCAATACGCCAAATCCTGGCGAATTGCCTGCACATTCGGTGCCTGTTCGGTGCCTGGTCGAGGGCAGTGAAATCCCCATAGAAAAGCACTGCTTCGGCTATTCAGAGAACACAAACCAGCAATGAAAGGTTCCCGAATTGCCCTGTCATTCGGTGGTTTAATTCGACATGTTTATTCAGGAGAATCCCATAGGCTTCAATGTTAAAAATATTCCCGTTTTAATTCTATATCTAATAAACTGTTTATTATAAAATTCTGCAGTAAAAAGTCTCTTTATTTATAGATTTTTTAGGATATTTTAACCCTTTCGCTGCTGAGGCTTTTCCCGCCCCTGTGCTGAGGTCATTTTTTACCTGTTTTGCGCATCATGTTTAAACCTGTTTTGAAGGCTTATTTTAGTATATGACATCGACATATTATATATCGTTCTTTCCGTCAGACTCGGTAGATTCATAATATGTCATTATTATATGTATACGTTATGTCATGTTTGTATATTATAACAAAAAATGCAATAAAATATGTATTTTCAATAATTTACAGCGTGTAAAGTGTTTTTTTCCACATTTTAACATGCGAGCAATTGCGGTTATATTTTGTATGGGGTGCGCTTGTTAAAAAAATTAGAGATGGGGTCTCGTTACATTTTTTTTTGGGGAAAATGACACCATTTTAACAAACGCACCGCATACAAAAATCGTTAATGCAGCATCATTGTTCACATTATAATTGAAATGGGAACAATATTGCTGCATTAACAAAACAAAAAAAAAAAAAAAAAAAGTGTTTATTTTTTTTTTTTTTAATTTTTTTTTTAATTTTTTTTTATTTTTATTTTTATTTTTTTTTTTTTTTTTACAATTTTTTTTACTTTCATGTTTGGTATTGTTGGAACGGCCATGCTCTGGCCGATCCAACGATATCAAAATTTAACCCCTAACTGCCACGGATCGGGAGATAGGGAGTTCATTGGAACTCCCTATCTCCACAGTTCGTGGCAGTTAGGGGTTAATGCTAGGACTGGCGTCATCGTGCTACGCACGATGACGCCAGTCCTCTGGGGGAGTTCCCGGAAGCTTGGCCGACATCCAGATGTCGGCCAGCTCCCGGGAAGGATCGCAAATCGGCGCTTTTCAGCGCCGATTTGCGATCCAGCTCCCCAGGGGTTAATGCCAGGCATCATTTGGAAGGGCAGGCTGTGCCCTTCCAAATGATGCCTGGGTTAAGCCCCTGTGAGCCGCCGATCGGGAGGGAGGTCCGAAGGACCTCCCCCCCTCCCTTTCAGGCGCCTCCTCCGCACATGCGGGGGGGGCGCCTGAATTATGTGTCATCGCGGGGGCGCGATGACACATAATAATGGCGGCCACTGCTCCGGATGCCGGGCTGACATCCAGGATGTCAGCCCGCACCGGAGGGGCCAGCGATCGGCCGGAACCCGGCCGAACGCTGACCCCAATGCGAGGACGCGCTCAGCGCGTCCTCCGCATACCAGCGGGAATGCTGAGGACGCGCTGAGCGCGTCCTTAGCATTCAAGTGGTTAAGCATTTTTTTTTAAAACAAAAAGTCCGATTTTTTTTTTTTATATTTACTTATTTTTTCTGTAACAGCCCTTTTTATTATCATTCCCTGGACCTCATATGTAAATTTCAGACATTTTCGCTCAGTAGTTTCTTTGCAAACAGTGTTTCACTTTCAAACATTCAAGCAAACTGTTTTCCTAATTTATTCACTTCACTCGTCTGTGGTGTCGGCTTTTTCCAGAGGCTTCGCTGCGTGTGAGCGGCTCCTGCTCGGGTTTTTCCGGTGTCTTCGACGGGTTAATCCAGATGTTTTTGTGCGTTTTCGCCGTGCATTCGCCGGGTTTTCGCCAGCTTTTCCCTGCACTGCGACAGCCCTGTGGTGCTTGCTGAATACACTGCAGGGTCACCGAAATGGGAAAGCCGATTTGCACCGAATTGAAGAGAATGAAAAGTCACCGAACGTGCGGTGACTTTTCGAATCTCTTTGAATGACCCTGATAGTAGAGGAGGGGGCAGGGAGTGAGGGAGTCAGTGGGGTAGAATGGTTAGAGGAGGGGGCAGGGAGTGAGGGGGTCAGTGGGGTAGAATGGTTAGAGGAGGGGGCAGGGAGTGAGGGAGTCAGTGGGGTAGAATGGTTAGAGGAGGGGGCAGGGAGTGAGGGAGTCAGTGGGGTAGAATGGTTAGAGGAGGAGCGAGGAGGGCAGGGAGTGAGGGGGTCAGTGGGGTAGAATGGTTAGAGGAGGAGGGCAGGGAGTGAGGGAGTCAGTGGGGTAGAATGGTTAGAGGAGGGGCAGGGAGTGAGGGAGTCAGTGGGGTAGAATGGTTAGAGGAGGAGGGCAGGGAGTGAGGGAGTCAGTGGGGTAGAATGGTTAGAGGAGGGGGCAGGGAGTGAGGGGTCAGTGGGTAGAATGGTTAGAGGAGGGGGCAGGGAGTGAGGGGGTCAGTGGGGTAGAATGGTTAGAGGAGGAGGGCAGGGAGTGAGGGAGTCAGTGGGTAGAATGGTTAGAGGAGGGGGCAGGGAGTGAGGGAGTCAGTGGGGTAGAATGGTTAGAGGAGGGGGCAGGGAGTGAGGGGTCAGTGGGGTAGAATGGTTAGAGGAGGGGCAGGGAGTGAGGGGGTAGAATGGTTAGAGGAGGGGGCAGGGAGTGAGGGGTCAGTGGGGTAGAATGGTTAGAGGAGGGGCAGGGAGTGAGGGGGTCAGTGGGGTAGAATGGTTAGAGGAGGGGGCAGGGAGTGAGGGGGTCAGTGGGGTAGAATGGTTAGAGGAGGGGGCAGGAGTGAGGGGGTCAGTGGGGTAGAATGGTTAGAGGAGGGGGCAGGGAGTGAGGGGGTCAGTGGGGTAGAATGGTTAGAGGAGGGGGCAGGGAGTGAGGGGGTCAGTGGGGTAGAATGGTTAGAGAGGGGGCAGGGAGTGGGGGGTCAGTGGGGTAGAATGGTTAGAGGAGGGGCAGGGAGTGAGGGGGTAGAATGGTTAGAGGAGGGGGCAGGGAGTGAGGGGTCAGTGGGGTAGAATGGTTAGAGGAGGGGCAGGGAGTGAGGGGGTCAGTGGGGTAGAATGGTTAGAGGAGGGGGCAGGGAGTGAGGGGGTCAGTGGGGTAGAATGGTTAGAGGAGGGGGCAGGGAGTGAGGGGGTCAGTGGGGTAGAATGGTTAGAGGAGGGGGCAGGGAGTGAGGGGGTCAGTGGGGTAGAATGGTTAGAGGGGGGCAGGGAGTGAGGGGGTCAGTGGGGTAGAATGGTTAGAGGAGGGGGCAGGGAGTGAGGGGGTCAGTGGGGTAGAATGGTTAGGGAGGGGGCAGGGAGTGAGGGGTCAGTGGGGTAGAATGGTGAGAGGAGGAGGGCAGGGAGTGAGGGAGTCAGTGGGGTAGAATGGTTAGAGGAGGAGGGCAGGGAGTGAGGGGGTCAGTGGGGTAGAATGGTTAGAGGAGGGGGCAGGGAGTGAGGGGGTCAGTGGGGTAGAATGGTTAGAGGAGGGGGCAGGGAGTGAGGGAGTCAGTGGGGTAGAATGGTTAGAGGAGGGGGCAGGGAGTGAGGGGGTCAGTGGGTAGAATGGTTAGAGGAGGGGGCAGGGAGTGAGGGAGTCAGTGGGGTAGAATGGTTAGAGGAGGAGGGCAGGGAGTGAGGGGTCAGTGGGGTAGAATGGTTAGAGGAGGAGGGCAGGGAGTGAGGGGGTCAGTGGGGTAGAATGGTTAGAGGAGGAGGGCAGGGAGTGAGGGGGTCAGTGGGGTAGAATGGTTAGAGGAGGGGGCAGGGAGTGAGGGGGTCAGTGGGGTAGAATGGTTAGAGGAGGGGGCAGGGAGTGAGGGGGTCAGTGGGGTAGAATGGTTAGAGGAGGGGGCAGGGAGTGAGGGGGTCAGTGGGGTAGAATGGTTAGAGGGGGGGCAGGGAGTGAGGGGGTCAGTGGGGTAGAATGGTTAGAGGAGGGGCAGGGAGTGAGGGAGTCAGTGGGTAGAATGGTTAGAGAGGAGGGGCAGGGAGTGAGGGGGTCAGTGGGGTAGAATGGTTAGAGGAGGAGGGCAGGGAGTGAGGGAGTCAGTGGGGTAGAATGGTTAGAGGAGGGGGCAGGGAGTGAGGGGGTTAGTGGGGTAGAATGGTTAGAGGAGGGGGCAGGGAGTGAGGGAGTCAGTGGGGTAGAATGGTTAGAGGAGGGGGCAGGGAGTGAGGGGTCAGTGGGGTAGAATGGTTAGAGGAGGAGGGCAGGGAGTGAGGGAGTCAGTGGGGTAGAATGGTTAGAGGAGGGGGCAGGGAGTGAGGGGGTCAGTGGGGTAGAATGGTTAGAGGAGGGGGCAGGGAGTGAGGGGGTCAGTGGGGTAGAATGGTTAGAGGAGGGGGCAGGGAGTGAGGGAGTCAGTGGGGTAGAATGGTTAGAGGAGGAGGGCAGGGAGTGAGGGGGTCAGTGGGGTAGAATGGTTAGAGGAGGGGCAGGGAGTGAGGGGGTCAGTGGGGTAGAATGGTTAGAGGAGGAGGGCAGGGAGTGAGGGGGTCAGTGGGGTAGAATGGTTAGAGGAGGGGGCAGGGAGTGAGGGGGTCAGTGGGGTAGAATGGTTAGAGGAGGGGGCAGGGAGTGAGGGGGTCAGTGGGGTAGAATGGTTAGAGGAGGAGGGCAGGGAGTGAGGGGGTCAGTGGGGTAGAATGGTTAGAGGAGGGGGCAGGGAGGGAGGGGGTCAGTGGGGTAGAATGGTTAGAGGAGGGGGCAGGGAGTGAGGGGGTCAGTGTGGTAGAATGGTTAGAGGAGGGGGCAGGGAGTGAGGGGGTCAGTGGGGTAGAATGGTTAGAGGAGGGGGCAGTGAAGAAATGTCTAGTCTAAGTTTAGTTATCTTGTCAGTGAAGAAGTTAGCAAAGCTCACAGCAGTGAGGTCTGTGGAGGGTTGCGTGGAAACGGGCGAGTTAACAGATTGAACGTATGAAACAGTTGTCTGGAATCGTGGGAAAAGGATGAGAAGTAGGTTTGTTTACTGAAGGATAAAGCGAGACTGTAGGAGCGGAGCATGAATTTGTATTATAGTGACCTTGTATTTAATTGTTAACTTCACATCACTTCTTTCAAATAAATATGATTACATTTTTTTTCCCAACAAAAATCGCTTGGTAGTGAAGGGGTTAAACCCACTCCCAGCAGCGAAACGTTAAGCATTAATGAGAATGTCTCCGGATTCTGATCAAAGTATCAGTTGTAAAAATCCCCCGGATATTTCTCTCTGGTTTATATACACAAACAAACACTGCGAGGCTGTGAGGGGCAAAGGTATTATTTGAAATGTAACTTTTTTCGTTCTGAAGTGTTTTCAAAATAAATAGTATTTTTTAAAGCATTGTTTAAGGAAACATTGAGTGTGGTGTCAGGAACGTTGGCTTTTAGTCCGGTCAGACGAGCGTTTTTTAGAGCGGAAGGAATGTCTGTGAGTGGACGTTCCTTCCACTCGACGCCTGTGTGACCACCTCGCTGTGCGCAGTCAGTGCGCTCAGCGCTGCAAAGCTCGATTCCCCTATGGAGGATAGCGCATTGCAGACCCGTCGAACGCGTGTCATAGCGTTTCGACGGGGAGGCTTTCAGCATGTCCACTGTAGCGCGTGCAATTCATGCGCGCGCTACAGCGTGTGGCCGGCCCCGTCAGAATGTCACAACGCTGCGATCGAAGTCACGTCAGTACAGCCGCACATAGGGCGCTGGTCTGGCACTGGCATTATCGTGCGGTTTGCTAATTCATCCTCCAACAGGTAATACTGTAAGGCATCACAATTAAAGTGTCTGGGTTTGGATTTTTCTGTGCTTTGAGGTCTCATTAAATTGCACCTGTTTCAGGAGATAAACCTTTTCAGATCCAGGCAGCTCACAGGATTCTGTTTTTCCTGCAGCACATAAATTCCACATAGTGCAGGGCTGCATTCCTCACACCCAGGATATCAGCATGAATAAATTAGAAGCACCCAGGATATCATTCCATTACAGAATGTAGCTATTTAAACGCCAGCTTCCCCAGATGATCAATGCCTACAATACCCGGCATTCCTTGCATGGAACAGATGGTAGTCGAATCATGGGAGGTGTAGTTCAGAAACATCTAGGAGGGGCCAGAGTGTGAGATGCCTGCGGTTTAGGTGCAGTACAGCAGCGCCTGACACGCCCCCTGTAGCTATTGCCACGCCCACCCGCGTTTTCGGATATTGCACTCCAGGGACTTCATCCTCATATGCTTTGCCGCTGTTTGACGGAACACCCACCACCACCACCGGAAGTGCGACTGCAAATCACACTTGCCGCGGCTCCCTGTGACCCAGAGTCTGAGCTGGGCCCACTCTCACAGCCATGGTCACTGCCTCTACACTACAACAGTCTACCCCGCCCACACACAGCAGAAGATACCCCGCCCACACACAGCAGAAGATACCCCGCCCACACACACACACACAGCAGAAGATACCCCGCCCACACACAGTAGAAAATACCTCGCCCACATAGAAAAAAAATCAGCGAGGCAGCCAACCCCGCCCAAAACACTATGGTATTCAGCTGCGGGGGAGGGCGGGACTTCCGGCGTCGTCGTAGGCGGGAGCTTATCGCTAAGCCACTCCCCTGAAAGGATCCTGCATGAAAATGGCTGGTAGCGCCTGGAGGTCACTGGTGAGAGATGGCGTGCAACGGGGATTCCCTGTACAAGGGCGGATAGATGGAAAGCCATTGTGTGATGGGAGACAGGTGACTGTGCCATAGCAGGCTAAAGCTGTGCACATTAATCTGGGGCTCAATACACGGAGTGACACTCCTCCTGGATGAGTGCTTATTAGTGATGGGTATTTCTTATCCGCATTACCGGGCAGTGTTTGCTCTGTGGGGGCATTTGTTTGGTCCTCTGATAGAGGGCTCATAGTGTCCCTGGGGTGGGCAGGTGGAAGCTGCTGCCATGCTACCTCTGCCCAGGTGAGTGCAGGCCCCTCCCCCATAAGGACCTGCCAGTCACTGGCAGAGTGGAGCTACAGGGCACACCATGCCCCCTGTGTGCAGGCATCCTGGCCAATGATTGGCATAACACAGCCATGAGAGATACCCTGAGGGTCAGGAGACATCCAGGCTGGAGATGGCTAGCTCTATCCACACCCTAGATGCCTGATCAGCCCCAGGTAACACCTTGCATGATGATTAGTCAAATGTAAGGCATGTTTGGGACATGTAGTTCTGTAACGTCTGGGGTGCCAGGTTCGCCATCAAAGCCTTTTACAGGGTGTTCTCGTGCCTAAGGCCACAGAAAAACATGTTGCGGTGTCACAAGGGTGACAGAGGATGTCGTGGAATCTGGGGGGGGGGGGGGTTTAGTTGAAGAATTGCTGCAATTCCCGCTGTCAGCTCCAGAGATGCATCTGATGCGAGCATGGACAGCGCATCCTTGTGATTGTACCATGGAGCTGATGGCACTAGTCTGCAAACCACAAAGTGACGCGTCAGCCCTGAAAAATGTCGCAAAGAGTAATAACAAGGGGTGCAGGTCATGTGATGTGGGGGTATAAATAAAATGAACTCGGGGGGGGGAATAAATCCGGTAAACTGGGGGACATAAATAAAAGTAAATCGGACAAGAATAAATCTTATGAAGTGGGGGCATAAATAAAATGGCACTTACACTGGGGAAAAGGAGGGTAATAGGGATCTGATATAGAGGGGGAGTTTAAGGGTTAAAAATTTATATTAGAAGTGGTTTGAAAATATGTAATGGACAAATACTGGGGTGTGTGTGTGTATAAATGTATGGCGTGTGTGAATACGCAAATAGTGTTGGGGTCTAGTTACACCCCTGGATGTCGGTGTGTCTGGGGTTCAGGGTCTGTGTTTGAAAATCAGGGGGAGGGGGTGAGTGTAAAATATATATATATATATTACAATTTTTATCCAATTCATAGATAAAATAATTGTCCAGTTACGTAGTTGTGAAAATATTCCCTAGACTCTTCTCTGGACTTCGGTTCTCCCCCCCCCCCCCCTCCCCTTTTTATATTTCTTTCCCTCCCCTCTTCCTTCCTGCCCATCACCAGCTTATTTACTACTGAGTGATGAGTTCGGTGTCTACTGATATCTAACGTAATTTTTTTTAAGTATTTTACCAGGAAGGATACATTGAGATTTCTCACGTTTTCAAGTATGTCCTGGGTGGCGAGTCTGTACCGTTAGGTTACAAAAAACAATGGGTACTAGACCCGGTGTGAGCGCACTTAACTTAGATATGGAATCTGTCAGTAATCCTGGGAGGTCTTGATAACGGAATCGAAATAGATGGACCTAATACTGAGAAATATAAACAACTCCATGGTGCAAATAACGTTAGATGGTAAACATATATAAATATGAATATAACGGTATAGCTGGGAACTCACAAGGGTGGAGCCCTATCGGCTCAGATGAAATCGCCTTTTGACCGCTCTGGGGGGGGGGGTCACACCCCTTGTGAGAAAGTCTTCAAATTTTCAGATATCTTCACACTCAATAGTGGATATTTTATCATAGATGGCTTCTTGGCACTTAGAAGAAAGAAGAGACCTCCATTGCGCAAATATCAGCGTTTCTCAAATTAATAATAAGATAACAAGTGGGTACTCCCAGTCTCAGAGCCTCTAATATTAGTGGCTCAGTAGGAAAGCATGGTAGATCAAAAATCAAGTCTCAGGCTGGAATGCTGATGCAAAGCGTTGGTAAAACCAATGTAGGTTTAATATGTTAAAAACAATTGAAGTTTAAAACAAAAGAGACGCGTTTCGCCTGCACACACTGCAGGCTTCCTCAGTCTTATGTGTGCAGGCGAAACGCGTCTCTTTTGTTTTAAACTTCAATTGTTTTTAACATATTAAAACCTACATTGGTTTTACCAACGTTTTGCATCAGCATTCCAGCCTGAGACTTGATTATTGATCTACCATGCTTTCCTACTGAGCCACTAATATTAGAGGCTCTGAGACTGGGAGTACCCACTTGTTATCTTATTATTAATTTGAGAAACGCTGATATTTGCGCAATGGAGGTCTCTTCTATGATAAAATATCCACTATTGAGTGTGAAGATATCTGAAAATTTGAAGACTTTCTCACAAGGGGTGTGACCCCCCCCCCCCCCCCAGAGCGGTCAAAAGGCGATTTCATCTGAGCCGATAGGGCTCCACCCTTGTGAGTTCCCAGCTATACCGTTATATTCATATTTATATATGTTTACCATCTAACGTTATTTGCACCATGGAGAGGTTTATATTTCTCAGTATTAGGTCCATCTATTTCGATTCCGTTATCAAGACCTCCCAGAATTACTGTTGACAGATTCCATATCTACGTTAAGTGCGCTCACACCGGGTCTAGTACCCATTGTTTTTTGTATTCTGATCTATTGTAAAGGGTTTACATAAGTGTTTTTGAGCAGCATACGTATATTCAACATACGACTATATACTAGCGCCATTTGTCCCTCCATTCTTTTTTCCATGTACCGTTAGGTGTCTTGCCCAAGGACACTTACTGGAGAGGTGCTCTTGCCGGGATCGAACCTGTGTCTCCACAGTCTCTCTCTACGGTTCTAGAGCAGGGATGTTACCTCTACTCCATTCAGTCCTCCATCCATTCTGCACGTATCAATTGGGTACTAGATCCTCCTGTTACATTGCTGCCTATGGGGCATAGTTTGTTACTTTATTTCTTAGAAACATAGGTTCTTATCTGCCGACATTTTCTTTCGGCCCATCTAGTCTGCCCAATTACACGGATACTTTACCTGGATTTATCTTTTGTTTAGGATAGCCTTATGCCTATCCCATGCCTGCTTAAATTCAATTACTGTTTTGGCCTCTACCACTTCAACTGGAAGACTGTTCCATGTATCCACCACCCTCTCAGTAAAATAATGCTTCCTGATGTTACTTTTAAACCTTTGCCCCTCTAATCTATGTCCTCTTGTTCTAGACTGTTTTACTACCATTGATGGGATGACCCCATTGTGGACTCCCGCAACTGCTGTATGTTGCTCTGACTGCTTTTTTCTATATGTATTTTTTTTCGCACTCTTCTTTTCTTTTTTGCCTCCATAAATACAAAAGAAAATATTCCCCAGTCTGAACCCTAAAAGGGTTATTGAGAAAGCAGCGAAATTTCAGTGCTTTCTGGTTCGACGCACTTCGGTGCGTTTTGACAATTCCATTTCGCCGACGCTGTGATGAATTGACTATTCCCTGCAGGGTCCCCAATGTGTGCCGAACTGCAAAAAAAAGAAACTCTGCTATCCTTCTTATAGGTGCTTAAACCAATAAAATGCATGAAAATAATAGGTCTGTTACAGATATTCCAAAAAAAAAAAATAGACTGCTGGAAATGAATAAACTGTTGAATAAAATTAAAATCGTGTAAATTTTTTTTTTTTTTTTTTTTTTTTTTTTTGAATCCTGTCGGATTCACCTTTTTTTTAAACCTGGCGAACCGAACCACAGAAAATCAGGGCATTTCACTGACATTTCAGCGAACTGTATCGTTGTCAATTTGCCAGCATTATGTGAATTATTATTATTATTATTATTATTTATTTTTTATTTTTTTTGAGAAAGGATTTTACCAGGAAGGATACATTGAGATTTTTCTCATTTCCAAGTATGTCCTGGGTGGCGAGTATGTACTGTTAGGTGTCTTGCCCAAGGACACTTACTGGAGAGGTGCTTGTCGGGATCAAACCCATGTCTCCACAGTCTCTCTCCATGCAGAGCAGTGATGTTACCTCTACTCCACCCAGCCGATACATTGACTGTTTAGTGAATAGAAGAACTGCCACAAAGTTGCAACGCATGATGAAAGTCACCACAATTCGGCGACAAATTCGTCGTTGATTGAATAAACCCTTAAATATTAACATCCTTTATGTGACATAACGTGAGATGCCGGTTATTATACAACCACCGGCTGTCATGGAGATCTTTAAACATCAACCAACCCCCGGCTGGATCAATATCAGGGGGCGTAAGCTGAGCAGCTTCATCCAACTTGTTGCTAAGTGATGGTTTAACGGTAATATAGGGAAAAAATAGTTCAAGCAGATGAACCAGGCCTAGCTATTGATACAGTAACACGATTACATTAAAAAATGATCCATCACTTCCTCCGCAGGGGGTTTAAATGCCAAACCGGCACAGACACCAACGAGCGCTCATGCTGATGAATTTTTTTATGGGGTTTAGATAAATAACAGGGTGCATTCTAAATGCTAAAGTCTTTGTGATCTTTGGAAAACGTGGGGGGGGAAATGTATTTTTAACCATGCCCTGTTTGTCCTATTGCCCCTTTTGTAGTGTTTGTTTTTTTTTTTTTTGGGTGATGTTTATGGTTAGGGAGAATGTATATGGTGTAATATGTTTGCTGCTGTGGGTGCAGGCCAGGAGTTGGCAACCGTGCCCCCCCCCCAAATATTTTGGGATTGCATCACCCATGATGCGACAGAAAGTTGGCAGAGCCTCTATGGGAGATGACGTTCCAAAGCATTCGGAAGGCATAGGTTACGGTCACCTGGTGTTGGGTTTTCCTGAGTATGTTCAGTTTTAATCCAGATTAAGTGGCTCCTGACTGGCTGTGTCAGAGCCTGGAAGTTTGCAGCAGAAGATGGAAGCTTTAATGAATCTTAGTTCTTATATTTTGTAAACAGGAGGGCATTTTAGACAGTTACACCTGTTAGTCATTCCCCAAAACTATTCGTGTTTTTAATTTTTTGTTCAAGGATAGTTTCAAGTAAGGGCGAATGAAAAACCATTCAGCCAGGATCCTTGGCCCTCCAGATGTTTTGGAACTGCATCTCCCATGATTCTCAGCCACTATGTTGACAGCCTCATGGGAAATGTAGTTGCAGAACATCTAGTAGGCCAGGTTTGCTGACCAATGCTGTAAAGGAAGCACCGATGTAGCAGGGGCTGGTAAATAATGAGCAGTGTCCAGTCTGGCCCAGCAGGGTCAGAAAACATTACTGGGTACAGGAACTGGCGCTTAAAGGGGTCGCTTGGTTAGAGATGGGCGATTCTCTAAATTTTCCAAGATTAAATCGAGGTTAAGGTCCACCTCTATTTTGGATTGTATAATTGGCGAACCGTTTGGCAGAGCAGAGCCAAGGGACGCCCCGTCGACTCAGCTCTGCTCATTCTTTGCTCACACGGATTCTCAGGTTAAAAACCCCCAGATCTGTCTATTTATTTATTTTTCTTGTACGTAAAAGAAATATCTGTCGATTTTTAATCATGGAGAAGCGAGGAAATCCCCCAGCTCTAGCATGGGTTGAAACGAGCATATTGAAAGGCATTTTCTCAGAGCTCTACATTCAAATTCCAGAAGTCTGTAGAGCACGGGGCGATCCTCACCATGAGCTGAAGAACACAGAGAATATATAGTTCTCCGGTGTCCTTCTGCTACAAAAGCACAATGCCGCAAGATCGCTTGACTCGTTGAGAAGTCCTGTGAATTCCCAGGAGAGAATACCTTTGGTGCACGGATATGCTGCCTGTATTGAGTTGCGGCTCAGAAGAATTATCAGACCATAGGAGTTATGAGGCTGCTAATAAAATGGTTAACTACAGGCTGCGGTCACACGAGCGCCTTGAGTCCATCCACGTGACCCCCCCCCCCTCCTTGAGTCCATCGCAGTATTATACACGGTGTAACGTGTGTAATAGTATCGCATTTTACACCTGACATGCTGAAACCCTCCCCGTCAAAAAGCTATGACAGACATTCGACGGATCTACAAAGCGCGATCCTCCATAGGAAGCTAGTGCTTTATAGGGCTCAGCACACTTGCGTGGCCACACGGATGTCCAAGTAGAGGGAACGCCTGTTCTCACAGACGTTCCCTCCACGCTCGTGTGACCGCAGCCTCCTACGTAAGCCAATTGTGGGCGCATCAACGACTTGCGCCTTTTTATTTTTATCGCCTCCCTATTACCTGCTTTAAGGCTCTATTGGCAGATTAATAATACAGTTGAACATATGGGGTGCTCAACAACGCAAGCATTTTGGATTCTTCCAGTTTTTGGGGATCCTGCCAGAAGACCACACAGATGGAGAGGATCAAGGGATGCATCAGTGTGGCCTCGAGGGACCCACTCAACAGTGCCACAGTGTACCTCACTGGCATTACACAGCAATTCCCTCGCAAAACACACTACGGCAGTGCTGTTTTAACCTGTGACCCTCCAGATGTTGATGCCTAAAATTCCCAGATTTCTTTCAAAGCAATAGATGGCCAGAGAATCATGGGAGTTGTAGTTCAGAAACATCTGGGGGGGCAGATTTTGACAACCCTGCACTATGTGGAACAAGAGACCAGACATGGATGAGGCTGGAGGTGAATGATGGGTGTTGCTGTTTTTAGAGTCTTCCTGTTTTTGGAATTCTAGTTGGAGGGGGGGGGGGGTGCAAAACTTGTATATTGTGTCTTCAGTTTGCTGCTGGTCTCCAGGCTTAGCTGTAGTTTTTTTTCCCCTCTTTAGAGGCACAGCCTAAGCGTTCCTTGTAATAACAGATACAAGTCTGCTGTTGGTCTTGTTCAGCTGTAAAGGGCTATAAGAGTTACACTTGACTGCTCTTTCCTTCATCCCCCACTTTCCTCCTCCTGCCGATACCAGTCTCTCTTCTCCTGCCGATACCAGTTGCGTAATATTTCCAGAATTCGGCCATTTCTTACCGCTGACACTACAAAGCAACTCATCCATGCCCTTGTAATCTCCTGACTCGACTATTGTAATAATCTTCTAGTTGGCCTCCCTCTCTCCCAGCTCACCCCCCTACAACCCATTCTGAATGCCTCCGCCAGGCTCAGGCACCTCACCCATCGCTTTGTCTCTGCTGCTCCTCTCTGCGAGTCCCGTCACTGGCTCCCCATCCACTGCAGCATTAAATTCAAGGTACTTACCCTGAACTACAAAGCTCTCACTGGCTCCGCTCCCCACTACCTGTCCTCACTGACCACCAAATACACCCCAGCCCACTCCTTTAAGGTCAAACAGTGACCTGCGCCTAGCTTCTCCCTTTGTCACCTCTTCCCATGATAGACTGCAGGATTTCTCACGCGCAGCCCCCCCCCCTCCCCCATCCTCTGGAACGCTCTACCTCGTACGGTCAGACTTTCCCCTAGTTTCCCTTCCTTCAAACGCTCCCTTAAGACATTCCTATTTGGGGAAGCCAACCACCCGATTCACTGATACACCTCACTGCCCCAACCAGTCCATCGCGCTCACCTTGCAGTCCATCGCGCTCACCTTGCAGTCCATCGCGCTCACCTTGCAGTCCATCGCGCTCACCTTGCAGTCCATCGCGCTCACCTTGCAGTCCATCGCGCTCACCTTGCAGTCCATCGCGCTCACCTTGCAGTCCATCGCGCTCACCTTGCAGTCCATCGCGCTCACCTTGCAGTCCATCTCTCCCTCCTTGCAGTCCTCTCCTCCTGTTTCCACCCCCAACCCTTCTAGATTGTGAGCTCCCACGGGAATAGGGCCCTAGTTTCCTCCTGTACTGGTTTATCAAATGTTGTTCAGTCTCCGTGTATTGTAACCCTGTCTATATTGTGCCCATTGTTCAGCGCTGCGGAATATGCTGGCGCTATATAAAGTATAATAATAGCCAAGTGACCCGCTGCCTGTGACTTAATCATTTTGCCGAAAATACTGCGATAAGTATTTCATGGGTGTTACAGCTCTTGTTCCGGTGCATTCTTTGCTTTCTAATTTTACTCTCCTGTGTATGAGAGACCTTTTGGATTTTGACTTCGACGTTGATCTGTGATCATATATTAGGTTTCAAGCCCGTCTGTTTATGACAGAGCACCGGTGGACAACTAAGTATTTTTAGGAGCCAGGCATAGTCTTGCATATAGATTCCAGCCCTGGTATAGGCACATATTAACAAGTGCAAACTACACCTGGTAGATTACCTCATAAATACCATTTTATTTACATTGAGACTGATTTCCAGCTGTGGCACATGGGACAGTAATGCTATTTTAATGATTCGGTCAAACCAATACATTTATTATCTGAATGTTTAAGTACCTTCGTGGTCTGCATACAACATAAGACTCGGTCACGGTGGTGTGATTTATCTTTATTTACACTGTGCTGTCTTTTTGTTTTACAGGTCAGTCGGTTGGCAGGAACCGTTAATCTGCCCATAAATGGAGTCAGGTCCTTTTCCACCCAAGTAAGTAGGTCCCCCCCCCCCAAGCTGCTATGTTGTACCCCAGACATAAGCGCTGGAACGTTCTGAATCTTGTTTCAAGTTAATATTCTTAATCATAAACCACCAACACAGCAATGTACAATATATATAGACCTGCCGGTGCAAAGTAACAGATCTCCCAACCCTTGAGCTTACTGTCTATTTACAACAAGGTTCAGCAACCTTTGACGTCCAGATGCTTTGGAAATACATCTCCCATGATGCTCAGCTAACCTAATGAGTGGCTGAACATCATGGGAGATGTAGCTCCAAAACATCTGGACGGCCAAGGTTGCAGACCTATGATGTACAGCAATGGGTCTCCTATTGGAAGGCCACCACCTTCCGCCTGATCTTTTGTAGATGCGATTAAAAAAAAAAAAACACATTACAATATATAGATCTGTTCCTTTTAATGTCGAATGCTTCAAACGTTTGTATCTTTTAATGAAGCTAAAATTGCTGTAGCTTATTTATTTGGTACTAAAATTTTAGGGATGCACCGATACCACTTTTTTAAGACCGAGTACGAGTACCGATCCTTTTTTTTTCTTTTTTAGTACTCACCGATATCGAGTACCGATACTTTTATTTTATGTCATATTACGCTTTTCAATAAGAACAGACCTCATATAAAAATGCCCCCAGCTCTCATGGATATTGCCCCCAGCTCTGTGTGTATGTGTATATATTACACATACACACAGACACCAGACTTGGGGTGCTGTCCGAATGCTCCTCAGCATTCGGACAGGCCCCTGCAGGTGCTCATCGCGTTCATGCTTACCTTCCTAGAGCATTCGGACAGCCACACCAGCCCCCCGGATGCTGGCTTCCGATATCGGGGGCACTGCACGAGTACCAAGCACTCCCGCAGTACCCGATATCGGCACCGATACTAGGATCGGTGCAACCCTACTAAATTTGAATAAAAATGTATGCTTAGACCAAAGGTAGTACCGCTATTTTAATAAAGTACAGTGAACTTGGGTTCAAACAACAGACTTCCTCTACACCGGGATTCCTCTGACGACCTCCGATCATGACATGCTGCCGGCTTCCTGCAAGCTACAGCATGTCATATGATTGCCAGAGCCCATTGAGAGGCATTGGCGCTCCACATTTCTCAGCGCTCGGATCCAGGCAGGACTTGGTCCCCGCACTTGGATGGATAGGCACAAAGAGATCCCTGGGCAGTGTGACGACGTACAGTGGGGCGAAAAGTATTTACTCAGCCACCAATTGTGCAGGTTCTCCCACTTAAAAAGATGAGAGAGGCCTGTAATTGTCATCCTAGGTACATTTCAACTACGAGAGACAAAATGAGAAAAAAAAAATCCAGAAAATCACATTGTCTGATTTTTAAAGAATTTATTTGCAAATTATGGTGGAAAATAAGTATTTGGTCACCTACAGTACAGTACAAACAAGCAAGATTTCTGGCTCTCACAGACCTGTAACGTCTTCAAGAGGCGCCTCTGTCCTCCACTCGTTACCTGGTATGAATGGCACCTGTTTGAACTTGTTATCAGTATAAAAGACACCTGTCCACAACCTCAAACAGACACACTCCAAACTCCACTATGGTCAAGACCAAAGAGCTGTCGAAGGACACCAGAAACAAAATTGTAGACCTGCACCAGGCTGGGAAGACTGAATCTGCAATAGGCAAGCAGCTTGGTGTGAAGAAATCAACTGTAGGGGCAATCATTAGAAAATGCAAGACATACAAGACCACTGATAATCTCCATCGATCTGGGACTCCACGCAAGATCTCACCCCGTGGGGTCAAAATGATCACAAGAACAGTGAGCAAAAATCCCAGAACCACACGGGGGAACCTAGTGAATAACCTGCAGAGAGCTGGGACCAAAGTAACAAAGGCTACCATCAGTAACACACTACGCCGCCAGGGACTCAAATCCTGCAGTGCTAGACGTGTCCCCCTGCTTAAGCCAGTACATGTCCGGGCCCGTCTGAAGTTCGCTAGAGAGCATTTGGATGATCCAGAAGAGGATTGGGAGAATGTCATATGGTCAGATGAAACCAAAGTAGAACTTTTTGGTAAAAACTCAATGCTGAGTTGCATCCAAAGAACACCAAACCTACTGTGAAGCATGGTGGTGGAAACATCATGCTTTGGGGCTGTTTTTCTGCAAAGGGACCAGGACGACTGATCCGTGTAAAGGGAGGAATGAATGGGCCATGTATCGTGAGATTTTGAGTGAAAACCTCCTTCCATCAGCAAGGGCATTGAAGATGAAACGTGGCTGGGTCTTTCAGCAGGACAATGATCCCAAACACACTGCCCGGGCATCGAAGGAGTGGCTTCGTAAGAAGCCTGTCTCCAGATCTCAACCCCCATAGAAAACCTTTTGGAGGGAGTTGCAGGTCCGTGTTGCCCAGCGACAGCCCCAAAACATCACTGCTCTAGAGGAGATCTGCATGGAGGAATGGGCAAAAATACCAGCAACAGTGTGTGAAAACCTTGTGAAGACTTACAGAAAACGTTTGACCTCTGTCATTGCCAACAAAGGATATATAACAAAGTATTGAGATGGACTTTTGATATTGACCAAATACTTATTTCCACCATAATTTGCAATAAATTCTTTAAAAATCAGACAATGTGATTTTCGGGATTTTGTTTTTTCTCATTTTGTCTCTGATAGTTGAAGTGTACCTATGATGACAATTACAGGCCTCTCTCATCTTTTTAAGTGGGAGAACCAGCACTATTGGTGGCTGACTAAATACTTTTTTGCCCCACTGTAGATTACATATGTGTGGTGATCACTCTGTTGAGTGTCCCTTTAACATTTGGCATGCCAAGATACGTCATCAATGCAGAGAGATCCTTTTCCCATTATCTTTTTTAAATATAGGTGTATAGACGGTTAAATCTGAAATGGTTTTCATTACATTGACTTTAAAAATACATGGTGGGCAAATGGTAAAACTCCAGGGTCACCTGCTTAGGAAGGGAATAATTTTTAACCCATGTAGATATCTTTCCCATGGACCCAATTATAAATAATTTGCTCCGTTCCCTGCATTATCCTGCACATGATCACGTGCCCCCATACTACCCTTCGTTTTACCCATAAGCTAGTTATGCTCAAACAGTGCTGGAAATCTGATCGTAGATATTGGTTCAGAAGCTGCTGGGCTGGTTTAAGTCTCTAATTAAACCTCTCTATTACAGATGCAGACGGTCACTCTGATACCAGGAGATGGGATAGGGCCGGAGATTTCATCAGCAGTCATGAAGATTTTTGAAGCCGCCAAAGTGAGTAGGAGAAGCTAAACCATTCAAACAGTTTAATTGTAGCAACGACTAGAGGCTGCATTTGCCGTAAAATACATAAATATATATAATTAATTATACTTGTTTATAAGAATAGTGTCAGATTCCACAACACTGTACAAGATAACATTAGGGCAGCATACATGGCTAAAGGGTAGTGATACACCGAATTGAAAATGTTGGGCCAAGACCAAAAATGGCGACTGAGCTCGGCTGAAGACAGAGACCAAAAATCTGTCATCCTTACCTGGGTCTGGAGTCCTGGCCGAGCCAGAGACTCACCTGAGCCTGCTTAGCCAGCCTCTAAGGCTTAGGTGAACCTCTGGCTCGGCCGGGCCTCCAGAGCCCAGGTTTGCATAACTGATTGGGGGGTGGGGGTGACACCTACATTCATCTAGTGATCACTAGCCTGGGGGGGGGGTCCCCAACCAGCGGCGAAGCTGTCACCGGTCTGGCCATCGGCTGGGTCAAATGCGTCCGCCTCCACGATGTCATCCTGCGACCGGCGTCTCTGACACATGCTGTGCTCTCAAGGGGAGTATAAAGGAGGACTGCACCGGAGGAACTCGTGGGCCTGAAATTTGTGAATGTAGGTGTCAGTCACCCGAACCTGGGCCCTGGACTATTTTTTTTTTTTTTTTTTTTTTTTTTTTTTACGGCCCTATTTTGTTTTTTTCTTTTTGTCCGAAAGCACCATTTTTGGCGGATACTTTCGGTGCATCCCTGCTTAAGAGTGATACCGTATAATTGAAAGACCCTGTTCACCAAGCGAGTTTATAATCTGTAAGGGAGATGCACATTCCCACCCCGATTAACATAGGCGCTATTGGGGGAGAGATGTGTGTGCCTTAAAAAATCTTGCACTGGTATGTATGTGTTGGCCTGTGCATGTAATGCACGTATAGGCAATATAAGGTGTAAATAGCGACTGTATATATGTCTATTAAACAAAAGATAAATCCAGGTTAAGTATCTATGTAATTGGGCAGACTAGATGGGCCGAAAGGTTCTTATCTGCCGACATTTTTCTATGTTTCTATTAAAAGGTGTATATAGCACACACGTGGGCAGTGTAAGGTGTAAATAGTGACTGTATGTAATGTACTATACGTGTGTGTGTGTGTGGTGCTCAAATGTACAATATAAAGTGTAAATTAAATCTGTGTATGTACAGGTGTATTAATATATGTAGATAATGTCTGTTTATAGCAGACACATTTCATAAAGTATATCCAGCATAATGTGTGTGTGTTATATGTTTCATCAGTGTGTATATAGGGGATACATATGTACAACATGAGTCCCTATTCCAAGGTTGGTGTAAACTTAGCCAGAGCTGTTGTAAACATAACACCATAGACTATAATGGCTCTGGTAACACTCTCACAGACCCCTGCGAGTTTGCAGTAATTATTTTTATTCATATTTAGGCTAACACATATGAATAAGCTATTGGCGGCCAGCACATGGATAGTATTTCCCTACAGTGTGAGAAGTTCTGCATTTTTTATTTTTTTGAGAAAGTATTTTACCAGGAAGGATACATTGAGATTTCTCTCGTTTTCAAGTATGTCCTGGGTGGCGAGTATGTACCGTTGGGTGTCTTACCCAAGGACACTTACTGGAGAGGTGCTCTTGTTGGGATTCAAATCTGTGTTTCCACCCCAGCCGGGGTATTGCAGGGCATCCCTTTTCATGTAAGAATGGGTGCAGTTGATCCATGTGTTGCCCCCAATGTCATTATTACTACTGTGTTTTCTAATTTAAGTAGCTGAAAAGAATAGAGGTTGTGTGTGTGCAATATGTCCATGGATGGCTTCATTCTCTTTTCATCAACTCTTTACATGGAGATTGTCATTTGCATTTTGAAAGTATAATACAAAATGCTATTCAGGACGCAGTAGTTGAATATACAGATGTAAACGTGTAGTGATGTAGCTCCAATGAGCTCTGTACGGATAGTGTTGTGTGTGTTTTTTATTTTATTTAAAATTTATGTAAATTTAATGGTCATTTAATACAAGGAGAGTGACCAAATAGATTTTTTTTTTTGATTTTACTCTCTTCTCCATTCTCCCAATCTTCTGAGTCTCTTTTCATTCCCTAGTGTCCCTCATACCACACCAATCCAATGTCCCCATTCCCACCAATATCCCTATCTCAGCATTATTCTGACACTAAGGCCACCTCTGCTTAACAATCAACAAGTGTTGTGGAGACTTCTGATCTACCAAATTATGTTGTATCGGCATTCCTCTAGCGTACTGTTTAACGTTGAAATATTATCTCTACCAGGAATGTCACACTCCCTGTATTGTGTGTGTATATCATCAGCTTATACTCTGAGCAATCCCTTCCAACCACAAATATGAGAACTAAAATATTTTACCTCTAAACCATCTCCCAATTAACTTACACATTTCTGTTTCACAAAAAGCACAATAAGACTTGTAGCGTTAAATTTAAATATTTATTAATTTAAGACACTGAAAGTCATTTTGTAGAATATAACAGATTGCTGGGGGACCTATGTGCTGTAACAAAGCATAAATATTATTATAGACTTGGCATTATAATAGCCATGATATGGACAACCACTGGACTCACGAAGAGTCATCCTTCATCTGGGAGGAGAGGAAAACCCTCTTTGGGGAAACTTCTAGGGAATTGTGCATGAAGGACCACCCTTCCCTCTGGGCATTAAGCGGTTAACTTAACGTTTCTAAAGGAGTGCTGTAAATGGACAGAGTTATGGGGATAACGGCACTCAACGGTCCTACAGAGCGCCAGTGAACATTGGGTGCTCATGAGTCCAGGGAAGTCATATGTGAGAAAGACTGGGTGATAAAAATAAAATCCGTCCTTTCTTGTGGAGTGCCAGGTCCCTGCTTGTTTTTCAAAATTGGGCAGAGTGTCGGAAGTGGATATAAATGGGAATTTCAGACCTCACTAAATGGACCGTTAAAAGTTTTTATTAAGTGCCAACAAGATCCGTAGTGCTATACAACGGGTGAGACAGAACAACATATACATGGTGAACAGTTGGAGAGCGGCCCCTGCTCGAGCGCTTACAATCTAAGAGTAGAGGGGTGACACTCTAGGTGAGGGTAAATAGCTGAATATGTGAAGAAGTGAGGTGCATTTTCCCTTTATGGGAAGATGGAGCAAGAAATGTGCAATGGGGGATTATGGTGAGCCGTTAGGCTTCTTTTAAATTTGATGTTTTCAGAGACTTCTTGAAGGACTGGAGCAATGGGGTGAGTCTAATGTTGCTGGGGAGGAAATTCCATAAAAAGAGCATAGTTCGGGAGAAGTCCTGAATGTGAGATTTGGGGGTGCAGGTATGCGATGCTAACATCAGATCAATTTCTGAGCGAAGTGGATGGGATGGGATATGATATATCTATAAGGGAAATGTAGGCAGAGGCACAGTTTTGGAGAGCTTTGTACGGGAGCACCATTATTTTGAATTGGATTCTAAATGGAACAAGGAGCCAGTGCAGAGACTAAGGGGTGAAGTGTGAGAGGTATTGGGTGAGGAGGATGTGTCTGGCACAGGCGTTCATTACAGAATGCAGAGGGAAAATCTGGGATCTCTCAGTCGTTACAGAAATACAAAGTATTACCAAGGGTCTTTAAAGTCAATGCATTTATGACGTAACCGTTACGTCATTGGTCCTTAAGGGGTTAAAAACAAAACACATATACAAATTAACACAGAAAATAAATATGTAGGAAATATATTCATTATGTTACATGTTTACAGGTGCATTCTGTATTGAGGTATGTTAATAGAGAGCTCTTGAGTGACTTTAGACTGGGGAAGATTTGATGGCGTCTGGGAGGTTATTCCATAATTGCGGTGCTCTGTAGGAAAATGAGAGAAGAGCTTGGACGAGCATTTTTGGAGCGTCCTGGTTAAGAAAGGGGTGGATGTAGCAAGGTTTGGTTAGTGATTGAATGTGAGGAGTGAAGGAGAGATCAAAGTCTAAAAGCACACGGAGGCAATGAGCCTTTGGGGTAGAAGTAACGGAGGCCCCATTCACCTGAAGGGAAATGGGTGCAGGACCACGGTTAGCTTTAGATGGAGGGAAGATGAGGTCAGTTTCAGAGGGGTTGAGCTTTAGGAAACGGGAAGTCATCAAGTCAGAGACAGCTGCTAGGCAAGCTGTAACATGGTCCAACATGGGAGGAGAGATATCGGGAGAGGAAAGGTAAATTTGGTGTTGTCAACATAAAGGGGATGTTGCAATCCATTGTAAGAGATGAGGTTGCCAAGAAAGTTGGAAATAGTACAGAGGCTCGAGAAAATAAGGTCCAGGGTGTTGCCAGCTTGGACAGGCTGAAATAAATGGACAAGAGGGACATAAATGCACGTGTGTGGACAGTGGGACACAAATGGACAATTCTCCTACTGGCTGGGCCTTCTGTTCCTTATGTTATTGTGTTACCTGTTCGTGCTTCCCCGTTGTAAAGCGTTATGTAATCTGTTAGCACTGTATAAGTATTTGTCCATTCGTGTTCCTGCGTTTACACCGTTATGGAATCTGTTGGCATTGTACAAGTATTCGTAACTCTTTACAATGGGGAAGGACGAACAGGTTTCATAATAAATAACATAAGGAACGGACGGACATGCCAGTAGGATAATTGTCCATTTGTGTCCAGGTGTTTACACAGTTACATGGATGGACAGAGGGACACGAATAGATATGTGTGTGGCACACATGGATGGACGTGTGTGGGCAGGGGGTGCACACGGATGGATGTGTGTGGGCAGGGGGTGCACACGGATGGGCGTGTGTGGGCAGGGGGTGCACACGGATGGGCGTGTGTGGGCAGGGGGTGCACACGGATGGGCGTGTGTGGGCAGGGGGTGCACACGGATGGGCGTGTGTGCGGGCAGGGGGCGCACACACGGATGGGCGTGTGTGCGGGCAGGGGGCGCACACACACGGATGGGCGTGTGTGCGGGCAGGGGGCGCACCACACGGATGGGCGTGTGTGCGGGCAGGGGGCGCGCGCACACACACGGATGGGCGTGTGTGCGGGCAGGGGGCGGCGCACACACACGGATGGGCGTGTGTGCGGGCAGGGGGCGCGCGCACACACACGGATGGGCGTGTGTGGGGGCAGGGGGCGCGCGCACACACACGGATGGGCGTGTGTGCGGGCAGGGGGCGCGCGCACACACACGGATGGGCGTGTGTGCGGGCAGGGGGCGCGCGCACACACGGATGGGCGTGTGTGCGGGCAGGGGGCGTGCGCACACACGGATGGGCGTGTGTGCGGGCAGGGGGCGCACACACACGGATGGGCGTGTCTTTGCAGGCAGCGGCGGCGCGGGCACGGATGGGCGTGTGCGGGCACGGCGGCGCGCACGGATGGGCGTGTGTGGGGGCAGGGGGCGCGCGCACACACACGGATGGGCGTGTGTGCGGGCAGGGGGCGCGCGCACACACACGGATGGGCGTGTGTGCGGGCAGGGGGCGCGCGCACACACACGGATGGGCGTGCGGGCAGGGGGCGCGCGCACACACACGGATGGGCGTGCGGGCAGGGGGCGCGCGCACACACACGGATGGGCGTGTGTGCGGGCAGGGGGCGCACACACACGGATGGGCGTGTCTTTGCGGGCACGGCGGCGCGCACGGATGGCGTGTGCGGGCACGGCGGCGCGCACGGATGGGCGTGTGTGCGGGCACGGCGGCGCGCACGGATGGGCGTGTGTGGGGCAGGGGGCGCACACGGATGGGCGTGTGTGGGGGCAGGGGGCGCACACACGGATGGGCGTGTGTGTTTTGTACGTGTGGTACTTTCGTACGCAAGTTCCACATCGTCTGATATTCATATGGTTTAATCTTCTCTGTAATGGCACCATCGAGCAAAACCTAATGAAACCTGAACAGTGACACACCATAGGGCAGGCCACTTGTGTTGGTGCCCGTTCTCTTTGTCCTTTATATTATTCCTAAAGGCAGGTCTTGGTTTCTTTGGGCGCACATAGGATGACATACATTTTTCAGTTTGGAGAACTCTTGCTAGACCGTCATTCTAGTTAAATGCCTGCGTGTCAGATCGCCGTTGATAACCTCATGGGACAGAGATGACAGACGTCTGCCTAATCCCTGTCCACCGGTACGTTCGTATTCTCTAAGAATAATGGCATTACTAGTAAGCGGAGAATATTGGCTGAGCAAGAAAGATATTAGATATTCATTAGAGTTTAATTACAAAGTGATTACTGGCGCTCGTAGGGAGAGGACAAACATGGACAGAATACGATTATTATCAAAAATAATATTTCAATGTATATATTTGAAGTGGAATAAAATTTTGAGTTCTAGAAACATCTTCTGGCCTGGGTATTTTTTTTCCCTTTTCCTACAGAACGATGTCCAAAAATCCCATCCCTCATTTAAACCTGATGCTAGTTAGTCAATTCTCTTCTATCCTTTCTGAATGCAGGGCCTATATGTGGGCTCACAGGTATCCAGCAAGGGGGTTATTTTGGCCAACTCATTGACCACTCCACCATCTCAATAAAAAGTGTGTATGTGCATATGATATACAGTCAGGTCCAGAAATATTGGGACATGGACACAATTCTAACATCTTTGGCTCTATACACCACCACAATGGAGTTGGAAAAAAAACAAACACAATGTGCTTTAACTGCAGACTGTCAGCTTTAATTTGAGGGTATGTACATCCAACTCAGGTGAACGGTGTAGGACTTACAGCAGTTTGCAGATGTGCCTCCCACTTGTTAAGGGACCAAAGGTAATGGGACAGAATAATAATCATAAATCAAACTTTCCCTTCTTAATACTTGGTTGCAAATCCTTTGCAGTCAATCACAGCCTGAAGTCTGGAACGCATAGACATCACCAGACGCTGGGTTTCATCCCTGGTGATGCTCTGCCAGGCCTCTACTGCAACTGTATTCAGTTCCTGCTTGTTCTTGGGGCATTTTCCCTTCAGTTTTGTCTTCAGCAAGTGAAATGCATGCTCAATGGGATTCAGGTCAGGTGAATGACTTGACCATTGCATAACATTCCACTTCTGTCCCTTAAACTCTTTGGTTGCTTCTGCAGTATGCTTTGGGTCATTGTCCATCTGCACTGTGAAGCGCCGTCCAATGAGTTCTGCAGCATTTGGCTGAATGTGAGCAGATAATATTGCCCGAAACACTTCAGAATTCATCCTGCTGCTTTTGTCAGCAGTCACATCACCAATAAATACAAGAGAACCAGTTCCATTGGCAGCCATACATGCCCACACCATGACACTACCACCACCATGCTTCACTGATGAGGCGGTATGCATTGCTAACAAGTGGGAGGCACATCTGCAAACTGCTGTAAGTCCTACACCGTTCACCTGAGTTGGATGTACATACCCTCAAATTAAAGCTGACCGTCTGCAGTTAAAGCACATTGTGTTTGTTTCATTCCAACTCCATTGTGGTGGTGTATAGAGCCAAAGATGTTAGAATTGTGTTGATGTCCCAATATTTCTGGACCTGACTGTATATGGGATCTCTGCGCTAAATATCTGCAAACCTATATATCTATACAGCCATGTACCGGCCCAAATCTAAACAGCCATGTATCAGGCAAGATCTTCAGCTCACGGCTTCTAAAGATCGTTAGCACCTTACTTGCAATACCACAATACAAAAAGAAAGTAGCTCAAACCTCATTTTGGTACAGAGCGCTGTAGTTATGGAATAATCTCCCAGATGCCATCAAATCTTCCCCCAGTCTAAAGTCCCTCGAGCTCCCTATTAAAATACTTGGTTACAGAATGCACCTGTAAACATGTAACATAATGACTTTATTTACTACATATTTATTTCTGTGTTCATGTGTATTTTTGTATTGTTTTTTTTTTAATATCTTGCATTTTATTACGTTTGTATTTCTGTAACAACCGTAAAAATTTCAATGTTCTTGAACCCAGGACATACTTGAAAACAAGAGAAATCTCAATGTAAAAATACTTTGCAAATAAATAAATTATTCAGTGATGCAATCGCCTTATAAAAAGGCTACAAAACAGCAGACCTGTTCAGCTTCAGTATCGGAACGTTTATTTTCTGTGACCTATATGTCTGTATAAAACACATAAATTCAGTCCAGCACTCTGCTCCTACTGGGCGGCAGTGTACAATTGTTATCCAGCCCCACTTTATGCGACATTATATGTCTACTATATGTCACTGATACCATTTTTTTTAAAGACCGAGTAACTCAGGTACTCATCGATATCATCAAGTACGGATACTTTTAATTAATGTCATGTGACCGTTTTCCAATAATTTTGGATTTTGCTGAAAGTCTGTCCCATTTATGTTAATATTAAAATGTATGGCCAGACACCCCATTTACCCACTGCACAGACCTGCACACATCCTGACCATACACACAGACACCAGACCTCAGATACATATATACACAAACCAGACCTCAGATACATCTATACACAAACCAGACCAAGATACATATATACACACCAGACCTCAGAAACCTGTATACAAACCAGACCTCAGAAACCTGTATACAAACCAGACCTCAGAAACCTGTATACAAACCAGACCTCAGAAACCTGTATACAAACCAGACCTCAGAAACCTGTATACAAACCAGACCTCAGAAACCTGTATACAAACCAGACCTCAGAAACCTGTATACAAACCAGACCTCAGAAACCTGTATACAAACCAGACCTCAGAAACCTGTATACAAACTAGACCTCAGAAACCTGTATACAAACCAGACCTCAGAAACCTGTATACAAACCAGACCTCAGAAACCTGTATACAAACCAGACCTCAGAAACCTGTATACAAACCAGACCTCAGAAACCTGTATACAAACCAGACCTCAGAAACCTGTATACAAACCAGACCTCAGAAACCTGTATACAAACCAGACCTCAGAAACCTGTATACAAACCAGACCTCAGAAACATGTATACAAACCAGACCTCAGAAACATGTATACAAACCAGACCTCAGAAACATGTATACAAACCAGACCTCAGAAACATGTATACAAACCAGACCTCAGAAACATGTATACAAACCAGACCTCAGAAACATGTATACAAACCAGACCTCAGAAACATGTATACAAACCAGACCTCAGAAACATGTATACAAACCAGACCTCAGAAACATGTATACAAACCAGACCTCAGAAACATGTATACAAACCAGACCTCAGAACATGTATACAAACCAGACCTCAGAAACATGTATACAAACCAGACCTCAGAAACATGTATACAAACCAGACCTCAGAAACATGTATACAAACCAGACCTCAGAAACATGTATACAAACCAGACCTCAGAAACATGTATACAAACCAGACCTCAGAAACATGTATACAAACCAGACCTCAGAAACCTGTATACAAACCAGACCTCAGAAACCTGTATACAAACTAGACCTCAGAAACCTGTATACAAACCAGACCTCAGAAACCTGTATACAAACCAGACCTCAGAAACCTGTATACAAACCAGACCTCAGAAACCTGTATACAAACCAGACCTCAGAAACCTGTATACAAACCAGACCTCAGAAACCTGTATACAAACCAGACCTCAGAAACCTGTATACAACCAGACCTCAGAAACCTGTATACAAACCAGACCTCAGAAACCTGTATACAAACCAGACCTCAGAAACCTGTATACAAACCAGACCTCAGAAACATGTATACAAACCAGACCTCAGAAACATGTATACAAACCAGACCTCAGAAACATGTATACAAACCAGACCTCAGAAACATGTATACAAACCAGACCTCAGAAACATGTATACAAACCAGACCTCAGAAACATGTATACAAACCAGACCTCAGAAACATGTATACAAACCAGACCTCAGAAACATGTATACAAACCAGACCTCAGAAACATGTATACAAACCAGACCTCAGAAACATGTATACAAACCAGACCTCAGAAACATGTATACAAACCAGACCTCAGAAACATGTATACAAACCAGACCTCAGAAACATGTATACAAACCAGACCTCAGAAACATGTATACAAACCAGACCTCAGAAACATGTATACAAACCAGACCTCAGAAACATGTATACAAACCAGACCTCAGAAACATGTATACAAACCAGACCTCAGAAACATGTATACAAACCAGACCTCAGAAACATGTATACAAACCAGACCTCAGAAACATGTATACAAACCAGACCTCAGAAACATGTATACAAACCAGACCTCAGAAACATGTATACAAACCAGACCTCAGAAACATGTATACAAACCAGACCTCAGAAACATGTATACAAACCAGACCTCAGAAACATGTATACAAACCAGACCTCAGAAACATGTATACAAACCAGACCTCAGAAACATGTATACAAACCAGACCTCAGAAACATGTATACAAACCAGACCTCAGAAACATGTATACAAACCAGACCTCAGAAACATGTATACAAACAGACCTCAGAAACATGTATACAAACCAGACCTCAGAAACATGTATACAAACCAGACCTCAGAAACATGTATACAAACCAGACCTCAGAAACATGTATACAAACCAGACCTCAGAAACATGTATACAAACCAGACCTCAGAAACATGTATACAAACCAGACCTCAGAAACATGTATACAAACCAGACCTCAGAAACATGTATACAAACCAGACCTCAGAAACATGTATACAAACCAGACCTCAGAAACATGTATACAAACCAGACCTCAGAAACATGTATACAAACCAGACCTCAGAAACATGTATACAAACCAGACCTCAGAAACATGTATACAAACCAGACCTCAGAAACATGTATACAAACCAGACCTCAGAAACATGTATACAAACCAGACCTCAGAAACATGTATACAAACCAGACCTCAGAAACATGTATACAAACCAGACCTCAGAAACATGTATACAAACCAGACCTCAGAAACATGTATACAAACCAGACCTCAGAAACATGTATACAAACCAGACCTCAGAAACATGTATACAAACCAGACCTCAGAAACATGTATACAAACCAGACCTCAGAAACATGTATACAACCAGACCTCAGAAACATGTATACAAACCAGACCTCAGAAACATGTATACAAACCAGACCTCAGAAACATCTATACAAACCAGACCTCAGAAACATCTATACAAACCAGACCTCAGAAACATCTATACAAACCAGACCTCAGAAACATCTATACAAACCAGACCTCAGAAACCTATATATATGCACACACCAGACCTCAGAAACATATATATATGCACACACCAGACCTCAGAAACATATATATATGCACACACCAGACCTCATAGATAGATACATGTATACACATATATATATATATATATCTCTGTAACGGGCGTAGTAGTGCCCACCAAGGAGTAGCGAGGTTGAGAGCTTTAAGGACTGACCTATCTGCTTGACGTTTACACACTGCTTGGTGCCCTGGGTATAATAACCTAATACGGCCACAGACGATACCCCAAAACGAAAAGGGACAACACCCCAGCGGCAAACATTGGGTTAAACCACCAAAGCACAACACAGGCGATCGCAATCGAGTAGCAAATAGAATGGTCAAAAACAAGCCGGGTCAAAAATCCAGAGCCGGGATCGTATCCAGAAATGTGTTGGCAACAGAATCAACCAACAACAGAATCAGCTTAGTGATGCAGGAACAGAACTCCACGACAGGGCGATGAGAAAACTCCACTCGGCCTGTTTTTAAACCCGGCGGCTCCTCGTGACCACGCCAGGCCCCGCCCCCTCGGATGCCGCTCGGCCATTCCCCGGTGCTGGCATTTGGTCAGCTCTTGGCACAGGACCTTGCCCAGAACCCCCAGGCAGCACAGCAGGGGCTGAGGATATGACAATATCCCAGACCTCAGACACTGGGGCAGCTGGCAGAATGCACTAACTGCATTCTACCAGGCCTCTCTGGTCGCGTTCCAGCGAACGGCTGCCAGCATGTGATGGTTGTAACGTGGCTCCGTTTTCACCTCTGGTCACCCTTTCTAGGTGATAGCAGACTGATTTGCATATGGTAACTGCTTCTCTGTAAAGGCTGTATCAAGCTAAAACCTTATGAGTCCTAAGCAGGAACCCTTCATAGGACAGGCCACTAGTGCCGTTGCCTGTTCTCAGAGAGCAAAAACAAAGTTTAGGAAAGCACTATCAGGTCTATTCAAGGAAAGGTGAAACTCGGGAAAATACAATTATTAACAAAACAATAAATGTGGTTTTGCACAGTCAAAATATTGACTCTAATGCAAGTGATACACCTCCAGAAAGTCCAATACCCTGTATTAGGGCTGCAATTAACGATTATTCTAATAATCGATTAGTTAGCCGATTTATTATTTCGATTAATCGATTCATCGGATAAAAAAAAAATAGAAAAAAATGTGTTTACTTAAAAGGAATTTTATGTAAAAAAAAATAACCATAACCCTCACCCTTTTTTCAGAAGTAATTTGCGTAGTGTACGTAACTTTCGTGCGTACAAATGCAAATTGCGTATCTTGTGTACTTTTCACACAAGGTATGAAAGTGCTTTGTCAGAGGGATGAATTGATGCTGCATGCGCTGCTTAAGCCCTTGTTTGCTTTCTCAAATGAACGCGGCTACAAGGACTTGGTCATAGATGATGATGTCAGCATGAAATCGGGGTTAATAAGCTAAAGGGGTCAGGGTACGTAGCGTGTTCCTTTTTAATAATTTCATGAACAAACTGGGAGGAGGGACTGGAGGTGGAAGGGGGGTGACTTTGCTCAAGTGACTTGACTTGAGTGTGAGACGGAGTGGGTATGGACAAAAGACTGGATCGGAGAGTGGGTTTGGGGAAAGGGACCAGACCAAAGGGGAGGGAATGGCAGTTCCCGACCAAAGAGGGTGTTACAGGGAGGGTGGGGTGGTGGCACAGGACTCCAGCTTCAAGTAAGGATAAAACACAGGCATACAGCTCCTTCACTCAGTGGCAGTATCCTATGGTTTGTGTTATAGTTCTGCTACTGTTGTGAACGGAATAAAAACAAACTGGTTGTGTCTGACCTAACCCTAGAACTAAATCATAGCTAGTAAAGCAGCTGCGTGTCTTCTCCAATCAGCTCCAAAACTGAGGTTATTTACGTTTAACTCAGTCTGACTCTAAACTATGTGCTGTACACAGGACGATTAAATCGACACTGATTAATCGATGATTAAAATAGTTGTCAACTATTTCCATTATCGATTAGTTGTCGATTAATCGATTTTTAGTTGTTTCAGCCCTGCCATGTATACATGCAGATATAGATGTTCTCTCTGGTAGCAAAGGTCCACACTCAGTGAATAAAGCATATTGGGGAAAAAATGGATGAAACCTATACAGTATTATAGTGTAATATGTCAATAATTTATGAGACTTACAAAATTCGTTATGCATTCACATGGCACAGAGCCCGAGTAGGCTCTTTTTCATACACCTGTTGGTACAGAGTTCTTACACAACTCTCCAAAATCGGTCTCCAACTGTCTCGGAGACTCAAACTGTCTCCAAGAGTGTCCTTTGTAATACCTTAAAATTTATGAATTCTTCATAAAGTGTTGAAGGAAATTGGATCACTCACATTTTCGAGAGCTGCCATGGCTCTGTGATATGCACATATTTTCTGGAAGAAATCCTGAAAGCCACTCTCCCTATCCATTCAACCGACGGCCACAGGTGTGAATTTCTTATGAAATTTATTACATTGATTGAATATACTACTGTACAACAAAAAATAAATATATGCTTTAATAATAACAAAATACTGTTACTTATAAAAAATATGCAATGAAACGCGTCCATCCAGTACAAAAATGACAATTATTAAGATCAAAAATATTTGTATATAATTTAAGATAACATTTGGAAGTTTACTTACTGGAAATGATCCTCTTCTGTGCTTTAAAGAAAAGAAACTAATTTACAGCAGGAAGAGCAAAAATTCCTTCCGGCATATACACCCAGGACCTATACCGTTTTGCTAATCAAAGTGATGTTTCACAGGGTGGCTGTATATTCTCTTATTTCATGATTTATCATGTTGTCTCTCGTTTGTCATTTTTAAAACCATCCGAGGTTTATATTCGTTTCTTTTTCTTGTTATTCTTCAAAAAGGCCCCCGTCCAGTGGGAGGAGAGGAATGTCACCGCTATTAAAGGACCTGGTGGGAAGTGGATGATTCCTCCTGAAGCCAAAGAATCAATGGATAAAAACAAGATGGGCCTGAAAGGTACTGCCGTTTAGATCTGTCTGCTTAGAGTGGATAGTAACACTGGACTCTTACATATACAATGCATGTAATTATTTCTCCTTCACCTCCAGGACCTTTGAAGACGCCTATTGCTGCAGGTCACCCGTCCATGAATCTGCTGCTAAGGAAAACATTTGACCTTTATGCCAATGTGCGGCCTTGTGTTTCCATCGAAGGGTACAAAACCCCTTACACAGATGTGGACTTGGTTACTATTCGGGAAAACACGGAGGGCGAATATAGTGGTATTGAACATGTGGTACGTGTCAGTGCTTTTTGTGCATGGTGTCATTCTTGTGATGGTCCTCAGCTGTGCTGATTGTGTCAGTCCATTATGCAGCATTCATACACTGGTGTTGTACAGGTGTTTTCTGACTTCTTACATTACACTGTTACAGATTGTGGATGGTGTGGTGCAGAGCATCAAGCTGATTACAGAGAATGCGAGTCGTCGGATTGCAGAGTTTGCCTTTGAATATGCAAGAAATAACCAGAGGAGCACGGTGACCGCAGTGCACAAAGCTAACATCATGTAGGTTCTTTCAAGCACAAAATGTGGGTTTAGGGAGAGAGAACAGATTAAAGGAAGGAGGCAGGGAGGTCATACCAGAGAGATTCCAGGAGGCAAAAATGAGATCATGTAGTAAATGCTTACCAGAAATAAACCATAAACATGTACCAGAAATAAACCATAAACATTTCCTGCAAGATTACTGTAGTACAATTCAGTCAGTCCAAACATATTACAGTCTGCGCTATAAAGCCCGTATACCCACGCAATAAAAAACCACAAAGCTTTTTTAGAAGGAATGCCTGGCATTCCTGACGAGCCTGTGGAAGGCGACACGTACGCCGGGTGCGTTCTAGTAGCTGTGAGCTATTTACCCTATCCCCCAAATCTCCCTTCTTTAAATTTTTTGCCAGTGTTTGGCTTATCATTACTGCTTTATTGTTTGCTTGTGGCTGATTACTCTGTACCTCATTGTGGGCACATGTTCTCGCTATACATGTTCTCGCTAGTGAAGTGAATTTGTGGGGGTTTCTTTTTTGGGGTTTTATTTTCAATATACGTGATCAATTGTGACCATCTACGCACGATTTTTGCCCCAGCTCACATTGCTACCTCAGTACCAAGTATTCTATATTGTCGCATGTGTGAGTGAACTATATACTGGACACATATGTCGATTCTTATACCAAACAAAATACTTGTTGTTTTTAACTTTCTTTCATGTTGTGTGTATTTGTTTTGGTGATCACCATACTTTGGTTTTTAGAGTTTGGCTTTAGGCCACAATAAAATTTGTTTTTCATTTTGTTTTCACTGATGCATTGTGTTCCTACTGACTTGTTCAGTGGTTCAGCTTTTTCTTCATGCTCAATGGGTTTCAATACCTCCAGCATCTTGTGACACAATTACATTGGTTTCATCTCGTGTATTTCAGGTGTGTCATCACCACTACTTCTGTAGCGGGTTATTACAAAGCTTTTTTAGTTTACTAATGTGTCGATTAAAATGTAAGGTCAACTGCTAACATCATGGATGTCTACGTTCCCTCACACTTTAGGGGAAACCGAATGCCAAAGCCTTGACTCTGGTTTCTGTAAAACACACATAGAAAACCAGTCCCTCTCCTAACATTTTTAACTAGTTTCTATATTTTACAGCTGTTTGTTGCTTCTCCCACCACATTTTCTTTTTGGTGGTGGTTTTAAAGAAATCTACATTCTTTCGACACTAAGCAGCGAGTTAATGCATTAGAGTTGCGTTTTACCTAAAAAGGTTGACTTGACGTTTGCATATGAGGTTACATGTTAATGTGTAACCGCATCGCTGAGGAAGACATGGTTCGGTTTCCCCTGCGGTGCAGACGACCTGCTCAATGCGTCCTTCTGATCCCGCAGCTTGGCACTGATCTGGGGCTTCTTCCACAGCAGACTTTCATCTTGGATGTCAGCCCTCGCTGTAGCACCTCTTCCTTCTCCCCCCTCCCCTGACGTCATCGAACGGGTGTGTGATTACGTCATATAATATGGCGCAAATGGACCCCTGTATCACCTGTAATGGAATTTCCCTGGGAAACCTATGTCCCAGTGTCCGGCGTTTCCAATGATGCCAAAAAAATGATGCCAAAGTTGTAAAAATAAAATAATTTTTTAATTTTTACATCCCTAAGGCTGCAGCATTGTGTACTTCTCGTTTATGGAGTGTACAATGGTGCTGCAATAACTCACCATCCGATTTCCCATGTGGGGAGCAAATTCAGTGGTTTCTACATGGTCATATTATTCATAAAACACTATGCGCCTAAATAGAAGTGAAAAAATTAGGTTTTACAGTTTTGGTTAAAATGGTTTTTGTTGATTGTTTTTTTTTCCCCCTATTATTTTTTTTCTTTTAAGAATAACCCATAGAATATTTAACCACAAGCGACTGGATGATAAAGCGTGGGAAAATAAATTTACGCTGAAGCTGCTGTGACTATATTACCATGGCATAACATACATTCTGTATTTGTGTTTGAATATTGTGTACGTTTGAATATTTTTCCATGTCCCGATTTCACTCTCTCTTCAGGAGGATGTCTGATGGTCTGTTTCTGAAAAAATGTCGCGAGGTTGCTGAAAATTATAAAGATATAAAGTTTACAGAGATGTATCTGGACACCGTGTGTCTCAATGTAAGGGCTCGGCAGCGCCTATACAGATAAGGGAAAAACTGATTACTAACAATTCTTATTTCTTTTTTAATAAACAATCCAGTGCCAAATAATTTACGGCTACGCAGAGTTAAATTAATTAATTGGGCGAGGCCAGTTACGGGTTTTGTTTTAATACTTGCAAAATAAAATTAGCTTTTCTCCCTGAAATATAGCATTAAACTATTTAATTTATTTTTAGTCCATGCCTGAATTTTTACATTTATTTATGTTGACATTCCAAATCAACACATTATTTTGCATGTTTAATCCTAAAAATGTGGTGTGTTTTTTTTGTTTTTTTTCTTATTCAACTTCGTTTCTATTCACACTATTTGTTTCTTTCCTCAGATGGTACAGGAACCCACCCACTTTGATGTGCTAGTCATGCCAAATCTGTATGGGGATATCCTGAGGTAACAATCAATACTAGCACTTTAACTCAGTTGAACGGTACCATATGTACTTGAAGAGTGCCTCCATTTTGATTTATTATTATTATTTATATAGCACCAGCAGTTTCCGCAGGGTTTTAAAATAATCAACGGAAGCAAGATACAGATAAACAGACATAGGAAGAAACAACTGGTATAGAGGGCCTTGTTCATAGGAGCTTACAGTCTAGAAGGATTGGGGTTGAGGAAGACCAGGGGAGTTTTACTGGATGTCAGGATCATTAGTGCCAGTGGTTTGGGAATGGTGGGGCCATAGAAGCGGCTTCAATCATCTGAGTAGGTGAGCAGAGGGATGAGTGGCATCAGTGATGGGTTACTCTAATCTGAAGAGATGGGTTTTGAGGGATTTCTTGAAGGCCTTAAGATTAGGGGAGAGTTTGATCGGGCGAGGCAAGTCATTACACAGGATCGGAGCTACCCTTGAGAAGTCTTGGAGGTGAATAGTTGACCAGTGCGAGTTTAGACACAGGACAGGTGGATCTTGCCTGCCAACCGTAGTTGTCTAGACGGGACGTGCTTGCAGAGTAGCAAAGACATGTAAGGCTGGGTCTAGTTATTGAGTGATTTGAACGTGAGTGTCAGTATTTTAAACTGTGTCCTGAAACGAACAGGAAGCCAATGGAGGTACCGGCAGAGGGGGGAGGTACATGAGGTGCGTCTACATAAATCATTAAAGTGTTTAATTACAATGATTGTAATAATATATACTCTGCAACACTTTAATATGGTTCATGAGTTGGTTGGGTCAGAGTCTGTACCGACTTTTAAATAAGCAATCAGATCATACACACACTCACAGACTGAACTCCATTTTTCCACTCTGCTGTCCCACCTAGGCCTGGTCCAAAATTTCAGCTCTCCTTTCCAGCTGCTTCCACTTTTCTCTCTGATTACCCTTACTAAGCCCAAGCCTCTGGTCCTTCCATGCTATCCATGCTATATTCTTTCTGGCCACCAGCTCCACTGTCCCTCTGCTCCCATTTGTTTCACTTACCCCGTCCCTTAGATTGTAAGCTCACAGGATGTCTGGCTGAGAACTTGTATAAAGTGCTGTATTAGCAGGACAGGTATCCCACGGGCAAAGTTATATCTTCCTCCTATCATTTATTGCGAGTCATGTTTGTGCTCCCCCATTGTAAAGTGCTACAGAATTTGCTGGCTCTCTATAAATGACTATAACTGGATGACTTCCTCCATAAACACAATATTAAGGGTAATAAGATTTCATATTGGGGGTAAAAGCTGCTTGATCCAAGGAGAAATCTGACCTTCATCTGGTGTCAAGAAGGCGTTTTTCCCAGTTTGTTGGAAATTTGAAAATCTCTTCAGAGTGGGTTTTTATTTTGTTTTGTTTTTTTTCGCCTTCATTTGGATCAACCGCAGTATTTGATGTGTGAGCGGTCGATGATCACACGTCGTCTTTCAGCCTATGTCACTATGGTTGGGGTGTTATGCTGCTGTTTTCTTTGCGCCTAAGTATGTTTTTCTTTGTTTCCCTCTAGTGACCTGTGTGCCGGGCTAATCGGAGGCCTTGGGGTTACCCCTAGTGGCAACATTGGTGCCAATGGAGTGGCAATATTTGAATCGGTAAGGCTAATTCTGGTATACAGTTGTGTTCAAAATTATTCAACCCCCAATGCTGTAAAGGGTTTTAGGGAATTTAGTGTACATTTGTAATTGTATTCAGAATGAAATCCTACAAGGACTTTTTAAAGAACCATATGCAACTAAAATGACATCAATTGGTTTTGTAATACAGTACTAAATGTTTCTTTTGTGAATTCTTCATTGACACAATTATTCAACCCCTTAAAGATTACCACTCTGAAGAACAGAGGTTCATTCAAGTGTTTTCAATCAGGTATTGAAAACACCTGTGGATGTCACGGAGCAGCAATAAAGCATAATAAGCACCAATTGGGCAGCTTTAAAATGACTGATACTCAGCTCCTTCTAGACATTTACTGGTGTGGTTACAAACATGGTGAAATCAAGGAGAATGGTCCAGGAAGACAAGAGAGAAGAGGTGATTACTCTTCACAGGAAGGGCAATGGCTATAAGAAGATTGCAAAGATGTTAAACATACCAAGAGAGACCATAGGAAGCATCACTCGCAAATTCAAGGCAAAGGGCACTGTTGAAACGCTAACCTGGTCGTGGCAGAAAGAAGATGCTGACTTTGACTGCTGTGCGCTACCTGAAGCGTAGAGTGGAGAAAAGTCCCCGTGTGACTGCTGAGGAACTGAGAAAAGATTTGTCAGATGTGGGTACTGAAGTTTCAGCTCAGACAATACGGCGCACGCTGCGTAATGAAGGCCTCCATGCCAGAACTCCCAGGCGCACCCCCTTGCTGTCTCCAAAGAATAAGAAGAGTCGACTGCAGTATGCCAAAAGTCATGTGGACAAACCACAGAAGTTTTGGGATAGTGTTCTGTGGACTGATAAAACAAAATTAGAACTATTTGGGCCCATGGATCAACGCTATGTTTGGAGGAGGAAGAACAAGGCCTATGAAGGAAAGAACACCTTGCCTACTGTGAAGCATGGCGGGGGGGTCAATCATGCTTTGGGGCTGTTTTGCTTCTGCAGGTACAGGGAAGCTTCAGCGTGTGCAAGGTACCATGAATTCTCTTCAGTACCAGGAGATATTGGATGACAATGTGATGCAGTCCGTCACAAACCTGAGGCTTGGGAGACGTTGGACCTTTCAACAGGACAATGATCCCAAGCATACCTCCAAGTCCACTAGAGCATGGTTGCAGATTAAAGGCTGGAACATTTTGGAGTGGCCATCGCAGTCACCTGACTTAAATCCGATTGAGAACCTCTGGTGGGACTTAAAGAAAGCAGTTGCAGTGCGCAAGCCTAAGAATGTGACTGAACTGGAGGCTTTTGCCCATGGCGAATGGGCAAAGATACCCGTAGATCGCTGCAAGACACTTGTGTCAAGCTATGCTTCACGTTTAAAAGCTGTTATAACTGTAAAAGGATGTTGTACTAAGATTGAATGTCACTTGGGGGTTGAATAAAACTGATAATGATGTGAGCACAGAAAAGACATTTGTGGTTATTTCATTATAAATGTTATGTTATATTTGTCTGACCTACACGTGCCTCTTTGATTTAATTGTAAGCAAGATGACTGAATGATCAAAATCAATGTCAAACTGGCCAAAACACTCAATTTCAGTAGGGGTTGAATAATTTTGAACACAACTGTACATTATCAGACATCATTACCTGCTTTTAGCACCTTGTTGTCAGTGTATTTCTTCTGTTTGATGTTTGGTTTGTTTAGCTGAACAGTTCTCAATTTTCTCTATGTAGGTTCATGGCACTGCCCCAGATATCGCAGGGAAAGACCTGGCTAATCCTACAGCTTTACTTCTGAGCGCAGTCATGATGTTGCGGCACATGGGCCTGCACGACCACGGACGCAAAATAGAGGCTGCCTGCTTTGAAACTATTAAATCTGGCAAGGTGAGATCAAGTGGTTTGAATGGCCCTAAAAAAAAAAAGGGAAGTGTGGGAGCTCACCAAAATTTATTTATATCTATATAAATCTATATATAGATATAAATCTATATCTCTCTCTGTCCATCTCTCTCTCAAATCAAATCAAAATAAGCTTTATTGGCAGGACCAAATACATTTTAGCATTGCCAAAGCATATGGGGTGGAGGGGGGGTAGTGGGACATATATATGGGGGGGAATGGGCAAGTCCATGGACATTATCAGGGGTAAGGGATAATGTGAGGTCGGATGGGGGCGAGTCCGTGTTGGGAATTCCTAAGTCTGGGATCTCTCATGTTCCTCTCAGTCTGTGACATTCTGTGACGTATTGGGCATCTATCCATCTCTCTCTCTCCATCTCTCTCTCTCTCTATCCATCTCGCCCCTCTATCCATCTCGCCCCTCTATCCATCTCGCCCTCTATCCATCTCGCCCTCTATCCATCTCTCCCTCTATCCATCTCTCCCTCTATCCATCTCTCCCTCTATCCATCTCTCCCTCTATCCATCTCTCCCTCTATCCATCTCTCCCTCTATCCATCTCTCCCTCTATCCATCTCTCCCTCTATCCATCTCTCCCTCTATCCATCTCTCCCTCTATCCATCTCTCCCTCTATCCATCTCTCCCTCTATCCATCTCTCCCTCTATCCATCTCTCCCTCTATCCATCTCTCCCTCTATCCATCTCTCCCTCTATCCATCTCTCCCTCTATCCATCTCTCCCTCTATCCATCTCTCCCTCTATCCATCTCTCCCTCTATCCATCTCTCCCTCTATCCATCTCTCCCTCTATCCATCTCTCCCTCTATCCATCTCTCCCTCTATCCATCTCTCCCTCTATCCATCTCTCCCTCTATCCATCTCTCCCTCTATCCATCTCTCCCTCTATCCATCTCTCCCTCTATCCATCTCTCCCTCTATCCATCTCTCCCTCTATCCATCTCTCCCTCTATCCATCTCTCCCTCTATCCATCTCTCCCTCTATCCATCTCTCCCTCTATCCATCTCTCCCTCTATCCATCTCTCCCTCTATCCATCTCTCCCTCTATCCATCTCTCCCTCTATCCATCTCTCCCTCTATCCATCTCTCCCTCTATCCATCTCTCCCTCTATCCATCTCTCCCTCTATCCATCTCTCCCTCTATCCATCTCTCCCTCTATCCATCTCTCCCTCTATCCATCTCTCCCTCTATCCATCTCTCCCTCATCCATCTCTCCCTCTATCCATCTCTCCCTCTATCCATCTCTCCCTCTATCCATCTCTCCCTCTATCCATCTCTCCCTCTATCCATCTCTCCCTCTATCCATCTCTCCCTCTATCCATCTCTCCCTCTATCCATCTCTCCCTCTATCCATCTCTCCCTCTATCCATCTCTCCCTCTATCCATCTCTCCCTCTATCCATCTCTCCCTCTATCCATCTCTCCCTCTATCCATCTCTCCCTCTATCCATCTCTCCCTCTATCCATCTCTCCCTCTATCCATCTCTCCCTCTATCCATCTCTCCCTCTATCCATCTCTCCCTCTATCCATCTCTCCCTCTATCCATCTCTCCCTCTATCCATCTCTCCCTCTATCCATCTCTCCCTCTATCCATCTCTCCCTCTATCCATCTCTCCCTCTATCCATCTCTCCCTCTATCCATCCCTCCCTCTATCCATCCAGCTCTCCCTCTATCCATCCAGCTCTCCCTCTATCCATCCAGCTCTCCCTCTATCCATCCAGCTCTCCCTCTATCCATCCAGCTCTCCCTCTATCCATCCAGCTCTCCCTCTATCCATCCAGCTCTCCCTCTCTCATCACGTCCTGTTGTACAAATAAAAAGAACACTTGCACACAGGATGTACACGCGCACATGTACGTAACGTATATGCAAATACGTGATTACAGTATATATTGACACATGTCGTGCAACTGCATACTATGTATATACACATGCATACAGTATATATTCACAAGTGCAAAAAAATCCTAATATACTGTATATGTATATATGTGCTCATGTACATTTTAATAACCTGCAGTATATGCGTACACCTTTTTCTATGCCTAGTTAAATCTCTGGTAGTCTTGTGCAGCTGACATTAATAAACATCAATTTGATACTAGTATACAACAACCTGTGCTCCATATATTTATTTAATGGCAGAAATCGTTTTTCTATTGGGGACTCGTTTTTCACTTCAGGGTGCTGTGTAAGGTCAAGTCACTCAGAAGCTACATCTGACTATGCGAGGAGATTGGGATCACAGGAGACATCGCCATATCACTATATTGACAAATTTGATGTTCTGTTTAGTAATGATTTAGGAATGATTTTTGCTGCGTTGTACAGAACATGCCAAACTGCTAGAGGGATTGTTGTAGCATGAAAGGAATTTGACGCTGTTGACCTCTAAGCTTGAAGAGTTACATTCTCATGTGTATAATTATATATATATTATATTCCCTCTAATTTGCTGACTAGTTTTCCTTTTAGACACTTCATACTATGCCATGGATGACAACGCCTCCCTTCTCTCTCCTTTTCTTATTTCTAGGCTCTAACCAAAGACCTGGGAGGAAACGCCAAATGCTCTGACTTTACCAACGAGATCTGCAGCAGGATACAGAACAGCGACTAGTCTTGTCTTTCCTTTTCGTTACATGAGCCAGCTGATATCACACGCACATAATATTTCTGCTATTTCTGAACTTCATCGACATATTATCCCTTCCCTGCCAAAAAGGTCTGTTATGAAATGTGTGTGACCCTCTCTGGCAGTGAAAGGGTGTCGGCCTTTACATTTAAAGTGGAATGTGTGCTGATGCAAAATCAGAGATTGTCATGTGAAACGCTGGGGGCAAAAACGACCTGCCCTGTTTAGAACGAGAGCATTTCCATCGGTTTCGACTCATGGTATGGCATCAAAGCCTTTTGCTTGATTCAAAAACTGGAAGTGGAGAAGCCGCCTTGGTTGCCTTGATATGTTCTAACAGTAACACACACAATATTGTAGGGCAGTCTGTAACCTTGACCCTCCAGATGTTTTGAACTACACCTCTCATGATGCTCAGCCACTCATGAGGATCAGGTTGGATGGACCTTGTGGGAAACGTAGTTCCAAAACATCTGGAGGGCCAAGGTTGCAGACCCCGGATACAGGTTTTCAGCCTTTTCTGCTCCACACTCTCTCCTCCTAAAACATCTCCTGCCTCATTCATTTATCATAAAATGGTCTTTTTTTTATTTTTATTCCAGCCCCCATGTAATCACTCCATTCGACTCATGCTTTATATAATGTCTTGAAAATGTGGCTTCCTGCAATTGGTTTGTGGGTTTCCTGATATCGCCTATATTCTCTCGAGCTCTGACTGCTATTGCTGCCGATGATAAAAGGCCTCCCAGGTCTGTTCTTATATACAACTACAGATGGGAAGGTGCGCTGCTTTTATAACAGTACACATATAGGGATCGTCATTTTTTTTCATAAAGTGCAGGTATTGCAGCGCTGAAAAGCATCAGCTTCTCACTACAACAAAATCCAGAGAGTGGCTGGAGAGGCTTCACAGTGCAGCTTCCTGTGTCGCTCTTTGGATTTTACTTTTGTGTTGGCCTTGCAACACATTTTCGACAGTGTTTGAAACACCAGCACCTTGTGAGTAACCCCCTATACTGTTTACACAGCATCGCTAGCAAAACCGTATCCATTCTGTGCACCCTATACCGGTGTTTTTTTCTGTTTATGTAATTTTTTTGCTGGTTTGTGGAGAAAATGACAATGTTCTGGTCATTCGGGCAGATACATTTTGGGCAGCTTTATAATTGAGCCGTTTGTTTTGGATTTCTCTTGGATAAAAAGAACATTTTATTCTTTACACCTCCATTATTACATTTAATCACTCCACAAAATTCTGTACAAGTGCATCTCTTCATACTCATTCCGCTACAGAGCCTTCCATTGTCCAGTGGTATCACTCCCTGTAGATATCCTTATTACATCATATCCTGCGGGTCACCATATTATGTGAACAAACTCTTCCCATATATACTCCAATACAAGCTTTATGTCCATGTTCGGCCCCGAGCCTGGCGTTTGGTTTGAATATCCTCTTTCGGCTTGCAGTCGACTGACTGTTCCAATACACCACTAGATGGTGTCGAAGCACACGGTTCCTCAAGCCGGTAAAGCACAGTCCAAATCGGAATCCACCCATATGAATGTCTCGTTTTAAAGCCTTAAATATTTCGTTTCGAAGCTCTATTTATTGTGTGTCTGTCAGTGAATTCTCTCTGTATTTCTTGCGGTTGGAGGCACTGCTTTATGTTCTGTTTACACTTACTGTGTTTTGCATCTTCATTAAACCTGCAATGTCTTGTAAAAACATTTATACGCCACTGCGATGATTATTTTTTTTCTTCTAAATGAGTTAGTGCACAATTTAATTTTTTGCATTTATTTGAAATCCTCAGCAGAGCAATTTGGGATGCTAGGAGTACAGTGCCTTGTAATGTGACAGTTTTGCTGTAAGCATGGGTCACTGGGAAAAGGGAATCACAAATTTATATTGTGTAAAAGGTATTTAGAAGAAATATTGACTTGCGTAGAATCTTGGGATGGTACACGGAATGAGGCGCCATAATGGCTTTTAGGGTCGGGAGATGGAATGAGATGCCATAATGGATTGTGGGATGGGAAATGTAGTGAGGCAATATAATGGCTTAGGAGACAGAATGGGGTGTCCTAATGGATTTTACGGTTGGGAGATGGTTTTAGGCACCATCATGGATTTTAGGGATGGGAAATGGAATGAGGCGCCATCATGAATTTTAGAGATGGGAGATGGTTTGGGGCACCATCATGGATTTTAGGGATGGGAGATGGAATGAGGCGCCATAATGGATTGCGGGATGGGAATTGGAGTGAGGTAATATAATAGCTTATGAGACAGGATGGGGTGTCATAATGGATTTTACGATTTGAAGCGCCATCATGGATTTTAGGAATGGGAGATGGAATGAGATGCCATAATGGATTTAGGGATAGAAAGAGGTGCCATAATGGATTGCAGGATGGGAAATGTAGTGAGGCAATATAATGGCTTATGAGACAGGATGGGGTGTCCTAATGGATTTTAGGGTTGGGAGATGGAATGAGGTGCCATAACAGATTTAGAGATGGGAGATGGTTTGGGGTGCCACCATGGATTTTAGGGACTGGAGATGGGGTAACATGGCATATTATACATGGCCTGCATGTTGAGGCATAGACTTAGAAACCTGATATACTCCAGCCATCATGACAGTGCTGCTGGAAATTGGAAAGCTTGAGACCTCCTTGAAGGGGGAAAAGCAATGGACGGTGTCCGAATAGACCAGGCTGTTAATGTTATGAAGCAGTTTATTGTCTCCTTTATGGAAGCACAGTCAAAACAGAATTGGTAGAAATGGCACGTAACCGATTTATATTTACTCAGCAACAGTAGACTGCAGAATGTAAAGCATGCTAATATCAAAGGTGCATACAAAGAAAACATAGTTTCTTGAGCTCCCATGGTATTCCTGACATCGCCTGGAGGAACGAAGTGCTGTAAATTGCCCGCTCTGGTATTCAAATCAGGATGCCTGAGATGCCTTATGCTAAAGGCCACTTGTGCCCTCAAACAATGTTGACCCTTTACTAAAGACATTCTGTACAGTTTGTTACAAAGGGAAAGCAGATTGCTGAATTACATTTCATATAAAAGTGGCTCCCAGTTGCCCCCCTCCATAAAATTCCTTATAAAATTAATGTAAATATTGAGATTCTCAAAGTGAGCTTTGCTGAAGAGGATGGGGCACGTCAGCCGAGGCTAGTGCTCTCATTGAGTTTGAGTGCTGGGATAATTGCACATGACCCTCGGCTCCGTTAGTGTGAAATGCAGCCAAATGATAAACACCGAGGCAGACATACCTAAGGAGTCATTGCCTTTGGTTGTCATATGTCTCTATGCATAAGGGGCAGGGGTGTGCTCAAAATTAATTCCTTCAAGTCATGCCGACCTGAGTTTTGTTATTAATACTTTATATTGTGGCAGTCGATTCCGCAGAGTTGATGAAGCTAAGTGGACAAGGTAGCACGTTATAGCAGCTCATGCCTTCACAAAGATGCTACAGTAGGACTGCAAGACCCTGTAATGTGATTTTATAAGGAAATTGGGGCTATGGGGGCAATTTGTATGGTATTTTACAGAAGCGTATGGAGGATAGAGACTGGGCAGAAAATAAAGTGAGCTGCAGGAACATTAAAAGCTGGAATACATAAGTTCAGGATCCATTATCATGAGGCCTGGAGCATTAGCACATGAACCCCAGAATATAGTAGAAGCTGAAAATTGGATCATGAGGCACCAACCTATAGCAATTGTTTCAGACTGTGGCCCTCAATTCCCCCTAAAAGGCCAGGTTTGCAGATATCTGAAGCACAGCACAGGTGATATGATTTGCTGCTCAGTGTTTGCAGGATTCAGTCTGCATTTCCTCAAGGTAATCCTTAAAACCTGGCCTGTAAGGGGTAATGGAGGACCAGGGTGGGAACCACTGACCTATAGCATAAACCTGAAATTTATGCAGTTGTGATAATGTGCCTATAACTGATCAAAATCAGTTTGCCATCCATACCAGTCTGCCATAACCGTGTGCCAGCCTTTCCAGTCTGCCAAGTATAATACCAGTGTGTGCCATACCAGTTTGCCAGCCATACCAGTCTGCCATAACAGTGTGCCAGCCTTTCCAGTCTGCCATGCATTATACTAGGGTGTGCCATAACTGTGCCAGCCTTTCCAGTCTGTCAAGTATAATACCAGTGTGTGCCATACCAGTTTGCCAGCACAATGTGCCAGCCTTTCCAGTCTGACAAGTATAATACCAGTGTGTGCCGTACCAGTCTGCCATAACAGTGTGCCAGCCTTTCCAGCCTGCCATGCATAATACCAGTGTATGCCAGCCTTTCTAGTCTGCCAAGTATAATATATACTATAATATATATGCATAATGTATACACAAAAAAAAAAAAAGGAAATTGCTGCCCAACACTAGAGTGTCCAGGTTTGGCTTGAAGAAAAGGTGGCAACCCTACTTTAGGGATGTGGTGGAACGGGAGATTTGAATCGTGGATGTGCAGCCGACAAATCTGCAGCAGCTGCGTGATGCTATCATGTCAATATGGACCAAAATCAATGAGGAATGTTTCCAACAACGTGTTGAATCTATGCCACGAAGAATTAAGGCAGTTCTGAAGGCAAAAGGGGGTCCAACCTGGTACTATCAAGGTGTACCTAATGAAGTGACCAGCGAGTGTATATTATCAAATACTGAGCTGCCATTGCTTTTCTACGGCTTGGTTATTTGCAAAATAAAAACTAAAGTTAATTCCACGAAGGTGCAATGCAGACATAATATACAGGGTGTCCATAAAGTCTCTTTACAACTTCAAAAATGTATTACAAAGGCAAAGACCGATAAGTGACAATTATTATAAAATGAGACGTATATATTTAAGTTTTTTTTTTCCTCATTTAATACACCTCTATATGGGCACCATTAATTGCACGAAGCACATCAAGAATGCTGTGTGAAGTTGGCACCCCATGTTTGTAAAACCTGAATAAAAATTATACCATTTGTTTGTGCTGCAAAAACTAACTTTTGTGTCGGTTTGGTTTTGAAGTTATTGCACATTTAATTTTAGATTATGTGACTGCAAGCCACGCCCACTTTGCACCCCATGTTATTAAATTTTAAAAACAGATATACCATTTGTTTGTGCTACGTTTGTTCTGGTTTGTGTAGCAAAAATGAACGGGCCCGATTATATTCTTCATGCAAACGTTAACGCGTGCGGAAAAACGCATTAACGCGAGGGGCAAAAAACTTTGCGCCGAACGTCGTATTACAATCTCAGCGCAACAATCGCGCCTATACGTCTACCGCGGGGGAACCTGCGCGAACGCTTTGCGAGCTTACTGTACTTCACACGTCCTATACTTAACATTGTGAGAGCAAATGCGTTTGTGCACTGGTACGCGGATGGTATTACAATCTATGTGCAGTTTGTAACGCACAGCCTTTGCGCACAGTTTGTAACACAGCCTTTGCGCGCATAATTTTAGCAACTCCTAAAAGCTGGTGTTAATGGCAAATTCTATCAACCTGGCTGAACCCAAATACACCAGCCCAAAAAAAAAATACACAGCAAAGTATAGTTACACATTCTACTCCTACCCAAACAATAAAATTAAGACGTTGTGCGTATTTATTTATTTTTTGATACTGCATATATGCGCAGCTTGACTTTGACAGGCGCAAAAACTTAACTGAGACAATTAAGGTTCTTAATTCTGTTTGGCTGAATCGCGTGAAAAAAAACCAGTCTGCACACTGATTTCTGTGCGCAACGTTACTGCGTGCGCGTTTTTGCCGGTCCGTTTTACGCGCGTTATTTTTTGAGGGAGGAAAAAATGCGCAAGGGTTGTAATACCAGTGTTGATTTACGCGCATTAACGTTTGAAACCCCGCCCACTTTGCACCCCATGTTATTAAATTTTAAAAACAATATTACCCTTTGTAACATTTGTGCCGGTACGGTTTTTGAGATATTGGACATTCAGTTTTAGATTATGTTAACGCCCACTTTGGACCCCAGGTTATAAATTTTTAAAAACAAATATACCATTTGTTTGTGCCGATTTGATTTACCTGTTCGCCTTGCTGGTGAAAATCGACCCCTTAAGGGCGCCACCCACGCGTCCTTAAGGGGTTAACATGCACTGAAACCAGGCGTTAACCAAGCAAACTAGCACTGCAGCAAGTTTTGTTATGTCACTTCTGTTTTAGTTGCTTTTTAAAAAACATTGGGCCATGTTACATTCTTCACGCAAAAACGCACACGCAACGCAGTAATTTGTGCGCCAAGCGTGAAACGTTAACGCACGTAAATCAACGCTGGATTACAATCCTCGCACATTTTTTCATCCGTCGAGCAATAACGCGCGTTAAACGGACGCGCACAAATGCTCGTGCAGTAACGTTGCGCGCAGAAATCAGTGTGCGGACTGTTTTTTTTCACGCGATTCAGCCAATCAGAATTCAGAACCACAATTATCTCACGTTAAGTTTTTGCACCTGTCAAAGTCAATCTGAGTATATATGCTGCAGCAATAATAAATACACACACAACTTCTCCATTTTATTGGTTTGGTATGAGTAGAATGTGTAACTATACTTTGCTGTATTTTTTATTTTTTTTTGGGTTCGGCCAGAACGTTCAGATTTGCCATTAACACCAGCTTTTAGGAGTTACTAAAATTATGCGCGCAAAGGCTGTGCGTTACAAACTGCGCATAGATTGTAATACCATCTGCATACCAGCGCACAAACGCATTTGCGCTCACAATGTTAAGTATAGGACGCGCAAAGTACAGTAAGCTCGCGCAGCGTTCGCGCAGGTTCACCCGCGGTAAACGTATAGGCGCATTTGTTGCGCTGAGATTGTAATACGACGTTCAGCGCAAAGGGATTTGCCCCTCACGTTAATGCATTATTGCGCATGTGTTAACGTTTGCGTGAAGAATATAATTCATTGTTGCAGAACAAACGTAGCACATACATATGGTATATTTGTTTATAAAATTTAATAACATGGGGTGTAAAGTGGGCGTGGCTTGCAGTCACATAATCTAAAATTAAATGTGCAATAACTTCAAAACCAAACCGGCACAAATGTAGCACAAAACAAATGGTATATTTTTATTCAGGTTTTACAAACATGGGGTGCCAACTTCACACAGCTCATCATGATGGTAGTCGATTTCTTGCCATGTTGGCTGTAGCATACCCTCATCAATGGTGGCAATGGCATCAGTGATCCTCTGCTTTAGATTAGTGATGTCCCGTACCTTTGTTCGATACATGATATCTTTAACATAACCCCTTAGAAGTTGTTTTTATTCGGCGAGACAGCAATTACTGCAAATGTTTACCTTGACCTTTTGACTGAATATTTGGCACCACAACTACATGACCTTCAACCAACCATCGTTTTCCAGCAAGATGGTGCACCACCACATTGGGGACTGCATGTTCGTGGGTTCCTAAATGAAACATTTCCAGACCGGTGGATTGGAAGGGGTGGCCCAATTCCCTGGCAACCTCGTTCACCAGATATCACTCCCCTCCACTTCTTTCTATGGGGTTATGTTAAAGATATGGTGTATGGAACAAAGGTCTGGGACATCACTAATCTAAAGCAGAGGATCACGGATGCCATTGCCACCATTGATGAGGGTATGCTACATGGCAAGAAATCGAGTACCGTCTTGATGTGCTTCGTGCAACTAGTGGTACCCATATAAAGGTGTATTAACCTCCCTGGCGGTGTTCCCGAGTGTGTCTCGGGGGTTAAATTTCACCGCTGAGAGCGGTAACCCCGAGACACACTCAGGCTGTATACATAGTGCAGGGAGAGGTAATGTATCCAGCGGCATCCTGAGTGTTGCTCCGGGTTACCGCTTCCAACATAGGAATTTAACCCTGAGCCACACTCGGGATGCCGCTAGGGGGGGGGGGGGAATAGACCGTTTTCAGCACAGAATTTTCTGAAGAAATAGACCGCCAGGGAGGTTAAATGAGGCAAAAAAACTTAAATCTATACGTCTCATTTTGTAATAATTTTCACTTGTCTTTTCATTTGCCTTTGTAATAGAATTTTGAAATTGTAAAGAGACTTTATGGACACCCTGTACATTTGGAAAAATGTTAGATTTTTTTTAATATTCAGAGTCCGACATACCTGACATTGGTTAGAAAGTCAAATGGAGAGGGTTCAAACGCCTTTATGCTTCATCACAAGATGGACTGCATAGAAATTGTTTATGAAGCGCTCAGCAAGCTAGTTTAAACTAGACTGTGTTTATGATTAGGGATGAGCCGAACACCCCCCGAGTTCGGTTCGAGCCCGAACCCGAACTTCCCATTTGTTCGGGACCGAACCCGAACCCCCATGCAAGTCAATGGGGCTGAAAATTCGTTTTTTTAGAGTGCCCTCCAAGAGGGCATATATGCTACATATTTGCCATAAAAGGTGTATGGGGGTCCGGGTAGTGCCCTGGGGGACAGGAAACAAGGACAAAAAGTTAAAAAAAAAAATGTTTTTAAAGGGACAGTGAGTTTTCCATGAAATAAGGGTTAAAAATAAAAACGAAAAATTCCTTCAAATATCGTGCCTAGGAGGTCCCCATAACCTGCCCGTGAAGTGGCGAATTTCTAGGATGTATAGAAATATGTAAAAACCAAAAAATGACATTTCAAATGACGGTAAATGCTTTTCCTTTAATCTATCCATAAACAACTGCTTGGGGCGGCAGTCTGTATGAAAAGAGGAGACATTTTCGGACACGCAGAAAAAGTTTACTGATTTTTTGGTGGTGAAAAGCAGGAGAATGGAAACTTCGAGACCAAAAAGCCGATTTGGAAAGTGAGATAAATGGGAGAATTTTTCTGGTTCGGCTATTTTGACCTAGAATTTTCCATTCTCCAGTCATTCTCCTGAGTTTCACCTTTCTCTGAATAACCCTGACAGGGTTATTCAGAGAGCGGTGAAGAGCAGGAGAATGACTGGAGAATGGAAAATTCTAGGTCAAAATAGCCAAACCAGAAAAATTCTCCCATTTAGGCTAGGGTCAGACTAGTGAATTTTTAACGTGCGTTTAGGCGCACTTAATCACGGCCGCACTAGCAGCAAATGACGGGCAATGACGGCCAATATACGAAGTACGGTCACACGAAAGTCCGGCTGCGCAGCGCAAGTGGAAAATGAACGCATTTTTTCGAGAACGCAGAACCGCTAGTACGGGCGTACAGAGTGCGCCGCGTCCACTAGCGGCGTGTGTGCGTGATTTGGAGACGTCAGACCCTGCTCATGTCCGGCCAACATAACGTCCAGACACCCAAAGTTTCCTGGTTTGGATCCGTAAAAAATCACGCACAAAAATGTGCATCGTATGACCGTTTTCGCGCAATCCGTGAAAAAATACGGCAATGCGTTCAGACGCACTTTTTGACAGTCGCTGCGAAAAATGCGTTAGTCTGACCCTAGCCTTATCTCACTTTCCAAATTGGCTATTTGGTCCAGATTGTTCTCTTTTCCTGCCATTCTCCTGGTTTTCACCTTTCTCTGAACAACCCTGAGAGAGAGGTGAAAGCCAGGAGAACTGGCAGGAGAAGAGAACAATCTAGACCAAATAGCCAATTTGGAAAGTGAGTTAAATGGGAAAAAAATTTCTGGTTTGGCTATTTTGACCTAGAATTTTCACTTCTCCAGTTATTCTCCTGCTTTTCACCGCTCTCTGAATAACCCTGTGAATGTTTAATCCTGAGGTGAAAAATAACATTGCTTTAGATTTTTTTCAAACACCAGTTAAATGCAGCATATTAGGATGTTTTAGGGAAATTAATTCTCAAATCTCAATCAGAAACAGACACCACCCCACCCCCTCAGTACCTCCGTATAGTGTACATTGTATCAAATTGATTACCAGACTAAAAACACCTGGTGTTATGCCCGTTTGTGAACAGAGGTCATTTAGAGTTGATAATCTTTCCACGTACACATTAGTTTTTAATTCAATATCTAATAAACCGTTGCTTATAATATTCTGCAGTAAAGAGTCTATTTCTAGATTTTTTTGTATTTTTTTAAGCATTTTCTATACTTTTTTCAAAATTTCTTTTTTTTTTTCGAACCCAAACTGAACACACCCAAAAAGTTCGAAATTCGCAAACTTTCGAACTGCCAAAGTTCTGGTCGAACTCCGATCCGTCCGAACCCGAACAGCTCATCCCTATTTATGATCCTCTAGTGGAGCACCATCATATGTAGAATATATAGAGAGTAGTTACACAGCAATCACATGAGGTTTTGTTGCTTAGAAATGTTTATTGATAACATTCCCACATTGCTTTAGTAACGCATAGTATATTGCACTATACTGTACATAGATTGTGATTCAGCTGAATTGTATGAATATTCTACATTTAATAGATGATACAAACAAGGTTCCAGCAAGAGGCATCATTATGCAGAGCTGAATCTGCCAGGTATAAAATGGTCCAAGAAACCGAAAAGTAACAGCAGAAGGTATAAAATGGTGACTGCTCTTCGTATATCAATATACTCTAGGACGTTTGCTACATCTTAATCTGCATTTAACATAATATTTTTTCATTCAGGTGCCACCAATAGCTGGACAAACCTCTTATTCACTGTAAAATCCTTCCACTTCTTTTCTATACTTCTCTAAAATGGCATGGCGCTTTATCTTCATTGTTGGTCCTAGAAGGAACAAACAATTACATATTGTCACATTATCTTACAACCAACATAATCTGCAGCATTTAACAACTGGAAAATACAGACAAGACGGTTCAGAAGGGACCAGAGCACCCTGACATATTGATTTGTGTGCATTTACGCATTGTCCAAATACTGGGGTGACCCAACATGCAGCTGACCACTACTGTAGACAAAGGAAACCCCTGAACTGATATACCGGTCCTTAGAGTGGCTAGTAATAATAAACCGTTATACGGGAAACCAAACACACAATATCAAGGAAAACAAGCCAAGGTCAGTATACCATAAATACACTATCGATAAACGAGAGTTGAGGTCTAAGAGAGGAGAAGTAGCGGTAGGTAATAACCAAAATCAAGGTCAGTACATGGAAGAACATACAGGAAATATGCGATGTGCTGAGGAGTGTCTGAAACCACAACAGGGCAATGATGGAATGAAGAGGCCAGGCTAAAATACCCAAAGGTAAACTGCTATTAGATGGCTCCACTACATGACGTCAAATGCCGAAAAAGGTGTGCATGATATTGACGCTTAGGTTAAGAGGCCTCATCCAAACGAGAATCGGAGTCACTGGAACAACGCATGATAGGAGTCACATCAATGGATAGACGCACTGGAGGTAACTCGATATGGGAACGAAGCAAATGGCTTACATGTATAGTGGCAACTGACGTGGTGGGAACATGTTGAGTACATCAACACTGGTCTGTATGAGGCCTGCCTGGGATAAATTTAGGTTGAACTCAGGCATTAGTCTTGACAAACATTAATGGGATATTCGTACACAAAAACGTCATGCCCTAGACATGCAATGCTTCTATTGGAAGATTAAACGTGCCTTTAATTAGTTTGCCAGCTTTCAAACACATACTTCCAAGGGCCATTTGAGTTAAAAATAAATTGCATGCCTTGTCCAAACGGCTACGTAACCCAGTAGCTACTTTGCCATTATATACACATATGTAACTAAATTCACCCAGTTAGTTAGCAAAATAATTGTTATAATGACATTGCAGCTTTCTTCGTACCCATTTCACCACCGGATATTGAGAAATCCTTGGCAAGTATTGCCCATTTCTGGATGCACTGAGCATTGGATACAGCCTCTCCGTTCACTTTGTCTATGCCCTTTTGGATGGCTCTGTACACAGCCTTGTCCTTTTGTCCTACGATTTCTGAGACTGTCATGGCCTTGCTGCCAACATCTTCACAGAAATGTATTGCCTCTGGAGTTAGAGAATCCATAGGTTCCAAGGTGTCTGGTTCCACCGTGCTCTGTGTAGACAATAACTGTTATTTATACAGCAAGGCATTGATTGGGTGCAGAAGATAGGCCAGGTACTGTACCTTGAGGGTGAGGAGCATAGATAAAAATTTCCTCCTGTCTCCAATCAATACAGCGTTGCTGACTATAGGCAGATGCCTTTTTACAGCATCTTCCAAGAGGACGGGTGGGACATTCTCACCTCCAGCAGTGATAATCAATTCTGCTCAAAAAACACATAAGTTATACATTTGTTTGCACTAACAAAAACATATAATGAACGCATGTAGAATGGGCAGAGCCATCCGCACAGGGCTCATAAAGGTTTAACTCAAAGGCGACATTACAGAGAAGATGATACCATATGCAAATGAAACTGCTATCACCTAAAAAGGGCAGCCAGAGCTGAAATGCCAAGGATGTCTCATTTGCAAGTGGCAACCCCCACAATCGTTTTGGCTTTGTTAGGCCTCATCAGGAGGGTATAGCTGATACCTCTCTAGGCATCACAAGCAAGAGGTACACGTCTGGATTTCCCTCTTGGCTCATGGAGAACAAAAGCAAGTTTTATGTCAAGGAACTGATGGATTTATCGACAATTGTCTGCTCATAGCACATGCAGTGCACAGATATGCTCTATGGTTGTCTATTGGAAGATGCTGGGTGTTGGCAATAGAGGAAGCACAGGAGAATTGCGTCTTTCCCCTGAAGCCTAAGGCGGCAAAAGTTTAGAGGGAGCAGGTAAATGGAAATGCTTACTTCTCTAGCCAGGTGCCATGTTTGTATAAATGTCTTACGTAAGACTTGTGATGTATTTCGCTGTATATCCTCTTGTAAACAAAGTCACACACTGTACTTCATGTATAAACAGCAAAAAACAAAAACATTGTTTTGTTTCAAACTACAAAAGTAGCAAAGATGGGGTCACTGTAGAAAATGTGCTACCATCTTGGGGCACTAATCTGTAGTGAACGCCAACGGTAGCGTTTGGATGAGTTACAGGTCTATTCAAAGAAAGGTGAAACTCAGGAGAATGACTGGAGAAGTGAAAATTCTAGGTCAAAAATAGCCAAACCAGAAAAATTCTCCCATTTATCTCACTTTCCAAATCGGCTATTTGGTCTAGTTTGTCTCCTGCCAGTTCTCCTGGTTTTTACATTTCTCTGATTAATCCTGTAAGTGTTACCGCCAGAATAAGTGTGTGTAACGCATGTCCCCCATATTGATGCTAAACCTGTACTAAATCACTTCATGCATTGGTGATTGCGCTAGCTTGCATGACCTTACTGTACTTTGAGCATCCTATACTGGGGGAACGCAATCAGTAATTAGCGTTCAGTAAGGTATTACAAAGTCCTAGCGCCAATTACTGTTGGGATGCGCCAGGCAAAATGTTAGCTACACCTAAAAGCTGGAGCTAAATGTTTAAACGTTTGCAAAATAATTTAGCACCCCCTAAACCCAATACATCCATTACTCACTTATCATCCCGCAGAGAGAACGGTAGCCCAATCCACCTGTTCTCCTTGCTGCGGGCAGAGTGAGACAGGGGAACAAATAGTTCCTAGTCTCCCTCCGCGATCACGATGTCACTGTGTGATCTGGAAGCGCAACCCCTCCATGGAGTCCTATGGACTCCATGAGGTGATACTTGCTGCAGCGTGGAAGCGCTACTGCGGGTATCCCAGTGGTTAGCACTGTGCAAGGTGCCAAGGTAGCGCCTGCCTTTTAATCTCATGCTAAAATGGAGTCACTACAGGGAAACCTGCAGGTTCAGATTTTCCCTGTTAGCATCCCCATTTTAGCGTTTTAACTAGGGAATAGGGCAAGTGGTGGTTTTGAGGTATCCAACATGTAATTCAAAGTACAATATAAAAACAATAGTAGCGTTTGCTTGCAATAAGGCTACCGAATAGCTGCAGCCAAACCCCTGAGTGTTACAACCCTAGGTACACAACATTCCTAGATATACGAACTTTAAGGAATGGGGTGGGTGCTGGATGGAGAGCTAAAAGGGAAAAAATGTCTTTTGAAGATCAAAATTTTTTGGTAGATGAAATTGTATATACAAGACAAACAATAAACACTAATCTTCAAAATTAGTCCATGTCTTTTACAGGGGCGGATCCAGAGACTAGTCTCGGGAGGGGCACTTACAGAAAATAAGGTGTTTTAGCAGAGAGCCCGACTCACGAGAATTTACAGAGGGCCCGGCTCACAGGAGCTTACAATCTAGAGGAGCAGAGGGCCCGGCTCACAGGAGCTTACAATCTAGAGGAGCAGAGGGCACCCAGGAGCTTACAATCTAGAGGAGCAGAGGGCACCCAGGAGCTTACAATCTAGAGGAGCAGAGGGCACCCAGGAGCTTACAATCTAGAGGAGCAGAGGGCACCAGGAGCTTACAATCTAGAGGAGCAGAGGGCACCCAGGAGCTTACAAATCTAAGAGGAGCAGAGGACACCCAGGAGCTTACAATCTAGAGGAGCAGAGGGCACCCCGGATTTTACAATCTAGAGGAGCAGAGGGCACCCCGGATTTTACAATCTAGAGGAGCAGAGAGCCCCCAGCTCACACATGAATTTGCCCCCAGCTCAAGGATTTGCCCAGATCATGGATTTGCCCCAGGTCATGGATTTGCCCAGCTCATGGATTTGCCCCCAGGTCATGGATTTGCCCAGCACATGGATTTGCCCCAGCTCATGGATTTGCCCCCAGGTCATGGATTTGCCCAGCACATGGATTTGCCCAGCTCATGGATTTGCCCCCAGGTCATGGATTTGCCCAGCTCATGTATTTGCCCAGCTCATGTATTTGCCCCCAGGTCATGGATTTGCCCAGCACATGGATTTGCCCAGCTCATGGATTTGCCCAGCACATGGATTTGCCCCCAGCTCATGGATTTGCCCCCAGGTCATGGATTTGCCCCCAGGTCATGGATTTGCCCAGCACATGGATTTGCCCAGCTCATGGATTTGCCCCCAGGTCATGGATTTGCCCAGCTCATGTATTTGCCCAGCTCATGTATTTGCCCCCAGGTCATGGATTTGCCCAGCACATGGATTTGCCCAGCTCATGGATTTGCCCCCAGGTCATGGATTTGCCCAGCTCATGGATTTGCCCAGCTCATGTATTTGCCCCCAGGTCATGGATTTGCCCAGCACATGGATTTGCCCCAGCTCATGGATTTGCCCCAGGTCATGGATTTGCCCAGCTCATGGATTTGCCCCAGGTCATGGATTTGCCCAGCACATGGATTTGCCCAGCTCATGGATTTGCCCCCAGGTCATGGATTTGCCCAGCTCATGTATTTGCCCAGCTCATGGATTTGCCCCCAGCTCATGGATTTGCCCCCAGCTCATGGATTTGCCCCCAGCTCATGGATTTGCCCAGCTCATGGATTTGCCCCCAGGTCACACATGGATTTGCCCCAGGTCACACATGGATTTGCCCCCAGGTCACACATGGATTTGCCCCCAGGTCACACATGGATTTGCCCCAGCTCGTGGATTTGCCCCCAGGTCACACATGGATTTGCCCCCAGGTCACACATGGATTTGCCCCAGCTCATGGATTTGCCCCAGGTCACACATGGATTTGCCCCAGGTCATGGATTTGCCCCCAGCTCATGGATTTGCCCCCAGCTCATGGATTTGCCCAGCTCATGGATTTGCCCCAGGTCACACATGGATTTGCCCCCAGGTCACACATGGATTTGCCCCAGGTCACACATGGATTTGCCCCCAGGTCACACATGGATTTGCCCCAGCTCATGGATTTGCCCCCAGGTCACACATGGATTTGCCCCCAGGTCACACATGGATTTGCCCCAGCTCATGGATTTGCCCCAGGTCACACATGGATTTGCCCCCAGGTCATGGATTTGCCCCCAGGTCATGGATTTGCCCAGCTCATGTATTTGCCCAGCTCATGGATTTGCCCCCAGCTCATGGATTTGCCCCCAGCTCATGGATTTGCCCCCAGCTCATGGATTTGCCCCCAGCTCATGGATTTGCCCAGCTCATGGATTTGCCCCAGGTCACACATGGATTTGCCCCAGGTCACCATGGATTTGCCCCCAGGTCACACATGGATTGCCCCCAGGTCACACATGGATTTGCCCCAGCTCATGGATTTGCCCCCAGGTCACACATGGATTTGCCCCCAGGTCACACATGGATTTGCCCCAGCTCATGGATTTGCCCCCAGGTCACACATGGATTTGCCCCCAGGTCATGGATTTGCCCCCAGGTCATGGATTTGCCCCAGCTCTCACCTGGATTGTTGCCCCAGCTCCGGCAGGGGTTGAGGGACCCAGATGCCGGGCAGCGCGGGAGCGCCTGCCCGATCTTGAACAGTCCGTCCTGTGAAGTGGATGCGGCTGTGTGCGTGCGCAGCGGTCACGCGGTCCGGCCAGTCAGGTGGTACAGAGACTCAGTACCACCTGATTAGCCGGACCACGTGACCGGCTGCGCACGCACACAGCCGCATCCACTTCACAGGACGGACAGTTCAAACCGGGCAGGCGCTCTCGCGCTGCCCGGCATCTGGGTCTCTCAACCCCCGGGCCAAATCTCGGGGGGGGAAATTGCCCCGTTGCCCCCCCCCTGGATCCGCCCCTGGTCTTTTAAAATGATCTTTGTAAATATAAATACCGAATAAGTTTCAATGCTTCTTAAGGCTAGGGTCAGACTGAGGCAGTGCGAACGCGCGTGCAGGCGCACTTAATCACGGCCGCACTAGCAGCAAATGACGGGCAATGACGGCCAATATACGAAGTACGGTCGCACAAAAGTCCGGCTGCGCAACGCAAGTGGAAAACGAACGCATTTTGTCGAGAACGTAAAACCTCTAGTACGGTCGTACAGAGTGCGCTGCATCCGCTAGAGGCGTGTGTGCGTGAATTGGAGATGTCAGACACTGCTAATGTCCGGCCAACATAACGTCCAGATGCACAAAGTGTTTTATTGATGATCCGTACAAAATCACGGATGCAAATGCGCATCGTATGACCGCTATCGCGTACGCCGTGAAAAAATGCGTCCATTCGTTCGAACGCACTTTTTCACAGACAACGCGAAAATGCGTTCGTCTGACCCTAGCCTTAGTTGTGCAAATGCAACTCTTCAAATGTGGTCTCTTCTTATTTCCACAGCATAAGTTTGTCAGATCAGTTTTCCGTATATAGGTCACCTTCGCACGCCATAAATCACTTCCACACTCCTCATAAATTGTTCAATCTTCCCGGGTTCCTCCACCCTCTGTCATGTTTTACATGCTTTGTGATATGCCTTTAAAAATTGCACATGTCTTATCCACCTCTGGGTTTCTCTCCTCCCCTCCTCATGGTGCAGGGATTTCCTGTCCAGATAGCTCCACCCTTGTTCTCTTCCCAGTAATCCTTTGCAAGCCTTATGGACTCAGATTGTGTATTGTTGTGGATTTTCTACAGTTTTGGAATAAAATTTCAACAGATCTTCAAGGTGTCATCTAGATTGAGTCACTGTCTGTAATTCATCTAAGACTGGGAGTTATTGCCATCTCATCACAACAGTAAGTTAAGAGATCACATTCTCAGTGCTTTGGTGGAGAAACAGAACAGATACAGATATACACAGGATTGTTTATATCCACCAGATAGAGTGTATGTAATAAACAGGCATACTTACACTTAGGTGTCCTAGTAACAGCAAGAATCCAGAAGTCCATTCCTTCAAAGGAATTCCAGTGAACACAGAGGATTATAAAACACAAATTTATTGCTCTTGTCAAATCAGTGACATGCAAATAAAAGATACAAATAAAAAATGCAGGACTCCAAAATGCGTTTCACCTCATCGGCTTCGTCATTTGGAATGAATGAACACTTCCTCTCCTTACTTTATGCATATGTACTACCAATCCGGCGTTCTATCTCATATCTAGAGGTCGCCTGCACATGACATCATCAGCCCGCTTCAAATCTAATCCTACGGTGCATGTGTCTACATGGTTGGAATCGACAACCCCAAGATGGACACGTTGTCTACTTTGCGCATGCGCATCCACCATGCAGCGTTCAGTTTGCATTTTAGTAATAAAGGAAGGGAAGGGGGTTTGTGAGGGTCCTGAGGACAAGCAACAGCACTAGTGGCCTGCTCTACGGTTAGTTGCCGCTCAGGTCTCACAAGGTTTTAGCTTGCTTGTGCCATTACAGGGATGAATGCTCCATATGCAAATCAGCCTGCTCTCACCCAAAAAGGGTGGCCAGTACAGATTGCCAAGGACGTCATCCCTGCACGAGAGGTGCAGCAAACCCTGACGATCGTTTCTGCCTCCTCACACTCCTCCTTTCTCTCACTATAAGTTTACAGGGTCAACCAGACGTGGACCCCTTCCTTGATGTGCCTAGAGGGGTGTCAGCTATACCCTCCTGACGAGGTCTAACAAGGCCGAAACGATCGAATAGAGTTGCTGCACCTCTCGTGCAGGGATGATGTCCTTGGCAGTCAGTACTGGCCACCCTCATTGGGAGAGAGCAGACTGATTTGCATTCATCCCTGTAACGGCACAAGCAAGCTAAATCCTTGTGAGACCTGATCGGGCACCCACCGTAGAGCAGGCCACTAGTGCTGTTGCTCGTCCTCAGGATCCTCACCCCTCCCCCCTTTCTCTCTAGTAATAAAGGAATACTAAACTCCTTTGATTAACTCGCAATTTGCTGATTTCTAACTAGCGGTTAGCATTTAATAGTCGATTAGACTGTATATTACATGGGATACTATATTGGCCCTTAATAAATTATGGAAGAAATTTCTATATGAACCTCTTAAATCTCTTTCAGGATATAATATATAAATAAAAAACAGCATGTATAACCCTTCTATATACAGTCAGGTCCAGAAATATTGGGACATCGACACAATTCTAACATCTTTGGCTCTATGCACCACCACAATGGAGTTGGAATGAAACAAACATAATGTGCTTTAACTGCAGACTGTCAGCTTTAATTTGAGGGTATGTACATTCAACTCAGGTGAACGGTGTAGGACTTACAGCAGTTTGCAGATGTGCCTCCCACTTGTTAAGGGACCAAAGGTAATCGGACAGAATAATAATCATAAATCAAACTTTCCCTTCTTAATACTTGGTTGCAAATCCTTTGCAGTCAATCACAGCCTGAAGTCTGGAACGCATAGACCTCACCAGACGTTGGGTTTCATCCCTGGTGATGCTCTGCCAGGCCTCTACTGCAACTGTCTTCAGTTCCTGCTTGTTCTTGGGGCATTTTCCCTTCAGTTTTGTCTTCAGCAAGTGAAATGCATGCTCAATGGGATTCAGGTCAGGTGATTGACTTGGCCATTGCATAACATTCCACTTCTGTCCCTTAAAAAACTCTTTGGTTGCTTTTGCAGTATGCTTTGGGTCATTGTCCATCTGCACTGCGAAGCGCCGTCCAATGAGTTCTGCAGCATTTGGCTGAATGTGAGCAGATAATATTGCCCCAAACACTTCAGAATTCATCCTGCTGCTTTTGTCAACAGTCACATCATCAACAAATACAAGAGAAGCAGTTCCATTGGCAGCCATACATGCCCACGCCATGACACTACCACCACCACGCTTCACTGATGAGGTGGTATGCTTAGGATCATGAGCAGTTCCTTTCCTTCTCCATACTCTTCTCTTCCCATCACTCTGGTACAAGTTGATCTCGGTCTCATCTGTCCATAGGATCTTGTTCCAGAACTGTGAAGGCTTTGTTAGGTGTTGTTTGGCAAACTCTAATCTGTCCTTCCTGTTTTTGAGGCTCACCAATGGTTTACATCTTGAGGTGAACCCTCTGTATTCACTCTGGTGAAGTCTTCTCTTGATTGCTGACTTTGACACACATACACCTACCTCCTGGAGAGCGTTCTTGATCTGGCCAACTGTCGTGAAGGGTGTTTTCTTCACCAGGGAAAGAATTCTTCAGTCATCCACCACAGTTGTTTTCCGTGGTCTCCTGGGTCTTTTGGTGTTGCTGAGCTCACCGGTGTGTTCCTTCTTTTTGAGAATGTTCCAAACAGTTGTGTCAGGACCCCTGTCTGGAGCCCCCCAGCACCCCACGTAAAGCCCGCCGTAAACGGAAGAAATGCAAACCTGGAGCTGCGTTGTCCTGACTGCAGGGCAGCACTTCTACAAGACGGCGTAGCCTATGTCCCACCTTGCTCTCAGCACTGCAGGCCTAACAGGTGCCTCTAATCCACGCAGAGACTATTTCCCTATTTAAGGGTGGAGCACCCAGAAGGCAATGCTTCAGCATTATGGTTCCTGAGCCAGCAAGCGAAGTACACAGATCCAGACGCTATCCTGTGCTTACTCTCTGCATCAAGTCTCCCGAGCCATCCAGAGACTTCATCCTAGACCCCTGCATCCTGGTTTCCCGCTGATCAACTGTATCCTGATTCCTCAGCTATCAAGAAACCATTCAGCCCTTTTCCTGTCCTGTCTCGTATCCCCAGTAAGTCTCCTACGTGTATCTACCCTCTGTGTCTCCTTGTATTGTGTATCCTGCATCCCTTTGTGTCCACCAAAGATTGCATATTCCATTGGTCCCTCTCCTTAAGTTCTGCCCTTCATCCTGCATAACCTGGACTTATTATTTATCTGAATCCTACAAATAAACCCCTGTTTTCCCTAACCTGGTCTCCGTGTGTCACTGCATCCTGGGTTCGGAACCTTGCCTGTCACGCTGGTGCCTTACAAGTTGTTTTGACCACGCCTAATGTTCTTGCTATCTCTCTGATGGGTTTGTTTTGTTTCTTCAGCCTAATGATGGCTTGCTTCACTGACAGTGACAACTCTTTGGATCTTATCTTGAGAGTTGACAGCAACAGATTCCAAATGCAAATAGCACACTTGAAATTAACTCTGGGCCTTTTATCTGCACATTGTAAGTGGGGTAATGAGGGAATATCACACACCTGGCCATGGAACAGCTGAAAAGCTAATTGTCCCATTACCTTTGGTCCCTTAACAAGTGGGAGGCACATCTGCAAACTGTTGTAAGTCCTACACCGGTCACCTGAGTTGGATGTACATACCCTCAAAATTAAAGCTGACAGTCTGCAGTTAAAGCACATTGTGTTTGTTTCATTCCAACTCCATTGTGGTGGTGTATAGAGCCAAAGATGTTAGAATTGTGTCAATGTCCCAATATTTCTGGACCTGACTGCATAAGCAATTTGTTTATTGAATAGAAGAGTTATACATGCTGATTTTTATTTATTTATATATTATATCCTGAAAGAGATTTAAGAGGTTTGTATAGAAATTTCTTCCATAAATTTTTAAGGGCCAATATACTAGGGATGTGCGTTTCGGGCTTCGGAATTTTCACGAAATTTCCCGATTCGTGTCTTCGGATTCGGCCGAATTTCCGAATCGGGTTGGACCCGAAAACCGACAGATCCAAAAAGTTTTCCGAGCCGAAACGAAAAAATTTCGGATTTTTCGAATGGACTTGAAATGTGTCAAATCGAAATTTATTTTTGCTCTATTCATGATTTTGGTTCCATTCGTGATTTCGGTTCCATTTCGATAATTCTGGACATCGTATATTTAACTATTATCGGTTATATCGCTGATTCTGTAAATTTTGTATTTGTAAATGCCTATCACTTGTTTCTTGTGGCATTCGGGTCAGTTTAGCGTTTTTTAAATCGTTTTGTTCATTTTTTTGATCCTTGGCTTTCATACCATTTTAATATGAATATACATTTCACAACTTTATTTAATCATAAGAAAAAAAGGATATTTAATAATAAAAAAACACGATAGAATCGCCAGAATTATCGTATCGATGGAATGAGTTATCGGATCCGAAAAACAAACCAAAAATTTATTATAAAAAAAGATATAAAGTATAAAAAAAGTAAACCATAGTAGTTTACGTCAAAACGAATAGAGTTAGACACTTTGAAACGAAGAGAACAGATGTTCCGAAAAAACGAAAATTTCCGAAATCACGAAAAGTCGATACAAAAAACGAGCAAAGTGACCCGAAAACACGAAAAATGGTCGATATTCCGAAAAACAAATGTACACAAAAAACGAGTCGAACCGAATCGAAACAGAAATCGGTCGAAACGAGCCGAGTCGAAAATTTTAAACATCCGAACAAATCGAACCGAAAAAAAAAAATCGGTACACAAGCCTACAATATACAGGGTTATCCAAAGAGATCTGAATGGCTGGAGAAAGGTAACCGAACGCTGAAATATCAGCGTTTGGTTACCTTTCTTGGCCATTCGACTATCCAGAGAGCAGGCAATATGCCAAATCCTGGCGAATTGCCTGCACATATGGTGCCTGTTCGGTGCCTGTTCGAGGGCAGTGAAATCCCCATGAAAAAGCACTGCTTCGTCTATTCAGAGAACACAAACCAGCAGTGCAAGACTCCCGAAATGCCCTGCCATTCGGTGGTTTAATTCGGCAGGTTTATTCAGGCGAATCCCATAGGCTTCAATGTTAAAAATATTCCCGTTTTAATTCAATATCTAATTAACCGTTCATTATAATATTCTGCAGTAAAGTCTGTTTATCAATTTTTTTAGGATATTTGAATCATTTTTCGGGATTTTAAAAAAAAAAATGTATTTTACTTATTTTTTTCTGTAACAGCCCTTTTTATTATCATTCATTGGATCTCATATGTAAATTTCAGACATTTTTGCTTTGTAGTTTCTTTGCAAACAGCATTTCACTTTTCACACATTCAAGCACACTGTTTTTCTAATTTATTCACTGCATATGTCTGTGGTGTCGGCTTTTTCCGGCGGCTTCGCTGCGTGTGATCGGCTCCTGCTCGGGTTTTTCCGACGTTTTCGGCTGGTTAATCCAGATGTTTTTGCTGGTTTCGGTGTGTGTTCGCCCTCGTTTTTCGGTGAGTTTTCGGCGGGTTTGCGGCGGCTTTTCCCTGCATTTTGGCGGCCCTGTGGTGTTTGCTGAATACACCGCAGGGTTACCGAAATGGGATCGCCAAATCGAACCGAATTGAAGAGAAAGAAAAGTCATCGAACGTGCGTTGGCATTTCGATTCTCTTTGAATTTCCCTGATAGTATCCCATGTAATATACAGTCTAATCGACTATTAAATGCTAACCCCTAGGTAGAAAGCGGCACATTGCGAGTTAATCAAAGAAGTTTAGTATTCCTTTATTACTAAAATGCAAACCGAACGCTGCATGGTGGATGCGCATGCGCAAAGTAGATGACGTATCCATTTTGGGATTGTCGATTCCAACCATGTAGACACTAGTAGGATTAGATTTGAAGCGGGCTGATGATGTCATGTGCAGGCGACCTCTAGATACGCGATAGAACGCCGGATTGGTAGTACATTTGTATAAAGTAAGGAGAGGAAGTGTTCATTCATTCAAAATGACGAAGCCGATGAGGTGCAACGCATTTTGGAGTCCTGCATTTTTTATTTGTATCTTTTATTTGCATGTCTCTGATTTGACAAGAGCAATAAATTTGTTTGTTTTATAATCCTCCGTGTTCACTGGAATTCCTTTGAAGGAATGGACTTCAGGATTCTTGCTGTTACTAGGACTAGGGATGAGCCGAACACCCCCGAGTTCGATTCAAACTCGAACTTTTCAAATGTTCGGATTCGAACTAGAACTCGAACTCAATGCAAGTCAATGGGACTGAAAATTAGATTTTTAGAGTGCCCTCCAAGAGGGCATATATGCTAGATATTTGCTAGATATAACCTGCCCGTGAAGTGGCGGATTTCTCCGATGTATAGAAATATGTAAAAACCAAAAAATGACATTTCAAATGACGGTAAATGGTTTTCCTTTAATCTATCCATAAACAACTGCTTGGGGCGGCAATCTGTATGAAAAGAGGAGACATTTTCGGACACGCAGAAAAAGTTTAGTGATTTTTTGGCTAAATTATTGTGAAACTTATGCAGGCTTTGGATGAAAGTAACAATAGGTGCTTTAAAATTGGGCCTTTAGCGTCGGCAAAAGTGCCGTCACACAGTAACCCCTCTGAGGATATGAATCTGATACAGGCGTCAGTGGCAGTGCACCCAAATATTGTGCCTTTGGTGCCAGGCCAGCAAGTGCCATCATACAGTAACCCCTATGTAGTATTGTGGAAGAGTGCAGGGGTGGACCTTGCGGTCCTATATTAAAAAGATATGCATCTGGTAAAGGCGTCAGTGCACCCAGATATTGTGCTTTTGGCGCCAGACTGCCAGGCCAGCAAGTACCATCATACAGTAACCCCTCTGTAGTATTGTGGAAGAGTGCAGGGTTGGACCTTGCGGTCCTATATTAAAAATATATGAATCTGGTAAAGGCATCAGTGCACCCAGATATTGTGCCTTTCATGGCAGCAAGTGCATTCACACCGTAACACTTTTTGTAGTATTGTGGAAGAGTGCAGGGTTTGTACCCTGCGGTTCAAAAAATTAAAATGATATAAATCTGGCACAGGCGTCAGTGCAGCCAAATATTATGCCTTTCATGGCAGCAAGTGCATTCACACCGTAACCCTTTTGTTGTATTGTGGAAGAGTTCAGTGCTGGAGGTTTTGTGAATGCAGAAGACATCCCAGATCTATTCCATTACGTCAGCATCAGGGGATTGATAGCTGCTGATCCAGGACTGATTCAGAGTCGGTGGACAGACGCACTCTTTTGTCTGTGACAAAAGCTCCAGCGGCACTGAACGTCCTTTCAGAAAGCACGCTAGATGAAGGGCAACCTAGTAGCTGCATAGCATATTGGCTAAGTTCTGGCCAGTGATCCAATATCAGCACCCAGTAAGCCAGTGGATCATCTGCTGGAAAGGTATCCAGGTCTGCCCTTGCTCCTAGGTAGTCCTGCACCATATGGTGAAAATGCTGGCAATGGGTGCCTACATTTGACGTCCATGGGCGTCGTGGACTAAAAAATTAAAAAATGCAGTCAAGCGGCCCTGGCCTTCACCACTATTCCTCTGATCATCCGCAGCCTCAGAAGCACCTGTGTCATCACTTGGTAACCTACCAGTGCCTGGAAAGGTGTTACACAAGTGTCGCTTTAGAGCGTCCAAGTTTTTTCATCCTGTGCTCCCTCTGTGCGGGCAGGATGAGCTCTGCAACTTTACCCTTGTATCGTGGATCAAGAAGGGTTGCCAACCAGTAATGATCCCTCTCCTTGATAGCACAAATCCTGGGGTCCTTTAGCAGGCTTTGCATCATAAGGGAGCCCATGCAGCGTAGGACGGTTGGAGGTGGCATTAGCTTCCGAGTCTTCCTGGTCAATGAGAATGACCGTATCGTGCACTTCCTCCTCCCAGCCACACACTAGCCCTTCTGTTTCTGGGCACACAAAACCCTCCCTTGAGGAATCCCCACCTTCAATGCCCCCACTACTTAAATATTCCTCCTCCTCATCCTCCTGTCTGATCTGAGTAGGATCCGCTGGAATGCTGTCTACGGAAAGACTGGGGCCTTGAGAGCTAGGGAAGGCCTCCTCTTCCTCCCACTGCTCAGCCTCTAGAGCCACATCTATAATTCCCTGCAGAGTGTGCTCCAGCAGGAACACTAAAGGAATTGTGTCACTGATGCATGCACTGTCCCTGCTCACCATCCTCGTTGCCTCCTGAAATGGTGGCAGTACAGTGCATGCATCCTTGATCATCAGCCACTGCGGGGGGGGGGGAACAAGTTGACCTGAACTGGTCCTTGTGCCATACTCACACAGGTACTCGTTGATGGCCCTCTGCTGCTTGTGCAGACGCTGCAGCATTGCTAATGTCGAATTCCACCTTGTGGGCATGTTACAGATCAGACGATTTGTGGGAAGGTGGAATTCTCTTTGAATTTCTGCCAGGCGAACGCTTGCTGGGAATGACTGTCTGAAGTGGCTGCAGACTTTTCTGGCCTGGCTGAGAAGCTCTGCCAGCCCTGGGTACTTGGCTAGGAAACGCTGTACCATTAGATTTAGGACGTGTGCTAGGCATGGTACATGCGTAAATTTACCCTTGCGTAGGGCGGAGAGAAGGTTGCTGCCATTATCACAGACGATCATTCCCAGCTGAAGCTGGCGTGGTTTTAACCATCTCTGCACCTGCCCCTGCAGAGCTGACAGAATTTCTGGCCCGGTGTGGCTCCTGTCCCCTAAACAAACCAGCTCAAGCACAGTATGGCTTCTTTTTGCTTGAGCCATTGCATAGACCCGGTCAGGCGTCGGTTTAACTGCCACTTCGCCAGAGACACAGGAGGAGGAGGAGGAAGAGGGAGAGGTGGTGGAGGAGCAGACAGACCTCATACAAGCAGCTTTCTGGAGGCGTGGTGGATGAACAAGCTCCAGCACAGAGCCCTGTCTTGGATCCCTCCCAGCTGCAATCAGAGTTACCCAGTGTGCCATGAAGGAAATGTAACGACCCTGTCCATGCTTGCTGGACCATGTGTCTAAAGTCACATGCATCTTGCTGCTGACTGCCTTTCCCAATGACTCGATAACATTGTCTTCCACCTGCTGGTATAGTGCTGGAATGGCCTTCCGTGAAAAGTAATGGCGTTTTGGAACCTGCCACTGTGGTACAGCACATTCAGCTAATTCACGGAAGGGAGCAGAGTCCACCAGCTGGAAAGGCAGCAGCTGCAATGCGAGTAATTTTGCTAAACTGACAATTAGACGCTGTGCTTGAGGATGGTGGGACTATATTTTTTCTTATGCTGCAGCAGCTGGGGCAACGTAATCTGACTGCGTAAATCTTCAGCTGATGGGATGCTGTCACATTGTGAGGAAGGACCTGGTACATCCATTACTGTAGCATCATCCCTGTCAGTGGAGGTTGTAGCAGGCAATGACATGGCAGGACATACAGTGGGGATAGAGACAGATGAGGAGGAGGAGGACCTACGCAAAGTTTTGCGCCAACGGGATGTGTGGCAGGAGGTCATATGTCACCTCAAGCACTTGGTACCCAAGTGTCCGGTGTCTTTCCCACGCTTGAGCCTCATCTGACATAGATTACAAATAGCAACGGTGGGGTCTGCTGCACATTTCTTAAAGAACTCCCAGACAGCAGAGTTCCTGCATGTGTGCTTTGAGACAAAAGCGCTCTGCACCGGAGCAGCTCTGACATCTGATGCCTTGGACTGGATAGTGCTACGGTTGGTCATAGAGGATGTTGTGCCTCGTGTTTGCTGTGCCTCCTCCTCCCCCTCCTCCTCACTTGATTCCTCTGTTCGATCTGGCACCTAGGTGGAGTCAGTGACCTCATCATCAATGTCATCATCACCCCCTATCTCCTCGTCACTGGAGCCAACTTGGCAGTATGCTGCAGCTGCTGGGGCAACATGAGTGCCAGTTATTTATGTGTCATCACTGGCACCCCCTTCCTCTAGGTTGATTATACTCCCTTCCTCAACCTCAGAGATTGAATCAGAGCACTGTACTTGCTGCGCATCCTCAAGCAGCATGTCACTGTCATTATAGTCAAACAATTCAGCTGACTCCGTGTGTGATAGCGAGGCTATGGCAGGAGTAGCTGTGGACATGGAGGCTGCATTAGATGCTTTGGCAGCTGAGGTGGACTGTAAAGCACTACAAGCCTGGCTGGCAGAGGACTCGGAGGATGAGGATGGCCTAGTTAGCCAATCCACCAAATCCTCTGTATGTTGCTGCTGCTTAAGATGGCCAGCACCAGTTAGAAAGGACAAGCGTGCCCCTGCAGAGGATGAACCACGTCCACCACGACCAGAGGCACAGCCTCCCGACACAGGGGCTGCTTGCCCTCTTATCTGTGTCTGGGAGCGTCTGCCTGTCCTTTTTGTTCTTTCAGACATGGTGAGTGATATATAGATTAAATATATGCAGAACTCTGATTCAACTATGGTATAAAGATTAAAGATTTACAGAACTCTGGTATAACTCAGACACCCTGATAGCTGGCAGCCAGTGACAAGACACATATTACAATTGCCAGAAACCTCCTATAAATCAGTGAGACCCCCTGATGGGTGGCAGTGACAAGACACAGATTACAAGTCTCAGAAACCTCCTATAAATCAGTGTGACCCCCGATGGATGGCAGTGAGAAGACACAAATTACATTTTGCATAAATCTGATAGAAGTATTTGGGACCCCCTGATGGGTGGCAGTGAGAAGCCACAGATTACAACTCTCAGAAACTTCCTATAAATCAGTGTGACCCCCTGGTGGGTGGCAGTGAGAAGCCACAGATTACAAATCTCAGAAACCTCCTAGAAATCAGTGTGACCCCCTGATAGCTGGCAGTGAGAAACCACAGATTACAAATCTGAGAAACCTCCTTTAAATCAGTGTGACCCCCTGATGAGTGGCAGCCAGTGAGAACACACGGATTATAAAAATTCCCAAATATTTTGTAGAAATTAGTGACCCCCAAAACACTGCGTGGCACTGGCTGTGTGACAAGACACAGATCACCTCAATTCCCAGATATTTTGTAGAAATTAGTGACCCCCAAAATACTGCGTGGTACTGGCAGTGAGTCACAAGACACAGATCACCTTAATTCACAGATATTTTGTAGAAATTAGTGACCCCCAAAATATTGTGTGGTACTGGCAGTGAGTCACAAGACACAGATCACCTCAATTCCCCAATGTTGTGTAGAAATTTGTGACCCCCAAAATACTTGCTGGCAGTGACAAGACACAGATCACCTCAATTTCCAGATATTTTGTAGAAATTAGTGACCCCCAAAATACTGCGTGGCACTGGCTGTGTGACAAGACACAGATCACCTCAATTACCAGATATTTTGTAGAAATTAGTGACCCCCAAAATACTGCGTGGCACTGGCTGTGTGACAAGACACAGATCACCTCAATTCCCAGATATTTTGTAGAAATTAGTGACCCCCAAAATACTGCGTAGCACTGGCTGTGTGACAGACAGATCACCTCAATTCCCAGATATTTTGTAGAAATAAGTGACCCCCAAAATACTGCGTGGCACTGGCTGTGTGACAAGACACAGATCACCTCAATTCCCAGATATTTTTAGAAATTAGTGACCCCCAAAATACTGCGTGGTACTGGCAGTGAGTCACAAGACACAGATCACCTCAATTCTCAGATATTTTGTAGAAATTAGTGACCCCCAAAAAACGGTGTGGCACTAGCTGTGTGACAAGACACAGATCACCTCAATTCCCAGATATTTTCTAGAAATTAGTGACCCCCAAAAAACTGCGTGGCACTGGCTGTGTGACAAGACACAGATCACCTCAATTCCAAAATATTTTGTAGAAATTAGTGACCCCCAAAAACTGCGTGGCACTGGCTGTGTGACAAGACACAGATCACCTCAATTCCCAGATATTTTGTAGAAATTAGTGACCCCCAAAATACTGTATGGCACTGACTGTGTGACAAGACACAGATCACCTCAATTCCCAAATATTTTGTAGAAATTAGTGACCCACAAAATACTGCGTGGCACTGGCTGTGTGACAAGACACAGATCACCTCAATTCCAAAATATTTTGCTGAAATGAGCACCCAAAATAGTTGCTGGGACTGCGTACAAAGATTACAACAATTCCCAGATATTTCTTAGAAATGAGATCCCCCCAGTAGCGTGGCAGACCGGCAGTAAGAACACACAACAACAATCTCCTATGAAATCTCCTCTCAAATGCGTGCAGAAGCGCTGCGTGAAAACCTTATATAGTGTGCTGCGGGGCCTAGCTCTGTGAGCCCATGATTGGGCAAAATTTGCCCAATCAGGACTCTGAGCCGTGATTGTCATAGTGTTGAACCTGTGTTGCACCAGACCTGTGGTCAGGTGCAAGGCTGTAGCCAATTACAAGCTTCAGGCCAGTGGAAAAGTGCATTGTGGTCCATTGTGGTGCACTGTGGGCGAACACGTGGTGAACCCGCGGAAATGTTCGTAGTTCGCGAACAAACGAACAGGCTATGTTTGATGCGAACTCTGAACCGATCGAACCGAACAGCTCATCCCTAACTAGGACACCTAAGTGTAAGTACGCCTGTTTATTACATACACTCTATCTGGTGGATATAAACAATCCTGTGTATATACAATTTCATCTACCAAAACGTTTTGATCTTCGAAAGACATGTAATTCAAAGTGGGAAAGTCAAAATCTCCCCTGGACTTCAGTAATGAAGAGCCTGGCATATAGCAACAACTGTGTGCAGCTAAGTAGGGCAAGAGGACCTCATAGTCCCATGGCCGATGCTTATAGCATACCGAAATATGTTCTCTGCAAGCAGAGCCACTGTCCCTATTTATGAAGAAGACATGAAGAATACTTGGATATATTTTCTGTTAAATGAAACTGAAGTGAAGTTTAAGATACCTTTTATCCTCCCAGTCACCTGGAGGAATCCGTCATCATCCTGCTTCCCGATATCTCCAGAGTGCAGCCAGCCCTCATCGTCAAAAATGTCTTTTGTTTTGTCCTCCATGTTCAAATATCCCATGAAAACAGTCCGGCCCCAGAAACAAATCTCTCCATTTCCTGAGGCGTCTTTATTCACGAGTTTCATGTGGCACCCAGGTACAGCCTTGCCACAGCTGTGAAAAGGATGATGATAACATGTATACACTTAACACACTTAAAAAGCCTTTATTCCTCACTAAAGTTTTATTTTTAGTGTTGTGATTTGGTTTCAGGGGTCAAATAGTGATTATATGGGTCAAAAACTATTCTCTTATAGTAAAGTAAAAAAATAAATGATAAAATAGAAAAAATATTATCCTTTGACTTTTTACATTACCCCGCAGCTTCTGTATGGAGCAGATCGCAGACCAGGAAGTGATTCAGTCAGTAGACTCACTCCTAATGTCGATTAGACCTGAGCATTTCCTGTTAACCAGAGCTGTCAAACTGTGGACCCCCAGATTTTGATTGCCTACAATTCCCAGAATTCTTTCAATGTAATTGATGGCCAGAGAATCATGGGAGCTGTAGTTCAGAAACATCTGGGGAGCCAGAGATTGGGATCCCTGCTGTAAACCAGTTTCCAGCAGGTGTGTTTTTGAGATATGTGGTTCATATGTGCAGAATTCAGCTGTAGCCCTATTCGGTAAGATGAACGGAACTATTCCATATACTTCTTTGTTGACACAACCATTGGGATAAATACAGTTGTTTGTTTTTTTTTTAGAAAGGATTTTACCAAGAAGGATACATTGAGATTTCTCTCGTTTTCAAGTATGTCCTGGGTGGCGAGTATGTACCGTTAGGTGTCTCTTGCCCAAGAACACTTGCTGGAGAGGTGCTCTTGCCGGGATTCAAGCATGTGTCTCCACGTTCATAGAGCAGTGATGTTACCTCTACTCCACCCAGCCGGTTTCCACAAGACCTAGCAGGCCCTGGGCCATCTCACATTTTTAGTGGTTCAAGGGATCTGTCATGTCTGGGAATTAAAAGGCCAAACAATGTTAACACTCACTAATGTTTCAAGGGTTTACCAAGAATCTGTATTAAAAAAAAGGGAAACCCAAACCCTACTAATACCTGTGAAATGTCAACAGCTTTGTCACCCCTGGGAACAGGATCTTTAAAACGTCTCTTGTTATTAAATGTGTGAGCATTGTGTGAAACGTTTACCATTTAAAGCGGTAAGTGTTTGGTCCAGACATGAAGTGTGGTCCGGTGGTCTCCGACATGCCGTAGGCTTCATACAGGGTAATATTGAGGCCCAAGAAGAACTCTAGGGTCTCAGCAGATATCGGAGCTGCCCCTGAGAAATGTTTTTGGCAGTGAGAGAAACCCAAGGCCTTGCGGACTTTTGACAGGACCAAGAAGTCAGCCAGCGTTGGAAAAAACGTCTTCAATTCACCGCTAGAAACAGAAACAGATAAAAAAAGTCAGACAATTTCAGTCTTGCATACTAACATAGGTTGGAAGAAGACTGTTCAGTACATCTGGTAAAACCTTTCTGGTCTTTGGTATACTGGTTATTGCTTCTCTGATTTCCCCACTGGCTGTGGCTAATGATGACGCAATATGGGATGGCTGGGAGCCCTGGTTGCTGTGTTCGCCAGCAGACCTTGGAGCCCACTAGACATTTGCATATACTGCCAAAAGCCCAATAGCCAGTCCAGGCCTAGCTCACTGATGGTACAGACTGGGGCCCAATTTTGGCCTGTGAAAGGGCCATGGTTGGGCTGGGAGTGGGTTCTGACATCATTCTTAATTACATAGTGGTTGTACACTGGCTGTTTTTTTACCAGCTTTTGTTTTGCTTACCTTGCCATTCGTCATGGCAAGAGCTGGTCAAATATGGGCTGGCCTGGCAAGATTGTCTCCATGCTGATCTGCGACTAGTCCAAGACCCGCCCTCTACACATCTTTACTAGGGATGAGCCGAAAACTCCCCGAGTTCGGTTCGAGCCCGAACCCGAACTTCCCATTTGTTCGGGACCGAATCCGAACCCGAACCCCCATGCAAGTCAATGGGGCTGAAAATTCGGTTTTTTAGAGTGCCCTCCAAGAGGGCATATATGCTACATATTTGCCATAAAAGGTGTATGGGGGTCCGGGTAGTGCCCTGGGGGGACAGGAGACAAGGACAAAAAGTTTTAAAAAAAACGTTTTTAAAGGGACAGTGAGTTTTCCATGAAATAAGGGTTAAAAATAAAAACGAAAAATTCCTTCAAATATCGTGCCTAGGAGGTCCCCATAACCTGCCCGTGAAGTGGCGGATTTCTAGGATGTATAGAAACACCTAAAAACAAATAAATGACGTTTCATATGACGGTAAATGCTTTTCCTTTAATCTATCCATAAACAACTGCTTGGGGCGGCAGCCTGTATGAAAAGACATTTTCGGACGCGCAGAAAAAGTTTAGTGTTTTTTTGGGCTAAATTATTGTGAAACCTATGCAGGCTTTGGATGAAAGTAACAATAGGTGGTTTAAAATTGGGCTTTTAGCGTCGGCAATAGTGCCGTCACACATTAACCCCTCTGAGGATATGAATCTGATACAGGCGTCAATGGCAGTGCACCCAGATATTGTGCTTTTGGTGCCAGGCCAGCAAGTATCATCATACAGTAACCCCTCTGTGGTATTGTGGAAGAGTGCAGGGGTGGACCATGTGGTCCTATATTGAAAAGTGTTTTTTTTATCTGTTAATGGGCGTCAGTGCACCCAGATATTGTGCCTTTAATGCCAGGCCAGCAAGTATCATCATACAGTAACCCCTCTGTGGTATTGTGGAAGAGTGCAGGGGTGGACCATGTGGTCCTATATTGAAAAGTTTTTTATCTGTTAATGGGCGTCAGTGCACCCAGATATTGTGCCTTTAACGCCAGGCCATCAAGTATCATCATACAGTAACCCCTCTGTAGTATTGTGGAAGAGTGCAGGGGTGGACCATGTGGTCCTATATTGAAAAGATATGCATCTGGTTAAGGCGTCAGTGCACCCAGATATTGTGCCTTTGGTACCAGGCCAGCAAGTATCATCATACAGTTACCCCTCTGTGGTATTGTGGAAGAGTGTAGGGGTGGACCATGTGGTCCTATATTGAAAAGTTTTTTTTTTTTTTAATGGGCGTCAGTGCAGCCAGATATTGTGCCTTTCATGGCAGCAAGTGCCTTCACACCATAACCCTTTTGTGGTATTGTGGAAGAGTTCAGTGCTGGAGGTTTTGTGAATGCAGAAGAGGACATCCCCTATCTATTCCATTATTTCAGCATCAGGGGATTGATAGCTGCTGATCCAGGACTGATTCATTTTTATAAATGTCAGCCGGTCTACAAAACCTCCAGCTGCACTGAACGTCCTTTCGGAAAGCGCGCTAGATGAAGGGCAACCTAGTAGCTGCATAGCATATTGGCTAAATTCTGGCCAGTGATCCAATCTCAACACCCAGTAAGCCAGTGGATCATCTGTTGGAAAGGTATCCAGGTCTGCCCTTGCCCCTAGGTAGTCCTGCACCATATTGTGAAGACGCTGGCAATGGGTGCCTACATTTGACGTCCCTGGGCGTCAAGGACTAAAAAAATTTAAAAATGCATCAGTCAAGTGGCCCTGGCCTTCACCGCTATTCCTCTGATCACCTGCAGCCTCAGAAGCACGTGTGTCAGCACTTGGTAATCTAACAGTGCCTGGAAAGGTGTTACACAAGTTTCGCTTTAGAGCGTCCTCAAGTTTTGTCATCCTGTGCTCCCTCTGTGCGGGCAGGATGAGCTCTGCAACTTTCCCCTTGTATCGTGAATCCAGAAGGGTTGCCAACCAGTAATGATCCCTCTCCTTGATAGCACGAATCCTGGGGTCCTTTAGCAGGCTTTGCATCATTAGGGAGCCCATGCAGCGTAGGTTGGAGGTGGCATTAGCTGCCGAGTCTTCCTGGTCAATGAGGATGACCGTATCGTACACTTCCTCCTCCCAGCCACGCACAAGCCCTTCTGTTTCTGGGCACACAAAACCCTCCCTTGAGGAATCCCCACCTTCAATGTCCCCACTACTTAAATAGTCCTCCTCCTCCTCATCCTCCTCCTGTCTGATCTGAGTAGGACCCGCTGGAATGCTGTCTGCGGAAAGACTGGGGCCTTGAGAGCTAGGGAAGGCCTCCTCTTCCTCCCGCTGCTCTGCCTCTAGAGCCACATCTATAATTCCCCGCAGAGTGTGCTCCAGCAGGAACACTAAAGGAATTGTGTCACTGATGCATGCACTGTCCCTGCTCACCATCCTTGTTGCCTCCTCAAATGGTGACAGTACAGTGCATGCATCCTTGATCATCAGCCACTGCGGGGGGGGGGAAACAAGTTGACCTGAACCTGTCCTTGTGCCATACTCACACAGGTACTCGTTGATGGCCCTCTGCTGCTTGTGCAGACGCTGCAGCATTGCTAATGTCGAATTCCACCTGGTGGGCATGTCACAGATCAGACGGTTTGTGGGAAGGTGGAATTCTCTTTGAATTTCTGCCAGGCGAACGCTTGCTGGGAATGACCGTCTGAAGTGGCTGCAGACTTTTCTGGCCTGGATGAGAAGCTCTGGCAGCCCTGAGTACTTGGTAAGGAAACGCTGTACCACCAGATTTAGGACGTGTGCTAGGCATGGTACATGCGTCAATTTACCCTTGCATAGGGCGGAGAGAAGGTTGCTGCCATTATCGCAGCCGATCATTCCCAGCTCAAGCTGGCGTGGTGTTAACCATCTCTGCACCTGCCCCTGCAGAGCTGACAAAATTTCTGACCCGGTATGGCTCCTGTCCCCTAAACAAACGAGCTCAAGCACAGTGTGGCATCTTTTTGCTTGAGCCATTGCGTAGACCCTGTCAGGCGTCGGTTTAACTGCCACTTCGCCAGAGACAGAGAAGGAGGAGGAAGAGGTGGTGGAGCAGACAGACCTCATACAAGCAGCTTTCTGGAGGCGTGGTGGATGAACAAGCTCCAGCACAGAGCCCCGTCTTGGATCCCTCCCAGCTGCAATCAGAGTTACCCAGTGTGCCGTGAAGGAAATGTCACGACCCTGTCCATGCTTGCTGGACCACGTGTCTAAAGTCACATGCACCTTGCTGCTGACTGCCTTTCCCAATGACTGGATAACATTGTCTTCCACGTGCTGGTATAGTGCTGGAATGGCCTTGCGTGAAAAGTAATGGCGTTTTGGAACCTGCCACTGTGGTACAGCGCATTCAGCAAATTCACGGAAGGGAGCAGAGTCCACCAGCTGGAAAGGCAGCAGCTGCAATGCGAGTAATTTTGCTAAGCTAAGCTGGCATTTAGACGCTGTGCTTGGGGATGGTTGGGACTAGATTTTTTCTTTTGCTGCAGCAGCTGCGGCAACGTAATCTGACTGCGTAAATCTTCAGCTACTGGGATGATGTCACATTGTGAGGAAGGACCTGCTGGTACATCCATTACTGTAGCATCATCCCTGTCAGTGGAGGTTGTAGGCAATTGCATGGCAGGACATACAGTGTGGGTAGAGACAGATGAGGAGGAGGAGGACCTATGCAAAGTTTTGCCCCAATGGTATGTGTGGCACTTGTTCATATGTCGCCTCAAGCACGTGGTACCCAAGTGTCCGGTGTTTATCCCACGCTTCAGCCTCCTCTGACATAGATTACAAATAGCAATGGTGGGGTCTGCTGCACAGTTCTTAAAGAACTCCCAGACAGCAGACTTCCTGCATGTGTTCTTTGAGACAACAGCGCTCTGCACCGGAGCAGCTCTGACATGTGATGCCTTGGACTGGCTAGTGCTACGGTTGGTCACAGAGGATGTTGTGCCTCGTGTTTGCTGTGCCTCCTCCTCTTCCTCCCCCTCCTCCTCCCTTGATTCCTCAGTTCGATCTGGCACCCAGGTGGAGTCAGTGACCTCATCATCATCAATGTCATCTTCACCCCCTATCTCCTCATCACTGGAGCCAACTTGGCAGTATGCTGCAGCTGCTGGGGCAACATGAGTGCCAGTTATTTGTGTGTCATCACTGGCACCCCCTTCCTCTAGGTTGATTATACTCCCTTCCTCAACCTCAGAGATTGAATCAGAGCACTGTACTTGCTGCGCATCCTCAAGCAGCATGTCACTCTCATTGTAGTCAAACAATTCAGCTGACTCCTCCGTGTGTGATAGCGAGGCTATGGCAGGAGTAGCTGTGGACATGGAGGCTGCATTAGATGCTTTGGCAGCTGAGGTGGACTGTAAAGCACTAGAAGCCTGGCTGGCAGAGGACTCGGAGGATGAGGATGGCCTGGTTAGCCAATCCACCAAGTCCTCTGTATGTTGCTGCTGCTTAAGACGGCCAGCACCAGTTAGAAAGGACAAGCGTGCCCCTGCAGAGGATGCACCACGTCCACCACGACCAGAGACACAGCCTCCCGACACAGGGCTGCTTGCCCTCTTATCTGTGGCTGGGAGCGTCTGCCTGTCCTTTTTGTTCTTTCAGACATGGTGAGTGATATATAGATTAATATATACAGAACTCTGATTCAACTCTGGTATAAAGATTTAAATAACTCTGGTATAACTCAGTGAGACACACTGATAGCTGGCAGCCAGTGACAAGAGACAGATCACCTTAATTCTCAAATGTTTTAAAGAAATTAGTGAGCCCCAAAATACAGCGTGGTACCCTTTGTATGACGAGACACAGATCACCTTAATTCACAAGTGTTTTAAAGAAAGTTGTAAACCCCAAAAAAATTGCTGGCACAGTGACAAGACACACATCACTTAAATTCCCTGATATTTGGTAAAAATGAGACCCAAAAAGACTTGCTGGCACAGTGTGACAAGACCCAGAAAATCACCTCAATACACAAATGTTTTAAATAAAGTTGTAAACCCCAAAAAAACTTGCTGGCACAGTGACAAGACACACATCACCTAAATTCCCTGATATTTGTTCGAAATGAGACCCCCCCAGTAGCGTGGCAGACCGGCAGTAACAACACACACAACTATCTTCTTTGAAATCTCCTCTGAAATGCGTGCAGAAGCGCTGAGTTGAAACCTTATATAGTGTGCTGCGGGACTTAGCTCTGTGAGCCCATGATTGGGCAAAATTTGCCCAATCAGGACTCTGAGCGGTGATTGGTATTGTGTTCAACCAGTCTTGCACCAGACCTGTGGTCAGGTGCAAGGCTGTAGCCAATTACGAGCTTCAGGCAGTGGGAAAATGCATTGTGGTCCATTGTGGTCGAACATGCGGCGAACACCCAGAAATGTTCGGGGTTCGCGATCTGCTCGAACAGGCTAAGTTCGGGTCGAACCCCGAACCGTCTGAACCCGAACAGCTCATCCCTAATCTTTACCTCCTTATGTCTTTTCTGCTCTGATTTGACTATGTCTCGATCTGCCCCCTTTGGTTAGAGTTCCAAATAAAAAAGGAAATATGATATATATATATATATATCATATGCGTGTAGGTCCATGCGTTCACTCATAAAACCACATAAATGTAATCCTTTCCAATCCAAAAATAATAAAATCTAGTCGTCATTTTTATTATTACTGTTCTTTAAGGTTTTTTTTGCAAAAAACATTTTAAATTTCTCATTGGCGTGATATTGTATGAATTAGATGTATAATGGGCTGAATAGTTGAAAAAGCTGTTTCATAGTATATATTAATGAACAGGTGGTTAAGTTGGGTATCAATATGACCAACAGCATCACATGCGTTCAGACATTTTCTGTTTTCATCAATAAATATCAAAGTGTCTTTGGAAAAATAATAAAGCAATTCTAAGATGGCCGCTTGCATACAGAACTAGCTAAGCTATAGTATGGGTACATGAAAATATTAATTAACTGCTGGTGAAATTGCCCTAAACTGATACAGTATATGAAAAAACTGTTTCATGCGATGGGTACACGTTTTAGACCTAATGGATTGTAATGAATGGTTTGCTAGGCATTGGATTGCCAGATCAGCCATGTTTTCCTGGACACATAATTTATTCATAGTGCATGGAAAATGCAACATACAGCATGTAGAATCCATATGCTACAGGTAAGAAATCAAAAAGGAATCCCAGGTGACCTGCCTTGATTTCTTTCCTGCAGCATATAAATTATACAGGTTGCCAGGCAGCACTTTTTTCTGTGTTCCTCTCTGCATGAAATAATAATAGGTGTCCAGGAAAACATGGCGGCCCTATTGGGTTGTGAAGCTTATGAAATTATAAAAATGGGTCATTTAGAATTATTACTTCCTTGCCGGATTCTGGTTCTTTTCCAAGTTGATGGACATTGCCCAGGACAACATCTTCCTTCGCACCATCCCAGCCTGGCCTGACACATCCTTAATCCTCTCCATGATTTTCTCCCACACTCTTGGCACTCCCATGTGCGACGTAGGCTGTACTTCCTTTAATGTGTCCACAAGCGTCCCCTGTAACCAGCAACAAAAGTAACTAATAAACATACTGCATACAATCAAAATATAAAACGGTATTTCCAAGCAATGAAGTGTGTCGGAGCATCTTCTATGATATAGGTGTGACTCGTGATTTTCCCTCAGACCTCATTGATCACTCAGGACCACTAGCCTGTCACCTGTTTCTCAGGAGGCTTGAGGGAAAATGTACCTCGAGAAACTGTTTACTTGTGCTCGTGGTCCTTAAATGGTTAAACGCATTGCTTTTTAAACTCATACAGGAGGGCTGCATGTAGTGCTTTGGTCTCATGGCAGGGCCACACATGCACCAACATAACACACCCCTTCTGGCGCTGAGGATGTAAATCACGTCACCAGCATGCGCCCATCCTCCCTGATAGAAGATCCTTATAAAAAATGCATGTTCAGGTTGAGGGCCCTCATTATATATCTATCTATCAGACCTGCCAACTCACATGATCCAACTAATTTTTACCTCAGATCTCCTGATCATTCAGCAGCCCCAGGCTGTCATCTGGTTTTCAGAAGAACCGAGGGAAATGATTTCTTGCTATGATTTGATGCTCAGTGACTGCAGGATTCAGCCTGCATTTCCCCAAAATACTGTAATCCTTATAATCTGGCCTGTTAGGGGAACCTGAGAACAGATTTAGGAAGCACTGCAATAGATTCTTGAGCCTCTATCTGAACGACTCATTTGGAATAGGGTCCAATATTGAGTTTATAATGTTTCCAGAACTTTCTAGGCTCTTCATCGAGTAGTGCGTCCCAGTCACTTTGGAAGAAGAGCACCGTGTAAACCGAAACGGTTGACAATGGGAAAACTTTACGGTGGCCGCAGAATTACTTTTTTTTATTGTATGGTAGTTGGAAGCTAAACCACTAAACATTTTCCTGTTATCAACCCTTTCTATTCACCGTCACATTTGTATATTCACCCCACACCTCTCAGTTTGTACACTAAAGTGAGCGGAGCCCTCTTTCTGTCAAACTTGTTTTATTATATATATTTCTTTTGGTCTTACCCTACTGCTGCATGTCGGTGTTTTATTCCTATTTGTGATGCAACTTTATTTTTTGTAAATGAAATATAAATGGGTAGATTTTAATTAAATACAAAAGTTAGTGTAGCTCTGTGTTTAAATTTGTCCTTCTAAATTGAAACGTTATTGCCTTATGTGTCAGAGTTGCCTGTTACAAAGTATCTACTTGGAGTACTGTGTGCAGTACTGGAGACCGTATCTCCAGAAGGATATAGACATCTTAGAGAGAGTTCAGAGAAGGGCTACTAAAATGGTGTACGGCTTGAAGGAAAAAAGTTACCAGGAAAGGCTTAATGATCTTAACATGTACAGCTTGGAAAAAAGACGAGACAGAGGAGATATGATAGAAACATTTAAATACGAAAAGGGAATCCACAAGATAGAGGAAGGGAGTATATTTAAAAGGAAACAAAGTAGCAAAACAAGAGGACATAGTCTTAGATTAGAGGGGCAAAGGTTTAAAAGTAACATCAGGAAGCATTATTTTACTGAGAGGGTGGTGGATACATGGAACAGTCTTCCAGTAGAAGTGGTAGAGGCCAAAACAGTAATTGAATTTAAGCAGGCATGGGATAGGCATAAGGCTATCCTAAACAAAAGATAAATCCAGGTAAAGTATCCATGTAATTGGGCAGACTAGATGGGCCGCAAGGTTCTTATCTGCTGACATTTTTCTATGTTTCTATGTTTCTATTGCCACTAGAGGGAGACAGAGCATATTTGCTGGACTAAAAGGACTCTATCTCCCAGAAACCCTTGGGGAGAAAAAGGGAAGTGAGCGTGCTGGCGCCGGGAAAGAGAATCAGAGCATCGTGCACAGTGTGGGAAGAACGAACAGAGCCGCGTGTGGAGTGAGACGTATGAGAGACACTGTCCGGGATCGAAACCAGGTTGGGGCGTGTATGATCGGCGTTATCCAGTGCTGGAGATCGGGGAAAGAGTGTGCATCATCTTATACTACAAGATAAGAAACCCAATAAAAAAATAGTGGTAACTAAACACCTTAGATAAACATAAGATGGAAGCTGTGAAATTGGTGGTAAATCACAATATGCAGAAAGGTATTGAAACCTAAGATATATATAAAACTGATCTGCTTGCACTAGACACTCAGATCATAAAGCATAAGTGACAAAAAATATTTAAAAACAATTGTAATTTTATTAAGGCACATAGCCAAAGCTAAAAACTGGATATGAGTATGATCATACTGGACAAACAATACACACAAAAATTAAAAAGTGTTAACTTGGTTAAATCACCTTAATTAAATATAAATTGCTCCAAGAATTGCTATATTCGCTTGGAGTCCAGCTGATACAAATATATAATTGGGAATGCAGCGGAAAGAATGGAGTGTCAAGGGAGACAGATGGACCTTTTCAGCGTTTATGAAATATAAAGATATATATTGCCCATGTTATAATCATGTATTTAACAAGCGTGTGTATAAGAGTCAAATGCTCATAAATCACAATTCCACAACAAGAACGTGTCTGTTCAAATTGATTTAAACCAAATGGTTAAACACATGAAGAAAAACTCCCAAACAATGCACGGTTTCCTTTTTGGACCAGCTGGTATTGGTGTCTAATAGGAGGGTATGATGAAGCTAAGGTACCCATGAACACATAAATGAAAAATGAGCAAACAATTCCTCATTTCACCTGATCAACTTCATGTTTAAAGTATAAGTGTATTTATATTAGCCTTTGATCAGTGGCTGTACCAAGGCAAAGCGAACTCAACGATAGCAATGTGATTGAGAATAATCCATTGGTGAAGGTTAGCATATTTGGGTATTAACCGTTTCTTTTTTCCGCCGTGCGTATCCGCGTTTTGTATCACGCCATTCATTTCACCTGATCAACTTCATGTTTAAAGTATAAGTGTATTTCTTTGCCATTTATTGCTTCAATAAAATATATCTTAGAAAATCCACAATGGTGTGCTGTGTACAGTGAATTGTTAGTACGGTGAGACTATCCTGGTTTTATTCAGCGGCTCATGCGGGGGTGAGCGCTACATTAGTAAACACATAAATTGCAAAAGATTGACTAAAACATTATAACCATGTAATAAAACTACTCGTCACAGACCTTTAAAGCATCTGGCTCCGCAAAGAAGACGTGCTCGCCCCATTTAATACCGGTCCACAGGTCGTATATTTGGGCGGCGATATGGCTGAGAGGTAGATAACTAACGATGAGTTCCTGTTGTATTTCGGCAGGTATCATGTTTCCAGCACAGCTGGCGTACGCTGCCGTCCAGGTGATCTGTACAAAATATTATTAGCCTTTGATCAGTGGCTGTACCAAGGCAAAGCGAACTCAACGATAGCATGGCCCTGGCATTTACAGATACAAAATAGCAATGTGATTGAGAATAATCCATTGGTGAAGGTTAGCATATTTGGTACTGGAAGGAGTACCAATGAAAGGAAAGTATTCTCATTGTCCAAAGGGACCGGCTAGCCACCATAACGACTTAATAGAATAGTTATATGATTCTGTCCCTTTGGTTTTGTTCTAAAAATGCTGAAATTATAACTCCTCCTACCACCTGTTACAAAATTACATATCTTGTATCACACACACCAATTTGGTCATGGTGAACATATATCACCTCATACTTTAGTATTAAAAAGTTATTTGGTATAATTTTAATTGTTTAACCCTTCACTTCCATGATCTCGTATACACGATCAGCAGTAGGAGATACAGCAGCTCGAGATTGTGTTAACACGATCTGGGACTGTCCTTGATCATACAAAATATTGAAATTCATCTTTTGCAAATGAATTTCATTTGTATTTGAGCTCCAAAAGGTACCCCCAAATGTTTAACACGCTGGACATGATGCCAGAGGCACTTACGCTTTTTAAAATCTGGAAATATGTCAAAAAAGCCATCTCTCCTCCTGGTCATGAACGGAGACCAGGACTGCAGTAGCTCCTTTTGGCCAGCAGATGGCGACATCTGCCTGGCAAATAGTTTATTACAGTAAGAAATACATTGGGAATATTACAATACTTACAATGGGGTTTTTAGTGATCCGATATACCAAACAAAACAAAATGAAATTGCGAAACGAAATAACGAAAACGAAATTATTTTGAAACGAAACTAATCGAAACTAAAATTTTCCAGCCGTGCGCACCTCTAATGTACGTGGAGTGAGAACTATATCTTCCCTGCATTAAGAAATAATATCGAGCTAGAAATATGAATGTGTTTGGGTAACATACGTTATCATGGCTCAGCATCACGCCCTTTGGGTTTCCAGTGGTACCAGATGTGTAAATAAGAACACAGCATTGATTAGGTTTCTGTGAGTTGATGATGTCATCCAGTTGACCTTCAGCAATATCTTTTCCCAGTCCCATGAATTCTTCCCACTAAGGTAAGAAAGAAACATCGTGAGAGGAATGGTTGACTAGTGTTCAGGATCATTAAATAATTCGTAGGGAAAGACTCAAACTTAGAAAAAAGAAAAGATTAACAGAGGAAGAAAAGAAAACAAATGCAGATATATTTGTTGTTAGCATTCCAAAAACATAATGAATTTGAGCTCTGTGATTGGCTCATATTATCTATGCTAATTACACCTTTCCTAGAAAAAGTATTATATAAAATGTCTATAAGAAAATGGAGTTAATATGTGCAGATATATAACAGAACTGCTCACAGATTCCCTTTAATTCCTGCAGTTATTTTGTGATGCTTGATTTATTTTGTGAGCCTAAGGCAAGTGTATATCCCATGCAGTGGGATATACTGCAAAAGAGCAGTCATTAGGTTGGCATAGTGTAGGACCTGCTGGGGTGGAGTACATTGGCGTTGTGACAGGATTGTGCAAAAATGTGATCATATCTTTTAACCCAGGAGTGACTGAGCCACATGGGAATTGTAGTTCCCAAAACATCAGGGAGCCAAGGTTGCTGACCCCTGTTTTAACCGAATCTTCATCGTTTGTTTCCAAGTCAGGTGGTTTTAAACTCTTTAAGCCTATATGATAGTGGACTGCTCTAAATCACGATTATTTTTGCATATTATGCTCAGAACCACCCTTAAAAAAAATACATGTTTTTCAGGTTGAGTGTAACTATTCTGGTTTTGCTTGATATTTCCCAGAATACCCTGCTGCCCTTCATAGTGTGGAAGAAGAATAGGATTTTTCTTGCATCTACCTTGATTTATAGGGGGTATAAATTGTACCCAGGTGTGGACTGACCATTAGGGCAATAGAGCACTGCCCGAGGGCCCTGGCCTAGGAGAGGGCCGCATGAGGGCCCCTTTCTCTAAGGCTTGGTCAAGCCTGGCGTTCTACGGGGGCCTACACTACTGTAGATAAAACATGGGGAAACACTACCAGCAGCCAGCTTTAATGCTGGACGCTGTTAAATTCTGTAAGACAACAAAGAACATATGGACTTTGCGTGCGTGTGCGCAGTCACAATGGAGGGGGGGGACACATGATCTCCTATTGCTCGGGGCAGAAAGTGTTGTCAGTCCCTCCCCTATTGTACCAGTGCTGCTACCCAACATGACGTATGGTGATTGGTATGATTAATTGCAATATCTTTACAAAGATCATTTTGTCATTCATGAATTTGGATACTACTCAGACTGTGCTTTTTTCAAAAGATGTAAAAATATGCCCATGCAGTATTTTGAATAAAACAACATTGCATATAAAATGGTATATTTACATACCGTGTATACATGCGAGTGCTTCTCCTGTAGGCTGCCTTTATACTGAACAATGGCTTTAAGGTGCGGTAGTTTCTCCCATATCTAGAAATGAAAGATCCTCATCAGGATATGATGTAGCATGGCTAAAAAACCTCCCTATTTCCAAGCATTAACGGACCTGTCATTCATTGTGTAATAAGAGGTTTATCATATAATAGAACAAGGCAAAATGATGTAAGCAGGCTGCATATTAAGCTAAGGATTAGTGGATAAACACTAATCCTAACCTTAAGGAACCCTAACTCTAACCCTAAAACAAGTGGTTGTTTTGTCACCTTATAGGTGTCAGAAAAATGGTGCCACTATGGTGGTAACATGACTTTAAAGATCTATGTGTTTGCGCCAAAGTTTCTGTTCAAAAATGGATTTTTTAAAAAAGACCTTCCATTTGAGCTACAAATTTAAGCTGGCGACATTTTTGCTGTGGCAATTTCATCTGTAGCCACAGGGTCATGGAGTCTGGAAAATATACACGTGCTAATTTAATGTCGATAATGGCAGGTCTGCTAGAGAGATTAATAAAAAGCATGATATTTCACCTGCAGAATCTTCTCCAGCTGCTTTCGATTTTCAACCACAATAACATTTGCTTTGCAGTCACTGGCAACATAGTGGCAGGCTTCAGGTGAGTTGGTTGAATAAATGCCTGTAACAATTCCTCTAAGATGGGGAAAACAGTCAATACATTGGAAAGGAAACTCATAGCATCATAACTCGCTCATGGGTCTACCCTTTTCAATACTGAAGCATTGCATTGATAGCAAGAATTAATAACTATCAAGGACATTCTGTAGAATATGCCATAAAGCAGGGTCAGCATCCTTGGCCTTCTAGTTGTTTTGGACCTACATTTCCCATGAGGCTTTTGCCAACCTTGTGAGTGGCTGGGAATCATGGGATGTAGCTCTAAAACATCTGGAGGGCCAAGATTACTGAACCCCTTGTCGGTTATCGGTCTCGTAGCCTCTCTCTCCTCCTCTTTGCTAGTTTTGTTTCCTCCCTGAGTCTATGTATCTCTTTTGCTCCCATTTTCACTTCTTCCTCTTCTCCTTCTTTCCTCTGCCTGCATCCTTTTTTTGCTCTCCTTTCCCCCCCTCTCGCCTTTTTTCCCCTTTCATCTCCCCATTTTCACATTAATTTTACTTCCCCTTGAATAAGGTTCGAAGGATGATCATTCTTAATATTTTTTACCAGCTGGATGGAGTAGAGGTAATGTCACCGCTCTGCATGGAGAGAGCCTGTGGAGTCATGGGCTCGATCCCAGCGAGCACCTCTCCAGTAAGTGTCCTTGGCAAGACACCTAACGGTACATACTCGCCACCCAGGACATACTTGAAAACGAGAGAAATCTCAATGTATCCTTCCTGGTAAAATCCTTTCACAAAAAAAAATAATATTTTTTAGGGTCCTGGATATTGTTCTCTGTTCCTCCCAAACATTTCTTGTTCCCTCCCTCTATTATTATTATTATACAGTGGCAATAAAAAGTGTGTGAACCCTTTGGGATTACATGGAGTTTTGCATGAATTGGTCATAAAATGTGCTCTGATCTTCATCTAAGTCACAACAATTTGAAAAACACAGTCTGCTTAAAATAATACAACACAAACATTATATGTTTTCATGTTTTTATTGAATAGAACATGTAAACATTCACAGTGCAGGGTGGAAAAAGTATGTGAACCTTTGGACTTAATAACTGGTTGACCCTCCTTTGGCAGCAATAACCTCAACCAAACGTTTCCTGTAGTTGCAGATCAGACCTGCACAACGATCTGGAGTAATTTTGGACCACTCCTCTTCACAAAACTGTTTCAGTGTAGCAATATTCTTGGGATGTCTGGTGTGAATCGCTCTCTTAAGGTGCCACAGCATTTCAATCGGGTTGAGGTCAGGACTCTGACTGGGCCACTCCAGAAGGCGTATTTTGTTTTGTTGAAGCCATTCTTTTGTTGAATTACTTGTATGCTTTGGGTCATTGTCCTGTTGCATCACCCATCCTCTGCAGAGCTTCAGTTGGCAGACAGATGGTCTTATGTTTTCCTGCAAAATGTCTTGATAAACTCTGGAATTAATTTTTCCATCAATGACAACAATCCGTCCAGGCCCTGAGGCAGCAAAGCAGCCCCAAACCATGATGCTCCCACTGCCATGTTTTCCAGTGGGGATGAGGTTTTGATGTTGGTGTGCTGTGCCTTTTTTTCTCCACACATACAGGGTTATTCAAAGAAATTCGAAAAGTCACCGCACGTTCGGTGTCTTTTCGTTCTCTTCAATTCGGTTCCTTTTGCCGATCCCATTTCGGTGACCCTGTGGCAGTGGCGTAGCGTGGGGGGGGCTGGGGGGGGCCGTGGCCCCGGGCGCAGTTTTGTTAGGGGCGCATTTGCGCCCCTAAAACTGGCCCGGGGGTTGAGGGGACGCAGATGCTGGGCAGCGCGGGAGCGCCTGCCCGGTCTTTAACAGTCCGTCCTGTTAGGTGATGCGGCTGCGCGGTGTGCGCAGCCGGTCACGTGGTCCGGCTAATCAGGTGGTACGGAGTCTCTGTACCACCTGATTGGCCGGACCACGTGACCGGCTGCGCGGCATCACCTAACAGGACGGACTGTTAAAGACCGGGCAGGCGCTCCCGCGCTGCCCGGCATCTGGGTCCCGGTCCCCTCAACCCCCGCCGGAGCTGGGGCCTGGGGCAATATCCAGGTAAGGGCTGGGGGCAAATCCATGAGCTGGGGGCAAATCCATGAGATGGGGGCAAATCCATGAGTGAGCTGGGGGGCAAATCCATGAGCTGGGGCAAATCCATGAGATGGGGGCAAATCCATGTGAGAGCTGGGGCAAATCCATGAGTGAGCTGGGGGGCAAATCCATGAGCTTGGGGCAAATCCATGAGCTGGGGGGCAAATCCATGAGTGAGCTGGGGGGCAAATCCATGAGATGGGGGCAAATCCATGAGTGAGCTGGGGGGCAAATCCATGAGATGGGGCAAATCCATGAGTGAGCTGGGGGGCAAATCCATGAGATGGGGGCAAATCCATGAGTGAGCTGGGGGCAAATCCATGTGAGAGCTGAGGCAAATCTATGAGCTGGGGGCAAATCCCCGTGAGCTGGGGCAAATCCATGAGTGAGCTGGGGGGCAAATCCATGAGTGAGCTGGGGGGCAAATCCATGAGATGGGGGCAAATCCATGAGTGAGCTGGGGGGCAAATCCATGAGATGGGGGCAAATCCATGAGTGAGCTGGGGGGCACCGAATGGCAGGGCATTAGGGGAACCTTTCACTGCTGGTTTGTGTTCTCTGAATAGCCGAAGCAGTGCTTTTTTATGGGGATTTCACTGCCCTCGAACAGGCACCGAACAGGCACCGTATGTTCAGGCAATTCGCCAGGATTTGGCGAATTGCCTGCTCTCTGGATAGCCGAATGGCCAGGAAAGGTAACCGAACGCTGATTTTCAGCGTTCGGTTACCTTTCTCAAGCAATTCGGAGCTCTTTGAATAACCCTGATAGTGTTGTGTGTTTTTTCCAAACAACGCAATTTTGGTTTCATCTGTCCACAGAATATTTTCCCAGTAGTGCTGTGGAACATCCAGGTGCTCTTTGCAAACTTCAAACGTGCTGCAATATTCTTTTTGGACAGCAATGGCTTCCTCCGTGGTGTCCTCCCATGTACTCCATTCTTGTTTAATGTTTTCCTTATTGTAGATGTGTCAACAAAAATGTTAGCATGTGCCAGAGATTTCTGTAAGTCTTTAGTTGACACTCTAGGATTCTTCTTTACCTCATTAAGCATTCTGCACTGTGCTCTTGCAGTCATCTTTGCAGGACGACCACGCCTAGGGAGAGTCGCAACAGTGCTGAACTTTCTCCATTTGTAGACAGTGGACACATGAACATCAAGGCTTTTGGAGATACTTTTGTAACCCTTTCCAGCTTCATGCAAGTCAACAATTCTTGATCGTAGTTCTTCTGAGAGCTCTTTTCTGCGAGGCATGGTTCACATTAAGCAGTGCTTCTTGAAACCAGTAAACCCAAAACTGGTGTGTGTTTTTAAAGGGCAGGACAGCTTTCAGCAACACATCCAATAATATCACACTGATTGGACTCAAGGTTGGCTCACTCCTGGCTCCATTTAGCTCTTGGAGAAGTCATTAGACTAGGGTTTCACATACTTTTTCCACCCTGCACTGTGAATGTTTACATGTTATGTTCAATAAACACATGAAAACATAAAAGGTTTGTGTTGTATTATTTTAAGCAGACTGTGTTTTTCAAATTGTTGTGACTTAGATGAAGATCAGAGCACATTTTATGACCAATTCATGCAAAACTCCACGTAATCCCAAAGGGTTCACATACTTTTTCTTGCCACTGTATCTTTGTCTATATACATGTTAGGCATAGTCCGAAATGCTAAAATCCATAGGACTCAAAAATCCAGAAGTTGTGGAGCCTTTCAGATATTGTTTATACTCCTCTCCCTGACGCTCCGGACGGGTCACAGTGCTCTGAGCCTTTGTGCAACCCCACCATGTGACATGCTGCACAGAGACACGCTGGCTCTGTGTACACGTCTGTTGAAAACGCCTGCGCAACACTCCCAGCATGCATGCATGCACTCTGATGCTGCAGCAGGAAGGGGAGCGGTGCTTCCCTGCCATGATCCCCCATCCTCTCAGACATCAGATTCCAAAATCCGTAAGAATCTGAAACCATGGTATGTCAGGATCCCAAGCATTCTGGTTTAGGGAAGGTTAACCTGTACTGACAGTACTAACTTTTATGTTCAGATATGTACTGTGATTGACATATATGTACCTTGTGCTTCGCCCTGAATATGATTTACCTACTTTAAATGTTCTTTTAGTTTTGCGTTTGCTTGCACTGTGAGAATTGCCTTACATAATTGATTCTGTTTGTAAAACCCAATAAAAGACTTATTTAAAAAAAAAATTAGAATGAAAATGAGGCCAAAGGGAATATTTAGGGCTTTTTTTTTTGCACTTACCCTGCAAACACAGCTCCTACAGCTGAAATAAACCATTCTGGAGAGTTAAACCCAAGTATTCCCACACTATGAAAGGGTTCCAATCCAAGCTGCAAATGAAGAAGACAAATAAACAAATTGATCATGCTAATAGGATAGACTGACTAGGACTATTACGGCGATTTTAATTACAAAGCAAAGTTTAAAGGAACATTACACTGAAAAGTGGAAATCTCTTTTTTGCCCTTAAATAATTGGGCAGAGGCTGTATTTATTATTTTGCCCCAATTAATTCACCTTTCCTCTGTCACTGCTCGCAGCTCCTCCCCTTCGACTCAGAGACTCCCAAACCCGAAAGTCCCTGAGGCTTTCCTCTGCAATTTGCGCAACATGCGTAGTGTGGGAAACACAAATTGTGCGCCGCAACGGGACTTGCACACTTTACGAAAGTAAGTTCCGTAGCGTCTGCGCAGAACAATGGATCGGAGCTACGCGTATGCTAACGTGATTGGTCTCAGTGATGTCAGCACGCTCCCCGCGTGCCGGCGTTACTGGTAACCGAATAGAACCCACAAAGAAGCAATGGATCGGAATCATATAACATAATTAAAATGATAAACTTTATTATTAAAATTTTAAAAATGGCACCCCACCATAAGTAACATAAACTCCCAAAACCCCTGAAAAAATTAACTTGGAGAAAAAAGACTTAAAAATGTGTCTACTAATTAAAGTGTAAATTACACCAAGGTTAATGATCCAGTCCAATAACCTTGGTGTAATTTACACTTTAATTAGTAGACACATTTTTAAGTCTTTTTTCTTTTCTCTCCAAGTTCATTTTTTCAGGGGTTTTGGGAGTTTATGTTACTTATGGTGGGGTGCCATTTTTAAAATTTTAATAATAAAGTTTATCATTTTAATTATGTTATATGATTCCGATTCATTGCCTCTTTGTGGTTTTTTTTTTCATGTATCGAGTGTTGGGTTATCCCCTATTCCAGTGGTCCCCACCCTGGTCCTCAGGGCCCACTAACAGGCCAGATTTTGTAGATCACCATGGGAAATGCAGACTGAATCCTGCAATCACTGAGTAGCAAATCATAACACCTGTGCTGTGCTTCAGATATCTGGCAAACCTGGCCTGTTAGTGGGCCCCGAGGACCAGGGTTGGGGACCACGGCCCTATTCTATTGAATAGAAGCTCGTAATCCTCAAGGTCCTCAACTATGTTGAGTTCTCCTTTTTCTCTGTGGTAACCGAATAGTAACCGGCAGCCAGGAAATTCAAATTCCCCTGCTGGTGGTGATGCTGTGTGGGGTGGAGGAAAAAAGGGGGCTGGGAGGGGGAGAAGGGGAGGCACACCTCACATCCTGACCACTTTATAAATGTAAAGTGGTCAGGATGAGTAGAGTGTTCCTTTAAATATGGTGACTGGTTACTGTTGTGTGGTAAAGACAAAGCCTGCACTGCTTTATTCCTCCCGGACATAGAGTTACTACAGAGGAAAAGCTTACAATAAAGAGACAATGGTTTCTTATGTTCACAAATACCCACACAGCTTCATGTTTACTTAGGACTGTATCTGCGAGGTCATTTATTGTGTGCCACGTGAAATGGCTTTTGTTGAAGAATATAATGCAGCACTTGGGCAATAGTTGCACTGAAAGTTTGGAAATGGAATATGCACGATTCCCTGTTGCATGATATGTTTCTCTAGCATGAAACGAAGGCTGACCCAGTGTTTCCCAAACCTGTCCTCAGGTCCCCTTAACAGGTCAGATTTTGCAGATCACCTTGGGGGAAAAGCAGACTGAATCCTGCAATCATTGAGCAGCAAATCAGATCACCTGTGCTGTGCTTCACATATCTGCAAACCTGGCCTGTTAGGGGGACCTGAGGACAGGTTTGAGGAAACACTGGGCTAAACGATCCCTCAATTCCCTTCTCAGAGGATTTACATATATGCCATTAAACTTTCCCTTATTCACATTTAAAAGCTGAGCATTGTTTGAGCGACATTGAATTTAAAGTGATATCAACAAAGTTAGTGTTGTGTTAAATAACATGCCTATTCACTAATGGGTTAAGTCAGGAGAATTGGCAGGAGAAGTGAAAAATCTAGGTCAAAATAGCCAAAACAGAAAAATTGGTCTATTTGGTCTAGATTGTTCTCTTCTCCTGCCAATTCTCCAGACTTCACCCTTTCGTGAATAGACCTGTAACAGTTAGGTTGCTAGTAGTAAAATTGTGTAAAAAGAGTTGAATCAATACAAATGACGGACAAATAAAAGTGTAGGTTAAGAAAAGCCATTTTTCTGCTCTACTTTGACTAGTGTACAAAAAGTGACACGAGAGTACTCCGAATTTGAGGTGTACTTAACTGCACCTAGAAGTTGATGTGAGAATGAGGTAGAAAAGATGCTAGTATAAGATTAATGATGTCACTTTAAATAGAGTCTGAAAATGGCTAGAAAATAAGTTTTATGGAAATACTTGCTTTTATTCAAAACTATCCCTTATCACATTCCAGCCCTGCCCCCTGGTGGTGAGAGCGATATGGGCCAGCTCTTACATTGTCTGGGCTAATCCATTCCACCCTCTCCGCTCCTGGATTCCCCTGTAGCTGGTCTGGCCTGAGGTCACATGATCTGTCTGCTCTGTCCTTACACTAGAAATATTCAAGCACTTCAATTGCTCACGGCTCTTGCATGGGTCATTGCTCTATGAGGGTCTGTTGGTGTATGCTCTGCTCTATGTTTCCTCATGTATGACTTAGGCCTGGTTTTGACTATTTCTGTTGTGTGATCCCTTGCTCTGTATACTGATAATCTGTGTACCGACCGACCTATAGCTTGTCTGATTTCCCTCTTTAGTTGCTGATTCCTGGCTTGTATGACTATCCGCTCTGGTTTATGACTTTTGCTTTGTATTTGACTACATCTCTATGTTTATTCCTTGTGTCCTGTATCTTGTTCTGCGTATCACCCAGCAGCATTGTATTCCTTGGAACAGATGGCCATTCGAAGGACCATATCCCAGATTAGGGTTTCCATGTGTGTGCTGCTGGGTGCCAGTATATTGTTGTTCTCTTCCCCAACCCTCGCCCTTCCTGTTGTCCTGTTCTGTGTATCTTGTGAGATTCCCTTCTATATAGAAAGACATCCCAAGGACCGTATCCAGATTCAGGGTCCCCTTAGTTTTCTGTTATTTTTCTCCTTTAACTCCTGCCCATCCTGTTCTCCTGTTGTTCTGTTCTTTGTTGTGGTATTCTGTGTATATGCGGCCAGTGGCAAACTTGCCTAAAGGGCTGAATATCCTGCATAAGGCCAGGGTCAGACGAGCGCACTTCAGAGTGGAAGGAACGTCCGTGAGAGTGGATGTTCCTTCCACTCAACGCTCGTCTGACTGCCGTTAGTGCGCTCAGCACTGCAAGGCTCGATCCTCCTATGGAGGATCACGCTTTGCAGCCTGTCAACACGCGTCCAAGCGCTTCGACGGAGAGGCTTTGTGCGCAGACGTTTGTTGCACGCGCATTTCCTGCGTGCGCTCAAGCATGTGACCGGCCTCGTTGCAGCATCACAACGTTGCGCCAGACGCCGGTAAGCACATCAGTATGGGCGCTCTTTGTGCGTTTGTCTGACCCTGGCCTAAGGCTAGGGTCAGACGAACGCATTCTGTGCGTCTGTGCAGAACGGACGTACTCTCTGACTGACAAGGTAGTGGCCACACTGTCCGTTTTTTTGACGGACGTTTTTTTGATTGATGTAGATGGGAAATAAAATTAATATGTAAAACATTTTGTCTGTCAAAAATGCTGGACGTCAAAAATGCAGTCCGTCTGACTACGTTCCATCACACACAAAGCTATGCGGATGTTGCGCACTCCACACACGTCCGTTCTATTGGTTTTAAGTTCTTGCCTAACTTGCGTCCATTTGCCGCGTCCGTTGTGCATGCGCACTTCTGTGCGGACATACTTCGTGTGTGGGTCTCTATTGATCATAATTGTATGCTACCACGGACATTGAAATGTGCGGCAACACTGACGTGAGCACTGCGCTCATCTGACCCGAGCCTGAAGGGGTCCTTTGCTCACTCTGAGTACCCCCGTGACAACACTTCAACTAAACCTAAGACTAACCCTATTTATAAATCGTATGTAAACAAGACAAAAGAAAAACAGTGTTGGATCTTTTATGCATGATTGTGTTAAAGGGCCACTACCACCAAAAAACTAAATGTCCTTATTCTGTGTATTTTATGTTGCTGATATCTTAAATGTGCTTTGTTTTTCTCTTGTGTGTTTAGTTAAAAAAAATTGTGTATTGAAACAATATTTCTGAAATCATTGATTTTCCAGTCACTACGACCAAATGGGTTAATCTGAGCATTTAGAGCATTGTTTGCACAGTTAGCACCTCATAGTTCATATCTTTGAGCAAAGTACATTTGACTCTTTGGAATTACTGAGTCTGAACTAAAAGTACTGGGGAACCTGGAACAGGTTTATCAACAACAGGAAGGATATAGCAAACCACTCTGTAACACTATAATATATATATTGCCACAAGTTTGGTCAACCTCAGCCTTGCAGATGTATTGGAATTTCCCACAAGGCACTGTTAACCTGATAAATTGATATTGCTAGTTTTTAATGTTTTTTTTTTATTCAGCTGGAAACCCAAAAGATATACTTACTGATAAGTTAATACATTTTCATTTAAAAAACTCCCCCATTTGACGAGGTTCTCATGGAGGGGGAAACATTTATCAAGGGAAAAAACTTGCTGCTCGAAATCTTTTCAGCAGTTTGCAGAAAGTCTATATTACAACGTTGGTTGGACAACAAACCCCCCCAGGTTACCCTGGTGTATAAAAAAATTAACTAACATATTTTATCTTGACTGGGCAGAAACTTTTCTCAAAAAAGATTGATTTACCCTAGGGATGTGCATGGCTGAAAAATTTGTTTCGTTTAGTCTTGCTACATTTTTAAATAATTTCGTAACTAATTTTGTTACGTAGTTTTGTTTCTATTTGAAATTTCAAACCGATTCGAATTTCATATACCAATTCGATAGTTGATATCAAATATCGAATTTTGGATCACTAGATAAAACCAATTAATCAAATTTTGCTGTTAAAAGAAAAGCTAGGGTTAAATTTTAAACTGTGTCACAGATTCAGTATTTGAGTCAAATTAAACAGTGAAACAAAATTAATTTGTTTCTTAAAGTCTATTGCTTACTTTTACTTGTATTGTAAGTTAAGATCAATTCGATAGTTGATATCAATTTGATAATTAATTTCAAATTCAATAGCTGATATCAGTTATTCAAATTTTTTTTTATGATAATGACACAGTGTAAAACGAAATAAATTTGTTACATACCGTTTCATTTCGAATTTGTATTGTATCGATTCGCTATTCGGAAGTATTTCCGAATACGAATTATCAAATTTCGTTCCAAATTCCGAATTTTTCCGAAACGAATGCATATCTCTAATTTTCCCCATGCTTTTTCACCAAGAGGCAGCACCTGGTCGTCGTCCTACCGCCGACTGAGACAAACTGAGCCAATTTTTTCAGTACTCAGATTGGTACCTGATGGAAACACTCCGGAGAGCCCAGCCTATTCCCTCTTTGTCCATCGCCCAATTAACCTTACTACCTCAATTCCTATCTACCAATGATTTATTGTTGCCTGACCAATGATTTTTCACTGATTGATGTTATATGGATGGCCATTAATGCTCACAACTCTCTTTGTTCCGCAACATTTTGTACTATTGAACCAATGTTTATCATGATGTGTGAGGATTTGGAATTTTGTCTGCATCATCTCATTAAAAAAATATATAATTTTAGCAAAAAATAAATCTCCCAGCCTTATATGACCTCATTACTCAGTACTGGAGACCGTATCTCCAGAAGGATATAGACATCTTCGAGAGAGTTCAGAGAAGGGCTACTAAAATGGTGTACGGCTTGAAGGAGAAAAGTTACCAGGAAAGGCTTAATGATCTTAACATGTACAGCTTGGAAAAAAGACGAGACAGAGGAGATATGATAGAAACATTTAAATACGTAAAGGGAATCCACAAGGTAGAGGAAGGGAGTATATTTAAACGGAAACAAAGTAGCAAAACAAGAGGACATAGTCTTAGATTAGAGGGGCAAAGGTTTAAAAGTAACATCAGGAAGCATTATTTTACTGAGCGGGTGGTGGATACATGGAACAGTCTTCCAGTTGAAGTGGTAGAGGCCAAAACAGTAATTGAATTTAAGCAGGCATGGGATAGGCATAAGGCTATCCTAAACAAAAGATAAATGCAGGTAAAGTATCCATGTAATTGGGCAGACTAGATGGGCCGAAAGGTTCTTATCTGCCGACATTTTTTCTATGTTTCTATTGATCACACAGACAAAAAGTAGGAAATATTATTAACTATATCTATTAACTCTTTGATTTTGGAATTCCACATTCAATGTTTTATACAAACAGGTTTATTCAAAGAGCAGTGAAGTTCCACCGTAATTTCGGTGCTATTTCGTTCCCCGCAGTTCGGGGAATCAAATTCCCCGACCATGCGGTGAATTCAGCATTCAACGCAGGGTCCTCAAAGTGCAGGGAAAATACGCCAAACACACCAGAAAAACCGCCACATAGAACGGAAAAACCACCGCAAAAACATTGGATCGATCTGACAAAACGGCACACGCACCCGACGATTCACCGCAGAACTGCCGAACGCATCCGAAAAAAGCCAGCGATGCACCGAACAGAGCGCCGACCAACCGAAGGAAAAAGCTGACAAGCCGATGAATGGGTAAAGAAAGAAAAAAGAACACTACATCTTTTAAAAGCTGTTTGCAAAAAAACTGCTGCATGAAAATGTCCGAAAATTACATATAAGGTCCTATGAATAATGATAAAAAGATCTGTTACAGAAAAAAAGCGCTATTTACAAAAAAATAGGATTTCTTTTGCTGAAAAATGCCTAAAAAATAAATAAACAAAGAGACTTTTTGCTGCAAATTAAAACAATAAATTATTTAATAAAAACGGGAATATTTTTACATTGAAACCTATGGGATTCGCTTGATTAAACCTGCCGAATGAAAACACCGAACAGCAGGGCATTTCACTAACATTATGGTGGTGTTCGGTGATCTCTGAATAGATTAACCACTACTTCTCTATGGGGATTTCACTGCTGTCGAACAGCACCTTGTTTCGCTGGCAATTCGCCAATATTTTGCGAATTGCCAGCTTTTGAATAGCCAAATTGCACCGTACAAGGAATCAATTTCAGAGCCAATTCGGCTCTCTTTGAATAACCCCTATAGTCACATTAGTCATGAAACACAATGCATCAAAATGCGACAAAAATGTTACGGTTTTAATATTGGTTAAAATTGCTTAGAAAAGTACCATATTCCCTATTTTTGACTTATTTTTAAATGCATACCCTATACTAGAATATATAACCAAAGTTTTGGATGATAACATGTGCAAAAAGGTTTTTACACGCTGCAAATGACTGATGTCCGATTAGAAATTTACACTTTTTTTTTACATATCTTGATAGAACATTCTGACATGACATGACATATACACATAGTAATGATATATTTTGAGTCTGCTGAAAAACAATAAAACATGACTTAGCGTTTAAATAGCAGATGAGCAAAAATAGTCAAAATGAGCTCAGTCAGCACACGGGTGAAATGGCTCATTAGTGAAAGAGTTAAAACACCGCTCAGGTCTATTCAAAGAAAGGTGAAACTCAGGAGAATGACTGGAGAAGTGAAAATTCTAGGTCAAAATAGCCAAACCAGAAAAATTCTCCCATTTATCTCACTTTCCAGATCTCACGAGAACGCGGCTGGTCAGGTGGTTACCATCCCCGGCGAGCGGCAAAGCTGCATGCCAGCGGCTGCTTGCCTCGGGAGTAGAAGAACGCTGGTGGACGCGGAGCCTGGGGCCACAGCAGAGGAGGTGAGAGCTGGAGGCAATAATATCCATGTGAGCTGGGGGCAATATATACCCATATGAGCTGGGGGCAATATATATCCATGTGAGCTTGGGGGCAATATATACCCATATGAGCTGGGGCAATATATATCCATGTGAGCTGGGGCAAATATATCCATGTGAGCTGGGGCCCTGGGCAATATATATCCATGTGAGCTGGGGGCACTATATACCAATATGAGCTGGGGGGCAATATATACCCATATGAGCTGGGGGCAATATATATCCATGTGAGCTGGGGGCAATATATACCCATATGAGCTGGGGAAATATATATACCCATATGAGCTTGGGGCAATATATATTCATGTGAGCTGGGGCAATATATATATCAATGTGAGCTGGGGGCAATATATACCCATATATAACTTGCAGGCTGTGATGAGAATCTCAACAAGCAAGCTCACTCCTGATTTAAAAAAATTGTAGAAAAGTGTGATAGGATACATTTGTCTCATTAAATTGGTTTAAAATTAAATGTGCTTGCAGCTATAGATGATATGAAATTAGCACAATAAATAAATTGAATAAAACTACCACTATTTCATCATTTTAAAAGGTGCGGCCCTCCGCTAACCTCCGCTCCCACAAAGTGGCCCTGAGCCAAAACAAATGCCCACCCCTGGTCTAGATTGTTCTCTTCTCCTGAGTTTCACCTTCTTTAAATAGACCTGTATGTGTTGTAGTTTATGACATCCCGGAATACATAATTTGAATATAGCAGTGGTTTGGCTTGTTAATATTAGTGGTAATGGTGTTAAACATGCATATAAAGACTGACTTTATTTTCTTGGGTAGAAATGTATTCTTTACCTTCATGAAACTCTTAGCTGCTCGACGAGATAATTTATAGTATTCCAGGAAGGTGACATGTTCCCATATCCCATCTCTCTTGCTGGACAAAGCCTGCAGAGGTCCATATTTATCTACACATTCCAGGAACATCTGGTGCACGGTCATTGCAGGCTGGGGGCAGGAATCATCGACCCGGAGTTGGACGGAACCATCGACAGCTGTGGTCCATAATGCTTCTACAAGAGCAATCATTATCCATGCACATGGAATTAGAATGACATCCCAAAACGACTGCACCTGCATTGGCTGTCATTGTGTCACACACCGTGCCAAGGACCACGCAGGGTCCAAAAAAAGATTTATGTCCGAGTCAGTGCTGATGTGTTATGAACTCTGGCAGCACCTTTCATGCTATCTTTTTCAGGCCTGGTGATCCACATTCCCCACCTGAGGGAAACCATAGGCACTCCCTAATTCATCCTGGACTTACTATATAAAGGGGGTCACCTCTATTCCCTGATGCCAACAGAAAACCAACAGAAACATCCAGAAAAACTCATTTCAAAAAAAGTTATAAATTGATTTTCATTTTAATGAGTGAAATAAGTATTTGATCCTCTATCGATCAGCGAGATTTCTGGCTCCCAGGTCTCTTTTATACAGGTAAGAAACTGAGATTAGGAGCACTCTCTCTTAAAAGGGACAGCTCCTAATCTCAGTTTGTTACCTGTATAAAAGACACCTGTCCACAGAAGCAATCTCCCTGCACCCTGATAGGGAATAGGCGCGAAAATGTTTTTTCTGTACATATGTATATTTTATTGTATCCCCAGCCAGGTCAATATTTCTGCTGCCTCTTTCCGTGTTTTTTCTTTAATCCCAAAGTGGAATTGTTCCTGGTAAGGCCAGGGGGCATACGAGACGTTTTTTAGTGCGCACTAACGTGCGACACAGCATATAATTACGCATAACGCAAAGACCACACGCATAACGTGCGCTACGCATAACACGCGCTGAAGAAGTCCGTCTTGAACACACATAGGCTGTTGCGCTAAGATTGACGCAAATGCAGTGCGCATGTGCACTTGAGCGCAGGAGGATCGCGCAGCCCCTTCGATGGGCATCCGAGGTGATGATGCGCTAGGATGCGCGTCGATGGGGCTGCGCGATTGCGCTTTGTAGCGCTGAGGGGGGTAGGCGGGCGTTGAGTGGACGCTGGTGCGTTAGCGTTTCTTTAACGCACGTGCTGTGCGTTAAGGCTAGGGTCAGACGAGTGCAGTGTTCAGGTCCGTGTTGCCGCACATTTTAACGTCCGTGGTAGCATACAATTATGATCAATAGAGACCACACACAAAGTACGTCTGCACAGACGTGCGGACACACAACGCACACGGCAAACAGACGCAAGTTAGGCAAGAACGTAAAACTGCTAGAACGGACGTGCGGAGTGCACCACGTCCGCAATGTCCGCATAGCTTTGTGTGTGAGTGATGGAGCGTGGTCAGATGGACTGCATTTATACGTCCAGCATTTTTGACGGACAGAATGTTTTTTCATTTTAATTTATTTTCCCTTCTACATCCGTCAAAAATAACGTCAGTCACTAAAACGGACTGTGTGGCCACTACCTTGTTGTCAGTCAGAAAGTACGTCCGTTGTGCACGGACGCACAGTCCATACAAAATGCGTTCGTCTGACACCCTAGCCTAAAGAAAACGTCTCGTGTGCCCCCGACCTTAGCCAGCGGAGCATAATAGCGTGCAACACAACTCTCCAGCAACTCCTTCGGCCCGCCTGCTTATATACTTAGTGACAGTGACTAACAGTCCAGTGACTCGTAAAAACAGATCGGCCATGTTTTCCTGGACACATATACTGTAATTTATTCATGCTGCTGGACAGTGTGTTATAAGTGCCCCCCCCCCCCGCAGCGTCAAAAATCCATATGCTGCAGGTAAGAAATCAAAAAGGAATCGCAGGTGACCTGCCTTGATTTCCTCCCTGCAGCATATGAATTATACATGTTACAGGGCAGCACTTTTCCCTGTGCTTCACTCTGCATGAAACAGTTATAGGCATCCAGGAAAATATGGCTGATCTGGCAACACTACCAGCGATGCCATTTCAAGACAACCATTACCATGATAAAACAGGCTTTTCATCAACAGATAATAAACTGACCTTTATACATTATACTTTTTTGAACAGATAAACATGTTGCGCATTTGTGCGTAAGAGTTGGGCTGAATTATCTGTCTTGCTTTTCAAGGAACAGGATGTGTTAATCTCTTGTGTTTGTGTAGTCTGTACTGTGTAGGTGTAATTTACCTTTGGTCTTGTTGATGGTAGATGCCAGTGACTGCTCAATTACCGCCGTGCCTTCCATGGACTTTACAACTCAGTCTGTAAGTTAAGAAACGAAACAACATTATTTCCTATTTACCAGTAAACCAGATTAGTGGTATAATAGTGTCCTTGGGCAAGACACCTAACGGTACATACTCGCCACCCAGGACATACTTGAAAACGAGAGAAATCTCAGGCTAAGGTCAGACTAACGCAGTATTAACGTGCGTTTAGGCTAGGGTCAGACTAGCGCACTTTAAACCTGCGTTCTGGCGCACTTAATTACGGCCGCACTAGCAGCAAATGACGGGCAATGACGGCCAATATATACGAAGTACGGTCGCACGAAAGTCCGGCCGTGCAACGCAAGTGGCAAACAAACGCATTTTGTCGAGAACGTGAAACCACTAGTATGGTCGTACAGAGTGCGCTGCGTCCGCTAGCGGCGTGTTTGCGTGATTTGGAGATGTCAGACGCTGCTAATGTCTGGCCAACATAACGTCCAGATGCAAAAGTGTTTTATTGATGATCCGTACAAAATCACGAACGCAAATGCGCATCGTATGACCGCTATCGCGTACTGCGTGAAAAAATGCGTCCATTCGTTCGAACGCACTTTTTCACAGACAACGCGAAAATGCATTCGTCTGACCCTAGCCTTATCCGCACTAAATCATGGCCGTGCTAGCAGCAAATGACGTCCAATGCTGGGCAGCATACGAAGTACGGCCGCACGAAAGTCCGGCTGCGCAACGCAAGTGGCAAACGAACGCATTTTTTCGAGAACGTCAAACCGCTAGTACTGACGTACAGAGTGCGCTGCGTCCGCTAGCGGTGTGTGTGCGTGATTAGGAGACGTCAAACGCTGCTAATGTCCGGCCAACATAACGTCCAGACACAAAAAGTGTTTTATTGATGATCCATACAAAATCATGGACGAAAATGCGCATCGTATGACCGCTATCACGTATTCCGTGAAAAAATACGTCCATTCGTTCGAACGCACTTTTTCACGGACAACGTGAAAAATGCGTTAGTCTGACCCTAGCCTTAATGTATCCTTCCTGGTAAAATCCTTTCTCAAAAATAAAACAAACAAGAAAAATAGGGAAGAATGCAAAATAAATTTTTCTGATTAATTTCTAAAACATCTAACTTTTAGGGCACTACAGAAGTAGTAAATGAAATTAAGATCAGGATTATTCTTTTGTGAAAATAATGCTCTTTATCATCAACAAGAGACACCTGCACCTGAGCAACAACCATGCATTAGAAGGTGATGATTTTTGACAGATATCAGGGTTATTCAAAGAGAATCGAAAAGTCACCGCACGTTCAGTGACTTATCGTTCTCTTCAATTCGGTGCGATTTGGCGAATCCCATTTCGGCCACCCTGCGGTGTATTCAGCAAGCACCACGGGGCCGTCGTAGTGCAGGGAAAAGTCGCCGCAAACCCGACGAACACTCACTCACTCACTCAACACTCAAAAAAAAACAAACAGTACGCTTGAATGTTTGAAAAGTGAAACGCTGTTTGCAAAGAAACTACAGAACGAAAATGTCTGAAATTTACATATAAGATCCAATGACTGATAATGAAAAGGGCTGTCACAGAAAAAAACGATAAAAAAATATAAACAGAATTTTTTTTCCGCTAAGGCTAGGGTCAGACGAAAGCATTTTTCCCTGCGAACGTGAAGAAGTGCGTCCGAACGCATTGACGTATTTTTTCACGGAATGCGCAAAAACGGTCAGACGACGCGCATTTTTGGGCGTGATTTTGTACGGATCGTCAATAAAACTCTTTTTGCGTCTGGACATTAGCAGCGTCTGACATCTCCTAATCACGCAAACACGCCGCTATGCCGCAGCTGCGCACTCAGTACGTCAGTACTAGCGGTTCAGCGTTCTCAGAAAAATGCGTTCAAATTCCACTTGCGTTGCACGGCCGGACTTTTGTGCGGCCGTACATCGTATATTGGCCGTCATTGCCCGTCATCTGCTGCTAGTGCGGCCGTAATTATGTGCGCCAGAACGCACGTTAAAAGTGCGCTGGTCTGACCCCAGCCTTACATAAAATCTTGAAAAAAGCCTAAAAGATCCTAAAAAATCTATAACTAAGGCTAGGGTTAAACGAAAGCATTTTTCCCCGCGAACGTAAAAAAGTGCGTCCGAACGCATTGACGTATTTTTTCACGGAATGCACAAAAACGGTCAGACGACGCGCATTTTCGGGCGTCATTTTGTACGGATCGTCAATAAAACACTTTTTGCGTCTGGACGTTATGTAGGCTGGACATTAGCAGCGTCTGACATCTCCTAATCACGCACACACGCCGCTATGCCGCAGCTGCGCACTCAGTACGTCAGTACTTGCGGTTCAGCGTTCTCAGAAAAATGCGTTCAAGTTCCACTTGCGTTGCACGGCCGGACTTTTGTGCGGCCGTACATCGTATATTGGCCGTCATTGCCCGTCATCTGCTGCTAGTGCGGCCGTATGTGCGCCAGAACGCACGTTAAAAGTGCGCTGGTCTGACCCCAGCCTAAAGAAACCTTTTACTGCAGAATATTATAATCAACGGTTTATTAGAAATTTAATTGAAACGGGAATATTTTTAACATTGAAGCCTAGGGGATTCGCCTGAATAAACCTGCCGAATGAAACCACCGAACAGCAGGGAAATTTGTCAACTTTTCACTGCTGGATTTTGTTCTCTGAATAGACGAAGCATTGCTTTCACTGCCCTCGAACAGGCACCGTATGTGCAGGCAATTCACCAACATTTGGCGAACTGCCTGCTCTCTGAATAGCCGAATGGCCAGGAAAGGTAACCGTACGCTGAATTTCACTGTTCGGTTACCTTTCGGCCACAATTCGGATCTCTTTGAATAACTCTGTATGTGTTTTCTCCACATGAAACGAAAGCTGCAGATCAGATTCTCACCCATAGCACAGTCCCGAAAGGCAAGGGCCCCAGAAAAAGTGTTTAATCTTTTTTTTGAAAAATGTAATACATTTTGTTACCTTGGTGGCACTTCTTAATCTGTATTAATAGCTCAGTGATTCATTCTCCCCATATCTGCCATGTGAAAGAATAATATTCCTACGGGATACTATCATTAGACTCTTCTCTGTGTCACTCAGATATTTTAATTTACAGATAAAGATTATACTTGTTGGTAGCAGCTGCTTTGGGTTTATCAGTAAATATGATCTTGCCACACACAGAAAAAGTGCAACTGCATTTACACAGGCACCCTGTTTTGGTATCCTAAAGTAAGCTGGCCACCTTCTGGCCGAGATTTGTACTGGTGAGTAAAGAAAGTCACCAGAGTCACACATTTGTGCTTCAAACAATGATAATACTGGTGTTTGCAGTTATTCTTGACTATTTACCATACAAAGTAAAATCATTTTTTGGGGGTGGTTCACTCTAGAGACATTTTGTAGTCGCCATTAAAAAGGGCGACCATAAGGTGGCGACCCTACAGTGGTAAACCCCAGTTTTGAGTCCAAACCTAGGTGCCAAGAGCTACCAACAATTACCTTGACATTGATCGTTTGTCATTGAGTTTATGACAGTATAAAATGTTTCTGCATCATAATATATTCATGTGCAATATTCTTCTGAAAATAGATGGGAAATCAGCAGGAGACCAACACTAGAATACTTGGAGAGGAACGCAAGAGCTGCTTGCCAACGACATTCAAACGTAAGTAGTTAATTTTTGTTTTAATTTATTAAGGCACATAGGACATTATGTGTGCATCATTTATACACTCGCCAGCCACTTTATTAGGTATATCTTGCTAGTACCAGGTTGGACCCCCCTTTTGCCGTCAGAACTGCCTTAATTTTCTGTGGCATAGATTCAACAACGTGTTGGAAACATTTGTAGCGCTCACTCCCGGAGGAGCCGCTGAAAATTGAACCACGGGTCAGTCTCCCCGCACTAGGGAATAAATATACTCCAACACGCTGTAAGTTTTACAAGTTAAAAGGTTTACTAAAAAGGTTTGCAGCTCTTGAGACACGGTATATGCAGGAAGATTTACAGTACTTTCGTAACACGATAAACGCGTAGCGGTAAAAGAAACGAAAACACGAGGGCTTCGTATTTTCGGAAAAAACCCCGACCGAGCAGAAAATTAAAAGATACGAAATTCGAAGAAAAACCGCGTAGCGGGACACAATAAAATACACAGTTCTCGTATCACGGTAAACGCGCAGCGGGAACAAAAAAAGGAAAAATTGTTCGGAATGTAACTTTAACTTTGCCCCCTTGTATGGATTTGGAAAAAGAAACTGAGTCCTGCACAGGTTAAGTCCCAGAACGTGAAGTGGTGTGTATTCGTGTGTATAGGGTACCCGGGTACTTTTCAACTGGCCAGTGAGTTTACTTTAATGATGTCTTCGACTAGTCAGTTGGGGCCCTGTGGGTTTTAGAAGGAAAACAGCAGCGTACGCTCTTATTTACATACGGCCTTGGGGGCCTCTCACCCATCCAGCGCAAGCTTGAGGTTCCGCTGACCCAGGACGTCTCTCCGCTCGATGTTGACTGGGGACGCTGACCACCGGATCTGTTGTCTGGCCTTCTGTCTGTCAGCCGCGACTCAGCCAGCTTACCGCCTGCTCCCCGCTTCAATCGACCGCGGTACTCCTTACTCGAGGGGTCTTCTCTCCTCAGCACTGCACTCGGATAATATAGATGGTGATGTCTGTCTCCCGCAAGGCTGGGTGACCCAATCCTAAGGCCCGATCCACTCTGTCTGCGCTCCGGCCTATCTTTTGGTCTCTCCTTCTCTGTGTGTGCATCCACTCTCCTCTGCTCCCTGGCGCGCTCTGCCTGTTCTTCACGAGGTGCAGGATGTACAGCGTCTCCACAAACCCACCCACTTCCTGTTTCTTCGCAAAGCATGCCGGGACATGTAGTTCGAGTGTCCAGGGTCTTTACTCGTGATTGTCTCCATCTTGTGGCCAAAAATGGGTACTGCCACAGTAAACTTTAACACATCGCTACACATTCTTCAGAGAATTTGGTCCATATTGACATGATAGCATCAGGCAGTTGCTGCAGATTTGTCGGCTGCACATCCATAAACAGATATCCTCTACAAAAGTAGCGGCATTCTAACACCCACAGACACAGTATACGAGATGGACGAATGTGAACAGCGTAGTAATCACATAGAACATAGGGTGTTAAGCCCTTCTAACAGTAACAGCTGATCCAATGAACAAATCAATAGGATCACAAGTTCAAATAGTGACAAAGTGAATGGACCAAAAACTTTATTGAAATTAAGTACCTACATTAAAAAGAATCATGATCATGATACACACATAAATAAACAGACAGTTAAATTATAGTCTGTTGGCTATATATCCCAAAAGTAAGATATTATGCATCCATTTAATAGCTTTGCTTTATAAAGACCAAAATAATTGGTATATGCATATAATACTAATAGCCTGATAGAAAGTAGGGGAAAGTAGCAGAATAAGAACAGAGACAGAACCATATATAAATAAATCTAAGTCAAGCCCAATAATGATTTTTAAATAAGGGCGTAATCCAAATCAACCAATTTCCCTCCTATATGTAACCAAATAAGCCAACAAACGGCTCACCCGTGCTAAAAAGCAACATAGATAATTCAAGGCAACCAATAGCCAAAATAAAGAAACGGGTAGCTGTGTAGTTTTGAGGGTAGAGATTTGAAGGTAACCTGCCCAGAACGCACTCGACGCTCGTTTCGCCTAAGAAGGCTCGTCAGGAGTGCTGGAGACATGAATGGAAAGTGCGCCTCTTTTAAGTCTGCTTCTCAAAGGTTTGTTCCTGTACAGTGGCCAATAGGAACTACGGGGCGTGTATAAATGACGATAAGGACGTCTACAATCAATAATTGACGGAGGGATGACTGCACATCCATGATGCAAATTTCCTGTTCCACCACATCCCAAAGGTGCTCTATTGGATTGAGATCAGGTGACTGTGGAGGCCATTGGAGTGCAATGAACTCAATGTCATGTTCAAGAAACCAGTGTGAGCTTTGTGACATGCTGCATTATCCTGCTGGAAGTAGCCATCAGAAGATGGATACACTGTGGTCATAAAGGGATGGACATCGTTAGCAACAATACTCAGGTAAGCCGTGGCATTTAAACAATGCTTAATTGGTGCTAAAGGGCCCAAAGAGTGGCAAGAAAATATCCCCACATCATTACACCACCACACCAGCCTGAACCGTTGATTCAAGGCAGGATGGATTCATGCTTTCATGTTGTTTATGCAAACTTCTGACCCGGTGACACCCGGTGTGGTCCTCTGCTGCTGTAGCCCATCTGCTTCAAGGTTGGACGTGTTGTGCGTTCAGAGATGGTATTCTGCATACCTTGGTTGTAATGATTGTTTATCTGAGTTACTGTTGCCTTTTTATCATCATGAACCAGTCTGCCCATTCTCCTCTTACCTCTGACATCAACAAGGCATTTTCATCCACGCCACTGCCGCTCACTGGATATTTTCTCTTTTTCGGACCATTCTCTGTAAACCCTAGTGATGGTTGTGTGTGAAATTCCCAGTAAATCAGCAGTTTCTGAAATACCCAGACCAGGCCGTCTGGCATCAACAACCATGTCACGTTCAAAGTCACTTAAATCCCCTTTCTTCCCCATTCTGATGCTCGGTTTGAACTTCAGCAAGTCGTCTTCACCACGTCTAGATGCCTAAACGTATTGAGCTGCCGCCATGTGATTGGCTGATTAGCAATTTGTGTGAAAAAGCAATTGAACAGGTGTACCTAATAAAGTGGCTGATGTGTGTATAATGTGTATCAAATTGGTAGAAATTGGCATAACGTGCCTCAGTGTCACTGACAGGGCCGGCCCAAGACATTGTGCTGCCTGGCGCGAAGGATGAAATGCTGCCCCCACATAAAAAAAAAAAACACAAAAAAACCCACAAAAAAACCACGCAGTGTGTATGAGCGTAGCACGGTGAGATTGTTAGGCCAGGGATGGCCTTGTGAGGGGCGCTGGGCTCCGCGTGGTGTGTGGGCAGAGTGCTGGTACTCGGGGCAGGCTGCATGCCAGCACACAGCGGCGGCAGCGGGAAGAGGACATGCGCCCAGTGGCTGCAATCTCTGCCAGGCAGGAAGCCTCAAGGACAGAGAGCACTGGCTGGGGGAGCAGCGGCCGCCTGAACGAGCCGTGCCCACCCGCCCCACACATCCGCCGCCACTAGCTCCGCATGACCTGTGCCCGGGAGCAGGACGGAAGGAAACTGGTGAGTCCCAGACGTTCGGTGTCACTGTCCTCTCGGCAGCCAGCACCCCTCTGCAAGCCCACCTCCACCTGCTCCCCCAGCAGCACGGTGCGGAAAGCACCATGACGTCATTCACTTTTCACTGGGGCGCCGCAAAAGTAGATGCCGCCGCAGCGGTGCCCGTGCGCTGCCCGCCCTGGGAGGAGGAAGTGTGACGTCGACCCGACGTAATCTCTCACTCGTCTCTATCTTTCCTCGCCTCGGCCGCACCGCCACCCGTACTCCAATGGACGCATGCCTAGCATGCGTGTGGGTGGGCGTGGCCAGCGGTGGCGCACAGTGTAGCAACGCGCCGGCCGCCACACCACATAAGTTGCTGGTGCTGCCGCCGCACTGACTAAAAAAAATAGTGCACACCGGGAATTTGGGAAATAAACCACGTAGAAGATGACGGGCGGGCGCAAAATTTCCCGCCTTTCAAATCTGCCGCCTGGAGCAAGTGCTCCGCGCTGCTCCATCGTCGGGCCAGCCCTGGGCACTGAAGTCGAGTGGGCACCAGGCCTTATGGTGAGGCATATGCGCAGTGCGTCTTACCGGCATGGTGGTCCCCATTTGAAACTGCATCTGTTTTACAGATGTGAGGAAGATTTTACCTCACCCATTAAGGGCAGTGTGAGCCGCACGATGAACCAGAATTCACACTGGCCCACTGAGTCATTGGCCCACCGGGAATCTCCCTGTAGACCCTATGGCCAGTACATGGCTGGATGTTTGTGACAAAAGAGGACTCTGGTTTATCCCTTCACTTCCAAGTGATTTTTCCACAAAACCACTGTCAGAAACCAGTGTTTATTTTTGAAACTCACTTTTCAATAAACCTTTCATGTCGTGGTGTGTAGTATAACGTCCCCGCGCCATATGAGCCTAAATGCCGCAGGCCGGCATAGCACACCCCATGGCCTTCCTATAGACGCAGTCGGCCCTCCTACATTGTGCTCGTGCTGATTGCATCATTGGCTGCTGCAGTGTCAGGATCCGTGCCTGCAGTATGATGCCAGAACAGCACATGAAAGGTGCTGCTCAGTACCAGCATCAATGCTTCCAGAGACCTAAACAGTTAAACACAAAACACACACCACACCCCGGGGCTTGAATAAAGATCCACTTCCCCTATCCAACTTGACTCTGCATTGCAAGTCTATCCTGCTAGTATTCTGACTAGTTTGTTCCATGTTGCTCCTGATAACTGTGTACCAGACCCACTGCTTGCCTACCGATTGCCGCCATGTACCAACACTTGACCTTGGATCACCCCTTGACTACGCTCTCTGTAAATACCCTCTTGTACTGCGCCTTGGATCTCCCAGTGTCTGTTTACCCAAAGGTACCTTCTGTGTGTCCCTGCACACTGGGCTCAGACCCCCTCACCCTGAACTTGGGTCCCACCATGGCACACGCCATGTGCCACTGTAACGGTAGCTGTATCGCTTACCCAGGAGTAGCGAAGTTGGGATCCTTGAGGGCAGAAGTATCTGCTTGAATAATACAAAAAGGTTTATAACTTACAGACTGTAACAAGGAGACACAAGGGTTAACTGAATTGCCGCTCAAGACCAACAGGTTACCTAGGACACGCTCAGAAACAGCAAACGTGGAATGGCAGTCCGTGAAGTATACAAGGTGCAGGGCAGTCAGATACAGAAATAACATAAAATCAGAAATAAACAATAGTATGTAAACGTGGTCTTAGCAAAACCATGAACCTAAGTAGGAACCTGGATAAAGGGACCCCGAAGGGTTGCAAACAATATCCCTAAATGTGAGGGGTTAGAACCCAAAACTGTGAGTGATTAAGGCTAGGGTCAGACGAAAGCACTTTTCCCTGCGTACGTGAAAAACTGCGTCCGAAGGCATTGCCATTTTTTCACGGAATGCGCAAAAACGGTCAGACGACGCGCATTTTCGGGCGTGATTTTGTACGGATCGTCAATAAAACTCTTTTTGCATCTGGACGTTATGTAGGCTGGACATTAGCAGCGTCTGACATCTCCTAATCACGCAAACACGCCGCAGCTGCGCACTCAGTACGTCAGTACTAGCGGTTCAGCATTCTCAAAAAAATGCCGGACTTTTGTGCGGCCGTACATCGTATATTGGCCGTCATTGCCCGTCATCTGCTGCTAGTGCGGCCGTAATTATGTGCACCAGAACGCACGTTAAAAGTGCGCTTGTCTAACCCCAGCCTAACCCAGCAACCAGCAGGGGGTTAAATCACTATAACAAGTGATAGAGAAATAAACACAATAGAAAGAGAGTAGTCTAAGCCAAGAGGGGTCAAATAACAGGAGAAAGGATCGCATACAAAAGCAGGGTCGTTAACGGTAAAGTCAAATATATTATTAGGAATTAGCGGTGCTTGAATAACTCCACAACAGGGCAATGAGACCATTCCTAGAGCCCGGTTTTAAAGCCTGTGGCTCCTGGTAACCACACCTGACCCCACCCCCTCAGATGCCGATCTGCCAGCAGTAAATGCTGGCACCCGACCAGCCAGCGACCCCCCTTCTTGCCCAGACCCCCAGGGGGCGCAGCGGGGGCTGAGGACGTAACAGCCACCCTGACACGCAGGACCGAAGTGGCGGTAAGGGTTTAATAATAGAGTCAAAATAATTGGGAAAATTCACACTATTCCTTGCTGTAACATCCCTATTTGACAGGCGTCGCCATCTGTTCGCCAAAAATGGCTACTGCAGTTTGGGCTTCATGTTGAATCAGCTGGAGATTCGTGTCGAACAGGGTTATTCAAAGAGAATCGAAAAGTCACCGCCCGTTCGGGTACTTTTCGTTCTCTTCAATTCGGCTGGATTCGGCGATCCTGTTGTGTATTCAGCAAGCACCACAGGGCTGCCGTAATGCAGGGAAAAGCCGCCAAAAACCTCTCGAACACTCACCGCAAAACCCAGGCGAATGCACACCGAAACCCTCAAACACATCTGGATTAACCCCTCCGAACACGCCGGAGAAACCTGAGCAGCCGCTGATCACAGCGCCGAGCAGCCGACGGAAAAACCCAACACTGCAGACGAATGGAGTGAACAAAAAAACCAAAAAACAGTACGCCTGAATGTTTGAAAAGTGAAACGCTGTTTGCAAAGAAACTACAAAACGAAAATGTCTGAAATTTGCACATAAGATCCAATGAATGATAATAAAAAGGGCTGTGTAATCCTTGTACCCGCCTTGGGTGTTATATCCTTAAAGCAAGGTCCTCTTGGGATTTCATAAACAAGTCCTTTATTGAATTAACTGCTGTTTAGCAGACAGCAGTGTCAGTATTCAAAAACAAAACAAACACATCCCTAAAAAACAAACTCTAGCTCCTTTGAGCACTGACTCACTTAAAGGTCCCTTACTATCAGGGCTTCTTTTCTAAACTAAACAAAACATAGGTTTCACCAACCTTAGAACTGTTATGGTAGCAATCAAACTTCAGCCAGGAACCAAAACACTTTGCTCCTCTCCACCACGGGCACCTCCCTCAGAGTGAATAAAGCAGGCAGTGATTTCTTTTCACTGCTACTAAATTACTTCCAGCTGAACAGTGTGTGGAGAGTAAAAGAACCTCTTGGGCTTTCATATATATTACAAACGCTCCCCCTGGAGCTAAATATCATATCCCTCCCTATACAGTTTAGAGGGAATATACACCCCGTCACAGACCATACCGTGTACTTTATCACATATCCCTCCCCCCAGCTCAGGCCCATCGGGGTGAGCGGCCTCGGACCATAAACAGTGAACACGGGAGAGGCCATCTGCATTACCCTGGACAGTACCAGCCCTGTGGGCCATAGTGAACTAGTATGGCTGGAGACTCAGGAACCATCTAGTCACCCTGGCATTTTTTTCTTTATTCTGCCTCATCCACGTTAAGGGTGCGTGATCAGTAACCAGTGTAAACCGCCGCCCTAGCAGATAATACCTCAAGGATTCCAAAGCCCATTTAATAGCCAGGCACTCCTTCTCCACCACGGAGTATCTCTGTTCATGGGGGTTTAGTTTGCGACTCAGGTACATGACTGGATGTTCCTCTGCCCCATGTACCTGAGAAAGCACTGCACCCAGGCCTACATCAAACGCATCGGTCTGTACTACAAACGATTTGGTGAAATCCGGAGCCACCAACACAGGATCAGCACACAGAGCTTCTTTCAGGATCAGAAAGGCACACTCTGCTTCTGGGGACCATTTAACCATAACCGGGCTTTTACCTTTGGTGAGCTCAACCAGGGGGTTAGCAATAGTAGCAAAGTCAGGGATAAACCTGCGATAATATCCCGTTAAGCCCAGGAATGCCCTGACTTGTTTTTTTGTTACCGGACGTGGCCAACCAGAGATGGCTGCTACCTTGCTCTGTTGTGGCTTAAGGAGCCCCCGCCCGATGGTGTACCCCAAATATTTAGTAGGCTTGTGCACCGATTTTTTTTTCGGTTCGATTCGGTTTGATTTTTCGGATTTTTAAACTTTTCGATTCGGCTCGTTTCGACCGATTTCGGTTTCGATTCGGTTCGGCCCATTTTTCGGGTACATTTTTTTTTCGGAATATCGACCATTTTTCGTATTTTCGTGTCACTGTGCTCGGTTTTTGTATCGCCTTTTCGTAATTTCGGAAATTTTCGTTTTTTGGAATTGCACATTTTTGGGAATATCGACCATTTTTCGTATTTTTCGTGTCATTTTGCCCGTTTTTTGTATAGACTTTTCGTTTTTTCGAAAATTTTTCGTTTTTTCGAAAATTTTTCGTTTTTCAGAAAATTTTCGTTTTTCGGCAAATTTTACTTTTTCGGAAAATTTTACTTTTTCGGAAAATTTTCGTTTTTCGGGAACATCTGTTCTCCTCGTTTGACACATTTCAAGTCCATTCGAAAAATCCGAAAATATTTCGTTTCGGCTCGGAAAACATTTCGGATCTGAAAGTTTCGGAGCTAAAATTTTTCGGAAATTCGGCCGCATCCGAAAACACGAATCGGGAAATTTCGTGAAAATTCCGAAATTCCGAAACCCGAAACGCACATCCCTAATATTTAGCCTCCTCTAGGCCTAAAGAGCACTTAGCGGGGTTAGCTGTTAATCCAGCAGTCCGTATACTATCCAGTACTGCCTGAAGCTTCAACAGATGTGTTTCCCAGTCTGCACTGTGAATTACCACATCATCCAGATAGGCAGCTGCATACTCTCTATGGGGTTGGAGTATCTTATCCATCATGCGCTGAAAGGTGGCTGGGGCACCATGCAGCCCGAATGGTAACACCTTATACTGGTATAACCCCTCAGGGGTAGAAAAAGCCATCTTTTCCTTGGCTCTCATGGTCAGGGGCACCTGCCAATATCCTTCGGTCAAGTCCAGTGTACTAAGATATCGGGCTTTACCCAATCTTTCTATCAGTTCATCCACCCGAGGCATGGGGTAAGCATCAAACTTAGAAATGTCGTTCAATTTACGGAAATCATTGCAGAACCGTATTTCCCCATTTGGTTTAGGCACTAACACGATCGGGTTATTCCACTCGCTTTGTGACACTTCGATGACCCCTAACTTAAGCATCTTTTTTACCTCTGCACTGACTGCTTCCCGTCTAGCCTCGGGTATCCTGTAGGGCTTCAGATTAACTTTCTTTCCAGGTTCCGTAATGACATCATGCCTGATGATGTGAGTTTTCCCTGGTACTGGGGAAAACACCTCTCTGTTTTTGGATACAAAATCTTTAACTTCTTGTTTCTGATGGGAAGCAAGAGTTTCAGCGATATAGACCTCTGGATCATTCCCATGGGCAACGTGCATAGGTTTGCCTTTGGCCACCATGAGGACCTCCCTTTCTACCCATGGCTTCATTAGGTTTATATGGTAGATCTGTTCTGCCTTACGTCTACCCGGCTGTCTCACTTTATAGTTTACGTCACTGACCCTCTCAGTGATTTCATATGGGCCTTGCCAGCTGGCTAGGAATTTGCTTTCAACCGTGGGGATAAGGATCAGAACCCGATCTCCTGGTTTGAATACTCGCAGCCTTGCGTTCCTGTTGTAACTGGCTTGTTGGGCTTTCTGAGCTTTTTCCATATTTTCTTTAACTATGGGCAATACAGCCTCCATCCGTTCTTGCATCTGAACTACATGTTCTATTATACTTCGGTGGGGGGTATGCTCTTGTTCCCATGTTTCCTTGGCAACATCTAAAATGCCCCTGGGATGCCGGCCGTACAATAATTCAAATGGTGAAAACCCAGTGGAAGACTGTGGGACTTCCCTAATGGAAAACATAAGGTATGGTAATAGATGATCCCAGTTCTTCCCGTCTTTATCTATCATCTTACGCAACATAGCCTTTAGTGTTTTGTTAAACCTCTCCACCAGTCCGTCTGTTTGAGGATGGTACACCGAAGTTTTTAGCTGAGTAATGTTGAGTACTTTACATAACTCACTCATAAGTTTGGACATGAATGGGGTACCCTGGTCTGTGAGGATCTCTTTTGGTATACCCTTCCTGCTAAACATCATTATTAACTCCCTTGCTATATTCTTAGAGTTGGCATTCCGTAGGGGCACTGCCTCGGGGTACCGGGTTGCATAGTCAACAACGACTAAAATGTATTGATGTCCCCTAGCGGACTTAAGCAGAGGCCCTACTAGGTCCATTGCGATCCGCTCAAAAGGAACCTCTATGACAGGAAGGGGTACCAGTGGATTGCGGAAGCCTTTATGTGGGGCCTTTAGTTGACATTCTGGGCAGGATTTGCAAAACCGCTCTATGGCCGAGAATATACCAGGCCAATAGAACCGGGCCAGAACTCTCTCTCTGGTTTTATCGGTCCCCAGGTGCCCTCCTAACACATGGCTATGGGCTAGCTCCAAAACAGTGTTTCTATGTGACTGTGGAACCAGCAGCTGCTCCACCTCCTCTTCCCCTTTTTTGTCTACTCGATATAACAAATTGTTTTCCACTTTAAAATAAGGAAAGCCTAGAGGCTTGTCTGGGTCTACGACTTTACCCTCCATTACTTGCACATTTTCTCTCGCCGCTTTCAGGGTTGCATTCTCCCATTGGGCAGCTCTAAAGTTTCCACAGTGGACTCCCAGATTCTGGAAATCCAACTGTTCTACAGGAGCCTCATTCTGGGGTGGTTCTACCGCATTACCCAGGCACGCGAAGGGTGCCTCTTGTTCTCTACCTGGTTCCCAGTCAATATCACTGAAAGGAAACATTTTACATTTGTCCAGCTCCTGTACCTCTTCAGAGGTCACTTCCTGAGGGCCCGAGGAGTTATCCCACATGTAACGGAAATGGGGAAAGTCCCTGCCTAATACCACATTATAGGGCAACAGGGGCACCACCCCTACACGGTATTTGACCCGTCCAACATCAGTGGCAAACTCAACCTCCGCTGTGGGGTATGAGTGGGTGTCACCATGTATACATACAATATCAAGCATTTATTTATTTATAAAGGATTTTACCAGGAAGGATACATTGAGATTTCTCTCGTTTTCAAGTATGTCCTGGGTTCATTTGCTTGGCATCTAAGTGTTCTGGCTGAAGCAGAACCTCTTTTATCAAAGTAACTTCGCTCCCAGAATCAAGCAGCGCTTGCACATGCTTTCCTTCCACACTTATCAGTCTTAGATGTGTCATATCAACAGCGCTAGTCACCACACACATTTTTGAGCAAGTTAACACAGTCCTATGCGGAGCCCTTGCACCCACATCGCACTGCATGGGCTCTTCGCCTCCTGGGCAGTCACGGGCAAAATGTCCTGGTTCGTGACATCTGAAGCAGATTACTGGTTTCTCAGTCTGATCCCGTGGCTGAGGCGGGGGTTTTGGGTACCTTCCAGCATTATAGTCCCATTGTCCCATGCTGGGTACAGGGTTCTGTCCTTTGTTTCCAGTTTTTCCACCTGTCCGGTGGTTAGGGGATTTGGTTTTAGGCTGAGGATCGATACCGTGTAGCTCCTTAGCGGTCAAGTACCTTTCAACCAAGCACATCATCGCTTCTGGATCCTTTGGGTCCCCTTGGCTAACCCATTGCCGCAGTCCTGTCGGCAAATGACGGAGAAAGCGATCCATGACGACCATTTCCACAATTACAGCAGCTCGGTTGATCTCAGGTTTCAGCCATTTCTGAGCAAGCCTCAGTAACTCGTACATCTGGGTTCGTGTAGGTTTCCCCATATCATAAGTCCAGTTGTGGAACCTTTGGGCCCTAAGCCCGGGAGTTATGCCTATACGAGTCAGGATCTCATCCTTTAGCTGTGTATAGTCCTGGGCCTGGTCATAGGGCAAATCTTCATAGGCCCTCTGGGATTCCCCACTTAGGCATGGAGCCAGCAGCCCAGCCCACTGATCAAACGGCCATTTTTCCCGGGCAGCGACCCTCTCAAAAGTTGTGAGGTAAGCCTCTGTATCATCCGCCTCTGACATTTTATGCAGAAAGTCGGTTGCGCGGATACGGACAGCTCAGTCCACAGGAGGGCTCCCTTCAGGTGGCGATATCAGTCTTTGCAAAACATTGGCAAGGATAGCCCTGTCTTCCTTCTGAGCGTCCCTTAGGTTTTCAACCTGTGCAGCCACTAGGCGATTTGTCTCCTGCTGCACGGCGGTCGCCTGCACCAGAGCTTTCATTAGGTCCTCCATCCTTATTCCAAAAGGCAAGTAATAACAATGCAGAGCCAAAAAAGAGAGCAGAGCCAACACAGAGCCAAAAAAGTCAACAGGTCACAGAAAAAGAAAAAAATATCTTCCATATGCAGATTAGCAGGAGCTTCACATACCCACAGACCATTTATGTGCTTTCTGCCCACATTCTCCACCATATTGTAATCCTTGTACCCGCCTTAGGTGTTATATCCTTAAGAAAGCACGGTCCTCTTGGGATTTCATAAACAAGTCCTTTATTGAATTAACTGCTGTTTAGCAGACAGCAGTGTCAGCATTCAAAAACAAAACAAACACATCCCTAAAAAACAAACTCTAGCTCCTTTGAGCACTGACTCACTTAAAGGTCCCTTACTATCAGGGCTTCTTTTCTAAACTAAACAAAACATAGGTTTCACCAACCTTAGAACTGTTATGGTAGCAATCAAACTTCAGCCAGGAACCAAAACACTTTGCTCCTCTCCACCACGGGCACCTCCCTCAGAGTGAAAAAAGCAGGCAGTGATTTCTTTTCACTGCTACTAAATTACTTCCAGCTGAACAGTGTGTGGAGAGTAAAAGAACCTCTTGGGCTTTCATATATATTACAAACGCTCCCCCTGGAGCTAAATATCATATCCCTCCCTATACAGTTTAGAGGGAATATACACCCCGTCACAGACCATACCGTGTACTTTATCACAGCTGTTACAGAAAAAAGAAAAAACGTTTAACTTTTAAACGTTTAAAAAAATCCCGAAAAATGGTTGGAAGATCCTTAAAAAATCGATAAATAAAGAGACTTTTTACTGCAGAATAATATAATAAACGGTTTATTAGATATTGGATTAAAACAGGAATATTTTTAACATTGAAGCCTATGGGATTCACCTGAATAAACCTGTCGAATGAAGCAACCGAATGGCAGGGTATTTCGGCAACTTTTCAATGCTGGTTTTTGTTCTCTGAATAGACGACGCTATGGGGATTTCACTGCCGTCGAACAGGCACAAAAAAGGCACCGTATGTGCAGGCAATTCGCCAACATTTGGCGAACTGTCTGCTCTCTGGATAGCCGAATGGCCAGGAAAGGTAACCGTACCTTTCGCTCAGTTACCTTTCGCCAGCAATTCGGAGCTCTTTGAATAACCCTGTAAAACAAACTTTCCCAGCTGTTCAAACTGTTTTAGCACCCTGGGTGTCATGCCAGAGGTGCTAAAACCTTTTGGGGCACATTCTGGAGCCCATTTCCTAAAGAAATTCTTCAGCAGCAAACTATTTTAATTTGCTTTTGTGCCACACAGCTGCAGATCCAGATATGGTGCCTTTGAATATCCGAGTTACATGTTGAGCACCGCTTATCTGAAATTCTAAAATCTGGAACACTCTGAGCCATCTGGATTTTAGTATTTAGTATTTCTGGATTAAGGGCATTTCCGACAGGTCCGGTCACCCGGGATTCAAGGCCGAAAGCCTGAAGGAAATAGGGTAGAAGAGTTCCTAAAAGCCTTGGAAGGGCTGCTATCTACCTCACCGGTGGGAAAAGCCAGAGGGCCCAAGTGAAGGAGCAAACTAGGGGCCCAACGGTTAAAGACCGCTCCAGAAATCAAGCCAGGACTGAAAGGCCGAGAAGGCCCAGAGTTTCGCCAACTGCTGAGCCTGCCAAGACTGAAAAAGTTACTCCCTTAGCATCCGGTCCTATGTCATGGGGAAGCAATGCACACCCAAAACCTACACGGGTCAAGAAGAAAGCCAGGGTACAGCAAACGGGGTCTAAACTTCCTGCTACTACTCCAGCTGATAGCTCCTTCTCCCATTGTTCCAATCCAAGTAGAGGGAGTCTATACAAAAGCTCTGTTGGACTCAGGGGCTCAAGTGACATTGATCTACCGAGACTTCTATGAGACGCACTTGAAACACATACCTCTACAGAAGTTAAAGGACCTTGAAATCTGGGGTATCGGGACTGAGAAACTTCCCTATGACGGATATTTACAGGTGAAGTTAGAGATCGGATCCGAAGTCATCAGACAGTCTGGAGGTTGTGATGCATTGGCCATTGTGTGTCCTCGGCCCTCAGGGGCCAACTGAAATTCTATGATAGTGGGGACGAATACCGATCTGGTGCGACGTCTCCTGACTCCTATAGTACTGGAAGAAGGTTCTAGCAGGGGAGTACACCCGATGTTACGTCCAGTCTATCAGCGAACGGTCGAAGAACAGAAGGCACCTGCTGAAGTGGGGCGCCTGTGGAGATTGGGAGGAACAGAAAAGGTTCTGCAATCAGGAGAAGTGGCGAGTTTCCGGGCTTCAGTCAAGTTGAATGGATCGCAATCAGGTCCCTATGTGGTACTGGAAACTGATTTCAATCATGGGAGTGGAGCCGGAGTAGAAGTAATCCCTGAAATAATATCCACAAAAGCTTTGAAACGAACACGAGGAAGAGTCTCAATCAGTGTATGTAATGTATCTGATTCTCCAGTGATCTTGAAAGCACGAATGCCTATCGGGGAAGTGGCATCCGCTACGCCACTCTCTCCTACCAATTTAGGAGGGGGAGCGAATGAAGAGATTCCAGCTGACAGGTTCTATCCCAAAGACGCTCCCATCTCGCTTGAATGGAAGAAACATCTTCAGTCCCAGGTCCTAAAGTGGAGAGACTTGTTCTCAAAGGATGAGTTCGACGTGGGCCTAGCTAAGAGTACTGAGCATCGCATTCGACTGCCGGAAGATAAGCCATTTCGAGAAAGGTCAAGACGAGTTCCGCTGGGAGACTTGAATGATCTAAGACACGGGTGTCAAACACAAGGCCCGCGGGACAAATCCGGCCCGCCAGACCTCGTCAAGTGGCCCGCGCAGCCGCCAGCCTTCACCTTTTATTCTCGCTTCTTTTTTTGACACAAGAAAGCCGCCTCTTCAACGCATGCGCGGCAGCCTACAAGCCAGAGAACGTCTGCCCTCTAGCGGCGCCGGCCGTTCTACACAGGAAACCTCCACTTGTTTTTATATTGAGCGCATGTCATCCTGTGATGTGACAGATCCAACGGCTGCCTGAACCCTTCTCTCCTGTACTGTAAGTACATATGATGTATGTGGGGGGGGGGGGGGAGGCTGCTTATTATTCTGCTTAAAAGTCTGATTATAATTAATTTAGAATATAATTCCAGTAGGAAGGTTGCACACTGCTGGTATCATCCGCAAGAAAACTTTATTGGAGACTGCTCAGACAGAAGAACATGGTATTTGGTCTGAGCAGTCTCCAATAAAGTGTCTTGTAGACAATATCAGCGATGTACATAAAAAACGGGTCTCAGGCTGCTAGACGAACTAGTTTAATATGGGAAAAACCCAAAGGAAAAAACCGTGACGTTTCGGCCTCAGACGGCCTTAATCATACATACAGATTGAACCAGACACCTCTCCTTTAAACATGTATAAACCAATCCGATATCCTTTCTCATTATTCAACAGGTGCATATCATTGTCCAATCTGTAACACGAATAGTGATTCCTAAAAAGTAAATATGCAAAAACGAAAAAAGAAAGAAACCATACAAACAACCCATATATAACAAAATGGGCATATAACTGTATATGAAGAGTTCATACACTAGCGCATGAGATTGCAGTACGCCAAAGTGGGGGCTTATAGCAAATAAACTAAGGGAACTAAGAACATCATGAAAAATGAACATGCAGCCATATAAAGTGGACAATAAAAATAAAAGAGATAAAAAAAGATAAATAAAAAAATAAATAACATTAACAATTATGCTCTACGTCAGAATAGGGCCCACTAATAACAGTGGTGCAGATTAAATTCCCTGTTGAGGCCCCTAGGCCATAATGTATCTAATCTGTGTATCCAACGTTTTTCCTTTTGCTTTAACAATTTAATCCTATCTCCTCCTCGTCGTAAAACAGGGACATGGTCTATAATCTGAAACCTAAGTTGTGAGACATTATGTGTATGTTCCAAGTAATGTTCCGGTACCGGCAAATCAATCCGGCCCGTCCTGATAGTAGACTTATGTTTAGACAAACGTTCTTTCATTTTAGTCGTGGTTTCACCCACATATAATAAGCCACAAGGGCACTTCAATACATAGACCACAAACGATGATTCGCATGTGTAAAAGTCCCGAATCCAAATTTTATCACCTGTATGAGGATGCAGTAAAAAGTCCCCCTTAATTACCGCATTACACGAGGAACAACCGAGGCATGGAAATGTGCCTCTTTTGGGAGTACCCAAAATTTTTTGCTGTTTTGCCTTCAAAGGGCCAATGTCAGCTTTAATTAAATGGTCTCTAAGATTACGATTACGTTTGTATGCAAAAATAGGGGGATTATGAAAAAATGGAATCTCTCCATAAGCTCTTTGCAAAATACCCCAATGTCTCCTAATAATGTTGTTAATGCGTCCACTGGCTTGGCTATATTTGCTAATAAACGGAATCCGTGTTTTATGCCGATGTTTGGGTGTCCTTCCCGAGATCAGAGTAGTCCTATCCAAATTCTCAACCCTATGTAATTCCTGTTGAAGGAGAGGTATGGGGTAACCCCGTTTTTTAAATTTATTAATCATAACTTCTAATCTGTCCTTGCGGGTCCTAGGATCTGATACGTTCCTGGTCACTCTCAATAGTTGACTACGTGGTAAGGATCTGAGTGTATTAGCTGGATGGAAACTCCGAAAGTGTAACAAACTATTTCTATCAGTGGGTTTAGTGAATAAGTCACTAGACAAACGATCTCCTTCTATAATAAGTGTAAGATCTAAAAAAATCTATCTTCTCACGACTATGTGTCATAGTAAACTTAATATTCTCATTAACCACATTGACATCTGCAAAAAAGGTTTCCAACTCCTCTACACTGCCAAGCCAAATACCGAAGACGTCATCGATATAGCGCCACCAGACGTGGACAAATCGAATGAAATACGGATGACTATATATGAAATTTCTTTCAAATGCATCCATAAAGAGGTTTGCGTAGGCTGGCGCCATATTGGAGCCCATAGTGGTCCCCCTGTGTTGTTTATAGACCATGTCCCCAAAGAGAAAGAGATTATTAGACAAAACAAACTGAACCAGTTTCATTAGAAAAACGGTTTGGGTCTCAGAGAAAGTATTTTCCCTAAGTGCCTCATTGACTGCGCATAAACCTTCCTCATTGGGAATTGATGTGTACAGACTGACCACATCCCAAGTGAACAGAATAACAGGTCTATCAAGAGACAAGCTTTCCAAACGATGCAAAACATCCTTGCTATCCCAAATAAAAGACTTCGTCTTTATAACAAGAGGCTGGAGAATCCTATCAAGGAAGACCGAAATGGGCTGCAGCACGGAATCCGAGCTCGCCACTATCGGTCTCCCTGGAGGATTAACCAGACTCTTATGTACCTTAGGCAACACATAAAAAACGGGCAGAATCCCATGATCTTTTTTAAGGTATTGATGAAGATCCGAATCAATGACCCCCGCCTCAAGGGCCTCCTTCAACATGGAATCAATTTCTTTGTCTCGTTTACAGACCGTGTCAAAGTCACTGACTAGATAGGTGTCCCTATCCTGCAATTGACGTTCCACTTCCCTTATATAGTCTGCTCTGTTCATGATCACAATTGCACCGCCTTTATCGGCTGACTTTATAATAATAGCTTTATTCTCTTGTAAATTCCGTAGTGCCTTGTGTTCTTGATGTGTCATATTAAAAAATCGTGTCGTCCTGGGTTCCTCCAAAACCATATCTATATCTTGATAAATGAATTGTGTAAATATCTCAATGGGGGGCGTAGTTGGTGGCACAAACATACTTCTGTTCCATAGTTCTAATTGTTTAGCGTCAAAAAGAGTATCGCTTTCCTTCACTATTGGAGCATCTTCCTTCTCATGAAAAAATACTTTCAACTTAATGGACCGGAGGAATCTTTCGATATCGACTCGCAAAGAAAATGAGTCGATATTACTATACGGACAGAAGGAAAGTCCCCTTCCCAATACCTGTTCTTCAATTGCTGTGAGTTGGTAATTCGAGATGTTAATCACTAGCGACGACGTGTCGGATTGTACATTTTCGGATGATACAATTTCTTCATGCGTGTTGGATTCTGTCTTACGTCTCCTCCTGCATCGCTTTCTCCTCCTCCGTCCATGCCTGGACGACCTACGGTCAAAAAAGAGGAGGTAGGGGCATGTGAAAACATTTGATCATCTGACGTTTCCAACTCCGTGTCCGTGGATACATTTGTCGACATGTTGCCTTTATCCCCTCTCTTATTAAAGCGGGGTGTTTGTCGTGTTCTCTGTGGTTTCCCCATCCTAGGTAAATAAGAGGGTTCCCTCTGTGTCCACTTGTATACCCGTCCTTTAAAATAATCCTCCAGATCTCTAGCAAATTTCAATCTCTTTCTATTCTCTATCTCCAAACGCATGTCTTCCATTTTATTATTTAATTCCACATGATACTGTCCTAGTGATTCTGCTGTAATGATTTCTTTGAGTTGTTCATCTAGTGCCATAATCTCTGTTTCCAATAATTTCATATCCTTCTGTAATTGTTCTATGGTTAATAGAATCAAATCAAATGAACATTTATTCAGTATCAGTTCGAATTTCTGGCAATATGCCAAGTCTTCTGAAAACAGAGTAGGTCTTAAGCGAATACGTAATCCTCCTGGGATTCTTTTTACTTTAAAATACTCAGTGAGTGTAACGCAATGTAATCTGTGGCTCACCAACCTCCCCTTCTTTTTCTCGACTTGTGCTTTAATTGTTACCTCTCCCGGGCAGCTTAAAAAGCAATCTTCAGAGGTGGAGGACCCCACAATCCGCACTGCATCCTCCGCGGTATAGGAAAACACTCCTTCGGGGGTAGATGCTTCCTCTCCCATCATAATCCACTTAGCGAACCCGCGAGTGTGTCTCCACTCGTATCACTTCCGGGTGCCGGGGCTCTACCACGTGGTCGCGGCTACGGCAAGCAGTAAGGTAAATACGAACGCCGCAATCTCCAGAATAGCGGGAGCCCACAATATCTAGCGCCGAGTCACCGTGTGTAGGGACGCCGACAATCCACCAACATCATCCAGTACATAAAAAACGGGTCTCAGGCTGCTAGACGAACTAGTTTAATATGGGAAAAACCCAAAGGAAAAAACCGTGACGTTTCGGCCTCAGACGGCCTTAATCATACATACAGATTGAACCAGACACCTCTCCTTTAAACATGTATAAACCAATCCGATATCCTTTCTCATTATTCAACAGGTGCATATCATTGTCCAATCTGTAACACGAATAGTGATTCCTAAAAAGTAAATATGCAAAAACGAAAAAAGAAAGAAACCATACAAACAACCCATATATAACAAAATGGGCATATAACTGTATATGAAGAGTTATTAGTGGGCCCTATTCTGACGTAGAGCATAATTGTTATTGTTATTTTTTTTTATTTATCTTTTTTTATCTCTTTTATTTTTATTGTCCACTTTATATGGCTGCATGTTCATTTTTCATGATGTTCTTAGTTCCCTTAGTTTATTTGCTATAAGCCCCCACTTTGGCGTACTGCAATCTCATGCGCTAGTGTATGAACTCTTCATATACAGTTATATGCCCATTTTGTTATATATGGGTTGTTTGTATGGTTTCTTTCTTTTTTCGTTTTTGCATATTTACTTTTTAGGAATCACTATTCGTGTTACAGATTGGACAATGATATGCACCTGTTGAATAATGAGAAAGGATATCGGATTGGTTTATACATGTTTAAAGGAGAGGTGTCTGGTTCAATCTGTATGTATGATTAAGGCCGTCTGAGGCCGAAACGTCACGGTTTTTTCCTTTGGGTTTTTCCCATATTAAACTAGTTCGCCTAGCAGCCTGAGACCCGTTTTTTATGTACTGGATGATGTTGGTGGATTGTCGGCGTCCCTACACACGGTGACTCGGCGCTAGATATTGTGGGCTCCCGCTATTCTGGAGATTGCGGCGTTCGTATTTACAATATCAGCGATGTGTGACCCTCCTTTTCTGACTTGCATCATCTGCTACTAAAATGTGAGTGGGCTCTGCGTTGGTCTGCACCTGCCCTTCACAGCACTGTAATGGTTACATACCATGGCAGGTGGAGCGGTAAACTTTGGAAATACTGACCACTTCCATGTCACTTTACAGTGGTATAGGGACCATAAACTACAATCAAATACCCCAAAAATGTCCAAGAAAAGAAAAGTTGATGCAGAGGGAAGGCAATTTCAGGAGAGATGGGAAAGTGAATACATGTTTGTGATTAATGGAGACAAGCCGGTATGTCTTATTTGCTATGAGGCAGTGGCAGTGATGAAGGAATACAATTTACGCCGGAATTTTGAGACCAAACATGGAGCCAAATTTGCTAACCTTAGCCACCAGGAAAAGCAACAAAAGGTCCAAGAATTAAAAGGTAGCCTGCATTCTCAACGGAATATTTTTGCAAAAATGAGAGCAAAAAATAATGCAGCAGTGAAAGCTAGCTATCTTGTGGCTGAAGAAATTGCGCGAACTTCAAAGTGCTTTTCAGAAGGTGCATTTGTAAAGCAGTGTATGCTGAAGGTATGTGAACAGGTGTGCCCTGAGCAGAGACAGGCTTTTAACAATGTCAGCTTGTCAAGAAACACCATCACAGACCGAGTCAGGGACCTAGCCTCTAATCTTAAAACAAAGTTGGCTGAAGAGACATGCAGTTATCTGGCATTTTCATTAGCTGTTGATGAAAGCACTGACAATACTGATACAGCTCATCTAGCTATTTTTGTAAGAGGTGTGAAGGAAGACTTGTCTGTCAGTGAAGAGCTCTTGGATGTGGTCGCCATGTATGGGACAACAACTGGGAGGGACATCTTCAATGCAGTGGAGGAATCCGTAAATAAAATGAAATTACCTTGGGAAAAGTTGGTGGGACTTACTACTGATGGCGCTCCAGCAATGTGTGGAGAGAGAAATGGCTTGGTTGGACTGTTAAAAGAGAAAATGAAAAAAAGTAATTGCCTCACGCCGCTGATAACTTATCACTGCATTATCCACCAAGAAGCTCTGTGTGGCAAGGTTCTGCAACTGGATAACATAATGTCCACAGTCACGAAAACAGTGAATTTTCTGCGTGCACGGGGTCTGAATCATCGTCAGTTCCAACAATTTTTGAAGGAGGTGAGCATGGAACATACAGATGTGCCATACCATACAGAAGTAAGGTGGCTGAGTAGGAGCACCGTTCTCAAGAGATTTTTTGAGCTTTTGGAAGAAATTACTCTTTTTATGCAAAGTAAAGGGAATCCCTTGTCAGAACTGTCAGATCCAAACTGGCTGTGCGATTTTGCCATGTTGTGTGACATAACAGAGCATCTCGCCCCAACTGAATCTGAGGCTGCAGGGCCGCAAACAAGTCATAACCTCAATGTATGAGGTAATAACAGCTTTCCAGGAGAAACTGCGCCTATGGAAGTCACAGCTTGAAAAAGCCAGTCTTGCCCACTTTCCTATCTGCCAGAGCATCTCAAACTCATTCCCAGGTACTTTTTCATGTGCTCGATTGGGTACCAAAGTGAATCGGCTGATTGATGAATTCAATCAACGCTTTTCTGACTTTAAAGAACAAAACTTAACCTTTACCAGCTTTGCCAATCCCTTCAACATCGATGTTGACAGTGCACCACATCACCTTCAAATGGAATTAATAGAACTTCAGTGCAACAGCAGCCTGAAAGCGAAGTTCCAGGATGCGACAGTCGACGACTTTTACCGTCTCCTCCCCCCTGCTTTGATGCCACAGCTCCGACTTCAAGCTGCACGTGTTCTGTCCATGTTTGGGAGCACTTATCTATGTGAACAGATGTTTTCAGTCATGAATCTGAACAAGACCAAGCTCAGATCACGCATCACTGATGATAACCTCCATGCTGTTTTACGGATTGCTACAGCACAAGACCTAACGCCAGACATCGATGGACTGACCTTAGGAAAACGATGTCAGTCATCTAGTCAGAAAAGTAAAAAAAAAAGTTAGTGCCTTGTGTTTGCCATATGTGTAATAAACAGTGTTTGGCAATATTTGTATGTTTAAAAAAAAAAATTCCTGTTTGTTACCAAAACTAATTTTTCAATAAATTGTACAATAATTGTACATTTGAATATCTACTTGCCATTATTCTGACTATGTTTCTGCTTTCAGAGCTAGTTATTACTTACATTATTACAAAAAACAGTAATAATTGAATGCAGTGACAATAATTTATGATAATAAAGAGTGGACACATAGTCCTACAGATACAACTGGCCCTTTGAGGGTGACCAAACTGCTGATGTGGCCCCGATGACATTTGAGTTTGACACCCCTGATCTAAGAGAACAGCTGAATGAACTGCAAAGAACTAAGGTGATTCAGGAGTCCAGGAGTCCGTACGCTTCTCCCATAGTGATGGTTCGGAAGAAGAATGGTTCTGTTCGTCTATCGCACGCTAAATCGGAGAACCATCCCAGATCAATACGCCACTCCTCGGATAGAAGATGCCCTACAGTGTTTGTCTGGAGCAAAATGGTTTAGTGTACTAGACCTGCGAAGTGGGTATCACCAGATACCAATGCATCCTGAAGACAAAGAGAAGACTGCGTTCATCTGCCCACTGGGGTTCTTTGAGTTCAACAGAATGCCTCAAGGCCTTACGGGGGCTCCAGCCACGTTCCAATGGTTAATGGAGAAGACAGTCGGGGACATGAACCTGATCGAAGTGTTGGTGTATCTGGATGACATAATTGTGTTTGGAAAGACTTTGGAAGAACATGAGCAACGGTTGGGGAAGGTTTTGAAGCGGTTCCATGAAGAGGGGTTGAAACTGTCTCTAGAGAAGTGTCAATTCCGTCTACCTTCCGTTACGTATCTGGGACATGTTGTTTCAGCTGAGGGCGTTTCGACGGATCCTCGAAAGTTGGAAGCCGTAGCTTCCTGGCCTAGACCCTGAAATGTTACTGAACTTAGATCTTTCTTGGGGTTCTGCTCCTATTACCGAAGATTCGTAGGAGGATTTGCCAAGATAGCTCAACCACTGAACAAGCTCCTGCAGAAGGAAGACGCAGAAGAAGGCCACAAGGCCTCTGACCGAAATTTGTCGGCTCCAGGGCCAAGGAAGGCTCGAGAATCTATCCAAGGAGAATGGACTAGTCAATGCGAAGGTGCTTTCATGAAGCTGAAAGAGAGTCTAACTCGAGCTCCTGTCTTGGCCTACGCTGATCCTCATAAGCCGTACGAATTGCATGTGGATGCCAGCAGAGAAGGTCTAGGGGGAGTCCTATACCAAGAATATGGTGGATTGTTGAGGCCTGTAGTAGATGTGAGCCGGAGTCTTACGCCTTCAGAAAATAATTATCCTAACCACAAGTTGGAGTTCCTAGCTTTGAAGTGGGCGGTGGTAGACAAGCTGAAAGACTATCTGTATGGAGCCGAATTTGTGATAAAAACTGATAACAATCCTCTTACCTACGTCCTTACTACTGAGAAGCTGGATGCAATGGGACATTGGTGGTTGGCCGCTCTGTCAGGGTTTAGGTTCAGCCTGAAGTATCGCCCTGGAGTGAATAATCGAGATGCCGATGCTTTGTCGAGAAGACCCTACACTACAGAATGGACTCAGTTAACTCCAGATGGGGTGCAAGCTTTATGTCAAGGAGCAGAGCGCCGGGTCAAGGGAGGGATTGAAGCAGAAGCCATAGGAGTTATGGCTGCGGCTGTTCCAGAGTTTTATTGTAATCCGACGCAGCTGAGGGATGAAAGTTTGCCTACTTTCTCAAAACAAGACCTGAGAGCTGATCAGGCTGGAGACCCTTTGATTGCATTAACTGTGAAGGCCCTAAACGCGAACCAACGGGAAATTCTTCTGACAAATTCCCCAGAAGGGGCCAGATTGGTGTACAAGGAGTGGGAACGGTTGAAGATGTTGGATGGCGTGGTCTACCGAAGGGGCCACTCAAACGATGCTGGAGAGACCCAACAGTTGTTCCTTCACACCAAACACCGAGAGGATGTGCTGCAGTCATTACATGATGACCATGGACATTTAGGTGCAGAGAGAACTTTTAAGCTGGTGCGAGACCGATTCTATTGGCCCTGCATGAGACCTGAAGTTGAGAGCTACTGCCACTCATGTCTGAGGTGTATCCAAAGGAAGACTCTACCAACCCGAACTGCTCCAATGAGCCACCTGCAAAGTCAAGGACCCATGGATTTGGTGTGCATTGACTTCCTGTGCTTAGAGCCAGATGCTAGTGGGCAGGGAAATATTTTAGTGGTGACTGATCATTTCACGTGTTATGCCCAAGCTTTTTCTACGAAAGACCAACGTGCTCCTACGGTGGCAAAGGTTTTAATGGAAAGGTTTTTTGTTCACTATGACCTGCCAAGGAGAATACACTTGGATCAGGGTAGAAACTTTGAGAGTAGGGATGAGCCGAACACTCCCCGAGTTCGGTTCGAGCCCGAACCCGAACTTCCCATTTGTTCGGGTCTGAACCCGAACCCGAACCCCCATGCAAGTCAATGGGACTGAAAATTCATTTTTTTAGAGTGCCCTCCAAGAGGGCATATATGCTACATATTTGCCATAAAAGGTGAATGGGGGTCCGGGTAGTGCCCTGGGGGACAGGAAACAAGGACAAAAAGTAAAAAAAAAACGTTTTTAAAGGGACAGTGAGTTTTCCATGAAATAAGGGTTAAAAATAAAAATGAAAAATTCCTTCAAATATCGTGCCTAGGAGGTCCCCATAACCTGCCCGTGAAGTGGCGGATTTCTAGAATGTATAGAAATATGTAAAAACCAAAAAATTACATTTCAAATGACGGGTAAATGCTTTTCCTTTAATCTATCCATAAACATAGAAACATAGAAAAATGTCGGCAGATAAGAACCTTTCGGCCCATCTAGTCTGCCCAATTACATGGATACTTTACCTGGATTTATCTTTTGTTTAGGATAGCCTTATGCCTATCCCATGCCTGCTTAAATTCAATTACTGTTTTGGCCTCTACCACTTCTACTGGAAGACTGTTCCATGTATCCACCACCCTCTCAGTAAAATAATGCTTCCTGATGTTACTTTTAAACCTTTGCCCCTCTAATCTAAGACTATGTCCTCTTGTTTTGCTATTTTGTTTCCTTTTAAATATACTCCCTTCCTCTACCTTGTGGATTCCCTTTACGTATTTAAATGTTTCTATCATATCTCCTCTGTCTCGTCTTTTTTCCAAGCTGTACATGTTAAGATCATTAAACCTTTCCTGGTAACTTTTCTCCTTCAAGCCGTACACCATTTTAGTAGCCCTTCTCTGAACTCTCTCTAAGATGTCTATATCCTTCTGGAGATACGGTCTCCAGTACTGCACACAGTACTCCAAGTGAGGTCTCACCAGTGCTCTGTACAGTGGCATGAGCACTTCCCTTCAACAAAACCATATCACCGGGTTGTAGATCCTGTATCCGAACTTTCAAGTCGTAGTTTCGCTTATTCCTCTGTTCCCTGTTCCCAGAGGTCAAACGGGCCAGTTCAAACGCAGAGGCCAAATTCCTTCGAAGTCTATCCACATAATTTCTGTGAGAGGCTACAGATGTCTGATCCAGAGATAACCCGAACACCAAATCGACCGGCAGTCGAGCTTCCCTTCCGAACATAAGACGGTATGGTGAGTATCCAGTAGCGTCACTCTCCGTACTGTTATAGGCATGTACTAGTGTGGCTATGTGACGACTCCATCTCTGCTTTTCTCTGTTTGATAATGTCCCCAACATATTTAGCAGAGTGCGATTGAACCTTTCAGGTTGAGCATCACCTGACACGTCAGCTTTTAAAGCATAGGATGATCAGAGCCTATTCAAATCAACAACCAGAAAGTCGAAGCCAAAAGAACGGTCCAAAGTCTGAGTGTCAATGCTGGCCAGGACCAGATGCCAAGAGTCGGTTTGACTTAAACCAGACAATTGGGCCAACAGAAAAACTAAAATGTCTCAATCGCAGCCTGCGAGCATTGCATGAGCGCGTCAGCAAAGTGACATAGTGAAAGGAGAGTAGGAACAAATGTGTTACATAAAGCACACTGCAACTGGAGGAGTCACAAAACATTAAGAAACTGGTCTGGTACTCTAAGCCTGGACCTCAAACACAGAATTAAGAGAGCTGAATGGAGCGTTAATGAGTGACATCAAAGTATACAGGCATCACATGAGATCATACGTAAAGAATCTAGCGATGCACTAAAAGCAGCATTGCAGAACAAAGACAGATGCAGACAACATTATTTGTTACTTTGCGTGATGCAAGGGGTATGAGTTAATCCAAGAACAGGCACATTGGTAAATTGTTGATTTTGACAATCAAGCAGCTAATGTTACTATAGAATTACAGTTACAACTATTTATAAGGAGCCAACAAGTTCCGTAGCGCTGTACAATGGGTGAAATAGAATAACAAATATACATAAATATTAAACACACAGAACAGTAGGTGAGAGGACCCTGCTCGATCTAAGAGGCGTAGGTGACAAAATGTGCTTCACCGCGTCACAGCACTTTCCAGCCAGCTAAAATCAATATTGAAGGTTCTTTTATTTATAAAGGATTTTACCAGGAAGGATACATTGATATTTCTCTCGTTTTCAAGTATGTTATTATCTGTCCCTTCTTTCTAATAATTCCCTATAAAAATGGCTAGTTATTAAAGCAGCTGTATTAAACTGCATGTTGTGCGGCTTGCAACAAATCCTTACTTCTCTCTCAACAACAAAAGTTTTTTGCACAAATATGCTTCTGCAACACATCCAACTTAGGCTAGGGTCAGACGAACGCATTTTTCGCATCGTCCGTAAAAAGTGCGTCCGAACGCATGGACGTACTTTTTCACGGAATACGGGATAGCGGTCATACAATGCGTAATTACGGCCGTGATTTTTTACGGATCTAAACCAGGAAACTTTGGGTGTCTGGACGTTATGTTGGCCGGACATGAGCAGCGTCTGACGTCTCCTAATCACGCACACACGCCGCTATGCGGACGCAGCGCACTCTGTACGTCAGTACTAGCGGTTCGACGTTCTTGCGAAAATGCATTCGTTTGCCACTTGCGTTGCGCGGCCGAACCTTCGTGCGGCCGTACTTCGTGTGTGGACCTGCATTGGACGTCATTTGCTGCTACCACGGCCGTCATAAAGTGGGGCTAAACGCACGTTCGCACTGTGTTCGTCTGACCCCATCCTTACTCGTTACCCCATAACTACAAAAATTACCGACTGCTAACTGAACCAGTTTGTGGATCTGCAACCGCACTTGCCACATACCCATCCTCACGGAAATGTTTTTAGATCTATGCTTTTGTCTGTATCTATTTGTTTTTGTCTCAAAAAGTCGTCTCTGCTCATTGACATTTTTTTAATTTTTTTGTAATAATTTTTCATTGGCTAAATCTACAGTTATTTTTTTTCGCTGTCTTATTCTCTAGTCCAGGAGTCTGCAACCTTGGCCCTTCTGAAGTTTTAGAACTACGTCTCCCATGATGCTCAGCCACTCATTAGTTCGACTGAGCATCACAAGAAATGTCATTTGAAAACACCTGGATGGCCAAGGTTGCTGACCCCTGGTCTAGATAATATCTGTTTTCCACAACATGTATTTAATATATACATTGATCAATTTACCTGTGTGTTTGACAGCATGTGTGACGCTGACAGGCTTTAAGGCAAATAGATCCAACATACATGACATAAAGATGGATCCAAATATGCAACATATAAAATCAGGGATCTCAAACTCTGCCCCCCTCCCAGATCTTTCTGAACTACAGCTCCCATGATTCTCTGGCTATCTTTTGCATTCAAATAATTCTGGGAATTGTAGGCCATCAAGATGTGGGAGGGGGGGTTGAGATCTGTGTATTAGGCTAGGGTCAGACTAACGCATTTTTTGCGTCGTCCGTGAAAAAGTGCGTTCGAACGAATGGACGTATTTTTTCACGGAATACGCGATAGCGGTCATATGATGTGCATTTTCGTCCGTGATTTTGTACGGATCATGAATAAAACACTTTTTGTGTCTGGACGTTATGTTGGCCGGACATTAGCAGCGTCTGACGTCTCCTAATCGCACACACACGCCGCTATGCGGACGCAGCGCACTCTATACGTCAGTACTAGCGGTATCACGTTCTCGAAAAAATGTGTTTGTTTGCCGCTTGCGTTTCCCTGGCCGAACTTTCGTGCGGCCGTACTTTGTATATTGCCCGTCATTGGCCGTCATTTGCTGCTACTACGACCGTGATAAAGTGCGGCTGCACACGCGTTCGCAATGCGTTCGTCTGACCCCAGCCTAAATAAAGCACTAAAGAGAATATACAAACGTAAAAACCACATCAAGCAAATCCATGATAAAACAGGGGGAATGATAGCCAAGTTCAAATGAGGTTTAATAATTGAGATATATTGTATATCCTTAAAATTTGGTTCAAACAGCTCAGCATCAAATAATTCTATTTATTAAAAAGGATAATTCTTTAAATCTACATGTATCACTTTTTTTCCATTACATTATACCTGACCCTGTGTAGTGCATCTAGCTTTACGCCGCTGCTATGTCATGTCTTCTCTGCTCCATGTCCATGTGATAAGCCTTTTAGCGCACCTTTACATTGTCCATAACCGCCAGAGACCCTTCTACCACCAACTTAGCATCATTTCCAAGAATCCTGTGAGCACTTACATGTCTCGTTTCCTTCTGGTAGAGCAAGATCCTCAGTGGTCATTACTTTAAATCACATAGATTCAGCAAATGATGAAATATTTAGGCTATTTACCAATAACTTGTGTATTTTGGCATTAATAACTGGTGAAATCTCCTGGCAAAGAGATCTGTAAATACTTGATTAATAATATATTAACTAGCAGTAAAATAGGTACAATTTATTCTTATGATCACTTTTTTCTTACAGGTCTATTCAAAGAAAGGTGAAACGCCGTAGAATTGGCAGGAAAAGTGAAAATTCTAGGTCAAAATAGCCAAACCAGAAAAATTCTCCCATTTTATCTCACTTTCCAAATCGGTTATTTGGTCTAGATTGTTCTCTTCTGCCAATTCTCCTGAGCTTCACCTTTCTTTGAATAGACCTGTTAATCTACCTATTCCTGTGCCACGGCATCACAAAATTCCCCGATCCTCAGTTTATGTTTATTTTGTAAAATTGCTATTATTCCAAATTAGGCATCACGAAGAGAACGGACAAGGACTAACTAATACTAACTGTATTCTGCAAACACGTATGCAGTTTTTTTCCATGGTTGTGTTACGCGATGATCTGTAAGTATAATTTATCTCACATACTACAGGGGTAGCGCAGTGTATTTGCGACGTCCATCACGTTGACGCTCAGAAGTTTGTTTGGTCTGGCTGACTGTACCTGTCTTTTAATTTTAATTAATTTTGTTTCCCATATTTCCCTTTTTTTTTCTACATCCGTCAAAAAAACGGACCGTGTGGTGTCTACAGTATCTTCTGTCAGTACGTCCGTCCATTATGCACGCACGCAGAGTGCGCTCAGACTGCGTTCGTCTGACATTAGCCTAAAGCAAATGATCAAAATGGAATTCACAAAAATATTAAGCACTTAGCAAAACATCACCACACCATAGAGGAGTCCAATCAATTCTTATATATGAGAATCCACACAATCCTTCTTTTCTGTAGAATTTTATACTTTATAGTTAAATAAATACTACATTGTGTCCATTTTTTTGAGCAGTAACTAAAATTTGAAATTATAATCACTTACAGGGTTATTCAAAGAGATCTGAATTGTGGCCCAAAGGTAACCGAACAGTGAAAATCAGCGTTCGGTTACCTTTCCTGGCCAATCGGCTATCCAGAGAGCAGGCAGTTCGCCAAATGTGGCGAATTGCCTGCACATATGGTGCCTGTTCGAGGGCAGTGAAATCCCCATAGAGAAGCAATGGTTCGTCTATTCAGAGAACAAAAACCAGCAGTGAAAAGTTGCCGAATTGCCCTGCTGTTCGATGGTTTCATTCGACAGGTTTATTCAGGCGAATACCATAGACTTCAATGTTAAAAATATTCCCGTTTTAATTCAATATCTAATAAACCATTTATTATATTCTGCAGTAAAAAGTCTCTTTATTTATCGATTTTTTTTTTAGGATCTTATAGGAATTTTTCTGCGAATTTTTTTTTCCCTATTTTTTTTTTTTTAATAGTTTTTTCTTTTTTCTGTAACAGCCCTTTTTATTATCATTCATTGGATCATATGTAAATTCCAGACATTTTTGTTTTGTAGTTTCTTTGCAAACAGCGTTTCACTTTTCAAACATTCAGGAGTACTGTTTTGTTTTATTTTGTTCACTCCATTCGTCTGCAGTGTTGGGTTTTTCCGGTGGCTGCTCTGCGCTGTGATCAGCGGCTGCTCAGGTTTCTCCGGCGTGTTCGGAGGGGTTAATCCAGATGTTTTTGCAGGTTTCGGTGTGCGTTCGCCAGGTTTTGCAGTGAGTGTTCGGCAGGTTTGCGGCGGCTTTTTCCCTACACTACGACGGCCCTGTGGTGCTTGCTGAATACACCGCAGGGTCGCCGAAATAGGATCGCCAAATCGCACTGAATTGAAGAGAATGAAAAGTCACCGAACGTGCGGTGACTTTTCGATTCTCTTTGAATAACCCTGTTAATAAAACCAAAGGATGGATAGATAGATAGATATACAGAAAAATTGACAGACAGACAGATATATTTTCAATTTGCACAAATGGAGGATGCACCTCATAGTTTCTTCCAGATGGCGATATAGGGACAAACAGACAGATATACAAATATACAGATAGATAACTAGATAAATGTAAATGGACAGACATATATATAGATAGTGGGACAGACAGATATACAAATATACAGATAGATAACTAGATAAATGTAAATGGACAGACAGACAGATAAGCAAATATACAGACGGAAAGATAGACTGATATATTTTCAATTTGTACAAATGGAGTTATTCACGTTATAATTTCTTCCAGATAGATAATGATGTAAGGACAGACAAACAACCAAACACACATATAAATAGATAGATAAATAAAGTTAGAGTGATAGACAGATACAGATAGAGGGTTTGTCAGACAGATGAGCAGACTTACAGACAGACATACGGTCAGACAGAAACATTTTCAATTTGTGCAAACGGAGGACGCACTTTATAATTTCTGGCAGACAGAAAGTGATATAGGGAAAGACAGACAGTCAATATACAGACAGACAGATAGATATAGCGAGCTCGACCGATATAGATAAGCAGGTATACAGGAAGATGGACAGACTGACATATATATTTTCAATTTGTGCAAATGGAGGATGCACTTAATAATTTCTTCCAGATAGAGATATCGGGACAGACAGACAAACAATATACAGACTGATATAGAGGGATAGACAGACAGGCAAATATACAGACAGAGAAATATAGAGGAATAGACAGATATTGATAGCGGAACAGACAGATAAGCAGATATACATATGGAGAGACAGACACATATATTTTTCAGTTTGTGCAAATGGAGGACACACGTTATAATTTTTTCTGAATAGAAAGTGATGTAGACAGACAAACAGACAGCCACATGGATAGACTTGCATTTGTTTTCAAGCTTTGTTATTTTCTGCACTGTAAAACGAAGAATTACCTCCTAAGGATATGTTTTCCAATGTTTTGCTGCAGAGAAATATCCTTTTTTTTTTTTAAGTCGTTGGATTTTCTTCTACGTTTTCATACATCCACATTCAGACAATTTAGCAAACTATGTGCCAAACGGACGAAGGAGTTGTCTTTTCCGAAGGGCTCGGGATGGATGGTAGAAATATGTTTGCGATCCTTTAACTTGTTCAAAACATTGTTTCTTTCCTAAGTGATTAGTACGTGTGAAGACTTTCAATGAGATTTAAGTCCTTTTACATGCAAATCCGACTTTTCTCTGCACGTTGACCAATCAGAAGTGCTCTCCAAGTTGGGAAATTCGTGCCTTTCAGTAATGTCATTGTGTGGAGGAAAAAAAAGGGACACAGTGGAATTAGGATGTTAGTTAGAATTCTGAACAAGAAGATCTTTGTGGTACTTTGAGGCTTACACATTTTTCCCAATACCATTCGCTGAACCAGAGCCAGGAGTTCTAAGCTGCATAAAAAAGCCCATTATTTGGAGGTTGGATTTTGGTGGAATTGGTGTTTATGAGGGACCGTGCAGATGAAAACAGAAATGCTAAAAAAAATTGTCATATTTTTGTAAATTCCCAGTAAACATTTTTTGGATTTGAATGTTGAAATTACATTCTTGTTGATTTAATGTCACAAATGTCTACCTTGATAAACTGCCAAGTATCCCGCCATATTGTTTCAAGGATGCAGACAATGAATCCACCCTCCATCATATATGATGTACTTAAAGGATGTGAAAGTGCTGTACCCTACAACATGAAAGATTGATCTAGGCCCAATTTGTGTAAGGGTAGAGTACAGCCCAGCATGTAATAACCGCAGGAATGAAAGGGCAGGTGGGATAGTCTAAGCAAAAGCAGGTACAGGCACTCCAAACTTCAAGGTCAAGGTAATTTTGTCAAGTCTTGGCTGGAGTTGAAACGTTGTCTCGCTGTGGGATGTTGTTCCAATGAAGTTTTTTTTTTTTTTAGAAAGGATTTTACCAGGAAAGATACATTGAAATTTCTCTCGTTTTCAAGTATGTCAAGTAAGTTACCTTGCCTTTGAAGTTTGGACTGCCCATCCTTCTGCTCAGATGACTACTTTGGGTGTTGGCCGGTCCTGGTATGTGATGGCATTCTTTATTAAGTATTTCGGAATTGTTTATCACTTACGGTGTACTATATTGACAAAGGACACTCACTGAGGAAGCCTATACGGCGAAAACGCGTTCTGGTGAACCTTTTAAAGCTTTTGTACTATTTTATACCCAAAAAATTATTTTTTTAGATTTATTCCTGCCATATGGCTTTTTTAATTTAAATAAAAGTCTATATTTTTTATTCTTATACATGTCTTGCTGCCTGGTCTTTTCCATCGATACACATTTTTTCCTGAGCCCACTTATTCCTCCATCCCACCCTGGAATCTGGATTACATCGCTGGAACCAAGGAAAAGAGAAGAAATCAACTAAATATAAGTATTCCAATCTTACAGTACTTTCATCCTATGCGTGAATTATTCAGTATATATTAATTTTTTTCTTGCAAATTGCTCTTATTATACATATACATACATATGCTGTTTTAGTACATAACCATTAGGGTGCACCCGGAACCCTTTCTCTTGCTTTATATTGATGGAGAAGTCTAAACTGAAAGAATGGTCAGAGAACCAAGCCGTGGTCAGGATAACAGAGATACACATGGACGACAGTCGAATGCCAAGGTAAGAGAACAGGGGGAAACCAAAATAGTAAGAACAAAGCCAGGTCAAAAGCAAACTCAAGATAACAAGGAACACACCTTCTGGATACAAAAAGACCCAATGGGGCAACTACCCAGAAAAAAATCGAAGTTTTATATAACCTGTGGAAGGCTCATTGGTGGTGAGAAGTGGTGTGTGGTGGAAAGTGTGGGAAATATGGCATCTCGGATAATAACAGAAGGACTCATTGCCAGTATGATGTGCCTTACATGAGGAGGCATCATCAGAATGGCGCAAGTGTGTGAGTGTAGACAAGTGTTGTCGGAATGCCACAAATCCGGGCACGCGTCGCCAGAATGATGTAGGCACCTGTTAGGAGAATAGGAGAGTTATGTTTTTTTCTGTGCAATTTTGTGGAATTTGCCAAGGCCACTTTGGTGCTCTTTGGCGACGTTCTCCAACTTTTTTCATGAGGCTGAGGTGACTCCAGTGACCGTTCAGTGAGTAGTGAATTTACTGTACTGTCGGCAAAATGGAATTGCCGAAAAGCACTGAACTGCGCCGAAGTGAAAAGCACTGAAATTTTGCTGAAATTTCAGTGCTTAGTGAATAGACCCTTAAATATTAACCTGGAATTAAAAGCACCTTTAGCCACCATAGAGGTTTTAGTAATTACAATCTTCACAGTGACACCGTGCTGGTGATCGAGGAAAATCCCTCCAAATGAAAGCATTCAATAATTCATAGCTTTGGGAAAACCCTCCAGTCTAAACCTTTCATTTCTGTTTGTTTATTGCAGTCCTCAGTGGGAAGTCACCTAGAGTTCTGATGCTACCCAAATTATTTGCATGCAATGTTTAAAGAAGAGATCCCACTCCCTGGTCTTCCCAGATGTTTCTGTAATACTGGAATTCTGGGAGTTGTAGGCAATAAACAACTGGGGCGTCTGAGTTTGAGATCCCTGACTTAAAGGGATACTATATGGTTAAATGGATAGAGGGGGAGAACGGAGGGGGTAAACATCAGCCCCTCCTGCCACCTCTTGTATTAACCCTTTAGTTTCCATTAGAAGCTCATCTGAATCCAGCACTGGTCTCTGATTTCTCTCAGATGCAACATGCTGCAAGCTGCAACATGTCACATGACCACAGAAGGGCTGGACACTCGATCGAGCATCCAGCCAATACAGCGGCTCTCAGTGTCGGAGGACATTGCAACCCATTGGTGAGACTTAGTTCTCAAGGTCCACAGGTCCCAGAGCCTCAGAGGATGTAGTCTTTTTAGATGTCTTATGATTTTCTAATGTAATGTACATATATTTGTTTGTAAGAATTATTTTATGGCTACGTATTTTGGTTTTTCCCCCCGAGGCAAAATATCTTATATTTCAGCTGTAAATTATTTTTACTTTTATTAATTTACTAATAATTTTGTTTCTAAGACCCAAAAAAACTACAGAGGTTGCGTTGCTAATAGCTTTCCATGTGATTTTCCATGAAAATTAATTTTTTGTAACAATTATTTTATGGTTATTTCTTTTTGAGAAAAAAATCTCTTGAATTTCAGCTGTAAAGCGCAGTATTTTGTTTATTTTTTCCTCTTATCTGTGGCTTCTGTTTCTAAGCCGCACCTAAGACCTCACGTACATATTTGTATTGAATACAGCTGCATGATTCCTGTCATTGCTGCCAACTGGAATGCAAACCAACTATATAAAGTCGTAATACATGTTTTAATGGCACGCTTTATGGCATTTTTGAAACTCAGGCATTCATGGATCTTTGCTCCATAACATCTAGTGGTAATTGCATAGCGTTGGTCTTGTCTTTCAGCATATACGACATGAGGGCATATTTTTATGTTTTTATGAGATCCAGTTCTCTTTTGTTCCATTTCTCGTGTTCTGCATTTGCTTCCTCACCAATTAACACACATGATTCTGTCACATACTACTGTCATTTTTTATTAGTTCTAGAAAAACGGCTTTTGTTTCCAATGAGGAGTGCCTGAAGGACCAACCCAAGCCTACATGGCACCTTTGGGGATGCATGGCCTCAAGGCACCCAATCCTTTCCTAGTTTGGTAGGTTGGAGCTACTCATGATATGAGTTTGCTTTGGAAAACTGATAACCTCAGGTCCATATTGACCATTGAGCACTTTGGGAGAATTCCTGGTGGAGTCTGAACCATGATGAAGCTCAAACCCTACAAATACCTCATCGGTTTTCGATAGCTCTATGGCCATATTGCTTTGCTGGAAGCAGCAGTATAGGCTTTTCTAAGCCTTAATCTGGGGCTAAATTTGCCAGAAGTGAATCTTTGCAAACAGCCTCTTTATTAAATTTGATGACATATTCCAAATCTCTTATGTCCAGTCTTAACAAAGAAAGGAAACAATCAGGGTTATTCAGAGAGCGTGAAAAGCAGGAGAATTGACTGGAGAATGAAAAATTCTACAGTAGGTTAAAATAGCCAAACCAGAAAAATTCTCCCTTTCATCTCACTTTCCAAATCGGTTATTTTGACCTCGAATTTTTCATTCTCCAGACATTCTCCTGCTTTTTACCGCTCTCTGAATGACCCCGATAGTGTGGAAATTCCAAGATTTCTGCTTTTCAATTAACCATTGACATTTCACACTGAACCAACCACTTCATATGAAAATTTGACATTCATGTTCTTGTATAAAGATTAGCTGGCTTTTTGGGAATCTGTATCATAATTATAATAAATATAATATATTTTCGGTGACTTAATAAGTATACATATGATATATACTTAATAAAAGGTCTGGGGCTCTATTACATTCTCTGCGCAAAAGCGCACGCGCAGCGCAATTTTTTGCACGAAGGGTTAAACGTTAACGCATGAAAAATAACGGTACAATCCGTGCGCATTTTTCATCCGTCAAAAAATAACACGCATAAAAAAGACGCGCAAAAAACGCGCGCATTAACGTTGCGCACAGAAATCGGTGTGCAGACTGTTTTTTTCACGCGATTCAGCCAATCAGAATTAAGAACCACAATTGTCTCCCGTTCAGTTTTTGCGCCTGTCAAAATCAATCTGAGTATATATGCTGCAGCAATAATAAAAACACGCACAACTTCTCAATTTTATTGTTTGGGTATGTGTAGAATGTGTAACTATACTTTGCTGCATTTTTTTTCGTGCTGGTGTATTTGGGTTCGGCCAGGACGTTCAGATTTGCCATTAACACCAGCTTTTCAAAGACGTTAAAATAATGCACACAAACGTTGTCCATTAAAATTTGCGCATAGATTGTAATACCATCCGCGTACCAGCGCACAAACGCATTTGTGCTCACAATGTTAAGTATAGGACGCGCAAAGTACATTACGCTCGCAAAGGGTTTGCGCAGGTTCACCCGCGGTAGACGTTAACACACATTTTTTGCGCGGACATTGTAATACAACGTTCTGCGCAAAGGGTTTTTATCCTCGCATTAATGTGTTTTTGCACGGGCGATAACGTTTGCGCGAAGTAGTTAATAAAGCCCCTAGAGTGTGGGCCAAAAGGTGTCACGGTGGTACACAAACCTAATCACCAAACCCCTATCTGTACCTGTCCTTTTAATGGCTGGATTAAAAAAGAATAGTCTAATGGCCTGTGACAGGTGAGGATCACATGTAAGAGAAAAAAAAGCCAACGTCGATAACACAGAGTGGAGAGAGCAATACAAAACAAGGAAACAAAGCTAGAGCCAAAATCACTTTTGTTGGCAGCGGTTTAGACATTAATGGCTGTGCATTGAGTTATTTTGAGGGGACAGCAAATTTACACTGTTATACAAGCTGTACATTCACTACTTTACATTGTAGCAAAGTGTCATTTCTTCAGTGTTGTCACATGAAAAGATACAATAAAATATTTACGAAAATGTATGGGGTGTACTCACTTCTGTGAGATGCTGTGTATATAGATCACATATTTCAACAATATAAAACAAGGACTTAATATAGATTTGGGTTTTCTAACCCACTATAATAATGTCACATAATATTCATAATTCCTATTTTTCTGTGTCTTTTTCCTTTCGTTCTGTCCTTTCACATTCCCTTTGAAGTGGACATGATTGCATCTTGCTTGAGACAATTATGTTTCCTTTTTTTTTCCCCCCTCTGACCATGCCATTTGGCGATATACAACATCTAACACCCCCAACTGTGAGCCCTGTGACTGTCCCAATGTTTAATTCTATTATTCTGATCAGTATAGCTTCTATACCTGACGAAGGGAGGATCCCTCTCGAAAGCTTGTACTTTAAATGTAACGTTAGTCCAATAAAAAAGGTATCACTACCGACTGCTATACTCGTGATTTTGGCATCTGGACTAACACGGCCTACCTTATCTATCTATATATATATATAGTCTTGGTATTCAAATATGTATTCTCTTTCTCAGAAAAGTCCCGTAACTTCCCATATTGTTCAACATTTCAAAATAGCACAAAACAAAACATTCCGCATGGCAGAAATCTATAACGTTAGTCATTACCAATAGGTCAGTATCTTTAACTGTAAACTGTAAAGCTGGGGTCAGACGTACGCAGTGCGAACGCGCTTGCAGCCGCACTTTATCACGGCCGTAGTAGCAGCAAATGACTGGCAATATACGAAGTACAGCCGCACGAAAGTGCGGCCGCGCATCGCAAGCGGCAAACAAACACATTTTTTCAAGAACGTGATACCGCTAGTACTGACGTACAGAGTGCGCTGCGGCCGCATAGCGGCGTGTGTGCGTGATTGGGAGACGTCAGACGCTGCACACGTCCGGCCAACATAACGTCCAGACGCAAAAAGTGTTTTATTGATGATCCGTACAAAATCACGGATGAAACTGCGCATCGTATGACCGCTATCGCGTATTCCGTGAAAAAATACGTCCATTCGTTCGAACGCACTTTTTCACAGACGACGCAAAAAATGCGTTAGTCTGACCCTAGCCTAAGCTGTACCTGGTCAAAGGAATCCGCTCCTTGTAAAATATATTTCAACAGACCAACCCAAACCACTAACAGACATGGAAAAAAGCAGAGGACTGACCTAGATCACCCCCAGTCAAGTAATAAAAGAGAGGAGCACCGGCTGAGACCGATGAAGAACGGAAGAGAACCAACAGAGACCACGAACAAACACGAAAAAGAGTAGCTGACTGACCTAGATCACCCCCAGCTGAGCAAGACAAGAGGAGAGCTCTGGCTGAGACGAACTCCAACCCAAATCACTACAAGCATAATGAAAATAAAATATTTAAAAAATTAACAATTCTGTTAGTTTAAAATGTTTTTACTGTAATAGTTTTCCTAGTATTAAACACTTTAATTTAGTTAAAGTAATAATTTATTTTTATTATTTAAGTAAAAAAATAACTATTAAATGTATTTATTTTTCCATAATAAGATAAATATACAATTAATTCCATTATACATGATGTATATATATACTGTATATTCAATTAAATAAATATATATAGTTACAGTATTTATAAAGCGCCAACAAATTCCTTAGCGCTGTACAATGGGAGAGATAAAATAACAAATATACATACACATTACACACGCGGAACAGAAGGAGGGAGGACCCTGCACGAGAGCTTACAATCTAAGAAGAGAGGGGTGACCCGTTAAGTGAGGGTGAATAGGGTAGGTGGAGTGGTGGGTTGCAGGAGGGCTGAATGGGAAGAGGAGCAGGAAATGACAGTGGGGAGATCATGGAGTGAGCAGATAAGCTTCTCTAAAGTAATGCATTTTCAGAGACTTCTTTAAGGACTGGAGAGACGGGGAGAGTCTAATGTTGCAGGGGAGGGAGTTCCATAGAAAGGGGGCAGCTCGGGAGAAGTCTGGAAGGCTAGAGTTGGGGGTTCGGGTATTAGGAACCGATAGCATCAAGTCATTGGCAGAGCGAAGAAGTCAGGTGGGATATACCTGCTAATAAGGGAGGAGATGTAGGCAGGGGCGCGGTTATGGAGAGCTTCATACGTGAGCACCAATATTTTGAAATGGATTCTAAAGGAAACAGGGAGCCAGTGTAGAGATTGACAAAGGGGTGAGGTGTGGGAGGTGCGGGAGGTGAGGTGTATGAGCCTGGCACAGGCGTTCATTACAGAGTGCAGAGGGAGAATCTGGGATCTCTTAAGGCCAGAGAGAAGGAGCTTGCAATAGTCAAGACGGGAGATAATAAGAGCTTGGACGATATATATTATATGTATATAAATTAATATTGCAGGCAAAGGCATCAGAATGAAAAAATTTGATGAAGGGGGAAAGACAGGGGTCAAGTCCTGGGGCAGCGTGTGGGAACACAGTTCCTATATTATATTTGCAAAGGGAACGGAGTTCCCATGGGTCCCACACACTCTAAAGCTTGTATTCAGGTATTCAATCAATTTCTTTCCCTGTTACATCACAATAAATATAGGATTTATTATATATTTTTACTAAAATACACATAAATACATATATATATCAGATCTGAGTGTGTGCTTGTGTTAAGTGCGAGATGATAGTTGCACATTGGTGGGACAGAAATCTTGGCGAGTTCCCACACTTCTTCTCCCAGGGGTCAAGTCCTAATAAAAGAAGAATGCCAGGATACAGGTTCGTCTGGTCCGTTCAAGTGAAAATTTGGATAAACCCAATTCTCTCCCCTGTACAAGTGTAAATGCCATTACTTTTGGGTAAAAGCTATCAGGAAACAAATACCTTAACTGACACAGAGGAGCAAATCATGCACAATCAATAATTTATACATTTATACAATATGCAAGTGAGCAAAAACACAAGCAAATCATTGGGATCATTAAAACAGCTATGAAGATAACTCGATTATTGTTGCCATATATTATTTAACATTAAAAAAGTCGTTTTCTATTCCTGTCTTGATAGGAATCTTGCTATGCAGGTTGGCATTTTTTTTTGTAAAGTATTGTTGTGCAACAAAAAACTGAACAAACTACCTGATGTACGGTTAAAGGTAAAGAGCCTAAAGGGTAGCTGTTCGTGTTACCGGTACACTGTCTTTTTTTATTTTGCCAAAATGCTGGCCTAGATCTGAGTTCCTTCAAACCTTGCATATTTCACAGAGCAAACCCTTTGTGCAAAGGAACACTCTACACACCCTGACTATTTTAGTTTTTCTGTAAGTGGCCAGGGTGTATAGAGTTCGACCACCTCCAGCAGTGATCTAGTGAACCCCTACGCTACCAAGTGATTTAATTAGTGTTTGGAAATAACATGTGCTTTTAATTAGTCTGGTCTAATGAGTTTGATACATTGTCTGTAGACTTAGGGTGTCTGGAGGTGTCTCCTGAACATGTATCAAACAACACCTGTGCTTCTGAGAAGTGTTCATTTCTCTACTAAATGCTCCTCTGATATGCTGTTTAACCCCTTAAACCTGCATTTCACTGCTGTGTGCTCAGCTAATTTTTACCGCTTTCGCTCATCATGTTTAAACGCGATTTGAAGACACATTTTATTAAATGACCCAGACATATTAGATATCGTTCTTTCCGGCAGACTCCGCAGATTCATAATATATCATTTTTATATGTATTTTTTTTTACTTTATACCTGGTCATGTTGGGTATCATTCAAAAGGCCATGCTCAGGCCTAGCTGCCACGGTTCTGGAGATATCGGGGTTCAAATGAACCCCCTATCTCCACCAGGGGATTCCGGGCAGCTAGAGGTTCCCTGGCTATCTGAAGTCATCACGCTATGCGTGAGGATGTCAGGCAGTGAGGGGGGACCCGGGGGTGGAGCTGCCATCCACCGGAGCTAGGCCGCACTTCGGCGCCGCAAGGCATCTCTATGCACAGCCCCATCAGCATCTCTATACACAGCCTCACAGCATCTCTATAGACAACCTCACAGCATCTCTATACACAGCCCCATCAGCATCTCTATACACAGCCTCACAGCATCTCTATAGACAACCTCACAGCATCTCTATACACAGCCCCATCAGCATCTCTATACACAGCATCTCTATACACAACCCCATCAGCATCTCTAAACACAGCCTCAAAGCATCTCTATACACAACCTCACAGCATCTCTATACACTGCCCCATCAGCAACTCTATACACAGCATCTCTATACACAACCCCATCAGCATCTCTAAACACAGCCTCACAACATCTCTATACACAACCTCACAGCATCTCTATACACAACCCCATCAGCATCTCTATACACAACCTCACAGCATCTCTATACACAAGCCCATCAGCAACTCTATACACAGCATCTCTATACACAGCCTCACAGCATCTCTATACACAACCCCATCAGCATCTCTATACACAGCCTCACAGCTTCTCTCTATACGCAACCCCTTCAGCATCTCTAAACACAGCCTCACAGCATCTCTATACACAACCCCATCAGCATCTCTATACACAACCCCATCAGCATCTCTATACACAACCTCACAGCATCTCTATACACAACCTCACAGCATCTCTATACACAACCTCACAGTATCTCTATACACAACCCCATCAACATCTCTATACACAGCCTCACAGCATTTCTATATACAACCCCATCAGCATCTCTATACACAACCTCACAGCATCTCTATACACAACCCCATCAGCATCTCTAAACACAGCATCTCTATACACCACCCCATCAACATCTCTATAGACAACCCCATCAGCATCTCTATACACAACCTCACAGCATCTCTATACACAACCCCATCAGCATCTCTATACACAGCATCTCTATACACAGCCTCACAGCATCTCTATACACAACCTCACAGCATCTCTGTGGACCCTCAAATGAACCCCCTTTCTCCACCAGGGGATTCCGGGCATCTAAGGGTTCCCCGGCTATCTGACATCATCACGCTATGCGTGAGGATGTCAGGCAGTGAGGGGGGACCCGGGGGTGGAGCCGCCATCCTCCGGAGCTAGGCCGCACTTCGGCACCACAAGGCATCTCTATGAGCAGCCCCATCAGCATCTCTATACACAACCCCATCAGCATCTCTATACACAACCCCATCAGCATCTCTATACACAACCTCACAGCATCTCTATACACAGCATCTCTATACACAGCATCTCTATACACAACCTCACAGCTTCTCTCTATACACATCCCCATCAACATCTCTAAACACAGCCTCACAGCATCTCTATACACAACCCCATCAGCATCTCTATACACAACCCCATCAGCATCTCTAAACACAGCATCTCTATACACAACCCATCAAGCATCTCTATACACAACCCCATCAGCATCTCTATAGACAACCCCATCAGCATCTCTATACACAACTCACAGCATCTCTATACACAACCCCATCAGCATCTCTATACACAACCCCATCAACATCTCTATACACAACCTCACAGCATCTCTATACACAACCCCATCAGCATCTCTAAACAAGCATCTCTATACACAGCCCCATCAGCATCTCTATACACAACCCCATCAGCATCTCTAAACACAGCATCTCTATACACAACCCCATCAGCATCTCTATAGACAACCCCATCAGCATCTCTATACACAACGTCACAGCATATCTATACACAGCCCCATCAGCATCTCTATACACAGCATCTCTATACACAACATCTCTATACACAACCTCACAGCATCTCTATACACAGCCTCACAGCATCTCTATACACAACCTCACAGCATCTCTATACACAGCCTCACAGCATCTCTATACACAACCTCACAGCATCTCTGTGGACCCTCAAATGAACCCCCTATCTCCACCAGGGGATTCCGGGCAGCTAAGGGTTCCCCGGCTATCTGACATCATCACGCTATGCGTGAGGAAGTCATGCAGTGAGGGGGGACCCGGGGGTGGAGCCGCCATCCTCCGGAGCTAGGCCGCACTTCGGCACCACAAGGCATCTCTATGAGCAGCCCCATCAGCATCTCTATACACAACCCCATCAGCATCTCTATACACAACCCATCAGCATCTCTATACACAACCTCACAGCATCTCTATACACAGCATCTCTATACACAGCATCTCTATACACAACCTCACAGCTTCTCTCTATACACATCCCCATCAACATCTCTAAACACAGCCTCACAGCATCTCTATACACAACCCCATCAGCATCTCTATACACAACCCCATCAGCATCTCTAAACACAGCATCTCTATACACAGCCCCATCAGCATCTCTATACACAACCCCATCAGCATCTCTATAGACAACCCCATCAGCATCTCTATACACAACCTCACAGCATCTCTATACACAACCCCATCAGCATCTCTATACACAACCCCATCAACATCTCTATACACAACCTCACAGCATCTCTATACACAACCCCATCAGCATCTCTAAACACAGCATCTCTATACACAGCCCCATCAGCATCTCTATACACAACCCCATCAGCATCTCTAAACACAGCATCTCTATACACAACCCCATCAGCATCTCTATAGACAACCCCATCAGCATCTCTATACACAACGTCACAGCATATCTATACACAGCCCCATCAGCATCTCTATACACAGCATCTCTATACACAACATCTCTATACACAACCTCACAGCATCTCTATACACAGCCTCACAGCATCTCTATACACAACCTCACAGCATCTCTATACACAGCCTCACAGCATCTCTATACACAACCTCACAGCATCTCTGTGGACCCTCAAATGAACCCCCTATCTCCACCAGGGGATTCCGGGCAGCTAAGGGTTCCCCGGCTATCTGACATCATCACGCTATGCGTGAGGAAGTCATGCAGTGAGGGGGGACCCGGGGGTGGAGCCGCCATCCACCGGAGCTAGGCCGCACTTCGGCCCTGCAAGGCATCTCTATGAGCAGCCCCATCAGCATCTCTATAGACAGCCTCACAGCATCTCTATACACAACCTCACAGCATCTCTATACACAACCTCACAGCATCTCTATACACTGCCCCATCAGCATCTCTATACACAGCATCTCTATACACAACCCCATCAGCATCTCTATACACAACCTCACAGCATCTCTATACACAACCTCACAGCATCTCTATACACAACCCCATCAGTATCTCTATACACAACCTCACAGCATCTCTATACACAAGCCCATCAGCATCTCTATACACAGCATCTCTATACACAGCCTCACAGCATCTCTATACACAACCTCACAGCATCTCTATACACAACCTCACAGCATCTCTATACACTGCCCCATCAGCATCTCTATACACAGCATCTCTATACACAACCCCATCAGCATCTCTATACACAACCTCACAGCATCTCTATACACAACCTCACAGCATCTCTATACACAACCCCATCAGTATCTCTATACACAACCTCACAGCATCTCTATACACAAGCCCATCAGCATCTCTATACACAGCATCTCTATACACAGCCTCACAGCATCTCTATACACAACCTCACAGCTTCTCTCTATACACAACCCCATCAGCGTCTCTATACACAGCCTCACAGCTTCTCTATACACAACCCCTTCAGCATCTCTAAACACAGCCTCACAGCATCTCTTTACACAACCCCATCAGAATCTCTATACACAACCCCATCAGCATCTCTATACACAACCTCACAGCTTCTCTATACACAACCTCACAGCATCTCTATACACAACCCCATCAGCATCTCTATACACAGCCTCACAGCATCTCTATACACAACCCCTTCAGCATCTCTATACACAGCATCTCTATACACAGCCTCACAGCATCTCTATACACAACCTCACAGCATCTCGATTCACAACCCCATCAGCATCTCTATACACAGCCTCACAGCATCTCTATACACAGCATCTCTAAACACAGCCTCACAGCATCTCTATGTAGCCGGACAAAAACAGATTCACTTTCAAGACGGCGCCGGACCGAGCACAAGTAAGGATTGTCAGAACACGAGTCTCTTCAGGAAAAGCAAACTTTATTGTGTCGTCACACAAGTGCCCACACAGGATTGAATCGCAAAGAGTGAGCCCCCCTTTTCACCCGTGCAAGGGATCTTATACCCAAAAATACGTAATTAGGTACATCCCAGTTAGCCCACCTCCCAATGACACTTTATTCCACCCCACGTGGGTTAATACCTCCCTTTGGCTAATACAAAGACATTCCATTAATTGGCTGTAAATTGGCAAACTTTGTGTTAGTTTCAGTAAATCATAATTAATTGCTCTTACTGTTCCGGGCTGCGCCCTCCTCCCTTGCGCCTACAATCACTTGTTACAGATGGCACCTGGCCTGATCTCTATACTCCTTTGTCTTTCTGCGGGCCCCAACGACCTTGGAGTATCTACTTCGCTTTTCTCCTCCGTGCCAGGAACAGCAGAGATCTTTCATAAAACTTTAATTGCTTTTCTGCTAATCTAAACGCATTCCTAAATTTCTACGTATACCTCATTCTAGTTTCAGCTACAAACCTGTCTAGTTATATACAAGTGAACCAATATTCTGAACAAGATGGCCGCCTGTGTACAATGGCGGCCATCTTCCAGCCTATTTCCACTTCATCTATACACAACCTCACAGCATCTCTATACACAACCTCACAGCATCTCTATACACAGCCCCATCAGCATCTCTATACACAACCCCATCAGCATCTCTAAACACAGCCTCACAGCATCTCTATACACAACCTCACAGCATCTCTATACACAACCCCATCAGCACCTCTATACACAACCTCACAGCATCTCTATACACAACCCCATCAGCACCTCTATATACAGCCTCACAGCATCTCTATACACAACCCCATCAGCATCTCTATAGATAACCCCATCAGCATCTCTATACACGTCACAGCATCTCTATACACAGCCCCATGAGCATCTCTATACACAACCCCATCAGCATCTCTAAACACAGCATCTCTATACACAACCCCATCAGCATCTCTATAGACAACCCCATCAGCATCTCTATACACAACCTCACAGCATCTCTATACACAGCCTCACAGCATCTCTATACACAACCTCACAGCATCTCTATACACAACCTCACAGCATCTCTATACACAACCTCACAGCATCTCTATACACAACCTCACAGCATCTCTGTTTACCCTCAAATGAACCCCCTATCTCCACCAGGGGATTCCAGGCAGCTAGGGGTTCCCCGGCTATCTGACATCATCACGCTATGCGTGAGGATGTCAGGCAGTGAGGGGAGACCCGGGGGTGGAGCCGCCATCCACCGGAGCTAGGCCGCACGTCGGCACCGCAAGGCATCTCTATGCACAGCCCCATCAGCATCTCTATACACAGCCTCACAGCATCTCTATAGACAACCTCACAGCATCTCTATACACAGCCCCATCAGCATCTCTATACACAACCCCATCAGCATCTCTAAACACAGTCTCAAAGCATCTCTATACACAACCTCACAGCATCTCTATACACTGCCCCATCAGCATCTCTATACACAACCTCACCGCATCTCTATACACAAGCCCATCAGCATCTCTATACACAGCATCTCTATACACAGCCTCACAGCATCTCTATACACAACCTCACAGCATCTCTATACACAACCTCACAGCATCTCTATACACAATCCCATCAGCATCTCTATACACAGCATCTCTATACACAGCCTCACAGCATCTCTATACACAACCTCACAGCATCTCGATACACAACCCCATCAGCATCTCTATACACAGCCTCACAGCATCTCTATACACAACCTCACAGCATCTCTATACACAGCCCCATGAGCTTCTCTATACACAACCCCATCAGCATCTCTATACACAGCCTCACAACATCTCTATACACAACCCCATCAGCATCTCTATACACAACCTCACAACATCTCTATACACAACCCATCAGCATCTCTATACACAGCATCTCTATACACAACCTCACAGCATCTCTATACACAACCCCATCAGCATCTCTATACACAGCCTCACAGCATCTCTATACACAACCCCATCAGCATCTCTATACACAGCCTCACAGCATCTCTATACACAGCCTCACAACATCTCTATACACAACCCCATCAGCATCTCTATACACAACCTCACAACATCTCTATACACAACCCCATCAGCATCTCTATACACAGCATCTCTATACACAGCCTCACAGCATCTCTATACACAACCCCATCAGCATCTCTATACACAACCTCACAGCATCTCTATACACAACCTCACAGCATCTCTATACACAGCCCCATCAGCATCTCTATACACAACCCCATCAGCATCTCTATACACAGCATCTCTATACACAGCCTCACAGCATCTCTATACACAACCTCACAGCATCTCTATACACAGCCTCACAGCATCTCTATACACAACCTCACAGCATCTCTATACACAACCCCATCAGCATCTCTATACACAGCATCTCTATACACAGCCTCACAGCATCTCTATACACAACCTCACAGCATCTCGATACACAACCCCATCAGCATCTCTATACACAGCCTCACAGCATCTCTATACACAGCATCTCTAAACACAGCCTCACAGCATCTCTATACACAACCTCACAACATCTCTATACAGAGCCTCACAGCATCTCTATACACAGCCCCGTCAGCATCTCTATACACAACCCCATCAGCATCTCTAAACACAACCCCATCAGCATCTAGACATGTGCATTCGTTTTAGTACTAAAGCGATTTAGTCCGAATTTTGGGATAATTTCGTTTTCAGAGGACTCAAGAGATACGAAACTGCTCAGTACAAAAAACGAAAGAAACTAAAATAAAATGCATTACATTTTAGTTTCAGTCCTTTTTGTGATATTACATTGAGTGAAGGAAACCAGCAATGAAGAGCACAACATCGCAAAGCTACAGAAATGGTTTGTACGCGTAATCCTTCCAGACCCCTACCCGAAAATCTGACAGTGATAGAGCTCCAGAATACTCACTCGCAGCACAGACAGCCAGCACAGGAGAGGAAACCTTTACTTAACCCTTGCATGTCTATGAGGCAGACAAGATGATAAAAGCAGCTGGAGAAGAAAAACATTCAAATAAATCTCACTGAAAGCTAAAGACAGAGGAGGGCTGGATAGTAAAAACCCCTTTATAACAAGCAGCGCTGGGAGAAGAGAGGGACTTTAAAAAACGTGTGTTATCTCCCCTCTCGCTCTGCATAATAAGGGCTTAGGTCTGATACATTTTATATTATCCAGGATCACTATCCCCCTTTCCTCATCTATAATACACATTTTATATAAAGTCCCTCTCCTCTTCCAGTGCTGCTTGTTATAAAGTTTTTTTTACGTCTGATAAATTTAGTATCCAGCTCTCACAGTTACTCTGTCATTATGAGCCTTCAGTGTGATTTATTTGAATGTTTTCCCTGGATTTAAAGTGCTTTATTTTATTATAAAATTAAATTTGCGCCAGTCATCTCTTCTCTGAGCTTTCAGACTGATTTACGTTAATATTTTCCCTCGCCCCTGCTTTTATATTCCTGTCTCTCTCCCCCACAGAGATACAAAGTTTTTTTTTTTTTATATTTAAGATTTTTTATTTTGAGACAAAGTAAGCAAAACAGTCAAAGAAAATGGCCTCGCAGGGCCAAAACGAGTCATCTGTGAAAAAGAAAATGGCCTCGCAGGGCCACAATTTCTCAGCTTAAAAGACATCAAAAATACGAACCTGTTAGCTAAGAAGCACTGCAGTAGGAAAATAAAGAGAGTCCTCTGAAAAACAACCAAAATAACGCTTATGTGGGGGAAAGGGAGAGAGGATGGTAAATAATAAGAGACATAAAATGAAAGAAGATGGCCTATGGCATCGTGACAAGGAGTCTCTGTGGAGATGTCCCCTGCCGGAGACATCTAAAGCGCAGAAGAAAAAATAAAAAGAACAAGAAAGCAAATGTCCTCATAGACGTAGCAATAATGAAATGAAAAACATAAAATAAACATCAGCAGTATAATTAAAAAAAAAAAAAAAGTCAATCGAGTAGGAAACCTCTGAAAATCGGGATAACGGAAAAGGGGGGGGGGTTTGTTAGCAAAATGGCATCTTACAAAAACCAACAAAAAACCCTCAGCCGGCATCCCTAAACGGCAGCAGCCTCAATGCAGGCAGGGCCACACAGGGCAGGTCAGGCCAGACCGCAAACCCAGGTCTGGTGGGAAAGAGCGAGGCCCACGGAGCACGCAGGCCCCCCTTCGATCCGAGACACCCCTCAGCCTCCTCGGTCAAGGCAGAGGATGGTTTGGAAGACCCAGGCAGCAAGAACCATGCAAACCCCGTGTGGGGCAGCCTGGCAGTCATCAGGTACTGGCCGGCACCGGAGAACGCCCCCGCACACCTGTCAGCGCCACCTGGGCAGATGACCTCCCAGAAGGGCCTACAACAATAGGCCCTGCATGCTTCTTCTCCTCAGGGCTCCTGCAGGCAGAACCTTCGGTGTCATCTTGTGTTTCAGGGGTCACCTCGGAACACGGGGGGCACCCGCCTGACACAGAAGCTGGATCTCCCGGTTCCGCGCGTCTCGACTCAAGTGGGGTAGTGGCAGGTGCTCCAGCCACCCGCCGAGCAGATACTGCAGCCCTCTTCTCCTTGCCATCCTGATCCGCAGCCTCCCAGCCAGCTCCCATTGCAGCCATCAGCAGATTCCAAGAGCCGCGTGTAAGCGGGCTCCCCTCATCCCCTGGCAGCGTCTCCAGGCATTCTTCAAGGGCTGCAAACATTGCCGCCATACCGCACGTGGGGGTGCGCGCCGATCCACACCAAATTGCAGACTCCTCCACTCTGTCCTCCAAGGGGACATCCGACACAGCTAGAGGATGGGGGCCCTCCATCCCCGCCACCTGCGCCGGACAGTCACCAGGCAAACAATTCCCACAGAAGGAATCAGGAAGCGTGGGGCAAGTGCCAGCCGGGAGCCTATAAGCAGGCCTCAAAATGGCCGACGGCTGTTCCGATCCGTCGGTGAAATCTCAGCTGTGCTCCGGGGGTGGGGACAATAACGGGCCCCAGAGCATACCACCCGATGGCCAGCCGCATGGAGACTCCAATGCTGGGTTTTCTGTGGAGAAACTCCGGTCCAAATCCCCGAAATTGGCCAAAACATACGGAGCTCCTCCAAGACACTTCTGCTCCCTTGCGCTGCTGGCCACGCCCCCGAGATACAAAGTTTAAGTAAAAGTTCCCTCTCCTGTGCTGGATAAGCATTGCATTCTGAAGTTCTGCACCCTCCACATGCCAATGCAGTAGGTCCTACTGAGTAGGATGTTCTATACAGAGAGGGGCATTAATTAATGCAGGTGGATGTTGTATACATTATACAGAGAGGGGTATTAAATTAATGCAGGAGGATGTTCTATTCTTTATACAGAGAGGAGCCTTTTTTTAGCCCTTTAAATCCAGTGGCTGTGAGCGCTGAGATCGGCTGCTTGTTATATTATCTCTCAGTACAATGTATCAGGCTCAGAGTTTCAGTAAAACAAGGAAATAATATTGTTATAACCTCTTATATCTAAAAATATTATTTACTAGTTTTACTGAAACTCTGAGCGCTGTGATGAGCAGCAGTCAGTTACTGCAACAGCTTTGCCTGACACATTGTGCTGAGAGTGAGAGTGTAACGGGGAGCCCCCTATAGGGTGAGGGGGAACCCCCAATCTGCAGAGATGAAGCCTTAAGGACAGGTATACAGCTTCCAGGGAACAAACCAAGATATTAACAGAACTTAGAAGGATCCCTAAGCCCTGACTGAGATCCTTGAAAGATGGTCTCGAAATTCTAACTAGGCTAGGTTTGCAAGATGAATAAAATATAAACCAGACAGACAATAAATGCAGGTATACAGATTCCAAGGAACAAAGAAAGATATAAACAGAAACTAGAAAGATCCCTAAGCCCTGACTGAGATCCTTGAAAGGTGGTCTCGAAATACTAGCTAGGCTAGGTTTGCAAGACAAACAAAACATAAACCAGACAGACAATAAATGCAGGTATACAGGTTCCAGGGAACAAAGCAAGATATAAACAGAAACTAGAAAGATCCCTAAGCCCTGACTGAGATCCTTGAAAGGTGGTCTCGAAATACTAGCTAGGCTAGGTTTGCAAGACAAACAAAACATAAACCAGACAGACAATAAATGCAAGCATACAAATTCCAAAGCACGGTACAGTACAGGGGACAGACAGAAGAGAGATCCAGATACAAGAGCCAAAAGGTCATACACGGAATATCATTCTAGAGGGGTCAGGCAAGAGAGGGATCCTAAATACATGAGCCAGATGTCGTACACAGCAAATATAAGTAAACCAGCAATACAGGGACTAGGTATGAAAGACTATCCTGGTCCAAGGATCAAGGGGAGTCCTGGTCGTACTTATAGGGCAGAACAGGTCATGTGACCGCAGGCCAATCAGCCCAACATATGGCCTGCAGGCTGAAAACAAAAATAAACAGGAATCCCTGCTACCACCAGCAGGGGGCAAGGCCAAGACGTGACAGAGAGATACTGTAACAAGCAGCGATCTCAGCCCTCTGAGGAGCCACTACAATAGTAATTGTATCCACTGGTTTTCGGATGAATGAAATTAGTTTTCATACTAAAGAACTGAAAACGAATTTCTTTAGCAACTAAATAAATTGCATTTTAGGACTAATCCATTAGTTCAAAACGAAATTTTGTGCTGTGCACATGTCTATCAGCATCTCTATACACAACCTCACAGCATCTCTATACACAACCCCATCAGCATCTCTATACACAGTATCTCTATACACAGCCTCACAGCATCTCTATACACAACCCCATCAGCATCTCTATACACAGTATCTCTATACACAGCCTCACAGCATCTCTATACACAACCTCACAAGCATCTCTATACACAACCTCACAGCATCTCTATACACAACCTCACAGCATCTCTAAACACAGCCTCACAGCATCTCTATACACAACCTCACAGCATCTCTGTGAACCCTCAAATGAACCCCCTATCTCCACCAGGGGATTCCGGGCAGCTAGGGGTTCCCCGGCTATCTGACGTTATCACGCTATGCATGAGGATGTCAGGCAGTGAGGGGGGACCTGGGGGTGAAGCCGCGATCCAAGATGGTGGCCCCCACCGGAGCTAGGGCTCACTTCGGCGCCGAAGTTCGACCCAGTGCCCCAAGGGGTTAAAGCCAGGCACCGCTTAAAAACTCTCCCCTTTTAAGCGGTGCCTGGCTTTTTTTTGTGGGACCTCCCGATCGGGAGGGAGAGGGATCCGAACGGATACCCCCCGCTCCTTTCCAGGCGATCTCCCGGCATTTCCGGGGGGTCGCCTGGAAATGACGTCATCGCGTATGGAGCGATGACGTCATTTACGTCGGAGGAGTTTGACTTCAGCGTCTGAGGACGCTGAAGTCAGAATGCTGTGGGACCCCAGACAGAGAGGTGAGTATCTCCATCGGGGGTCCCGCAAAGCTGATGACGTGTGGGACATGTCCTCCTCAGCATACAGCGGGAGTAACTGTGGACGTGTCCCACACGTCGTCAGCAGTGAAGGGGTTAAAAATTTCTTTTTTAAAACTTTTTGTCCTTGTTTCCTGTCCCCCAGGGCACTACCCGGACCCGGACATTGTTTTTAAATGTTTCTATACATCATAGAAATCCGCCACTTCACGGGCAGGTTATGGGGACCTCCTAAGCACGATATTTGAAGGAATTTTTCGTTTTTATTTTTAACCCTTATTTCATGGAAAACTCACTGTCCCTTTAACCACTTCGCTGCGGAGGACGCGCTCAGCGCGTCCTGCTGCAGGAAGGGTTGGCTGCGGAGGACGCGCTGAGCGCGTCCTCCCGAAGCAGCCTGCGATCGGCCGGATTCCGGCCGATCGCTGTGCCCCCCGGTGCGGATGTCAGCCCGTCAATCCGGGACCACCGCGGGCACAATAGATGTCATCGCGGTGGCGCGATGACATCTATTTCAGGCGCCCCCCGCGTGTGCGGAGGAGGCGCCTGAAAGGGAGGGGGGGAGGTCCTTCGAACCTCTCTCCCTCCCGATTGCGGGGGTCCTGAGCTTAATGCCAGGCACCGTTTGGAAGGGCACAGCCTGCCTTTCCAAACGGTGGCTGTCATTAACCCCTGGGGAGCCGGATCACGAATCGGCGCTGAAAAGCGCCGGTTCATGATCCTTTCCCGGAGCTGGCCGACATCTTGGATGTCGGCCAAGCCTCTGGGAACTCCCCCTGAGGACTGGCGTCATCGTGCATAGCACGATGACGCCAGTCCTGGAGTTAACCCCTAGCTGCCACCAATGGTGGAGATAGGGGGTTCCAATGAACCCCCTATCTCCCGATCCATGGCAGCTAGGGGTTAAAGTTTGGTACTGTTGGATCGGCCAGAGCATGGCCGTTCCAACGATACCAAACACAACTGTGAAAAAAGTTTTTAAAAAAAATAAACAAGTTTGTTTTCTTTTTTTGGTTTGTTTATGCAGCAATATTGTTCCCATTTCAATTATAATGTGAACAATGATGCTGCACTAACGATTTTTGTATGCGGTGCGTTTGTTAAAAATCGCGTAATTTTCCCCAAAAAAAATGTAACGAGACCCCATTTCTAATTTTTTTAACAAGCGCACCCCATACAAAATATAACTGCAATTGCTCGCATGTGAAAATGTGAAAAAAAACACTTTACACGTTGTAAATTTTTGAAAATTCAAATTTTATTGCATATTTTGTTATAATATACAGACAGGACATAATATATACATATAATAATGACATATTATGAATCTTCTGAGTCTGCTGGAAAGAACGATATATAATATGTCTGGGTCATATAATAAAATAAGGCTTTAAAACGCGGTTAAACACGATGAGCGAAACCGGTAAAAATGACCTCAGCACACAGGCGGGAAATGCCTCAGCAGCGAAAGGGTTAAAAACGGGGTTTTTTAAACTTTTTTGTCCTTGTTTCATGTCCCCCAGGGCACTACCCGGACCCCCATACACCTTTTATGGCAAATATCTAGCATATATGCCCTCTTGGAGGGCACTCTAAAAATCGAATTTTGAGTTCCATTGACTTGTATTGAGTTCGAATTCGAACTTTTGAAAAGTTTGAGTTCGAATGTGAACCGAACTCGGGGGTGTTCGGCTCATCCCTACTGCTGAGAGCAAAACCAATAGCAAATAAACATAAACTGAGCTTTACTTACTTTTATCTATGCTCTGATCTTTACCAATGACACGGAAATTATTGATTCTTTCTATTTGCTTTAACAACCACCTGTATCGCAATGTATATATCTCCAGGTTGAAACTTTATTTAACTTTATTTGTTTGTTGAATGTTTTCCCGGAAGAATATAAAAACGTGACAGCATGGCAGCGGTTTCTAGAGAGATCTACGGAAAGTCCAACATAGTCCAACCCTGCAAGAACTGTGTTTTGTTGACTCCTCTTATAAATATACATCCCCGAGGCAACATCAGCCACATAAATAGCCGGCGTCCATTCCTTTGTTCAATGTTCATGTTTAATAATCAGTGTCAGAGAAGATTTATTATCATTTCAGAAATGTACTACATAGGCATAGTAATAGTTAAACAAGACAGCATTCCCCCAGAACCTTAGTGCTACACAAAAACATGTAACACTAATTACAGTTGTGTTCAAAATTATTCAACCCCCACTGAAATTGAGTGTTTTGGCCAGTTTGACATTGATTTTGATCATTCAGTCATCTTGCTTACAATTAAATCAAAGAGGCACGTGTAGGTCAGACAAATATAACATAACATTTATAATGAAATAACCACAAATATCTTTTCTGTGCTCACATCATTATCAGTTTTATTCACCCCCAAGTGACATTCAATCTTGTACTTAGTACAACATCCTTTTACAGTTATAACAGCTTTTAAACGTGAAGCATAAGCTTGACACAAGTGTCTTGCAGCGATCTACGGGTATCTTTGCCCATTCGTCATGGGCAAAAGCCTCCAGTTCAGTCACATTCTTAGGCTTGCGCACTGCAACTGCTTTCTTAATTCCCAGCAGGTTTCAATCGGATTTAAGTCAGGTGACTGCGATGGCCACTCCAAAATGTTCCAGCCTTTAATCTGCACCATGCTCTAGTGGACTTGGAGGTATGCTTGGGATCATTGTCCTGTTGACAGGTCCAACGTCTCCCAAGCCTCAGGTTTGTGACGGACTGCATCACATTGTAATCCAATATCTCCTGGTACTGAAGAGAATTCATGGTACCTTGCACACGCTGAAGCTTCCCTGTACCTGCAGAAGCAAAACAGCCCCAAGCATGATTGACCCCGCGCCATGCTTCACAGTAGGCAAGGTGTTCTTTTCTTCATAGGCCTTGTTCTCCTCCTCCAAACATAGCGTTGATCCATGGGCCAAACAGTTCTAATTTTGTTTCATCAGTCCACAGAACACTATCCCAAAACTTCTGTGGTTTGTCCACATGACTTTTGGCATACTGCAGTCGACTCTTCTTATTCTTTGGAGACAGCAAGGGGGTGCGCCTGGGAGTTCTGGCATGGAGGCCTTCATTACGCAGTGTGCGCCGTATTGTCTGAGCTGAAACTTCAGTACCCACACATCTGACAATCTTTTCTCAGTTCCTCAGCAGTCACACGGGGACTTTTCTCCACTCTACGCTTCAGGTAGCGCACAGCAGTCGAAGTCAGCATCTTCTTTCTGCCACGACCAGGTAGCGTTTCAACAGTGCCCTTTGCCTTGAATTTGCGAATGATGCTTCCTATGGTCTCTCTTGGTATGTTTAACATCTTTTGCAATCTTCTTATAGCCATTGCCCTTCCTGTGAAGAGTAATCACCTCATCTCTTGTCTTCCTGGACCATTCTCTTGACTTCACCATGTTTGTAACCACACCAGTAAATGTCTAGAAGGAGCTGAGTATCACAGTCATTTTAAAGCTGCCTAATTGGGGCTTATTATGCTTTATTGCTGCTCTCCGTGACCTCCACAGGTGTTTTCAATACCTGATTGAAAACACTTGAATGAACCTCTGTTCTTCAGAGTGGTAGTCTTTAAGGGGTTGAATAATTGCGTCAATGAAGAATTCACAAAAGAAACATTTACTACTGTATTACAAAACCAATTGATGTCATTTTAGTTGCATATGGTTCTTTAAAAAGTCCTTGTAGGATTTCATTCTGAATACAATTACAAATGTACACTAAATTCCCTAAAACCCTTTACAGCATTGGGGGTTGAATAATTTTGAACACAACTGTATACGACACACAGAGTTACCAGAAGGTCATCAAATGATATGTACAGAGGCCCAGTGTTTTCAGGGAGCACTGGTCCTGATGTAAGGGTCCCTCCATGCTACCTTGGACTGGCCCACCAAAATACCAGCAAATTTCCCGTTGGGCTGCTGCATGTGGGCCCGGTACGATCGCCCTGGCTTCTCAGGGAGCGATTACTATGGTCTGCACCAGGTAGAGATGGAGACTGAATGCTGTCTAACCAGGGAAAACTTTTTATCCCCTTGTTGACCACCCGGCAGTGTGCCCACTCTCTATAAAATAAGGTAAGTGGAGGCAAAATGTCTATATTTTTAAGTAGTCTAATGAAATAGGCAACTGAGGGAAAGGGGCCCCAACCAGTGGTTGAGTAAGGAGCCCTAAGATTTCTGATGGGAGCCCTGATTACAACCTAAATTACATTAAAAGACCTACTGCATAAATCTGCATAAAGTACATACACACAGACATGTACAGCAGCCAACACCAACATAGCATTAAATTTACAACAAGACAATAAAACAATATATGCGAATCACTGAGTGTTTATGATATTTAGAGGTGTGATGGCAAATCATAGTGATGATAAAGTAAAGATATAAGGGGTTATTCGCTAACCACTCTTCCTTCATTGAAAAGACGATGATTTAACTGCGGGATACTGCAGGGAAGACTGACCAAACTACGGCGAATTCACGCTTTTTTGAACTACCACTGTAGTTTGCCATCCATTTTGCCATTACTTCTACCATTGTTGTTGCATAATACAATGGTTCCGAACTGCGGTCCTCAAGTACCCCCAACATGCCAGATGTCTGAAGCACTGCACAGGTGATATGATTTGCTGCTCAGTGATTGCAGGATTCAGTCTACGTTTCCCCAAGGCAATCCTTAAAACCTGGCCTCTTAGGGGTACTTGAGAAACGCGTTTGGGAACCACTGGTCTAATAGATTGCATTGTGCTCAGTGCAGGTTTCAATCGGCTTTCAGGTTCCACCAATGTTTCCACTGTAGTAGCTGACCTATTTATACTGCATACATTTTACCATTTGTACAGCATTCTTTTAAGGTTGAGTTGTCCCAGAGTCGCTCTTACCATTCTTGTTGCCATCCACATTTATATGCGAAGTCTATGGAGAATGTCACCGTAAAATCATCAAAGTATATTCACCGGCATTTTAAACACTGGTGAAATAGCACTTTAAATGTAAGAACAAAACCGGTACCGTGATTCTGGTACAACATTGTTTACCCCAACAAACTACAACACAGAAAAATGTATGTAGTTAAACAATAAGGATTATTCAATAAGAGCCGAACTTGCCACCGAATTGCACCAAACAGTGCAATTTCGTGGCAGTTCAGTTGTTCGGTGTCATTTTGCTGCCCTGTGAATATACCCCTTAAGGCTGGGGTCAGACGAGCGCAGTGTTAACGTCCGTGTTGCCCGCACATAAGTACGTCCGTGATAGCATACAATTGTGTTAAATGGAGCCCCACACACGAAGTACGTCCGCACAGAAGTGCGGGGCTGACGGACGCTGCAAACGGACGCAGGTTAGGCAAGAACGTAATACTGCTAGAACGGACGTGCAGAGTGCGCCACGTCCACAACGTCCGTGTAGCTTTGTGTGTGAGTGATGCAACAAGGTCAGATGGACTGCATTTATACGTCCAGCATTTTTGACGGACAGAATGTTTTATCATTGTAATTTATTTTCCCTGCTACATCAATCAAAAAATACGTCAGTGAAAAAAACGGACTGTGTGGCCACTACCTTGTTGTCAGTCAGTAAGAACGTCCGTACAGCACGGACGCACAGTCCGTACAAAATGCGCTCATCTGACCCTAGCCTAAATCCGAGTAGGAACATCATATGCCCATTCTGTAGTTGCTGATATAGTAGAATTGTATTTATAATATCTTACTGGACTTAAATCCATCTACAGGCTCTTTACAGGCTTTAGTTCAATCTTTCTTTCATTGCTTTACCTCAAAATCAAAGGTAGCCATCGATACCGGTTCCGATTAGAATCTTGTAAAGAAACAAATCCAAAAGACACAAATAAATAAAACAATAAAGTTGAAATAACCCCTGTAATTTTTAGTTACAATACCTATAAAGAATATTTCCCATTTCATTTCATCTACCTTGAAACAGGTCACCTGTGGTTGCCGTAGTATTCCATGAGTAGACTTCCACCATCAAGCTGTGTAAGAATATCATATTTTATTCTTGTTTATTTTACAGACACAAGTAGAAATTAGGGATGAGCTGTTCTGGTTCGGACGGTTCGGAGTTCGACCAGAACTTTGGCAGTTCGAAAGTTCGCGAATTTCAAACTTTTTGGGCGTGTTCGGTTCGGGTTCGAAAAAAAAAAAGAAATTTTGAAAAAAGTATAGAAAATGCTTAAAAAAATACAAAAAAATCTAGAAATAAAGAGACTCTTTACTGCAGAATATCATAAGCAACGTTTTTTTAGATATTGAATTAAAAACTAATGTGTACGTGGAAAGATTATCAACTCTTAATGACCTCTGTTCACAAACGGGCATAACACCAGGTGTTTTCAGTCTGGTAATCAATTTGATACATTGTACAATATAGTGAGGGAGTGGGGTGGCGTCTGTTTCTGATTAAGATTTGAGAATTAATTTCCCTCCTAAAACATTCTAATATGCTGCATTTAACCCTTTCGCTGCTGAGGCTTTTCACACCTCTGTGCTGAGATCATTTTTACCGCTTTCGCTCATCATGTTTAACCGCGTTTTGTAGCCATATTTTGATATATGACCCAGACATATTATATATCGTTCTTTCCGGCAGACTTGGCAGATTCATAATATGTCATTATTATATGTATACGTTATGTCATGTCTGTATATTATAACAAAAAATGCAATAAAATTAGAATTTTCAATACTTTATTATGTGTAAAGTGTTTTATTTCACATTTTAACATGCGATCGTTTGCGGTTATATATTGTATGGGGTGCGCTTATTAAAAAAATTAGAAATGGGGTCTCGTTACATTTTTTTGTTTTGGAAAATTTCGCTTTTAACAAACGCACCGCATACAAAAATCGTTAGTGCAGCATTATTGTTCACATTATAATTGAAATGGGAACAATATTACTGCATTAACAAAAGAAAAACAGACAAAAAAACTTGTTTATTTTTTTTTTAGATTTTTTTTTAAATATTTTTATTTTTTTATTTTTATTTTTTATTTTTAAAAAAAAACATTTTTCATGCTCATGTTTAGTATCCTTGGAAAGGCCATGCTCTGGCCGATCCAACGATATCAAACATTAACCCCTAGCTGCCACGGATAGGGAGATAGGGGGTTCATTGGAACCCCCTATCGCCACCATTGGTGGCAGCTAGGGGTTAACTCCAGGACTGGCGTCATCGTGCTATGCATGATGACGCCAGTCCTCAGGTGGACTTCCTGGAGGCTTGGCCAACATCCAAGATGTCGGCCAGCTCCAGGAGAGGATCACGATCCGGCGCTTTTCAGCGCCGATTCTTGATCCGGCTCCCCAGGGGTTAATCACAGCCACCGTTTGGAAGGGCAGACTGTGCCCTTCCAAACAGTACCTGGATTAACCCTCTGCCCCCGGCGATCGGGAGGGAGAGAGGTCCGAAGGACCTCCCCCCTCCCTTTCAGGCGCTTCCTCCACACATGTGGGGGGGGTCGCCTGAATTAGATGTCATTGCGCTGCCGCGATGACATCTAATTGCTCCACCGGGGTCCCGGAGTGCTGGGCTGACATCCAAGATGTCAGCCCGCACCGGGGGCGCAGCAATCCGCCGGAATCCGGCAGATTGCTGCCTCCTGTGCATGGACGCGCTCAGCGCATCCATAGCACAGGAGAACCACTTGGCTGGACGCGCTGAGCGCGTCCATAGCAGCCAAGTGGTTAACTGGTGTTTGAAAAAAATCTAAAGCAATGTTATTTTTCACCTCGGGATTAAACATTCACAGGGTTATTCAGAGAGCGGTGAAAAGCAGGAGAATAACTGGAGAAGTGAAAATTCTAGGTCAAAATAGCCAAACCAGAAAAATTCTCCCATTTAACTCACTTTCCAAATTGGCTATTTGGTCTAGATTGTTCTCTTCTCCTGCCAGTTCTCCTGGCTTTCACCTCTCTCTCGGGGTTGTTCAGAGAAAGGTGAAAACCAGGAGAATGGCAGGAAAAGAGAACAATCTGGACCAAATAGTCGATTTGGATAGTGAGATAAGGCTAGGGTCAGACTAACGCATTTTTCGCAGCGACCGTCCGAACGCATTGCCGTACTTTTTCACGGATTGCGTGAAAACGGTCATACGATGCGCATTTTTCTGCGTGATTTTTTACGGATCCAAAACAGGAAACTTTGGGTGTCTGGACGTTATGTTGGCCGGACATGAGCAGGGTCTGACGTCTCCAAATCACGCACACCGCCGCTAGTGGACGCAGCGCACTCTGTACGTCCGTACTAGCGGTTCTGCATTCTCGAAAAAATGCATTCATTTTCCACTTGCGTTGCGCAGCCGGACTTTCGTGCGACCGTACTTCGTATATTGGCCGTCATTGCTCGTCATTTGCTGCTAGTGCGGCCGTGATTAAGTGCGCCTAAACGCACGTTAAAAATTCGCTAGTCTGACCCTAGCCTAAATGGGAGAATTTTTCTGGTTTGGCTATTTTGACCTAGAATTTTCCATTCTCCAGTCATTCTCCTGCTCTTCACCGCTCTCTGAATAACCCTGAGAGGGTTATTCAGAGAAAGGTGAAACTCAGGAGAATGACTGGAGAATGGAAAATTCTAGGTCAAAATAGCCAAACCAGAAAAATTCTCCCATTTATCTCACTTTCCAAATCGGCTTTTTGGTCTAGAAGTTTCCATTCTCCTGCTTTTCACCGCCAAAAAATCAGTAAACTTTTTCTGCGTGTCCGAAAATGTCTCCTCTTTTCATACAGACTGCCGCCCCAAGCAGTTGTTTATGGCTAGATTAAAGGAAAAGCATTTACCGTCATTTGAAATGTCATTTTTTGGTTTTTACATATTTCTATACATCCTAGAAATCCGCCACTTCACGGGCAGGTTATGGGGACCTCCTAGGCACGATATTTGAAGGAATTTTTCGTTTTTCTTCTTTTATTTCATGGAAAACTCACTGTCCCTTTAAAAACGTTTTTTTTTTACTTTTTTTCCTTGTTTCCTGTCCCCCAGGGCACTACCCGGACCCCCATACACCTTTTATGGCAAATATGTAGCATATATGCCCTCTTGGAGGGCACTCTAAAAAAACGAATTTTCAGCCCCATTGACTTGCATGGGGGTTCGGGTTCGGGTTCGGACCCGAACAAATGGGAAGTTCGGGTCCGGGCCCGAACCGAACTCGGGGGGTGTTCAGCTCATCCCTAGTAGGAATAATCTAGATCACCAGGGATTCAATGTTGGTATTTTCAGATATAAGGGTTTAGGTAAATATTTTGTTTCTCTATGATGCATGAAGTCGTATCCAAAAATAAGTATTCTAGTTTTATCTAACTTGGCAACATTACAGTGACACAACCAGTTTTTACACAAACTCCATGCATAATGGGAACCTGTGATTCTTTTTTTTTAATTCTCTGAATTATCTCAGTAAGTGAGGTGTTCATCTGGTATTAAAAACATGTATCATTGTTATATGATGTGCAGCACGAAGCAACTCAGTTACATGTTCCAAAATATTTAGCTCTACTCAACCATCTCTGATCACACCAGATATTTGTAACACCTGCTTCCAGTTGCTCCTGATAAGTAGCCCTACTATGTTGTTGTTGTTGTTGTTAGTTGCGAAGTTGTGTCTGACCCGTTGCGACCCCATGGACAACGTTCCTCCAGGCCTTCCAGTCCTCTATCATCTTCAGGAGTCCATTTAAGCTCAAGTCTACTGCCTCAGTGACTCCATCCAGCCACCTCATTCTCTGTCATCCCCTTTTTCTTTTACCCTCAATCTTTCCCAACATTAGGCTCTTCTCCAGTGAGTCCTTCCTTCTCATTAGGTCACCAAAATATATGAGTTTCACCTTCAGGATCTGGCCTTCTAAAGAGCAGTCAGAGTTAATCTCCTCTAGGACTGGCCGGTTTGATCGCCTTGCAGTCCAAGGGACTCGCAGGAGTCTTCTCCAGCACCATAGTTCAAAGGCCTCAATTCTTTGGCGCTCAGCCATTCTTATGGTCCGACATTCACACCCATACATTGCAACTGGGAAAAACCATAGGGTTGACTACACACACTTTTGTTGGCAGGGTGATGTCTCTGCTTTTTAGTATGCTGTCTAGATTTGCCATAGCTTTCCTCCCCAGGAGCAAGCGTCTCTTAATTTCTTGGCCAGACTCCCCCATCTGGGGTGATTTTTGGAGCCCAGGAAAATAAATCTGTCACTACCTCCATTTCTTCCCCATCTAAGTATTTGCCAGGAATTGAGAGGGCCGGATGCCATGATCTTAGTTTTCTGAATGTTGAGTTTTAAGCCAACTTTTTCACTCTCCTCTTTCACTTTCATCAAGAGGCTTTTTAGTTCTTCTTCACTTTCTGCCATAAGGGTGGTGTCATCTGCATATCTGAGGTTATTGATATTTCTCCCAGCAATCTTAATTCTAAATTGCAATCTGGAATTAAGATTGCCCACTAGGTTAGACATGCAGTAAAGCTGACATCACGGGGACACAATAGGGTTCTGTTCGAAGCTCTAGGATCAGAACCATCCCAATATTCTGTATGTCCCTTCTCAGATCCAGAACTACTCAAGGGATCAGTTAACAGACTACCCGACTGGTAGCCCTGGCATCAGAGAAAGGTGACCCGGATGATCAGAGTCCACACAACCAGCAGACACATGCTTCTTGGAGTAGGAATAGATGACTGTTTTAGACGGAGGGGAAACCCCGACAAACAAAAGAACAAAGGTCAAACTCTTATCACATTATAAACATATCTTAACAGTGAAGCAAATATTATCCACAAAGACAGAGACGGTTATATTTATAAATTTGGTGTCAAATTGGTTTAAAAATCTTTCATGAAAACCAAAGTGGAAGTCTCCATAACAGGTTCATTTTAAGGTGTGCGATGGGATCTTTTGGAACTCGTGACTTGAAGCAAGAAATTGAAAAGTAGGAATTTACATATAAACTCTTTCCTACATTAGTGTGACTTGACTAAAATAAGACATGTCTTACCCTGACCTATGTAGTCATAACTTAGCAAACCATCATCAGATTTATTGAAATGTACAGTTGTGTTCAAAATTATTCAACCCCCAATGCTGTAAAGGGTTTTAGGGAATTTAGTGAACATTTGTAATTGTATTCAGAATGAAATCCTACAAGGACTTTTTAAAGAACCATATGCAACTAAAATGACATCAATTGGTTTTGTAATACAGTAGTAAATGTTTCTTTTGTGAATTCTTCACTGACACAATTATTCAACCCCTTAAAGACTACCACTCTGAAGAACAGAGGTTCATTCAAGTGTTTTCAATCAGGTATTGAAAACACCTGTGGATGTCACGGAGCAGCAATAAAGCATAATAAGCACCAATTAGGCAGCTTTAAAATGACTGTGATACTCAGCTCCTTCTAGACATTTACTGGTGTGGTTACAAACATGGTGAAGTCAAGAGAATGGTCCAGGAAGACAAGAGAAGAGGTGATTACTCTTCACAGGAAGGGCAATGGCTATAAGAAGATTGCAAAGATGTTAAACATACCAAGAGAGACCATAGGAAGCATAATTCGCAAATTCAAGGCAAAGGGCACTGTTGAAACGCTACCTGGTCGTGGCAGAAAGAAGATGCTGACTTCGACTGCTGTGCGCTACCTGAAGCGTAGAGTGGAGAAAAGTCCCCGTGTGACTGCTGAGGAACTGAGAAAAGATTTGTCAGATGTGGGTACTGAAGTTTCAGCTCAGACAATACGGCGCACACTGCGTAATGAAGGCCTCCATGCCAGAACTCCCAGGCGCACCCCCTTGCTGTCTCCAAAGAATAAGAAGAGTCGACTGCAGTATGCCAAAAGTCATGTGGACAAACCACAGAAGTTTTGGGATAGTGTTCTGTGGACTGATGAAACTAAATTAGAACTGTTTGGGCCCATGCATCAACACTATGTTTGGAGGAGGAAGAACAAGGCCTATGAAGAAAGAACACCTTGCCTACTGTGAAGCATGGCAGGGGGTCAATCATGCTTTGGGGCTGTTTTGCTTCTGCAGGTACAGGGAAGCTTCAGCGTGTGCAAGGTACCATGAATTCTCTTCAGTACCAGGAGATATCAGATGACAATGTGATGCAGTCCGTCACAAACCTGAGGCTTGGGAGACGTTGGACCTTTCAACAGGACAATGATCCCAAGCATACCTCCAAGTCCACTAGAGCATGGTTGCAGATTAAAGGCTGGAACATTTTGGAGTGGCCATCGCAGTCACCTGACTTAAATCCGATTGAGAACCTCTGGTGGGACTTAAAGAAAGCAGTTGCAGTGCGCAAGCCTAAGAATGTGACTGAACTGGAGGCTTTTGCCCATGACGAATGGGCGAAGATACCCGTAGATCGCTGCAAGACACTTGTGTCAAGCTATGTTTCACGTTTAAAAGCTGTTATAACTGTAAAAGGATGTTGTACTAAGTACTAAGATTGAATGTCACTTGGGGGTTGAATAAAACTGATAATGATGTGAGCACAGAAAAGACATTTGTGGTTATTTCATTATAAATGTTATGTTATATTTGTCTGACCTACACGTGCCTCTTTGATTTAATTGTAAGCAAGATGACTGAATGATCAAAATCAATGTCAAACTGGCCAAAACACTCAATTTCAGTGGGGGTTGAATAATTTTGAACACAACTGTAGGTGGTTTGATCTCCCTCCCCACTAAAAAACACGTGAAGCCTCCATTTGTCTTCCATGTGAAAAAAAATCACCTGTACAACTTAAAAAGAGCGAACAAGGAGTAAGTTTTATTCATATCCTGCAGGGAAAAAGCTTGGTGATTTAATGGCTATAGGAAAGACGAAAACTATCAATATGTACCAGGTTGCTTATAGGCCCTCACAGAGGTCAATAGGCCCGGGCCACATCATTTTTGAGGTCCCTAAAATACATTAATAAATGTATTTCTCCCTCCCCCTCCTCATTTAATTCATTTCACACCCCCCTTTAATTTCACCCCTCCTCATTTAATTCATTTCACACACATCATTTAATTTCACCCCACCCCATTTAATTAATTTCACCCCATATAAATTAATTTCACAGCCTCCCCATTTAATTTATTTCACCCCCTCATATAAATTCCTTTCACCCCCTCCCAATTTAATTTCACCCTCCTCATTTAATTCATTCACCCCCTCATTTAATTCATTTCACCTCCTTCCCATTTAATCCATGTCACCCTCCCCATTTAATTATTTTCACCCACCCTTTAATTTCACTCCCTCACCATTTAATTAATTTCACCCTCTGTTTAATTTCACCCCTCCCCATTTAATTAATTTAACCCTTCCCATTTAATTGATTTCTCCTTCCCCCTTTAATTTCTTCCCTCCCCATTTAATAAATTTTACCCTCCCCCTTTAATCTCGCCCCCTCCCCATTTAATTTATTTCTCCCCTCCCCATTTAATTAATGTCACCCTCCCCCTCTAATTAATTTCACCCTCCCCCTTTAATACATTTCACCCACTCCTACAGCCCTTTTACCAGACCTCGGTGCACGGCGAGTAATAGAATTAGGGGGAAGAATTATCCCCGCTTCCCTCACTTGCTGAAGTGCGCCAGATCCTCCTTCACGCTGCGCCCGGAAGATGAGGGGCGTAGCATGAAGGAGGAACCGGCGCGCAGCAGTGAGTGAGGGAAGCGGAGATAATCCCCGCCCCCTAATTCTACTACTCGTCGCACACCGAGGTCCGGTAAAAGCGCGGCGGGAGAGGGAATTTGCACCCCCCCCTCTGTAGCGCTCTAAGAGCCGGACCAATTGATTCTGCGGGCCTTATACGGCACGTGGGCCGGACGTTCCCAACCCCTGATTTATATGGTTGAAACATTGCTGAACTCAGGGTTATTCAGAGAGAGGTGAAAACCAGGAGAATGACTGGAGAAGTGAAAACTCTAGGTCAAAATAGCCAAACCAGAAAAATGCTCCCATTAATCTCACTTTCCAAATCAGCTATTTGGTCTAGATTGTTCATTCTCCTGCCAGTTCTCCTGATTTTCACCTCTCTCTGAATAACCCTGATAGCATGAATGTTGATAAAAAAATAACCTCCTATAGTTCATCAAAAGTCCTGAAGTGCGACTTCAAGATTTTTCTATATGTCTATATATGTATATGTATACATGTTAAATGACATGACACACAGCCAGCAGCTACAGTGTTAACATTGTTGTATAGAAGGCTGCTCCACCCATAGTGAATAGGAATTTTTCTTTTTGTTAATTATTTTCTCCTCTGTTTCCTGGTCTAGTTCTTGAAAGGATCTTAACCTGACGACCTTGCTCTGCTCTGCGCTCGCCTTACTCGCAGGTGTACAGGATGGACCTGTCTAATGTGAGATGGTCAGCGTCGGAGATAACCCTTCAAGACTATATAACCACCTTCTACGACTGTTTTCCAAACATCATCAAAATAACCGAGGGATTCCTGGGCAAGCAAGAGATTGACAGCGTCAGTTCCAGTACGGTAAGAACAGCAGAACACTTTCTAATCGTTCTTCGACTGATGTGAGATGGGACTTGGTGTCATTAGTTTGATATGAGGTGGACTCGGCATCATTAGCTCACCCTCTGAGTGTCTTCACCACCATCTCTTTCGTCACTGACATTTACAGGGTTATTCAGAGAGAGGTGAAAAGCAGGAGAATGACTGGAGAATGGAAAATTCTAGGTCAAAATAGCCAAACCAGAAAAATTCTCCCGTTCATCTCACTTTCCAAATTTGCTATTTTGACCTAGAATTTTCCATTCTCCAGTCATTCTCCTGCTTTTCACCGCTCTCTGAATAACCCTGTTAGTAATTAAGGCAGCACTGTGAGAACTCTATTATAACTATGGCTACTCCTAACATTGAACGTGATCTCTTTGGTCTTACAGGGTTATTCAAAGAGAATCGAAAAGTCACCGCGTGTTCGGTGACTTTTCGTTCTCTTCAATTTGGGCCGATTCGGCAATCCCATTTCGGCGACCCTGCGGTGTATTCAGCGAGCACCACAGGGCCGTCGAAGCGCAAGGAAAACCTGCCGCAAACCCGATGAAAAGTCACTGCAAAAACCCAGGGGAATGCACGCCGAAACCTGCAAAAACATCTGGATTAACCCGCCGAAGAGGCCGGAAAAACCCGAGCAGGAGCCGATCACACACAGCGAAGCCGCCGGAAAAACCCGACACGGCAGACGAGTGAAGTGAATAAATTAGCAAAACAGTTTGCATGAATGTTTGAAAAGTGAAACACTGTTTGCAAAGAAACTACTGAGCGAAAATGTCTGAAATTTACATATGAGGTCCAGGGAATGATAATAAAAAGGGCTGTTACAGAAAATGGCAGGGCAATAGGGGAACCTTTCACTGCTGGTTTGTGTTCTCTGAATAGCCGAAGCAATGCTTTTTTATGGGGATTTCACTGCCCTCGAACAGGCAACGAACAGGCACCGAATGTGCAGGCAATTCGCCAGGATTTGGCGTATTGCCTGCTCTCTGGATAGCCGAATGGCCAAGAAAGGTAACCGAACGCTGATTTTCAGCGTTCGGTTACCTTTCTCCAGCCATTCAGATCTCTTTGAATAACCCTGTTATTTTGGCTTTTCTCTTTGTACGCTTTATATAAAAGTTGTTTTTTCCAGCTTCTTATGCATCACCAGCAATAACAGAGATTGGGAAGGTTGAACTTGATGGATCAGAGTCCTTTGATTAATCAATGCTGCTACGAAACTAAAGGATCTATTCACAAATTCGCAATATCGGTGCTTAGCATTTCGGACGGTTTCATCGCATTTCAGCTAAAATACGGTGAGTTCAGAATTTAGTGAATAGTCACCGTATTTTGCCAAAATCGGAGTCACTGAAGCAATTATCATACATCGGCAAGGAGAGCTGAATTGCACTGATGACCGCCGAATTGCTCCATACTAGCATTGGCGAATTCTGACTTACTGCAAAAGAAAAAATATTTTCCTCCTATTCTCCTAGGATAAAAAAATAGGATAAATCAGTAAAAATGTGTCTAAATAATAAACTCCTTTAAAATATAATAACACGGATCTGCTACAAAATAAAAAAAAACCCTCTTTCAAAACATAAGAAAAACAATAACATCATCTGTAAAAATACTAAAAGGTGTTCCAAAAAAAATGAAATGTTTTTTTGCTGAATTGAAAAGAATAAACGGTCTTTAAAAAAAAAAATTTAAAAATGCTATTACGTTTTTACATTGAATCAAATGGGACTAGCCTGTTTAAACAGGTCGGACTGAAACACCGAAAATCAGGGCATTTCACAGAATTTCTGTGCAGTTCGGTGTCCTGTGAATAGAAGACACGATAGTCTTCTATGGCACAATTTCGGTGCCACTGAAATACGGCTAACTGCTTCGTATTTTGCTATTTTGGCGAATTGACAGCTTAGTGAGTAGAAGAATTGGCACCGAACAGTGAAATTCACCGTCCGTTGCAATTTGGGGTCAATTTGGAGGTTAGTGAATAAACTCTTAAGTCTAAGCATGTTCCATACATGTGACAGAAAAAAAGGAGTGTCTGTAACATTTTACATTTCAGAGTTCTTTTCACATCATTTTCCAGTACTTTGTGAAGTAGGAGCGGAGTACAATAAAACAATCTGGATATTGTGGACCTTTGAACCTTGGTTTTGTAGACTGCCTGCAAGAATAGTGTAGAATAAGCAAGCGATAACTAGGGGCCCTATTACATTCTTCGCGCATACGTTTGCGCGTACGCAAAAACACATTAACGTGAGGGGTAAAACCCTTTGCGCAGAACGTCGTATTACAATATCAGCGCAACAAACGCGCGTATACATCTACCGTGGGTGAACCTGCGCGACCTTACTGTACTTCGTGCGTCCTATACTTAACATTGTGAGCGCAAATGCGTTTGTGCGCTGGTACGCGGATGGTATTACAATCCATGCGCAGTTTGTAACGCACAGCCTTTGCGCGCATAATTTTAGCAACTCCTAAAAGCTGGTGTTAATGGCAAATTCTATCAACCTGGCCGAAACCAAATACACCAGCCCAAAAAAAAATACGCAGCAAAGTATAGTTACACATTATAAACATACCAAACCAATAAATTTGAGAAGTTGTGTGTTTTTTTTTATTGATGCAGCATATATGCGCAGATTGACTTTCACAGGCGTAAAAACTTAACGTGAGACAATTGTGGTTCTTAATTCTGATTGGCTGAATCGCATGAAAAAACAGTCCGCACACTGATTTCTGCGTCCGTTTTATGCGCGTTATTTTTTGACGGATGAAAAAATGCGCGAGGATTGTAATAACAGCGTTATTTTACGCGCGTTAAAGTTTAACGCTTTGCGCAAACATTCACACGTTCTGCGTGCATTTTTGTGTGAAGAATGTAATCGGGTCCTAGATGTGTTATTATTCATATTATTTTTGTGCACTTTGCACATTGCTATTTATTTTGGGAGGAAATCATTAAAGGGGCACTGTTTCCCAAACCTGTCCTCGGGACCCTTAAATAGGCCAGATTTTGCAGATCACCTTGAGGAAACGCAGACTGAATCCTGCAATCACTGAGCAGCAAATTATATCACCTGGGCTACAAATATCTGGCAAATGTGGCGTGCCAGCGGGTCCCAAGGACAGGTTTGGGAAACACTGCTCTAGGGTTAAAGAGGGAGCTGGGAAAAGAGGAGATAAACATTAGCCCCTCCTGAGCCCCTCCGCAGCCCCCTCTACTCTTTTATCCCTAAAGTAATTATAAAACTCACCATTATTCCAGCATTAGGCTGAATTAGCCCTCCTTACCCCTATCAGAGGGGTGAGAGGTGTGGGGACTCTCAGGTCCTTGTGGCCACTAAAATTACATTCAGTGATCACATCCCTTTAACCCCTTAGCACCGAAGGTCTGCCAGGAGGCAAGGCAGGTTTATATGCCACGGGGTGGCATAGCATGTGTAGCTGTTTTCTGACACTCCTACTAACCGTCTCCCTTCCCAATGGACTTATCAACATCATTGCCTGCAGGGGGGGCTGCCTGAGTTCAGCCAGTCCTGCTGCAGTCAATGATGGTGATCGTTGCAAGGAAGGCAGGCGGGCCAGAGGTGGGCCAGAAAGCTGTGTGGCATGCTATGCCGCTGTAAGGCCTTTAGGCCATCTCCCGGCAGGATGGCATAGCCTTGTTTTACACGCCTGTTTTATAGATACATTAGTAACTATGTGCATTTGAAAACAGCAAGTTGTGACACGGAGTAAAGTAGACAAGTCAGAGTCATACATCCTACTATACCGGTGGTGGAAAAAATCATTCTTTGCAGAATAGTTTGGAGAAATGAAATAACTTACTAACTTGGATTTATCAGAAACAAATAAATCTCATTCACAAATTTGACTCAAATCTGGAAATACTTTATCTGTGGTTCAACATTTTCCGGAAAAAGGATCATTCTTTAATCTTCTTTAAAGATAAGTTAGTGAAGGCTGGACACGTGCCTGGAACATTCAACGTGGCCTGATGAAGCAGTATGTAGATCATGTCAGAGACAGCTTACATATACATCATTAATAGGCCTTGTTGTTAGGAAATCCAGACTAGAGATTTGGACTAATGGGGAAAAGTCACTTTGTTTCTTTAGGAACATACATAATTATACGTATGTATAAACTGGCTCAGATGAATTAAAACTCTTATCGGTTAAGTATGTGTTCTTTTTGTTGTCATGTGCTACTTTCTACCAGTTTTTTAATTGGTGAAGGGCAGGCACACATGACTACCATCCTATATACCAACAAGAAGAAAACCACAAGCAAACATAAAAAAATGGTATTTCAAATGTTTTTTTCCAGACAGGCTATCAATTTAAATACTGGAAATGATACAAACAACTCATGGAGCAATCCTAATTATTTACACTGGATGACAACATTATTTCTATTGTTTCGTGATTTGATTTCAGGAAAAGGAGCCCATCACATCACTGAAGGGCCAACCTTCCAAATCAAATGGTGTTCTCGGATAATCCATGCTCTTCTGTTCTACAGGCCAGTGGGGAGGTCATAAGATCAGGCATTCTGGAATTGTGGCCATATCTTGATGCAAACCCTAACCATTTGTATGTATCATTTATTATGACGTGGGTCAAACAGATACGAATATATATATATTTCTATACGTAAAGGGAATCCACAAGGTAGAGGAAGGGAGTATATTTAAAAGGAAACAAAGTAGCAAAACAAGAGGACATAGTCTTAGATTAGAGGGGCAAAGGTTTAAAAGTAACATCAGGAAGCATTATTTTACTGAGCGGGTGGTGGATACATGGAACAGTCTTCCAGTAGAAGTGGTAGAGGCCAAAACAGTAATTGAATTTAAGCAAGCATGGGATAGGCATAAGGCTATCCTAAACAAAAGATAAATCCAGGTAAAGTATCCATGTAATTGGGCAGACTAGATGGGCCGAAAGGTTCTTATCTGCCGACATTTTTCTATGTTTCTATGTTTCTATGAATAGTTGGACTAATTTATTTATTTATTTATTTATTTATTTATAAAGGATTTTACCAGGAAGGATACATTGAGATTTCTCTCGTTTTCAAGTATGTCCTGGGTTCAAGAACATTGAGTGGTTACTAATGAGTGAATGTAGATGAGTGAAAGGAACCCAGAAGATGTAGTAATAGACAAAGCTGGGTTAAGGGTACATTAGATCATAGAAGATCAGGACAAGTTGGGTCAGACTATTCATAGGAACAATTCAGACAAAATGCACTAATGGGCTTCAAGTCAGGTCAATGAGTAGTAAGAACCTGGAGGGTTTAAACCAGTTTCTTGCAGTTTCTAGAAACTTCTGAAAGCTCTCTCCCATATCTCACCCCCTCCCAGTTTCCTGTGTTTTGTTTAACATACAAAGTAAATTCTTGTTTTCACTTACTTTCTGTTCATGCCTAGATAAGCAAATGTAGATACTTAATATTCCGTAATGTTCTTAGTGTGAAAGCTCAATACAGCCCCCAGATAACACCCTTTGTAGCTGATTGGAGTAGCATTGATAATATGCAAATATTGTACTCCACTCTAAAAATGCTTAAATACGTGTATCTGGCAATCCTGGCCGTGTCAGTACACTGTAGAATGCTACAAAACCGGCGCTCCTCAAAAAGCAAAAGTGGTGTGGTGTCATTAGCAGGCTGTAAAAAGCATGAAGGAATGTTCAGATAATGCTGAGAGGATTCAGGACAAGACGGTAATGTTACACAAACACAATGAAAATCTTTAGGCTCTATCTTTAGAGGAAGGGGCAAAGTTCGGGACAGAGCAGAGACTGGCATGGGAAGCAGGGAGGAAATTACACTTGGCCTATTAGTATAGAGGGGCTGAGGGCCACAGCCTGCCAGTAACATTCATCTTCTAATTAAATGCAGTGTGAAGTGTACATGGTGTCATTAGATTGATGTGACGTGAACGTGGCATCATAGATTGATGTGAGGTGGACCTGGCATTATTAGATTGAGGTGAGGTGGACTTGGTATTATCAGATTGATGTGAGGTGAACTCGGCTTCCTTAGATTGACTTGGCATCATTAGATTGATGTGAGGAGGACTTTGCATCCTTAGAATCGGTCACTATAGCATTGGCGCAGGTTAGTCCATGGCACCACCATATGGACATGAGCACGTCCAGTATTCAGATGATACCAGGACAACTGCTTGATCCATTTTAAATATGACATTGATTTTAGGAGAAATTAACAGTTTTATTTGACCTTGTATGTATGCATAGATTGTGCTGGACCAGTTCACTATGGCATATACTGTATGTATGCCATAGGAGATCAGAGTAAGTGTTCAGAGATAAAGTTGCCTAGTTCACATAGAGGCTGATGAGAACCTACCTTAAAATCCAAGAAAAAAAACCTGACTAGAATACTCCATTTTCATAAGTTACAAGGCATGAAAACTGTCCCAACTGAATGTTGTTTTGTAATTTAAGATTAGCACAGACCAGTTCCAGAACAATAGAAAGTAGGACCCTAACTCCAATTCTTTTGCTATTATGTTGTGTAGAACCACTTCAGCCTAATGGTGGAGTTGAATGACAATAAATACAGGCAAGGTGACTGTTGCACCCTAAAGTAACACTGAATGACGTTGCACATTGGCTACTTGATATTTGATAAGCTGGATCTTTAAAACTTCACTTTTTCTGCTAGACCTTTAGTAGTCCCATCCAGAATACTACTTCTACAAGGTTGGAAGCAGATTGTGAGTTGTCATAAATTGTCCTCAACGCACATGCCCAGCTTCAACACCTGGAAAGTTTTGATCTTCTGTTGTCCATATGCTCAGTTCTATGTGCTTACCCAATGTGGTGGGAGAAATGTTTAGCATCACTCGCCACTTCCTCTCAGAAACTTTAGTCTTGTTTTTGCATTTTACACTTGTTTTAGCATGGCTAAAGTGAAGTATGAACCCTTCAACACATTGATCCCTTTCTATTTTTGGTGCAGTACTGGAGTTCCAATGTGGCCCACACACTGTACAGCTGTTGTCATTTTACTCGTATATCAAAATGATGGCCCAATATTTCTACTGACTGGGCTACTAAAATCTCTATGCAGCCTATTCACGTTCTATATGGAGTGTCTATAATAAACCCCTGAAGTGAGGGCAGAATAACTACCTTAAAAGCACTGGCAGGAACCGGTGGTTTATGGAAAACCATCTCACATCACCCAGACACTAAAAATGCACTCTAATAAAGCATACAGTGAAAATATAGGCACATGTGCTCTGTTTGGCAGGGAAGTTGGCACCGTGTGCTGGGCAAATCACAGCACTGTTGCATATCTCCATGGTACACTTCAGACAGACTCAATGCCTGTTCTGTACTCTCAATGCAGTTCTGGGAGTTGCAGTACATCAGCAGCGATGCCCGATTGTCACGTCTTGACTGCGCCTCCTGGTGGTGAGGGGCCTCCATGTCTGTTCTCCTTGGTTTTGTATTTGGCTTTGCTGTCTGGGGCTGATCTGGGATTCTGTTGTGATCTCCTGGTCTGGGGTCACATGGCCCAATCACACAGACCCATTCCCTATATATATCCCAGCAGCACAGAGCCTCATTGACGATTTGTAGAGTTCCATGGTGGTTCTGATTCATGTGTTCTGTTCATGGTTCCTGGACCACGCGTTGCTGAATAGCTTCTAGTCTAGTATCTGGTTTTGACTCTTGGCTTACGTTTCTAGATATTCTCTGGTCTAATTCCCTGTACCGAGTATCTTGATCTATGTTTCATGTTTTACGTATTTTGTCTGTCTTAGTCTAGTATACTCAGAGGCCACTTACAAGGACCTCTTTAGTATAGAATTTTTGTCTGTCTTGTTAACCCTTGCCCTTCTTGCCCACCTTGCTCTGTTATTCTTTGTGAGGGTTTCTTAGATAGAAATCATTCCCAGCATAGGGACCCCTTTAGTTTCTTCCTGGTCTTCCTGTCCCTTGTGTCTCAGTCTGGTTCCTGCAAAGCCCTGCAGTCTGTATTATTGATCTGTCCTGTGTCAAGTCAGTAGCTCATCTGCCTAAAGGGCTACACTTCTTGTTACAGGCCACCACGATGGCCCAAGCAGGCGCCTACCGTTACACCGATGTACTGCAACTTTTGAGACATGTTCTGGAGCCCTTATGCCAGTGTTTCCCAAACCTGTCCTCAGGACCCTCTGACACGCCAGGTTTGCCAGATATCTGAAGCACAGCAAATGTGATATGATTTGCAGCTCAGTGATTGCAGGATTCGGTATGCATTTCCCCAAGGGGATCTGCAAAATCTGGCCTGGTCGGTGGTCCCGAGGACAGGTTTGGGGAACACTTATGCAAATTATCATAAAGCCACCAATTTTTTTTTAAATTTCTCCAGAATATATTCAGATTAAGCTAAATCGATTTTAGGCACTTGAAGGGGTTTGTAAAGACTGAGTTAACTCAATTGTTGTAGTGAATAGGGTTAATTTTGAAATTCTTCAATAACATTTGAATTTGCATAAAACAACCCTTGGGGGGGGGGAATCCATTCTAAGGTTTCTCGAAAGGGAGATCAATCTCTGGGGCATTTTTCTCTATTTATAGAATGAGAGAGCTCTGTTTGACAAATATCGTGTTTTTCTTGTTTGCTGGTGGATGAAGGACACCTGTTGTAAGGTGTATCTGGTAAAAGTTGCGTGCAAAAAAAAACCAAAGCAAATAAACTGCATGCATGCGTGCGTGGCGTCTTCTTTATAGTGTTTCAGCCACATTGTCACTTTTTACATTATCACAAAGCATGGATATATTTCTTATCCTACAGTCTCTTGTAGGAGCAATAAATTGTAGATCCAATACCTAAATTCCTATTATCTGATGTTTCACACGTGGACTGTTGCTGTTGTCACTTTGTTTTGCTGGAAAATCAGTAGAACGTTGCATGGTCGACAAAACAGCCAAATTGGAAATTGGAAATATCAGGGAAAAAAATCTCTTTTTTGCTGCTAATGTTGACTTCTAGTCCTGGTAAATGTTGGAAAACCCGCTCCTTTTTCTATATCTCGTAGGATTTTGAGATAAAAATAACATAAATACTTTCAAAGACTAAGGATTACAGTATAGCGACATTATGTCGTCCATCATGGTTTTAGCTAATCATTAGTTAGTATATCACTCTTATCATTATTGTTCTTGTACCAAGCAAATTATAAAGCCTATACATGGGCAAAAAGAAAGCACATATTATGATTATTACTATTCATCTATTACTATTTATTATCCTTATGCAGGTTTGATAAAGCAGTGTGATAAGAGAAAGGATGGAATTTATTGGTTTTTTGTACCCAGCCTCAGCTTCGTGACTCCCTAGCTATATATTTCCAAAACAAAGAAAAAGGTTTATTGAACCAGCAACGCATACATGCGCGAGAGTCATTTAATGCAAATCTTTAGGTTTTAAACCAAAACCTGTTTTTTTTTTTTCTAAATAAATACGCTTGGTATACTGAAAGTTCAGCCAGTCCGATCTGTTCTGTTTTCTTCTTGGACAAACAAAAGGTTATTTTTTCTGAAAAAAGAAAAATGCTACTGTTATATAATTTACAAAAATGTGTCTCATCTTTCAAGCTTCAGGACTTCTCAGAAATAGCGACCTGACAAGTCAAGCGTAAAAAAAGCATAAAATGTAGGTATAGTAGCTGCCACTCCAGTAATTATCAATGTCAAAACCTGTGTTTCTAGATTTTCTTTTAAAAAGTTTTAAAAATGTCTAATATACGGGGTGTTTCAGCCCTGATGGGTAAATTGTTGTGACGTTTGAGCCCATGGGGAAGTCGTTAAAGGGATGATTCTAACTACAATGTTTGCCATTGTTTCAGACAACGGTAAAAAGGGGGTGCAATAGTGCCGGCGCGATATTGCAAATTCCTATTAAATTAAGTGGTATAATCAAACAGCAATGCAAACATGCAGAAAATAAATAAATGAGTAGATTTGATGCTGCCTAAAAAGGATATAACAACAAAGGTAAAAGCACAAATAAAACATCCAAAATATGTGCCATACAGGGATTTTGCAGAAGAAGATTCTTCTTCTGCATAAACGGTAAAAAGTAACACCGTTGTTGGAACGTTGCTTAACATTAGCTATCTACTGATGGAAAGTTCAACAACGGCAGGCGCAGTTCCTGCAAACAACCCCAAAACAACAGTACCTCCATAACTCTTCTGTAGAATCAGTAAACTATCAGGGCTATTCAGAAAGAGGTGAAAACCTTGAGAATAACTGGAGAATTGAAAAAATAGTCAAACCAGAAAAATTCTCCCATTTATCCCACTTTCCAAATTAGCTATTTGGTCTAGATTGTTCATTCTCCTGCCAATTCTCAAGGTTTTCACCTATCTCTGAATAGCCCTGTATGTGTCACGTTTTGCGTCTCCAGCCATTTCCCCCTGTCCTCTGTATATGTATATCTTGTGTAGGCTTTGGATTTATGTTGACATTCCTGGGTTGCAGCTCAGGGATTAATTTGGTTTCTGTTCTCCCAGCGCAGGTGTTTGTCCTTGTCCTGTTCCACTCCCCTTAAGAGAGCAATGCGCCCATAGTGCATTGCTCCACCATTTTCATTTCCTGGTCTCCAGTGTGTTTTGTATCAGTGAGCTACCTGCTGTTTGTTCAAGTCCCAGTTTGTATATTTTTTTCAGTATACTTATGTCCTGTTTCCCTGTCTGTCTTTCTGTTACCCTTTTTAGAGGGTTCTTGGTTTATTTCTGTTTTTCCCGTGTTATTCAGTTTATGGTTGTTCTCTTGTTGTGTTTTGGCTTTCTGTTTATCATTTATACTGATTACCTGGTTACCGATATTTGGCTTGTCTGACTTCCCTCCTGGTTCTGAACCCCAGCATCTGTATGACAGTCTCGCTCTGGTTTTTCTGACTCCTGGCTATCCTTATTACTATGTTTGTATGATCCTTATCTGTACTGTTTATAGCGATTCCTGTCATCTGTATATGTTAAAAGACACTGCACGGCTTCAAGGTAAATATTTCTATAGCGTAGATCCGGCTATTTCAAGGACTGGCCTATCAGATCAGGGCTTCTGTGGTATTGTTGTGCAGAGGTCTCTAGTTAACCCTGTGTTGCTCTTACCAGTTATTAATGCCTACAGTAGTATCCTGCATATGGGGCTTTTCACATGAATCAGGGCTTCACCTTGACGCAAGCCTGGTGCGAGCGTGACACTATGGTTATTCTACATTCAGTGTTGTTCTGCAGTTGTTATCAATGCTGGTGAATCTATTTTGGTCTTTTTAAAGTGGAAGTCTGCATTGCACAAGTGGATACAGATCGGACATTCCCTATGATAGGGTGCAAACAAGATCTGTAGCCAGGTGCTTGATTGGAATACACAAGGACAGCACCGGAGAAACCCCAAGGCTCCTTGCGACGGTGCCTTCACGACACTATCAAGGCTGTTGAGAAGAACCTGAACTAGTTGCAAAGCAAAAGCTGGAATCCATCAACTGTGGAAGTCTTTCACTTTGGACATACTGTATGCTCCTTGATTGAGCAGGACATATGACTAAGATCTCCGTTGAACTCCATTACAAACAATGCTGAAGAAAATGGTAAAAATGGGAAAAACCTATGGACAACATCAACTGAAACACCAGTGGAAACTACGGTGAAATCTATAGTAAATATCTACCACAGAAATGGTGAAATTCCCATAGAAAACTATGACAGCTAGACAGCTTCAGCAAGTACAAGAACAAGTACAATCGTGAATCCATTGCAGTGTCACTGCTCTTGGACCACCATATAAAAGATCTACCATTCTTGATCCACCATAATTAAAGAACGATTGCTTTTAGGTTCTTTTATAACTATTTCCTTTCATTGATGTCTATAAACAAGTGTCATAAAAACATACATTTCAAAGGGCAGATAACAGCTGATTTGCCCATCCAGTCCCTGTCTAAAAAGAATAGGCTGTAGAAGCTTTCCTTCCTACCGTGAGCAGCCATTCATCTCCATGATCTGCTCCGTGAAAAAAATACAATTACAATATTTATTCTTCTTTTCACTTCCTCCATCAATCTGTTATGCTTTTTAGTTTTAGCTTCCTTCTTTCTACAGAAGACATCATCCCTTCCCCCTGTTAACTGATGTCGTTGTACTGGTAAAAATGTAACTAAAGAACTATAAAAGGAGTTTACATTTAGAACTCCACAGAATAGCTCTTTGTTCAGAATCTGTGTGTTGAGATAGTATCTTTCACTATTTTGATTTTATTATCATTACCCAAAATCCATTTACCATCGGAATGTTTATCGAGGGTTCAATATCACTCTAAACCTAAATGTCACAATAGACTCAGCTCTACGGGTAATGATAAAAGGTCACTAGCGTTTTTATTTATTTCAATGATTTTTTTTTTGTGTGTGTATAGTTACATACAGAAATACCACACCTGAAAGAATATATACTGTATATCACGAAACGTTGTTCAACTGAATTTAAAAGTAAGCCTTAAGAAATCTAAAGACTGGTTTCCATGGACCCTATTCCATTGTGGCCAGAACAATAGGGTTATTCAGAGCAAGGTGAAACTCTGGAGAACTTTTGGAGAAGTGAAAATTCTAGGTCAAAATAGCCAAGCCAGAAAAATTCTCCCATTTACCTCACTTTCCAAATTGGCTATTTTGACCTAGAATTTTCACTTCTCCAAAAGTTCTCTAGAGTTTCACCTTTCTCTGAATAACCCTGATTGTGTTGCCTGGGTCCAAGGATGAAATCCTGCCCCTCCCCAAAAACCATGCCCTCCAAAACATCCCCATACGTATCACAGAGCTGCACAGCAATAACACTCACCGAAATGTGTGGTGGGTACGAGTGTATCATAGAGTAAAAAGCTACCCCTAACAAAGTACTGCCTGGAGCCGTGTTCCCATCTGGACCCATGCAAGGACAGGCCCTGATTGTTGCCAATAAAATGGAGCTGCTAAGGGAAAAATTCGGCACAAGACGATTTCCCTTACTACCTCCCTGTAACCAAACCTATTCCTTTTTTTTTAACGACTTTATTTTTCAGTAGCATAGATCGATGTTGCTGAGGGTACAGAAAAATAGAAAGGGGAGGGGGAAAACAATAAAACCAATGCAAAGTATCAAGCCGAAGCATCTCTGCCTAATAGAGTCCCCCGTCCCGATTCGTTGCGGGGTAGCTACCTGTTTTTATGTATAAAAAGAAAGAAAGTAAAGAGAAGAGAAAAAAGGAAGAGCGAGGGAAAGGAAAGAAGAAGGAGAGAGAGGTGGGGGGGGGGCCGGTCTCATTTGCAGAAGAAAGAGGCAGCATACCAACCACTGGAAATCACCATGAGTGCTGGCCTGTCGGGGAGAGGAATCAAGTTATGAGGTAAGCAGTACATATCAAAACAACCCAGATTCTCAGATAGTGCAGTTAGGATCGTATGAGAGCCATGGGGCCCATGTTTTAGAGAAAGAGTCCATAGTGTGATGTACAATCGCCGTCAGTTTTTCCATCAGGAAGGAGTCTCTGATAAGGCTGAGTACCCGTCCTGTTGACGGTGCTTCCATTTTTATCCATCCCTCTGCCACTGCCCTGCGCGCCGCTCCCAAGAGTTTAATAAGCAACTTGTGTTCCCTCTGTGAAAGGTCAGCCAGTGGGTTTGCCAGCAGGAAGAGGCCCGGTGTCAGGGGAATCCGGCAGGACATGACCTCCTCAAATAACGTTTGTATAGTGGACCAGTACTCGTGGATAACAGGGCATGTCCACCACATGTGGAAATATGTGCCTTTGGCCCCACATTGTCTCCAGCAATCACCCGTGGGTGTCTTTTTAATCCTGGCCAGTTGAGCCGGCGTGGTGTACCAGCGCATAAGTAGTTTGACTGCCTGTTCCTGGCTGTTGGTGCAGACTGAGATGTTCCTGGAGGCTTCCCAAATGTCCAGCCATGAGTCCCCCTCCAGCTGTTCCTGAAGGTCTGCATGCCAAGCTCGGATGTAGGGGAGTTCTGCCCAGTCCAGTGTGCAAGTAATCTTTTGGTATAGAGAGGAGATTTGGCCTTTGGTGTATCGACCACGTAGGCAGGTAGATTCAAATGAGGTCAGTTTTGTCAGCGCCGCCTTTTTAATGTGTGGTCTCAGTGCAAAGTTGCCGGCGGTAGGTGGGCACCCTCTTGCAGGTCTTGATATTGGAGCAAGGTTCCTCGGGGGAAGAGATGACAGATGCGATGCAAACCTTTAGCTGTGAGAGACGAGAAAGTGGCGGGTTGAAGTCCTGGAGCGAATTCTCGATTGTGGCACAATGGGGTCAGCGGGGAGGGATAGCAGGTGAGGTCGTATTTCAGTGCGATCTTAGTCCAGATTGTCAGAGTTGGTGATGGCCGGGCAGGCGGTTCGTAACAGTGGTCTGTGGGGCCTTGAGAGCCATATCCATAAGTCCAGTTTGAGCGGGAGGGCTATAGAGTGTTCCAACTCCACCCACCTGCGTTCATGTGTTGGGCAGTGCCATGCTACTATCTGTGCGAGCTGTGAGGCTTAATAATACGATCGTAAACAAGGCAAACCTAAGCTGCCCCGGTCCCTGGGCCGATAGAGAGTCTGCCGCCCAATCCGTCTCCTGCCCCCACCCCAGACAAAATCATCAATGTGTCTCTGCATCCGTTGCAAGTCCTCCCCTACCAGGGGAATCGGTAATGTCTGAAATAGGTATAACATTCTGGGTAGTAGATTCATTTTAACACAATGTATGCGCCCTAGCCACGATATCATATGTCTAGACCATCTATCCAGGTCTTGTTGTAGTGTGCGTAAGAGGGGGGTATAATTAGCATTATATAAGGTCTCTGTTCGGGGTGTTAGATATATCCCTAAATATTTAAGTTGGGAGCGCTGGATACGGAAACGATGTTCTGCCGCAAGGAGCGAACTCTCAGCCTCCGTGATAGATATAGCCAATGCTTCAGATTTGGACATATTAATTTTATATCCAGAGAGGTGCGAGAAACGCGCCAGCAAGGAGGACATCGACTCCAGAGACCCGGTAGGGTCTGTGAGAGACAAAAGGATGTCATCTGCGTAAGCAGAGACGGTGTAAGTGTGGTCACCCACCCTAATTCCCCTAACTCCGTCCGACTGTCGGATCGCCTGCAGGAGGGGTTCCAGGATCAGAGCAAAGAGCGCTGGTGACAGAGGGCAACCCTGACGAGTGTCGTTACATATCTGGAAGGGGGTGGGAGGGGCGTGCGGTAAGACTATGCTAGCTGTTGGGAAGGCATACAAGGAACGGACCGCTGCTATGAATTTTTCCGGGAAGCCGAAATGTTCTAAAACCAAAATTAGGGCCACTCCACCCTCTCAAAAGCTTTTTCCGCGTCAAGCGACAGAAAAAGTGAGGGCGTATGGGAAGAGGATGCATGCCATAAGAGGTCGATTGCCCGTCGCGTATTGTCAAAGGCCTGTCTGCCCGGAATAAAGCCGACTTGATCTGGATGAATCAAGTGGGGTAAAAGGAGGTCAAGTCTGTTAGATAAAAGTTTGGCAAAAATTTTCACATCTGTGTTTAGCAGGGAGATAGGGCGATAGTTTTCGGGGAGTAGAGGGTCCCTATCTGGCTTTGGGATCAACACTATAGATGCGGATAATGATTCCGGGGTGAAGTGTCCGTCGGTCAAGAGGGCGTTAAAGAGGGGGAGCAGGCGGGGAGTCAGAATGGCCGAAAATTTCTTATAATATGCCATTGTAAATCCGTCCGGCCCGGGGCCTTATGTGGTTTCATTCCTTTTATGACCTCCGACAATTCTTCTGCCGAGAAGGGTGCTACTAGGGTCTCCACCTGCTTCCCCTCCACCGTGGGCAAACTAAGAAGACAAAAAATCTTTAATGTCGTTACATAGGGGTTGATTGTCTGTAGTGTGGGAAGGGGAATGGTTATATAAGTCCCTGTAAAAGAAGGTCAGTAGATCATTAATCGCGGAAGGGGAAGTCACCAGCGCTCCCTCTCTGCTCCTTAGCTTGCAGATTGGGGCAGAATAGGGTCGTGGTCGTAGTTTACGGGCCAGGGGAGTGTCCATTTTGTTGCCCCTTTCGAAATATAAACGTCTAGTCCATATCATGGAGCGCCCAACGTCATCTACCAGTAATTGATTCAAAGCCTGTCGTACGTTTTGAAGTGCCAAGAAATAAGCTTCCGAGGGGCAAGCCTTGTGGGCATTCTCCCTGTCTGTCAGGTCTGCCTGTAGGCCAAGGATCTGGGTATTTCTGTGTTTCTTATATTGTGACCCATATTTAATGAAGGCGCCTCTGATAACGGCTTTATGGGCCGCCAAAACCATGGGGGGAGAGACCTCCTCTCCAGAGTTTAAGTCAAAAAAGTCTGTCAGTTCCGCAGCTATCCCGTCCGTAATGTCTTGGCGCGTCAGTAAGATCGGGTCCAGTCGCCATCTCCTGTTAACCGAGCCCCCCAAACCCGTCAGACCCAAGTGTATGTCCGCGTGGTCCGACCACGTGATAGATCCTATAGAGGAGGCGTCAATGACCTTCATGCTGTTGGGCGAGGCAAGGAAGTAATCAATACGCGAATAAGTTTTATGAGGGTGTGACAGGAACGTATAGTCCCTTTCTCCTGGATGTTGCACCCGCCAGACGTCTACCAAACCCATGTCTCGTGCAAAAGAAGAGAAAGCCTGGTCCTGTGGCGTGGGAGCCCCTGTTCCCGATCTGTCAACTGCTGCGCATAGTGTGGCGTTAAAATCACCCCCAATAATTAAGTCGCCTGGGGTGCGGGACCCCAGGAATTCCATGAGCGCGGACCAAAATTCCTTGTCTGGGGAATTAGGAGCATATACTGAAGCAAGCGCATAAGAGTGGGTACCAAAGTGTCCCTGTACTACTACATATCTACCGGAGTCATCCCCCTCCACCGATTCGACCTGGAAGGGGCAGGAATTATGCAGGATGACAGAGACCCCATTACGTTTAGGCAAAGCAGTAGAAGAGAAGACCCGCTGGTAGCGTGCGTCAGCCAGTCTATAGGTGGCCTTACAGGGGATTCGCGTCTCCTGTATAAAGGCTATATCAATCTTTTGTTTGTGTAATTCGCGGAAGAGGAGGCGCCTCTTGCGTGGGGAGTTAAGGCCCTTAACATTTAAGGAGAGGCACTTCAGTGACGCCATGGTTTAACTGTAGGATGGTGGATACACGGACCAGCAGGCCTCCCCACCCCACACCCCCAGGGAAAAAGAAGAGAGGATAGGACAGCGAGGGGTGAGAGAGAAAAGAAAGGAAGAAGAAGAAAAACCTTGACACGAAGGACAAGCCGTAGAGTCGAGATGGAAGATACGGAGAAGGCACATGGTCACCAACAATGACTTTCGAGCATCTCAACCCCCTCTTCCCACTAAGAAAAAAGAATTATAGCAAATTATGGCAACCAGAATCTCAGTAGACAGGAGTTTGTCCGTAGGACCTAATCGGGCCGTGCCCCAGTTCAAAAACATGTCTATCAGAGATCTTCACTAAACATACCGGGTAACACCCAAAAACCGAACATATGAAACGGTTGCCAAACATATACGAACCGAATGAACCAGTTGAAAACAGAATTAAGAATACAATACATTACACATCCTCCCCATCGGTCGGCGAAGCCGAGACCTCAGCCGATGGCAGCCAGCATTGGGGAAGTCAGAGAGATGATGGAGGTGTTAATGAGCCTGCCCGGCCCTCTCATCCCAGGGCCTTCTTCCATTCTAGTGGTAATTTTTCAAGCATATACTGGCCCGGGGGGGGGCTGGGAGATCCTCTGGTACCGGCAGTTGAAGAGAGTGTAGCAGCTTGGGGGCATCTTGTATCCTGGAGCAGGTGAAGGCTTGGCCCTTTTTGTAGACTACAAGGCGTAATGGGAAGCCCCAAGTATACTTGATCTTTCCAGCTCTCAGAACCTCTGTTACAGGGCGCCATTCTCGTCGCTTGGCCAGGGTAGAGGGGGCCACATCGGGCAAAAGAGAAAGTGGGTGATCCTCATATGACAAATGAACTGATCTACTCTCCTTTAGGAGTGCCTCCTTGGTATGATAATAATTTAACCTGATTATTACGTCCTGAAATTTTCCTCCCGGGGGGGGTCGCGGCCCGAAGGCCCTGTGAGCCCGGTCCATGAGGAGGCGGGAGGGGGATATATCCGGCAACAGTTTTTTAAATATGCCCTCCACGATCGCCGTCAGTTGGTTGTGGGGGACCGAGTCTGGGAGTCCCCGGAGGTGTATGTTGTGGCGTCGGCTGTAGTTCGCGAGGTCTTCCACCTGGGCCTCCAGACCGTCCGATACTCGCCGCCATAGTATAGATGTTGTCCACCAGCATATTATTGTGGGATGTTATAGTGTCAGTGCGGTCCTCCAGGTCTGCGGTGCGTCCCCCTATGGTTTGCAAATCTGCCGTTAAGGCCCGAAAATTACGGTCCATTTCTGCTGCCAGAAAAGATTGGAAGGCTGAGATTTTTGCCCCTATCGCCACGATATCATCCCTGGTGGCCAGGGCCCCTGCCTGGGGAGCATCTCCTACCTCCTCCGGCGGGTCCCCGCCGGCGCCATCTTGGGCCTGCACCTCCATGCGGCGGGGCGTGAAAATCGGCGCCACTGGGACCTCGGATTCCTTTTTTTTTTGTTATTCCCCATTCTCAGGGGGTGTAGAGGCACTCCTGTGCTGGCTGAGCAGGAAATGCGGGGGATATTCGTCCGATATTCGGCTTTAAAGAGCGGGAGTAGCGGGAGAGATCACAGGGCACGTCCTATCTCATGGCCATGCAAGCTCCGCTGTAACCAAACCTATTCTGACCCAGCTGCTGTAATAGCAGATTGAGATGAAATAATAGGGAGCAGCAGACAGATACAGCAGTGGTATCTTGCGCCACCCCTGGTATCAACTTGTGGAGTCCATGGGACTCCAGAGAGCACACTGCAAACCTGCCAAGAACCCACACTAGTGGGATTGCATAGGAGCCGCATAGCAAGTAAGGAAGGACACTGTGAACTATTCGTTCACAGTCTTCCACTGCGCGCGATGAAAGGCAGTGGATTGCACTGCCCTCCCTGCCGTGGGATCAGGAGTAAATTTGGTTTATTTTAGGGCTTTATTTTACTTTGTTGTAAAACATTTTGCAAAAGACCTTGGAATCACTCATTATTCACTGGTTTCCTCTACATTTGTGCTTTGTATAAAGATTGTATATAGATTAGGCTTTACTGCTCCTTATCGCTCTAATACTCAGTAGTAGGAGGGCACCTTAACTCTTTGTCACCTATAATTGCCTATGCTGCTTAGATTATGTGCTTTTTGGCTATAACAAATTTTGTGAATGTTAATGTGGGGATGCCAAAAATATCTATAGTTTTGTAGCCCATGTGAATTGTACAGTAAATGTAACTATAGCACAGTGCTTGCTTAATATATATTGTTTAACATTCTCGTCCCACATTAGGATATATTTTTTCTGTTTAGTAACTACTTTTATAGCAAAATATTTGCAAAAATATGGTATAATTTATACATGTAGCGCCTTTATTAAATATTTGTATTCTGTATATACATGCTGCTTTCTTTTTTTTCTGTTTGATATAATAAAACGGTTTTACTGATTAAGATCTTCGGCACAGTCTCTTTTTGATTATGTTTATGAGTATAAGGCCAAGGGGGAATGGCCCATTGAGATTGGATAGCCTATTTATCTTGTTTAAATACAACAGACTGAAGACAGACAAAAACTGAATATCCAGCTGTGAAACAATATTGATTAATACACTTCTCTATTTATTATTTAATAAAAGGTAAACAAATACAACTAACGGTTTGCTGTGGTGACACATAAGTATCCAAATATCGCAAAGGTCAACCTGTAAGTGGAGACTATAAATGACTGTAATAGAACAAACAGTATTTATACTCTCTCTCTATTGCTCCTTTTGACTATGTAATTTTTTTAATTGTTCAGGTAGTCAGAGTCAATTCTGTGTACAGCCAGAAGAGAGTTATTGCTCAATCCAAGTATGGCAAGATCTTCTCCTTGCCATACAAGCTGGAAAGCTTGAAATTCGTACTAACACCACCTATTCAGACAATAAGAGGTAAGTGACGTTTCTGCTTGCCTATGGTTATATCTTGAGTCATCTTATTGTGGAATTTTTGAGACCATCATATTTTTACTAACATCTCCATAGGGAATTTGCCGAAAATGATTATGTAGCCTTTAGGGATGTGCATGGCTGAAAAATTTGTTCCATTTAGTTTTGTTTCGTTACGTTTTTAAATCATTTCGTTTTCGGAATTTCGTAACTAATTTCGCTTCGTATTTCGTTTTGAAATTTTGAATCGATTCGAATTTCATATATCAATTTGATAGTTGATATCAATTCGAATTTTGGATCACTAGATAAAACCCCAATTAATCAAATTTTGCTGTTAAAAGAAAAGCTAGGGTTAAATTTTAAGCTGTGTCACAGATTTAGTATTTGAGTCAAATTAAACAGCGAAACAAAATTAATTTGTTTCATAAAGTCCTTTGCTGACTATTACTTGTATTGTACGTTAAGATCAATTCAATAGTTGACATCAATTTGATAGTTCATTTCAAATTCAATAGTTGATATCAGTTATTCAAATTTTTCTTTTATGATGATGACACAGTGTAAAACGAAATAAATTCGTTATATATCGTTTTGTTTCGAATTCGTATCGTATCGATTCATTATTCGGAAGTACTTCCGAATACGAATTATCAAATTTCGTTCCAAACTCCGAATTTTTCCGAAACAAATGCACATCTCTAGTAACTTTTAATTGGATTATTTGTGGAAAAGGAAGGTAATATTGCGTAGCCTTGGATAGGAACCAGATAACAAATACAAATTAACACTTTCATACAATTCGATCTTTTTTAAAATGCCTACATTTTCCTACATTGACACATATTTCTTAAGGAATGAAGCATCATCCATGAGGTCAGTTATGACAGTGCTTGCTCCAGTCCCCCAGTTGACCAGAAAATAGCACATGATTCCAGGTTAATATTATTTATATGTACTTTTATTTTTATCAATTTAAAATAAAAGCATGTGAAAAATATTCTTGGAAAATACTGTTGGTTTGGTCTCCTCATCCATGAATGATGGCAGTGTGAAGACATAACAGTACAGTGAACATACAGGATTATTCAGAGAGAGCCGATCTGGCCCCGAAATTGCACCGAACAATGAATTTCCCCATACACTGCAATTTCTAGCCAGTCGGCTATTCAGAAAGCAGGCAGTTCGCCAAATTTTGGTGGATTGTCTGCAAATACAGTGCTGTTCAACGGCAGTGAAATCCTCATAGAGAAGCAACGGTTAATCTATTCAGCGAACACAGAAGAACAGTGCAATGTCAGTGAAATGCCCTGCTGTTCGATGTTTTCATTCAGCAGGTTTAATCAGACGAATCCCATAGATTTCAATGTTAAAAATATTCCCGTTTTAATTCAATATCTAATAAACCGTTTATTCTTTTAATCTGCAGCAAAAAGTCTCTTTATTTTTTAGGATCTTTTACGCATTTTTCATCAAAAAAATTTCAGACATTTTCATTCAGTAGTTTTTTTGCAAATAGCGTTTCAATTTTGACACTTTCAATCATTTTTATTTTTTTTACCCCGTACGTTGGCTTGTCAGCTTTTTCTGGCGGCTGGTCGGTGCTGTGTTCGGCGGTTCGTCAGCTATTTCCGGACATGTTCAGCATTTTTTTTTGCAGCAGTTCAAAGCGATTCGATACGTCGGATTGTATCGGCTGTGTTTTTCAGCGGATTTTCATTTTTGTTTTGAGTGTCTGAGTGACTAGCAGCAGGAGCAGGAAAATCACCCGTAGGAGAGTCTGCTTGCTCCCTCCTGTCACTCAAACCATGGGTTAAATTTCCATGCAGAAGTGAAAAACTGTGCTAAATGTGAATAAACAGTGTCTATGTAATAAACAGTTATTAAGCTCTGTTGAGTCGTATTGCCTTTTTATAAATTACAAGCTGGGAGCCAATAAACACACGGTCTTCAGGTTAAAAGTGCAGTCCATTTTATTTTATTGTCTGGCAAGTATGTACACAGGAACCAAAAACAAAAAATAACCAAACAAACATAACAAAAACCTAGCTCTTGCCGAGCTCTAACAGATATTTGATATATGCACCTTATCAGTTTTGTTGTTCAGTTCAAGCAAGCAGCAGCTTCCCTGTCTGCTCAGGGTTCTCTATCTCCTGAATCCCTCACTGGATATGCTTTTACCCTCCCTCAGCAATCCAGAATTCCTGGACTGGACTAAGCGGAAAAGTGTGGAGTGGAGCACTGAACAACCCTACACTCCAAATGCTCCACCCCAGGGACCCAAACCATAAACACTTATTTTTTGTGGATTAATTTAAACAGAAGACATTCTCCTTGGGGCAAGCAGACTGTTGTCTGTATCATAGCACTGTTGGAGGAACGCCCCACCAGCACATGCCCTATCTTCTGTCACAAAATACATTGCTAAACCGCTCTGTATCCTATGATAGTAGGTAGTTTGTGTCTATTTGACCCAGTCCCGAGCAGCTGGTGTTCCTCTCCTGTCACTGCTGAAAATTTTGGAAAAAATCGAACGAAGAAATTAAAAATGATGAATAAAGTCGTCCTGATGTTGTCTTGCTCACCATATTTTTTTCCACGTAGTTCCCAGGGCACAATCCTCCAAGACTCTAGGAGAAATATTAGAGAAGAACACGCTACCCATTACTGTTTTTTCTGCCAAAAGCCTTGCTATTAAAGAGAAGGGTGATGAGAAATTTCAGAATGAAATGGTTTCTGAACTAACTCTCCAAGATACTTACGAGGAAACCTTCCTACTGGGGCATCCCATTGATAAAGGTAATTTGCAACCAGGACGTTTGACTGATAAGCTCTTAAGCCGTTTTAACATGCATATTGTATGCACAATTTTAATGTTTTCTGTATTTTACAATGCATTCATATAATAAATTTATTAGTGTTACCTCTGGGTAAAATAAACTGCCAAAGCCTTGCTTTTGGCAACCAAAAGGGAACTTGGTTCTTTTCACGTTTCTCATCAAGCCATCTAACTGGATTGGCTGGAATGCCAGCCCTCCGCGGTCACGTGCCATTTTGGCCATCATGTCCTGAAGGGCTCAGAGGGAGACCAGTGCTGGATTCGGTTATGGTTTTGAAGGTATAATAATGGGCTCAAATGAAAGGTGGATGTGGAGGTGGTTGGATAATGTTTAACCACTCTGTTTACTCCCCCCTCCTGTTTTAACAATGATTTCCCTTTAATTTGACTTTGTAATAGTCTCCATGGCATCTTATTACAAAAACTTAAAAACTCCGGTATTGGTGATCGCACGTTAACCTGGTTCCAATCATATGTGTCTGATCGGTCGCAATATGTGTCCATTTCTGACAGCACTTGGTCGCATATGTGTCCATTTCTGACAGCACTTCCCTTCCCCTCCCAGTCACATGCGGTGTGCCCCAAGGCTCGATACTCGGCCCCCTGCTATTCACAATATTCATAAATGATCTGCCCAATGTCTGCAAAGCCTCAACTGTACACATGTACGCAGACGACACTGTAATCTATACAGAGGCGTAACTAGAAACCTCAGGGCCCAGGTGCAGGAACCATGTCGGGCCCCCCACCTTAGGCAAAAACATATTTTGTCCCCCCTCCCGTCAACATGCATTGGTCCCCTCCAGGTCCACAATGTTGACTCCAGACAATCAATGTCCCATTTTTTCCAGGTCCACTATGACCTCTTCATTCCTTCCCATTTTCAATGTAATGTGCACTATTTGTATCTCACAGAGCTCCACAGCAATAAATCTGACAGTAATGTGCGCTGTGTATGAACGTATCACAGAGCTCCACAGAAATGAAACTCACAGCAATGTGCAGTGTGCATGAGCGTATCACAGAGCTCCACAGCAATAAAACTAAGTAATGTGCAGTGTGTATGAGTGTATAAGCGAGCTCCACGGCAATAACACTCACAGTAATATGCAGTGTGTATCAGTGTAAATCACAGAGCTCCACAGCAATAAAACTCACAGTAATTTGCAGTGTGTGTGACTGTCACAGAGCTTCTCAGCAATAAAGCTCACAGTAGTATGTGGTGTGTATGAGTGTATCACAGAGCTCCAAAGTAAAACTCACACATAAGTATCAAATAAATTTAAAAAAGAATTATATCTATAAAATATAGGCAAGCCCCCAAACCCAGCCAGGTGAGTGTGGGCCCCCCCGGACTCAAGGGCCCAGGTGAAGTGGCACCCTCTGCACCCCTGGTAGTTACGCCCCTGAATCTATACCAGCAAACCAGATCTCCCACAGCTGGAGGCCGTGCTGCAAGAACAATTCACAGAGGTAGAAAAGTGGATCAAACACAACAAACTTTTTCTAAATACTGACAAAACTGTTACAATGCTCTTTGGAACAGCACCTAAACTACACAAATTGCAAAATCCCCATCTATGTGTCAGGACAAAATCAAATGGCACACTGACCACAGTCACTTCTCTCAAATATCTAGGTATGTGGTTAGACCCAAATCTATCCTTTGGCCCCACATCGAAAAACTCTCATCTAAACTTTACCCCAAACTAGGTGCCCTGAACAGAAACAAATCCTGCCTGAGTCCCGCGGTAAGAAAGCAGATTGTACAACAAATGCTTATGCCAGCTATTGAATACGGAGATGTAGTGTATGCAGCTGCCCCGCAAACACACCTCCAGAAACGTACTACATTGTAGAACTCATTCTGTCGCTTTGTGCTACAATGACCCATCATTGTGACATGTTAAAAGAACTAAACTGGCCATCGCTGGAATCGGACGCAGCCTTCACCTTTCCAACCTGTGTTTAAGAGCTTTTCTGGAAAGCTGCCACCCTACCTGAATAGTCTGCTTCCGATAACCTCCGATCCAGGACCTGCACCTTACTTGCAATACCACAATACAAAAAGAAAGTGGCTCGATCCTCATTTTCCTACAGAGCACCATAATTATAGAATAACCTTCCAGACGCCATCAAATCTTCCCCCAGTCTAAAGTCACTTAAGAGCTCCCTATTAACATACCTCAATACGGAATGCACCTGTAAACATGTAACATAATGACTATTTCATACATATTTATTTTCTGTTAATCTGTATATCTGTTTTGTGTTAATATCTTGCATTTTACTACTTTGTATTTCTGTAACTGTAACAATTCAATGTTCTTGAACCCAGGACATACTTGAAAATGAGAGAAATCTGAATGTATCCTTCCTGGTAAAATCCTTTATAAATAAATAAATAAATAAATTCCAGTATTAAAGGGGTAATGCTTGTACTCTATGCACCGATGTCAAATTACAACATATGATAAAAGTATAATTTTCATAGGTTTAGATCACTCTGTTTCACGATTTCTTAAAGATCATGCTGCCTGACCTCCAATTTCTTCACGTTTCTTTTTGTTCCCAAAGGGAAAATCCTCGTAGAGGAGCCCATCATGATTCCCATGTATATGACTGAGCTCAAACTGGTGGTTGCCATAGGCTTTACGGACAGAAATGACGCAAGGTGGAAAACAGTTTGTGACAGAATGACAGAAGATGTAAACAGAAGAAAGAGCACTTCTCAAGCCACATTTCAGGGTAAGTCATCATTTGCAGAGGCTGAAAAGAAAAAAAAACGACAGAGAACAAAGGTCATTTATACAGAAAAGTACAGGTTTTAATATGTTTTGGATCTTTTATGCACATGTTAACGGTGGGAATGGATATTGTTCTTACTTGCTTGCCAAATGTTGAACATCACATCGCGGTGCCGGAATGTCTGGGTGGGCTGTTAACCTGTACAAAAACCTACCAAATAGGGGGAGTTGGACAAGGCCGAGATAACGCACCCATTTTACCTATCAGCAGATAATAACAGATACACATACAAAAAAGATAGACAATAACAGTCTTTGGGCCATATTATATTCCTAACGCTAACATTAGCGGTCAGCTGTGTGAGTGTTAACGTTAGCTGTGGTTGCCCTAGCAAGGACGCACCATATAACATTCCGAACACTAATGGGTTAAAAAACCCGTTAGTGATTCGGATCATGCGTTTTTCAGCGCGATGTTACTGTACTTGGCGCTCCCTATCCTTAACATGGTGTTAAGCAAAGTGTTAATTAGGATTACAGTCCTAACGTTAATTACCATCCTGCTGCAGTTAACCTGAACTTTAACCACAGCAAGGACCTGATTCTGTAGAATCAGTTATCACCAGCTAAAAATAAAAACAAAAAACAAATACTCACCTCTCATCCCGCAGCGAGAACGGCGACTCGATCCGCTACTTCTGGCCGCCGGGAGCAGAGGGAGACTAGGGAAAAAAGTCGCCCAGTCTCCCTCCACAATCACTCCACTGACCTGCTGGATCTCGCGAGGCGCGATCCTGCAGGTCGTGTGACTGGCAGCGGAAGCCTCAATGGAGTCCTATGGCGTATCCCAAAGCTTAGCGTCGTGTTACGGTTCAGGCCGCTGGTTTAGCGCCCGCAATGTAATATCACGCAAAAATGGGGACACTAAGGAGAAACCTGCATGCGCAGGTTTTTCTCCTTGGCGTCCCCATTTTAGCATTTACAACGTAATACGGCCCTTTGTTCATAACAGGTTACACAAACACCCTGTATCCTACAGGCACACAGTGACATAAACATAGGAAAGGGCAGGGAAATAATACAGAACATCAGGCCTACACCTCCCATATATATCTAGGTCTATGTACCCTAAGTTCAAAGTGATACGTCACAAACAGCATATCAGGAGTAAGGTAAATAATGGAGAAAGAGTGAAGAATGGAGAGAAGGAGTGAAAAGTGGACAGAAAGGAAGGATGGACAGAGGAGTGGAGAAAAGGAAAGAAAGAGTGAAAGAAGGGTTGAAAGACAGAGAGAAGGAGAGGAGTGAAAGAAGAAGAGAAGGGATGAAAAATGGAGAGGAGTGGAAGGTAGAGAGAGTTGGAGTGACAAATGGAAGACCTTAAAAGTGGCCATCCATTATATATGTCACAATCACTTAATACAAAATAAAAGTATTCTAAATGAAAAGTAATTCTTGTTGTAAAAACACATTCCTGAAGGATTCAAATTTCAAGATATCATAAAATAAAGTGTAGCGCTGGTTTTAATTCCATGTCGTTGTAGTACTTGTTTTTGGCCACCGGAGGGAGACAAGTGCAATGTAAGAAACTGGACATTGGGACTACATTTTCCAGCATGCTTTGCGGGCAGGAACAGGAAGTGGGTGGGAGAGAGACACTGACATCCGCAGCCTCGTGGAAAGACCCGGCAGAGCGCGCAGAGGAGTGAGAGGCGCAAGACGCAAGAGAGCAGAGAGTGATTACAACCAGGCCAGAGCGCAGGTGCGGCCTAGCAGAGCTGGAGATCGGGATTTTCCTTATTATTAATCGAAGATCGAGTGATCCACTGCTAGTAATCTCACGCTGATACATAGTAAGCTGAAGGACCCCGAGTTAGGAGAACCCCAGACAATCTAACAGGGAGTGCAGGCGGTGAGCTGGATATCTTGTGGCCGATACAGAAAAGCAAGACAGCGGATCTGGTGACACAGAAAATCCCAGTCAAAATCGAGCGGAGAGACGTCCTGGGTCGAGCGGAACGTAGAGTATCTGGGTGAGAGGCCTTCCAGGCCATTGTAAAACACTAAAGCACGCTGCAGTCTGTTCAAAACCTACAGGGCCCAATGTGACTAGTCGAAGATATCTCTTAAATAATTCACTGGCCAGTTGAATATTGTACCCGGGTACCAATACACGCATACACATACATTCCTTGGGACATAACCTGTACGGGACTCACACTCCAACCACTAAGGGTTAAAAATACTTTTTTCCTTTTCCGCTGCGCGTTTCTCGCATTACGAAGTGCTGTATTTCCTTTTCCGCTGCGCGTTTCTCGCATTACGAAGTACTGTAAAAAATATATACGTATTACCGTGTTACTCATTATATGCCAGTTTTTTCAGTAAACTATATAATTTATAAAATCCACGACGGTGCTGGAGTATATTTATTCCCTAGTGCGGGGAGACTGACCCGAGGTTCAAATTCAGCGGCTCCTCCGGGAGTGAGCGCTACACGTGGGGGCTCGTTTCCGGGATCCAGTCTCTGGAAAACCGCATTTAAAGGGTTAAATATGGATCCAGACACTGCTGCCAAATGGTGTGAGGAGCACAGTAGTCAGTTAGAATTGTGTATAGTCATGGATATTCCTGCAGACACTTGGGCCGAAGATCGGATTCGCCAGGCCGTGGCCGCGCTAACACCAGATCATCGGGGGTTAATCCTGGACATTAAAGAGAACCCAGATACCTCTCACACGTATGTTCTTTTTGAGTGGAGAAAGGGTGCTCCAGTGTGTTTTCAGGGCGCGAGCGTGAAGATGACCGATGAGGTGGAAGTCCAACTGATTCAGCCAAGTGTGCCACGTGGCGAATCCGCGAGTGTTCCCGCGCCCAGTCCGTTGGCCATGATCGGGCCTGAATTTATAGTGGCTATTGGAGATTTGCTGGCTAAATGTCAAAGAACAAGCCCTCCGCACACTAACTTTGGTTATCGACTGTTGAGAAATTTTACAGGAAACGTACCAACTCCGGCGGAAGGAAGAAACCTTCGAAGAATGGGTGGAACAGGCGATGCAGGCTCTGGATGAGTGGGACGTCCCTGAAGCACAGAAAAAGCAAAGGATTACTGAGAGCTTAAAGGGACCTGCGTCAGAGGCTGTAAGAAACCTAAAATTGAGTAAGAAATACTGCACTGCTTTAGATTATCTAAATGTTCTGGAGGAAGTTTTTGGGCGAACGGAAAAGGCTGCAGAGCTCGTGTATCAGTATGAACACACCTACCAGCGGAAAGGTGAGAGAATGACCGAATATATGAGGCGCCTAGATAAGATTCTGCACCAGATACTCCTCAAGAAAGGGGCCGAACCGGCCGAAGTAGATAAGATCCGAATAAAACAGAACCTGAGGGGCACTCAACCTCTAGATCCAGTGATGCTGCAGCTGAGAAGCAGGGAAGGTAATCGAGAACTGAAGTACCTGGAACTGATCCGAGCTGTCAGAGAGAAGGAGGCTTTACTGGAAGAAAAATCCTTCAGGAGAGGAGAAAGAGCTTAAGCGCAACCTGTGAGGCATAACGAATGTTTGCAGCCTGAAAGTGACTCGTTGGATACCTATGGATCCGACGTGGACGAACAAGAGCATCTGATCGCTTTTAAATCCACAGAGAAGGCTGTCAAAGAATTAAACCTCTCTGCACATGGTGAGTTGCACAAAACTGTTAAGAAGGTACAAGAAGCTCAAGCTGAATTGCAACAGGTGCACGCGGAACTGTGCCGAGTTTTGTTGAAGGTGACAGAGACACAGACAGAGATGCAGAAGTTCCTTACAGACATGCAGACAACCAGAGTTGCTGTGGCGTCTAGCCAGGATCCTTCAACCGAATCGCAGCGGGCGAATACGTCTCCATCTTCAAAGAGGAGATGTTTCAGTTGTGGAGAAATGGGCCATTTCCGCGCACAATGCAAAAGCCAAAAGCCTGAAGGAAATAGAGTAGAGGAGCTCTTGAAAGCCTTGGAAGGGCTGTTATCTACCTCACTGGCGGGAAACGCCAGAGGGCACAAGTGAAGGAGCAACCTAGGTGCCGAAGGTTGAAACCCGCTCCAAAAATCAAGCCAGGACTAAGAGGGCGAGAGGGCCAAAGTCTGGCCAACTACGAGCCTGCCAGGACTGAAAGAGTCACTCCCTTAGCATCCGGTCCTACGTCATGGGGAAGCAATGCACACCCAAAACCTACACGGCCAAGAAGAAGGCCAGGGTACAACAAACTGGGTCTAAATGTCCTGTTGCCACCACCAAGTTTCCTGACCAGCTGATAGGTTCTTCCCCTATTGTGCCAATCCAAGTGGAGGGAGTCTACACTAAAGCTCTGCTGGACTCAGGGGCCCAAGTGACATTGATTTACAGAGATTTCTATGAGAAACACTTGAAGCACATCCCTCTACAGAAATTGAAGGATCTGGAAATCTGGGGTATCGGAACTGAGAAACTCCCTTATGACGGGTATCTACAGGTGAAGTTGGAGATCGGATCCGAAGTCATCGGACAGTCCGGAGGTTGTGATGCATTGGCCATTGTGTGTCCTCGGCCTTCAGGGGCAAACAGGAGTTCCATGATAGTGGGGACGAATACTGATTTGGTGCGACGTCTCCTGACACCTATCGTACTGGAAGAAGGTTCTACTAAAGGAGTACACCCAATGTTACATCCAGTCTATCAGAGAATGGTCGAAGAACAGAAGGCACCTGCTGAAGTGGGGCGCCTGTGGAGATTGGAAGGAACAGAGAAGGTTCTGCAAGCAGGAGAAGTAACGAGTTTCCGGGCTTCAGTCAAGTTGAACGGATCGCAACCAGGTCCCTATGTGGTACTGGAAACCGATTTTAATCATGGGAGTGAAGCCGGAGTAGAAGTAATCCCTGAAATAATCTCCACCAAAGCTTTGAAAAGAACACGAGGAAGAGTCTCAGTCAGCGTGTGCAATGTGTCTGATTCTCCAGTAGTCCTTAAAGCACGAATGCCTATCGGGCAAGTAGCGTCCGCTACGCCCCTCTCTCCTACCAATTTAGGAGGGGGAGTGGATAAAGAGATTCCAGATGAAAGGTTCTACCCCAAGGACGCTCCCATTTCCCCTGAATGGAAGAAACGTCTTCAGTCCCAAGTTCTAAGGTGGAGAGACTTGTTCTCGAAAGATGAGTTCGACGTGGGCCTAGCTAAAAGTACTGAGCACCGCATTCAATTACAAGAGGACAAGCCGTTTCGTGAAATGTCAAGACGAGTTCCGCTGGGAGACTTGGATGATCTAAGAGAACAGCTGAATGAACTGCAAAGAACCAAGGTGATCCAAGAGTCCAGGAGCCCATATGCATCTCCAATAGTAATGGTCCGGAAGAAGAATGGTTCTGTCTGCCTATGCATAGACTATCGCACGCTGAATCGGAGGACCATCCCAGATCAATATGCTACTCCTCGGATAGAAGATGCCTTACAGTGTTTGTCGGGAGCAAAATGGTTTAGTGTACTAGACCTGCGAAGTGGGTATCACCAGATACCGATGCATCCTGAAGACAAAGAGAAGACTGCGTTCATCTGCCCATTGGAGTTCTTCGAATTTAACAGAATGCCTCAAGGCCTTACTGGGGCTCCAGCCACGTTCCAACGGTTAATGCAGAAGACAGTCGGGGACATGAACCTGATCGAAGTATTAGTGTACCTGGATGACCTAATTGTGTTCGGGAAGACTCTGGAAGAACATGAATAACGTTTGGAGAAGGTCTTGAAGAGGCTCCATGAAGAGGGATTGAAACTGTCTCTGGAGAAAAGTAAATTCTGTTTACCGTCTGTTATGTATCTGGGACATGTGGTCTCAGCAGAAGGCGTTTCAACAGACCCTCGGAAGTTGGAGGCCGTAGCTTCTTGGCCTAGACCCCGAAACGTCACTGAACTTAGATCTTTCTTGGGGTTCTGTTCCTATTATCGAAGATTTGTAGGAGGATTCGCAAAAATAGCTCAACCACTGAACAAACTCCTACAGAAGGAAAGCACAGAAGAAGGCTGCAAGGTCTCTGACCGAAATCCGTCAGCTCCAGGGCCAAGGAAAGCTCGAGAGTCCATCCAGGGAGAATGGACTAGTCAATGTGAGGGTGCTTTTACGAAGCTGAAAGAGAGCTTAACTCGAGCTCCTGTCTTGGCCTATGCGGACCCTCACAAGCCGTACGAGTTACATGTGGATGCCAGCAGAGAAGGTCTAGGAGGAGTCCTGTATCAGGAGTATGGTGGATTGCTGAGGCCTGTAGCGTATGTGAGCCGGAGCCTTACGCCTTCTGAAAAGAACTATCCTACCCACAAGTTGGAGTTCCTAGTCTTGAAGTGGGCAGTGGTAGACAAGCTAAAGGACTATCTGTATGGGGCCGAGTTTGTGATAAAGACGGATAACAATCCTCTTACCTACGTCCTTACTACTGCGAAGCTGGACGCAACGGGACATCGATGGTTGGCCGCTCTGTCAGGGTTTCGGTTCAGCCTGAAGTATCGCCCTGGGGTGAATAATCGAGATGCTGATGCTTTGTCGAGAAGACCCTACACTACAGAATGGACTCAGTTAACTCCAGACGGGGTATAAGCTTTGTGTCAAGGAGCAGAGCACCGGGTCAAGGGAGGGATTGAAGCAGAGGCCATAGGAGTCATGGCTGCGGCTGTTCCGGAGTTCTACTGCAACCCTACGCAGTTGAGGGATGAAAGTCTGCCTACCTTTTCAAAACAGGACCTGAAAGGTGATCAGGCTAGAGACCCCTTAATTGCGTTAACCGTAAAGGCCCTAACTACGAACCAACGGAAAATTCTGCTGACCAATTCTCCAGATGGAGCCAGATTGGTCTACAAAGAGTGGGAATGGTTGAAGATGTTGGATGGGGTGGTCTACTGAAGGGGCCCCTCAACCAATAATGAAGAGACCCAACAGTTGTTCCTTCCCACTAAACATAGGGAGAGTGTACTGCGATTGCTACATGATGAGCATGGACATTTGGGTGCTGAAAGGACTTTTAAGCTGGTGCGAGACAGATTCTATTGGCCTTGCATGAGAGCTGAAGTGGAAAGTTACTGCCATACATGTCTGAGGTGTATTCAAAGGAAGACCCTACCGACCCGAACCGCTCCAATGAGCCATCTGCAAAGTCAAGGACCCATGGATTTGGTGTGCATTGATTTCCTGTGCTTAGAGCCAGATGCTAGAGGGCAGGGAAATATTCTAATAGTGACTGATCACTTCACACGTTACGCCCAAGCCTTTTCTACAAAGGATCAACGCGCTCCGACAGTGGCGAAGGTTCTGATGGAAACGTTTTTTGTTCACTACGGCCTACCAAGGAGAATACACTCTGATCAGGGTAGAGACTTTGAAAGCCGGCTTGTTGGGCAATTACTGGAACTGCTAGCAATCCAAAAGACCCGAACTACACCATATCACCCTCAAGGTGATGCTCAGCCTGAAAGGTTCAATCGCACGCTGCTAAATATGCTGGGGACGCTGTCAAACACAGAGAAGCAGAGCTGGAGTCGTCACATAGCTACGCTAGTACATGCATATAACAGTACGGAGAGTGACGCTACTGGATACTCACCGTACCGTCTTATGTTCGGAAGAGAAGCTCGACTGCCGGATGATTTGGCGTTTGGGCTATCTCTGGACCAGACGTCGGTAGCTTCTCATAGAAATTATGTGGATAGACTTCGAAAGAATCTGGCCTCTGCGTTTGAACAGACCCGTTTGACCTCAGGAAACAGGGAACAAAGGAATAAACGGAACTATGACTTGAAAGTTCGGATACAGGATCTACAACCCGGTGATAGGGTTTTGTTGAAGAACTTGGGTGCTGCTGCAAGGCACAAGTTAGCGGATAGATGGAGTTCTCAGGTCTACATTGTCTGCAAGCAACTGCCGGGTCTGCCGGTGTATCAAATCTGGCCGGATGGAAAGGCTGAGCCTCTTAAGAACTGGCACCGGAATCATTTATTACCTTTGAGAGAGGCTGTGAGGATACCAGTTGGGGACGGACTTTCTCTGCCGAATCCGCCTGCTCCACGCTTGACTCCCGTTACTCGGTCCCAGCAGACCCGGGCTATCGAAGAGAGCAAAAGGGACAGTGAGGAAGAAAGTTTTTGTCTGGACTGGATGCGCTCACCAGAGCCTGAAGAGGCTATCTCGGTTCTTGAACGGTGGGAAAGTAATTTGAGGCCTGAGGCTCCTGAATTTCAGTTAGAACTCCCCGAGACTATTGAAATCCCTGTAGTTCCTGAAGCCGAATCTTATGACTACAGTTCTATGCCTTCACTGGAAGGGTCATACCCCGAAGAGATGTCTGCTCCAGTTGTAGAAAGAAGAATTGAACCCGCACCTATAGTACTTCCACCTGAAGAGGAACTGACTGAACCGGAACCAAAATGCTCTATTCGACCACCCCAGAGACTCACCTACGACTCACCAGGACATAGCACTGAAGAGGCCGTCACCACAGTGCGAAGGTTGCCCGAAGTGTCTGCTATGTTAGCTGAGGTAGCCCAAAGCATGAGTCAACTTGAGGAAGTGTATCTAACCCACTGTATGCTTACTGCTGAGCCTGTATATGTTGCCTAAACTGTGTTGAAATGTAATGTAACTGTTGCACCTCCTTAGAGAGACCCAAGAGTTCTAGGAGGGGGAGAGTGTAGCGCTGGTTTTAATTCCATGTCGTTGTAGTAAGAGCAATGTAAGACACTGGACATTGGGACTACATTTTCCAGCATGCTTTGCGGGCAGGAACAGGAAGTGGGTGGGAGAGAGACACTGACATCCGCAGCCTCGTGGAAAGAGCCGGCAGAGCGCGCAGAGGAGTGAGAGGAGCAAGACACAAGAGAGCAGAGAGTGATTACAACCAGGCCAGAGCGCAGGTGCGGCCTAGCAGAGCTGGAGATCGGGATTTTTCTTATTATTAATCGAAGATCCAGTGATCCACTGCTAGTAATCTCACGCTGATACATAGTAAGCTGAAGGACCCCGAGTTAGGAGAACCGTAGACGATCTAACAGGGAGTGCAGGCGGTGAGCTGGATATCTTGTGGCCGATACAGAAAAGCAAGACAGCGGATCCGGTGACACAGAAAATCCCAGTCAAAATCGAGCGGAGAGACGTCCTGGGTCGAGCGGAACGTAGAGTATCTGGCGGATGGGTGAGAGGCCTTCCAGGCCATTGTAAAACACTAAAGCACGCTGCAGTCTGTTCAAAACCTACAGGGCCCCAACGTGACTAGTCGAAGATACCTCTTAAATAATTCACTGGCCAGTTGAATATTGTACCCGGGTACCAATACACGCATACACATACATTCCTTGGGACATAACCTGTACGGGACTCACACTCCAACCACTAAGGGGTTAAAAATACTTTTTTTCCTTTTCCGCTGCGCGTTTCTCGCATTACGAAGTACTGTAAAAATATATACGTATACCGTGTTACTCATTATATGCCAGTTTATTCAGTAAACTATATAATTTATAAAATCCACGACGGTGCCGGAGTATATTTATTCCCTAGTGCGGGGAGACTGACCCGAGGTTCAAATTCAGCGGCTCCTCCGGGAGTGAGCGCTACAAAAGAATAACAAAATAGCATAATTTTCATCTTACATGCAGGTGGACTCGTTCACATACATTTTGCTCTTTTAGAATTTGTACACTGGTAGTTTCTATCCACTAGAGTGTGCTGCTGGTTTATATAAATTCCTAAAATAGCGCTTCTTTTCTGTGTTTGTTCTTAAACCCACTGGTTAGCATTAAAAATCACTGTTAGTAATATAAATGCTTTTGTTTAATTTTATATTATGGATAAAATATAATTTTTTCACCAGCTTTGTAATTTCCACGGTAATCCTCCATTATAGCTCTTGTATCAACACGTCCTTGCAGTCGTCAAATTGTTATCAATTTATTATGCCTTGATGACTGGCCATAAAAATAGTTGAAGCTAAAAAAATCACTGTCTTATAGTGATGTATCCAATTCTTTATTTAGCAAGTATGAATGCGGATGCATCAGTATAAATTTCGTAGTAGAGTTTGCCTTACAATATTTTAATTTTTGAAGCAAAGACTGTTTAGCATCACATAGCACTCTGCACAACCACACGATACAAAAGAACTAACGACAATGTAGCTGGTAGCTTCAGTAGTTGGTTGGTTCCCTCTGTCTTCCCCTAGCACAAAATAGTTGTAGCTCCACCGCAATAAACAAACATATGGCCAAATAACGCTCTATCTATACAAGCACAATCAGGGTTATTCAAAGAGATCTGAATTGCTGGCGAAAGGTAACCGAACGCTGAAATTCAGCGTTCGGTTAGCTTTCCTGGCCATTCGGCTGTCCAGAGAGCAGGCAATTCGCCAAATGTTGGCGAATTGCCTGCACATATGGTGCCTGTTCGAGGGCAGTGAATTCCCCATAGAGAAGCAATGCTTCGTCTATTCAGAGAACAAAAACCAGGTTGCCTAATTGCCCTGCCATTCGGTGGTTTCATTCGACAGGTTTATTCAGGCGAATCCCATAATCTTCAATGTTAAAAATATTCCCGTTTTAATTCAATATCTAATAAACCGTATTTTATAATATTCTGCAGTAAAAAGTTTATTAATTTTTAGATCTTTTAGGATCTTTTAGGCATTTTTCGGGATTTTTTTGCGAAAAATTTTTTTAAAATCATTTTTTCTTTTTTCTGTAACAGCCCTTTTTATGATCATTCCTTGGACCTTATATGTAAATTTCAGACATTTTCGTTCTGTAGTTTCTTTGCAAACAGCGTTTCACTCTTCAAACATTCAAGCGTACTGTTTTTTTTTTTCACTCCATTCGTCTGCAGTGTTGGGTTTTTCCGGCGGCTGCTCTGCGCTGTGATCAGCAGCTGCTCGGGTTTCTCCAGCGTGTTCGGCGGGGTTAATCCAGATGTTTTTTCAGGTTTCAGTGTGCGTTAGCAGGATTTTGCGGTGAATGTTCGGCAGGTTTGCGGCGGCCTTTCCCTACACTACGAGGGCCCTGTGGTGCTTGCTGAATACACCGCAGGGTCGCCGAAATGGGATCGTCGAATCGCACCGAATTGAAGAGAAAGAAAAGTCACAGAACGTGCGGTGACTTTCGATTCTCTTTGAATAACCCTGCTAAATATAAAATATTATGGTTATTTTTGCAAAACTGGACGAGCCGGGTGTCCTTTTGTAAAGAATGTCCTACAATACTACAAGATGGGCCTTTCCCATCTCGTCACCATGTGGGCTCAAGTAATTGGTGATTGTATTCATATTTTGTACCCTCGTTTTCTTGCTTGATTAAGCTTGGGAATACATTTACATTGGAGGGCGATAATGTTGTTACCAAAAGGTCTAGGGCCGAAAACGGTCATGGAAGGGGATTTGAGAGCAGTGAGAAAATCACCAGGGATGTGTGATAGTCACAAGAGACACATGATTGAACGGATGAGCATGGAACAAGAACTAAATATCAGATTGACAGGAGAGACTGGAGAATGAGACAGATTAAGGAGAGAAAGAATAGTGGAAGCGAAAAGAGATCCATTTATAATTGCGCACTGCACCCTCCCTATTGGGATTAATTCAAAGGGCATTTATTGTTCAAGACTCATTCCCTGACCTAGTCTTGATAAAGATGTTGCCAGGTCCAAGTAGAAGATAGAATATTATAATGGTTTTCTTCTATGATGTTTATGATTCTCTTATTTCTAAGAAGGAAATAGGGGACAATAGGAATAACCATTGGGTAAACAAGGTGGCAAAGAATTAAAGTGTGTAAAAAGGTTTATGCATACTAGAAGAACATAGATCACTGGGCATGGAAGATTAGTCAAAAATATAGAACTTTATAGAAAGAGAAATGCGAATGAACGTGAAATAGCCTGCATGGTTTTATTACATGAACAGGGCAAATAACGTCCGTGGCGTCTTGTATTTGTGTGCTGAAAATGCTCAATACAGATATCTATATTTTTCATATACAGATATAATTAATGTTGAAACATTCAGTCTAATCCAAAAAAACCTCACTTTTTCTGCAGAAATTTTCTTGCTGGATAAGAAAAGTGTTTCGCAACCAGAGCCACAATACAACTGCATTGAGCCAATTTACATTGATATCGGTGAACTGAAGCAAAATTCAATGGTGGATCTTCCAAACATTGGTAAATTCAGTTTGGGGAAAAATCAAACTTTAAGAAAGTCAGTCAAGACATCAGCAGTTACCCCACCTGCACTACCAAAGCCAAAGTATGAAACATCAAAGCGAACTGTTGAAGAACTAACAAAAGAACTACAGTTAACGATTAAACCATCAGTGCCAATTATTGATCCACCACAGTCAAAGACTGAACCACTTACTGGCTTCTCAACACTTAGCAGCGTCCCAAAAGACCTTCATCATCTGACTGTGAACCAGATCTGTGAATGTCTGGATCTGCTCAACATGGGCCAGTACATGAAGGCGTTTCAAGGCGCACAGGTGGATGGCCAATTCCTCTATTGCTTGGATGATGATATGATGAAGTCTTGCCTGGGAATGAACGGACTGCACGTTGTAAAGCTGAAGCAGTTCCGTGATGGATGGAGGCCCAATGTTAAGGAATGAATGCTGAAGAGCCGCTCTGCAGGAACATGTTAGAGGTTTCTTTTGGCAGAGGTCTATTTAAGAACATTTGAGAATGTAGCTTATGCTATTGTTTTTATGGTCATCTCAAGAAGAAAATTAACCTCTGTTAGCTGTTGACCCTAGACTGATAACGATCATCAATGATAGATTCATAATTAACATGACTACATTCACTGCTGTGGACTTTTCAACGCCCTCAAAAGATACCACACCTTTAAAAACTGATTCATTATTTTGCCCATGACTCCATTTAAGGCAAATCTGTTAAGTACTTATATTCTTAAATAATTAGCGTATTCCTTAAAGTGCACCAATTGTGCCCAAAACAAATTTAGCTGATTTAAATTATCTCCCAGATCTGCCTATACTTTCTTTGTGCCACGCCACCAGCCTGGAGACCCATGGGAAAGGCTGAAGATCCCTTGTTTATCCTAATCCAGGACACATCTTAACTTCGTTTGGTCCATCCCTTGTCTACATCCAGTCTAGGACTTCCCTGCAGTTTACATTGTCTCTGACCACCTGACCACCTGAGCACTGACCCACTCCCTATTTAAGGGTTGTTCTTCATCTAGGCAGTGCTCTGTCCTGAGTTCCAGTTTGGATTTGGTACTGTTGGAAGGGTACATTGAGATTTCTCTAGTTCTCAAGTATGTCCTGGGTGGCAATTATGTTGTACCGTTAGGTGTCTTGCCTAAGGACACTTACTGGAGACATACTCTTGCTGGGATTTGAACCTGTGTCTCCACGGTGATAGAGCAGTGATGTTACCTCTACTCCACCCAGTATCTTGTTATTTAGCCTACATTGTATCCAGCAATCCAAGCCTGCAGAGTTCCTGTGATCTAGTCTGCAGTCTATCCAGCAATTGAAGCCTACCGTGTTCCTGTGATCTAGCCTGCAGTGTTCCCAGAATTCTAGCATACATCTAGACTGTTCCAGTCCAGCAACTTCAGCCATGTGGTCTCCGCTCTCCAGAGTCGTCAGCCTGCATCAAGCCCTGCAACCTGTCTGCCTGCAACCTACCTTCAGTAATTCATCCTTGTCCAAACTTCATGAGTCCTGCCTTGTACAACCTTGTTCAATCACTGTGTCTAGCCTCCTTCACGTGCTATCCAGCTGCAGTACAATAAACTTTCATCTTTGCCAGGCCTGTCTTTTTGTATCTTCGTCTGAAGGGTCTGCCATGTCACGTCCTGGGGGTCCCACCATGGCGCATGCCGGGCATCACACTGACAGCTTCAGCCAAACTGCAGACAGATGGATATGATCTTCAGAAGAGATAGGGAGGCTGGATGCTCTGTGACATTCAAATGTTAATCCTTCCCTACAGAGCTCTGATTCCCCCTGCAAGTGTCAGCTAAGAAAATATAGTTTTTTGGAGGAAAGATATATATATATATATGTGTGTGTGTTTGCACTCCATCTAAGAAATAGGATGGATAAAAAATCCTTAAGCATTTCAGAGTTAATAGTAGGAGCAGCCATGCTATGTGAACACACCCTGTCACTCTGAGCCATCCCGGGCTGAGCTGTCAGTCACAGATCTTAGAAATTTAATCCCTTCCATGAAAGAAAGGAAGCAAAAAACACGGAGAAGCAGAGGCAGATGGGATGCTACAAAAACTTACAAAACTCCATTGGAAGTTGTAAAATAAGAAGGTTTACTGGATTGATCAAGCTACAACAAAACCGATAAAGAAACTCAGAAATCGTCACTTTTCTCTGACTCTTGCTGCCCATGATAAATCATGTTAAACACATCTACCTCTAGCGAGCTTCCAGGAGACCTTTCTGTGAAAGTCAGGACATGTATATTTATATATATGTGGGTGTAGTAAATGATTGCAAAGAAATGACACAAAGACTGAAACACAGACGCAAATAACACTGCAAGTGTTGTTGCAGGTTGTGGTTACAAATTACTGCAGCTTCTACTTGTTCAAATGAGAGATACAAGTTTACCACAATCATTAAAACAAAAAATAAATAAGTAAATAACAGGTGTAAACATGATCGAAAAGAATGACGAGTGGAAATCAATTATATTTTCAGGCATGAAAAAATGTATCACAGGAAAAAAGGTACAGCTATTTTTCTTTCGGTTCTTTGGGGAAACCTCCGTTGTGGTACACAGTGGCCTAAGCTACTATTTGTTGTCGGGAAGTGTTTGAGTGCTGCGCTCCACTATTTCCTGAGTTGAATGAAAACAATGTGCTTCTTTATTAGCCAATAGGAAAGCAAATGTAGATAAACAGGTACAGTCAATTATTGCATGTAAAATAAAAAGGACAGGTAGAGCATGGGGCGTTATATTTAGAGATAAGTTAGAGCTCTGATAATGACGTGCATAAGTGCATTCACTGGAAAGTATTTACAAACTATTATCAAGCTATTTTCAAAATGTTTTAAAAAGATAAAATCCACTCGGACTCATATGCTAATAAGACATCATGCCCCTCCAGACCTACAGATGGCCAACGTTCTGCTGCGGCAGCTATCACCCACTCATTGCTGCTGAGGCTGAGCTGCAGCACAGAAAGACCCGGCAGCTAACTTGGTTATCTGCCAATCAATTTCCAGGTTTATAGGATACTATACATTACTGATACAGTAATGTGCGGTGCGTATGAGTTTAGAGTTACGACAGAGCTCCACAGCAGTAAAACTCACAGTAAACATTGCAGTGTGTATGAGGGAATCACAGAGATCCGCAGCAATAAAACTCACAGTAAATATTGCAGTGTGTATGAGGAAATCACAGAGATCCACAGCAATAAAATTCATAGTAATGTGCAGTGTATATGAGCGTATCACAGTGCTACACTGCAGTAAAACGCACAGTAAATATTGCAGTGTGTATGAGGGAATCACAGAGATCCACAGCAATAAAACTCTATAGTAATGTGCAGTGTATATGAGCGTATCGCAGTGCTACACTGCAGTAAAACTCACAGTAATGTGCAGTGTGTATGAGTGTATTACAGAGCTTCGCAGCATAAAAACTTACAGTAAAGTGAGTTAGAAATTATTTAGGGTTAGAAGCTAGGTTTAGAAATTAGAGAGGGAGGGAGGGAGATCCAGTCCGAAAGAGAGTCAGAGTGAGAAAGAGAGTAATAGAGAAGAAATGACAGAAGGGGTTATTCAGAAAGCGTTGACCTTGCCACCGAATTACACCGAACGGCGAATTTCGACTTACGGTGTAATTTCGTGGCAGTTCATCTATTAACAAAGCTGTCCAAATTCTCCAAATACTGGCAAATTGATGGCCAAAAATGGTGCAGTTCATCACAGATCTGCGGTTTTTGGCGGCAGCGAAATTGTTCCATAGCGAAGTAATGGTTAATCTAGTCAGAGAATGCCGAACTGCACCGAAGTGTCAGTGAAATGTCCTGATTTTCGCTGATTCAGTTCGACAAGTTTAAACAGGCGAATCCCATAGGTTTCATAGGTTTCAATGTTAAAGCAATATAAATCATTCTTATTATTTTTTTTTATACAACCTTTTATTCTTTTCATTTTCAGCAAATCGTCTTTTTATTTATTTCTTTTTGGAACACCTTTAGGTATTTTTCATATTTTTTTAGATTAAAGATTTGATTTCCAATTTTTTTAAAGGTGTTTTTCTTATTATGTAACAGACCTTTTCATGATTTTTTTTTATAGGACTTTGTTTTACGCACATTTTAATGCATTTTTGGATGTTGGGTGTAAACACCTGCTAGAAGAATAGAGTTCCAAATTGTTTTCTGCAGTTCGGCAGTCAGTTTGCCGTTCTTCGGCAGGGTTTGCCAGTCAGTTCGGTGGCGATCAGCGGTCAGTTTGGCGGTCTTTGGCAACTCCATCTTCATGATACTTCGAGGACACTGCAGAGAATAGCGAATTCACTGCACGGTTGGTGAAATGTAGTCGCCGAACCGCACCGAAGTGTGCCAATCGAGAACACTGAAATTTCAGTGCTTTCTGATTAACCCCTAGAGAAGGAGAGGGGGAAAGCGAGAGAGGAAAAAAGTAAGAGCTAGCGTGTGATGTGCAGTAAGAGGACAGAAATGAGGAGAATTAGAGAAAAATTAATTAGAGAAATGGATAGAGGAAACCAGGGGTCAAGTCCAGGAGGAATGTGTGGGAGCGGAGTTCCTCCATTAATTTTGCAGACTGAACGAAGTTTCCTTTGGTCCCATACACTATAAAGCTTGCAGTCAGGTGATCAATCCTAGTCAGAATAACCATAGGATTTATCACATTTTGTTTTCTTTATTCCATATATATACACACATATATCAGATTTGAGTGTGTGCCTGTATTGCGTGCGAGATGATAATTGCTAATAGAAGGACAGAAATTCTTGGAGAGTTCCCTCACTTCTTTTTTTTAGGACTTTACCTCTAGAGGAAAAGATGAATTATATAGAAAATAGACGGATTTATTTTAAACAGGTATGTAAAAAGACAATGCATAAACAGGTAGAAAGACAGATTAACGGCAGGACAGAGAGATAGGTGGACAAACCACTAGTTCCCCTCCTTCCATACTCACCTGCTTTTTGCACATGACCGGTCCCTGCTAGGGTCAGGGGCAGCATGGGGCTTACTCTACCCCTGTGCTGTCAGAGAGCTGTAATCCATGCAGTGCAGGCCGAATTATGTGCTGCAACCTGTGACAAGGACATGCAGGGCCAGTTCCCGGCAGACACCCAAAATCAAAAGAATTCGGGAACCACCACCCCACGGGCCCTCAGTCGGTACCCGAAATGCCCAACCGGTCAGTCCACCCCTGGGTATAGGTTATCATCGTGTTCCCCGCATGAACCTTCCTACAATGACATGTAAAAATAAAATCCCAATTCACAAAAGTCAGGTCTCTCCACCTCCTACAGAATAGAATTGCTACTTTGATTGGAACTTGTTTTCTGAATGGACCTCATGATTTTTTGGTTATTTTGGCCTAACGGACCTCCTTGGTTTGAGTTTCAGGTGATGTATAATCTTTATTAGTTAAATCCATAGTTGTGTTTTATAACCTTTGTAAGATTTCTTCGGAAGTCCTATGATTCTTCTTCTTCTTTATTTTAAACGTTTGAAATAATTGTTTTCTATGTATGGTCTTTGTGCAAAGCAACTCTTCAATAAATCTATCTCTGTTAAAACATCTTCTGCATGAATTAAAATCATTTATTGTATGAAATGTACATTTATTATGAATACCAGTTTTACTTGTGTGAGGATGGACCTTTTACATACAGACATACCCTCCTTTATGGCGCTTCGCTTTACTGTGATGTGCACATACGGCTCCACTGCTTATGTCCAGTCTCCAGAGCAAAGGTAGGCACCACAGCACATACAGTGATATACTACAAATACTACTGTATACAGCACTGTACCCACATACTGTACAAAGTATTGTATATGGTCCCTGTCTACTGTCTGCATATATTATTAGACATTCCCCCGATCTTGGACCTTCAAGAAATCCCTTAACACCCATCTCTTCAGATTAGCGTACCACATTACTGATGCTGACCTATTGCTCTCCTCGCCTACCCCCACATCATTCATGATAGAGGCCATCATTCTTCATGACATAGGACTGAACAATTCACAACATTGTTAATGAGAATGAGAACATTTAAAAATCTACAAACTTAAGGGACACTATATGCACTCTGACTACTCAATATACTGTATATGAAGTGGTCACGGTACCCTGAGTATCCTCACCCTTCTTCCCCATCTGGGGGCTCTTGCAGGGCTGCTTCAGACCTCCCAGAGTAGAGGCTTAGCTCCTCCAGATCAGCGAGAGCTCTGGTATCAGGAAGGCTCACAGGATCTGGGACAAGGAAGAAGGAACCAGTTTGGCTTCCACCTCCCTCATTCCCAGCCACTCGATGGTCTGGAGGTCCTCTGGATCATTCTGTCCCACTGTGGCCTTGTGACAAGCTCTGACCTTGCAAGTCATGAGTATGTCAACTCTGGAGGATTAGAGACTAGCATTTCTGAATATGTCTGTAGACTCATCTAAATGTCTTGGCCATAGACATACCATCTCTCCATTTTTGTTTTCACTCATCTCATTTGTTTTATATCTCATTTCATAAAAATACCTTGGGAGAGATTATGAGCTGTCGCTCTGATAAACATACCAACTCTGTAGACCAGGGATCTCAAGCTCTGCCCCCAGATGTTTCTGAACTTCAACTCCCATGACTCTCTGACCTTCTACTGCATTCAAAGAATTCTGGGAAATGAAGGCCACTAACATCTGGGTGGGGGAGGCAGAGTTTGGGATCCCTGCTGCAGACTTTTATGATAGTGGCAAGTTTTCAAGAGCATTTTTAATACTTAGTCCTGGTTTCTTATACACCCAACTCTATACATTATTTGTAAAACTCACCTATCTCAGTCCTCAGTTTGCCGAAGGTGCAACAATTAAACATAGGTAAAACAGAAATTAAGCCCAGAAATTGTTGTTTTGAGAAAATTTAAAAAATACAAATTTGCTTGTTTTTAATTTTTCATGTATTTGTTTATCCTTTACAGAAATATTGTTGGAATGAAAGATTATGCACTCTACATGGTGTCCTGTGCATACTTTAACACGGGGTCTGCATTACTAGCATACAGGCAGAAATGGCCTTTGCGTCAAATACAGTATATGCGATAACGATATATAATTAATAAGGTTAGTTCTCCTGTTTATGGGGATTTGTAGCGATCGTAATGAGATTATTAGCAATGCATCTTCCAAAAAATAAAAAATTAAGCAGTTTGCAACATGTTTTGGTTTGTTCCTGTGGACCTTTTCCCTTTAGTGAATAAAATAACATGGAAATGTTTATACCCCCATTCAAATTTCAAGTAAAATGTCTCCGTATCAGAAATTTTCAGCTTCTATGTCACTCCCTCTTCAGCCCGACCCTTATGGATATAATGTATCATCAGTTGGTGCCCTTCTTAAAATAACTGAACATCCATTTATTTCTCAATAACGTGATTTTCTCTTTTTTCCAAAGTACTTTTAAATCTTTGTAAGCCAGAAACATGTAGGAAACAGATGTAGCATGGTGTAGCCTATTCTCTTATACCTTTCACTTCTCATCGAATTTGACTAGCTTCACAGAGGCACATTAGTTTTTGGTTTTGAGAATGTATGTCAGGGATCTCAAACTCAGGACTCAGATGTTTCTGAACTAAAACTCCCATGGTTCTCTGGTCATTTATTGCATTCAAAGAATTCTGGGAATTGTAGGCAATAAACATCTTGAGGGCCAGAGCTTGCGACCCCTGCTTTAAAGTTTAGAGATCATAGTGAATAACTAAATGTTTGTCCCTCTGGCTGGATATCCTAGGGGTGTCTCCTGTTGGGATGGGTAGTGTGGCCTTTTTTGTAGATAGCAAAATTTGGAATATGTCTGAAATATCAAATACAAAAAAACCCCATAGGGTAATATCCCACATACACCAAGTAGTGCGCAAATAATTGACCACTCACAAGAACATGATAATACATGCGCCCATCATCCTCATTGCTCCGCTGTGACTGACATCCTCCCGGTCCCATCCAAGGACCTCGATGAAAATGACACAAAGCCAGCAATGATGAAAAATGTCAGAAATGTAAAAACACAAAGTAGTTATTTACTCATACTTAAAAACGATAAAATCGTCACCGCAAGCACTGAGGTCCAAACAAGGGTGTATGTAAATCTGGCTCAACGCGTTTCGTCCCAACAGGGACTTCCTCAGGAGCAATATGATGTGATCTACCCGTAATATGGGTTGTAGTTTATATATTGTGCCTCTAAATAACTTAATTGTGGGGCAAATTGATGTTCGATAATTTTCACGTGCGGCCGCCGCCATCTTTCTTCGAACCGCGCATGTGTCAACCTCCTTCATTCTCTCGCGGTAACATGCATTTCCTGGTTCCGGCGCTGCGAAAAGGACGCCATTTTCTCTCCTGATTCATGTAACATGCCGTGTAGAAGTGGGATCCCACCGGAAACCGTCCAGGGAAGGCCTGCCCCATGGCATTTATGTGACTTTTTGAAGTTTGTAACTTGATCATCTTATTTTTATATGTACACAATGGTAGAATTAACCACTTTATATATTATACAGATTAATTCTATCATTGCTGTTTATGGTATTCAATACTACAGTATGTGTGTATGTTTAAGAAGTGTAATAAATAATGCAATTTTGAATCACTTTTGTGCTCTATTACTAGAAACAGAAAGAATACAGTAGCAGATTCCGGTGCAGTGCGCCATGCAAGGACTAGCCATCAAGCACACTGGGCTGCCAACTGACAGCGTAGCAGCATCGGCATCCGTTAATTTCACACTTGCTAACTAATACATGCAATGTACCGTATTTTTCGCTCCATAAGACGCACCTGACCATAAGACGCACCTAGTTTTTAGAGGAGGAAAACAGGAAAATAAATATTCTGAATCAAATAGTGTAATAATGGATATTGCTCCAGCTCCTCTCATGGATTTTCCCCCAGCTCATGGATACGGTCCCCCCAGCTCATGGATAATGCCCCAGCTCATGGATATGCCCCAGCTCATGGATATGCCCCAGCTCACTCATGGATATGCCCCAGCTCGCTCATGGATATGCCCCAGCTCACACATGGATATGCCCCAGCTCATGGATTTGCCCCAGCTCACTCATGGATATGCCCCAGCTCATGGATTTGCCCCAGCTCACATATGGATTTGCCCCAGCTCACTCATGGATATGCCCCAGCTCATGGATTTGCCCCAGCTCACATATGGATTTGCCCCAGCTCACATATGGATTTTCCCCAGCAGCTCATGGATATGTCCCAGCTCACACATGGATTTGCCCCAGCAGCTCATGGATTTGCCCCAGCTCACATATGGATTTGCCCCAGCTCACTCATGGATATGCCCCTGCTCATGGATTTGCCCCAGCTCACATATGGATTTGCCCCAGCAGCTCATGGATTTGCCCCAGCTCACATATGGATTTGCCCCAGATCACTCATGGATATGCCCCTGCTCATGGATTTGCCCCAGCTCACATATGGATTTGCCCCAGCTCACATATGGATTTGCCCCAGCAGCTCATGGATTTGCCCCAGCTCACATATGGATTTGCCCCAGCAGCTCATGGATTTGCCCCAGCTCACATATGGATTTGCCCCAGCAGCTCATGGATTTGCCCCAGCTCACATATGGATTTGCCCCAGCAGCTCATGGATATGCCCCAGCTCACACATGGATTTGCCCCAGCAGCTCATGGATTTGCCCCAGCTCACTCATGGATATGCCCCTGCTCATGGATTTGCCCCAGCTCACATATGGATTTGCCCCAGCAGCTCATGGATTTGCCCCAGCTCACATATGGATTTGCCCCAGATCACTCATGGATATGCCCCTGCTCATGGATTTGCCCCAGCTCACATATGGATTTGCCCCAGCAGCTCATGGATTTGCCCCAGCTCACATATGGATTTGCCCCAGCAGCTCATGGATATGCCCCAGCTCACACATGGATTTGCCCCAGCAGCTCATGGATTTGCCCCAGCTCACATATGGATTTGCCCCAGCTCACTCATGGATATGCCCCAGCAGCTCATGGATTTGCCCCAGCTCACATATGGATTTGCCCCAGCAGCTCATGGATTTGCCCCAGCTCACATATGGATTTGCCCCAGCAGCTCATGGATATGCCCCAGCTCACACATGGATTTGCCCCAGCAGCTCATGGATTTGCCCCAGCTCACATATGGATTTGCCCCAGCTCACTCATGGATATGCCCCTGCTCATGGATTTGCCCCAGCTCACATATGGATTTGCCCCAGCAGCTCATGGATTTGCCCCAGCTCACATATGGATTTGCCCCAGCAGCTCATGGATTTGCCCCAGCTCACATATGGATTTGCCCCAGCAGCTCATGGATTTGCCCCAGCTCACACATGGATATGGCCCAGCAGCTCATGGATGTGCCTCCGCTCACCTGCCGCCGCCGCCGCGTTCGTCTCCCTCTGAGCGTGCGTCCGGAAGCTTGGGCACTCGCCTGGGGGAGCCACGTGACCGCGATCTCGCGAGATAGCGGTCACGTGGCTCCCCCAGGCGAGTGCCCAAGCTTCCTGCCGCCGGACGCACGCTCAGAGGGAGACGAACGCGGCTGCGGCAGGTGAGCGGAGGCACATCCATGAGCTGCTGGGCCAGCATTCGCTCCATAAGACGCACCCACTTTTTGGGGGAAAAAAGTGCGTCTTATGGAGCGAAAAATACGGTATATTGAGAACAGTTCCCATGATGTGATTCTATGGGCTGCTGGTCCCAAGATGCCCTGTGTCATCATCTGTATTTGAACATATTGTCCATGAGGCCCCCGGTCAGGACAGGTGAATAACATAGGTAGAAAGAGTCTGGGTGGAATTCTTGTCACGTATTTCCCACGGATATATATATATATATATATATAGAATGATCCCTGTACGCAGGGTTGCCCTAAACTTCCGAACCTTAGATTGGTTGGTTTAATAGAGACTAAATAAGAGAACAGACAGACACAAGAATAAAATAAATATATACATATATATATATACTTAGCTACCAGATATCAGTATCGAATAATATTGCAGATCCAGAGCTCTAAGCACTAGAGTATTAGAAAGCCAAAACCAGAGGACAAAACACAAGAGTAATCGATATCCAAAGACAGAGGTCTAAACACAAGAGTGGTCAATTTCCAAAGCCAGAAGTCTAAACACAAGAGTAGTCGAATTTCAAAAGCATGGGGTCATACACAAATCAATTCAATTCAATTCAAATCGAAACACTTGGAAGCACTGTGGGAATGTGAGAACATGACAGCGCGCTGGTCTGGGCTAACTGAAGGGTTTATATACCGGATTGCATGCTTTCCTAATGCGTCCCGCCCCTCTGGATGTCACGTGATCGGCACCGGCGTGCATTTTATCTGGCATTCTGCAAGCGAGCAGCATGGAGGAGGCTGCTGGGCGCCAGAGGTACTTGACAGGTCTAAGGTGGTTGGAGGAAGGAGATTGATGGAGGTTATGGAAGCTGCCGTGAAAGAATTATAGTATTATGGGTGGTCTTGAGAAAGTAGAAGAGCTCTTTTGAATGGTCTGGATAGTAGGGGAGGTCTTATGAATGGTCTTGGGTTGGTACCTGGGGTTTTGTGTGTAGTCTGTTCTGCTGACATTTCCTGCAGGGCGAGGGCTAAATTCTTAGTGGTCCGGCAAGTAGTTAAATAGCATTCCCTAGTGGTCTGGATGGTGAGCGATCAGTTTGCATCAACGGCTGGTGCAGACCATACTATCGCTACCTCATGATACAGGTTCTCAATGATGAATCAGAGTGCTCTGACCGGCCTCAGATGCTCCAACCCACACGGAAATTTCCCAGTCCTAATCAGGTGGAGGGGCCCTTGGCAGAATTCAGTCAACAAGGAGCCATTGGCCCCTGAAAAATTTATGGGCTGCTGTCACTTCCCTGATGGCTGCCCTACTCATTATTGTTTAAGTGCATAGCTGTGAGTTCCTGTATGTAAAGCCTTTTATCCATCCCTTTCTTTTATACTTCTTTATTATGTCAATAAGCATTGTGACGGCACAGCTGTCATTTTTAACTGTTGACTGTAATATTGTGTTTGTGTACATTTCATATAACTATATCCCCTACTCCTTTTCTGGACTGAACCCGCCTCAACTCGGACTCTAGTCCGGCTGAGGCCCGACCCCCTCCTGCTTTTCACCTGAGTGCTCCACCAACCCTTGCACCTACATTGGTGCTTTTGTGGGGATTTGCCCACCATAGCGGGAGCTTGACTTCATTTTAGGGAGGGATTTCCCTCGGAAACCCTAACAACCGACCTCCCGTCCCTACTCTGGGAGTGCAGCCGCTTCTACGGAGCTATGTCCCAGGGTACAATAAGCCAGCAACCAGACACCTAAACATCGATGCTGCTCAGTCCCCCGTGTGTAGATTAAGGCGCTTTTTGGACAGAGTTAAAATGGGCACCAGAGCTTGCCAACGGCACCTGGGAAGTACTGCCACTCCCTGGAATCACCTCCAAAACATCAGTTGCGGTACATCACGACTTCAAACTGGTGCACTGCTCCTAGTGTTGCACCCAAAATGAGCTTGAGGGTGAGGGCATATTCCATCCGAACTGGGCTTGAATTGAGGGTAGGGGCCTCCTTCCATTGTCTCCGCAAAGTGGGCTCGAGGTGAGGGCGGTGTTGTCTGGCGCCGGGATGTCTGGAGAGGGCAGGGGTATGGAACAATATTATCTGATCATGTATTTTTTATAGAAAGGCTGCATGTGTCTCATAATAGATATACCACTTTTCTTCACCCTACACTCTGTCTCGACAAGTGCTTGGGGGGAATTAAGAACAACTTTCTATCACTTCTTGGTATGCAGTGGAACTACTCTTTTCTACCATTCTCTACATTGCTTCAAATCCATTAGAATGTCAACTTCTTGTCTGATCCATGCCAGAAGTCATGACACCTTTCCTTACAGGTCCAGGAGATTTTCTTTTATTTATACCTATCATACCCTAAGTTACTAGTACTCTGCTTTTGGGTGACCAACGTTTCATTCTTGCCATTCTTGTCAATGCTATGCTCTGCTTAGCTTGTGCATAATGGCTTGGGATATCATCCATGACTCAGATATTGCATGTGACATTCTGGATTCATTGGACGTTACCATTTTGAACCAGATGCCACGCTCAGCAGTCCTTAAAGAAAATCTGTCATCGATTATTTCCCATTTAGTGGCATAACAACACAGGCAGACAATATTGCCCTGGCTGCAAAGATCAATGCAGTCTCTAATTGCTTGTTGAACTATTTAAAACGTGCTATTGACCAAGGTGCAGTGGGCTCCATCATTGCTCTGCTTGCAGGTGTCGCTTTAGTAGAGGTAGTAACACTAGAAAGTTGTTTGATTGACCCTACATAGTGACCAATTGACTCACTAACTCCTTTGTTAGTGTTTGGGTAGATCTCTGTTTTAATGGAAGGGAGTCAGATGTCACGGGGGCACCCAGCGTGAGTCAATGTGGGCCCGTTATACTGAGTGTTGTTAAGCCTTTTAGGCAGGTTTGCTGCTGGCTGCATGGATACAGAACACCGCACACAGATATAACACAGATCCTGGACAAGAATGGCAGAACTAGAATACCACACACACACACACACACACACACACACACACACACACACACACACGGAAGTCCTGATCTGGGGCAAGGTCCTTATACTGGCCTTCTAATGCTATGCAGGATACAGGGAAAGGAATAAATAACACAATAAACACAGATGTTAACAAGAAACAACAATACAATATGCCCAGCAGCAACAGGGAATCCTGAACTTGGATGAGGTCCTTACAATGGCCTCTAACACTGACTCATAATTTGATGCTGCTGGGTAAATACAGAGAGACAAGAGAACAGGACACAAGGAACATATAATAGAATCGTCAGGGAATGCAAGAAGGTCTAAACACCAGAGTAGAGTGTCAGCCATGTGCCAGGGATTAAGAGCCAGGAGAGCAGGACAGACCAGCAGAGGTCAGTACACAGGAAATCAATAATACAGAGTGCAGGGAGCAGACAAAAGAATAGTCAGAGCCAGGCCTAGATCATAAACAGAATAACACAGATAGCAATAGTAGCACAATAGGAAACAAGACCCTCAGGAACTGGGCCCATGCAAGATCAGAGAGCTATTGCACTGCTTGCAATATAAATAGGGACCAGGACTGGGCAGACAGGACATGTGACCCCAGGCCTAACAGCCACAATGGAATCCATGAGCGGCACAGGGTGGAATGGCTAAACCCAGATAGGGAAGAGTTGGCCTGGATCCCTCTCACCACCAGGGGGCATGACTGGAACCGGTGGAATTGTGACATCAGGTGGGAGGGCATCATGTTCATTATGGGATTTTATATAATGTATACATTTGTTATTTGTTTGGTTGGCACGATCAATAAATTAAATACTGGCACATTATAATTAAGAATATATAAAAACAAGCAATCTAAACTTATAGAAATGTTTCTAATCAGCTGCTAGAATGTGCTGCGATTCACAGAGACATTTCTTCTTTGTACTAATAAGCTAGCGATTGTCTAGGTAACATCTTCACCAAAAAGGGTAATGCTCCTTTAACCCACTAAACATGTCACTGTCATTAGGTCACTTTGGTCTGTGGTGGGACAGATGATGATCAATGTATGTCAGCTTCAAAGCTCTGGGATCAAAGATTCATGATTTGCAGACTTTGGCTGAAGATCTGATCCATTCTGTTCTTATATTCTCTCTGAACTATGGGACGTGTTGTCTGACCCAGGAGAGTCTGCAGACTGAGAGCAAATTAATTCTCAGCCAGAGACGATGTCAAATTACATGTTCAATCCCTACGGAGAGCAGGAGACACAGACATACAGACCAACCTTTTCGCATATGGAAGATGCTGTCTGCGATGGCAGTGTTATAAAACCTGGTGATGATAATATTGTCAGCAGAACTTCACACCAATTTTGGAGCTAGGCAGTCTGTCACATATACAGAAAATACCTGATTAAGAGCAGTGGTCAGCAACCTTGGCCCTCCAGGTGTTTTGGAAAGGAACTACGTTTCCCATGATGCTCAGCCAACCTAATGAGTAGCTGAGCATCATGGGAGTGTAGGTCCAAAAGATCTGGAGGGCCGAGGTTGCCGACCCCTGTTCTAGAGTAATGTGCTTTCCACTTTGGCTTAACATGAATCTCTACAAATTTCCCATGCAGTCATTCATTTAACCATGTAACACTGAATAGATGAATGTCATTATGGCCACAATGAATGAAAACCGCAGGTGTCAGGATCCTTACCCAGGTGCATGTGGAGACCAGAAAGTGACATGTGCTAGAGCGGCTCCTGATGTTACACAAGCTTGCACTTGCAGCACCTTGCCTGTCCTGCCCCTGTTTTGCTATCCAATCCAGGTCTTCTGCTTACCAAGTCTGAATGAAGCCTTAGCTTTTCAACATCCAGCCTTTCAGCCAAGGACTTCTGTTTAACCCCTTAGCTGCTGAGCCATTTCACGCATGTGCGCTAAGCTCATTTTGACCAATTTATGCTCATTTGATGTCATGATTTTTTGTAGAACCCAGACAAGTTATATATTCTTTTTTTTAGCGAACCCAGGAGATTCTAAATATATAACTACTATATGTATTTGTCATGTTCCTTCAGAATGCTATAACAAAACATGTAAACAAAAATGTAAATTTCCATTCAGATTTCAATCACTTGCAACAGTTAAAGTATTTTCTCACATTTTATCATCCAAACCTTTGTGTTTATATATTACATGGGTTACTGTTTCTTTTTTAAATAAAAAAAATCTTAAATGGAGAGGCTGTTAATGTATTTTTTAAGAAAATACACCATTTTAACAAAACCTGCATTTTTTTTAAAAAAAAATTCCTTTGTATTTTGGAGCATTGCTTTTTATGAATAATATTACTACGAATAAGCAATGAGCACTCTCGGCATGGGAAATAGGAAGGTGAGTAATGGCAGCATCACTGCTTATTTTGTACATGAAAAATGGACAAGGCCTGTGCTTTAGAAAAAGAAAATAAAAAAATATTTTCATATTCTTACATTTTATATGGTCATGTGTGGTTTAAAATTAACTATGTATAAAATAAATGTTATTATTTTTTTAAGTTATTGTTACACTTTTCTATGGTCATGTTTGGTATCATTGGAACGGCCTGTCCAATGACATCTGAACTGACAATCTCTGATCTACAGATTCTGAGATACTGGGGTCCTAAGAATCCCTGCATCTCCTGTTATGGGATTTCCCTGCCCTGACATCATCCCACTCATGCAATCCCACCGATGCACTAAGGCATCCTCCGCAGCCAAGCAGTTAAGGGAGTTGCCTCCCTAGACCTTGCCTTGGTTTTGAAGTTCATGGAGCTATGTGGACTTTGTCTCCTCTCTGTTTCCTTACTTGTGTTCCTGGTCACTCCTTTTTCCTGCTGTTATCCAGCTGTGTCTTGTTTTCCTGCCAGTATCCAGCCGTACCATGTGTTTGTTTCTTGCTGTCTCATAGCTGCAATAAACCTGCTGGATTTCTCTGTACCTGCCTGTTTGTGCTGTGTTTCCCCTGCTGTTTGGGCTCTCATCTGTCACCCCACATCATGATCCTGATAGCAGGAACAAGAAATTCAGTTCCTGTAATTCGCCCATGCAAAATGTAGGCCCAGGTTAGATCCAAACTTCTTACCTTGTCCAGTTTATAAAGAATTCATAATTAGGGCCGGTAGGACTGAATAACCTTTTCCCACCACCCACATGCAGCACTCACATTACTCACAAGACACATTAGTAAGATAAGTTGAAAGTTTATTTGTTATAGGATAATACAAAGAAAATACATCACCATTTGAATTGCAGAACCTAGATTTCGCGTCTGGGAGTCCCCTTTCAGACTTCGTAGGATTTCAAACGATGTACATGCAAACGGCGTCCTGATCAGAACACTCTCTCACAGGCGAAACTCTAACAGGGTTATTCAAAGAGATCCGAATTGTGGCCGAAAGGAAACCGAACAGTGAAATTCAGCGTTCGGTTACCTTTCCTGGCCATTCGGCTATTCAGAGAGCAGGCATAGGCTTCAATGTTAAAAATATTTACGTTTTAATTCAATATCTAATAAACCGTTGGTTATAATATTCTGCAGTAAAAAGTCTCTTTATTCATAGATTTTTTTAGGATCTTTTAGGCATTTTTCGGTATTTAGTTGCGAAAACGTTTTTTCAGGGGTTTTTTTAAATAATTTTTTCTTTTTTGTGTAACTGACCTTTTTATTATCATTCAATGGATCTTAAATGTAAATATCAGACATTTTCGTTCTGTACTTTCTTTGCAAACAGCGTTTCACTTTTCAAACATTCAAGCGTACTGTTTTTTTTTTTTTTCACTCCATTCGTCTGCAGTGTCGGGTTTTTCCGGCGGCTGCTCTGCGCTGTGATCGGCGGCTGCTCGGGTTTCTCCGGCGTGTTCAGTGGGGTTAATCCAGATGTTTTTGTGTATTTCGGTGTGCGTTCGCCAGGTTTTGTGGTGAGTGTTCGGCGGTTTGCGGCGGCTTTTCCCTGCACTACGACAGCCCTGTGGTGCTTGCTGGATACACCGCAGGGTCGCCGGAATGGGATCGCCAAATTGCACCGATTTGAAGAGTACGAAAAGTCACCGAACGTGCGGTGACTTTTTGATTCTCTTTGAATAACCCTGTAGGTGTCTGATAAAAAAACCCTGTCTTTATACCAAAACGCTAAACAAAAAAAAAAGAAAACCAAGGTGCTCACAGCTGTATGACATCGCATTCAGGCTTCCGCCAAAATTTACCATGTTTTTGGTTTCGGCAAGGGCCGTTGACACACATCTGTGGTTTTCTGTTAAAAGCCCCAACCACAACCTGTTTATCACCTCCCACTACACCCTCAAGCGGTGCGCAATCTGCGGTTCCAACTTTCCGTACGGTGCATAGGTGCGCAAATTGCACAGAAAAGCTTCAAGGACATCCAGGTTCACAAGTCCCTGAGCTGAAGAAAATTAGCTGGGCGCGGCGAGGGAGAAAAGGTAATTGAGTAGAGGCTGTCAGTAGCATCTACCCAATTATTTAAGGTCAAAAAAGAGGGCTCTATTTTTAATAGAGTAACCCTTTGAGGCAGGTGGACCATCACATGCGTTTCAGAATCTAGAAAAAGTGCAATGTGATAGTTTGAGGCTATACTTGCTCTATGTTTACTATTACACTCTCAGGGATATTCAGAGAGCGTGAAAAGCAGGAGAATGACTGGAGAATGAAAAATTCTAGGTCAAAATAGCCGATTTGGAAAGTGAGATGAAAGGGAGAATTTTTCTGGTTTGGCTATTTTGACCTCGAATTTTTCATTCTCCAGTCATTCTCCTGCTTTTCACCTCTCTCTGAATAGCCCTGTATGTAAAGGATAAAGTAAATTTTATTAACATTACCACTCCTTGTAGTAGGTGATAGGAATCATGGCAGAATAGTCTTGAATGTGTAGGAGTATTTCCAAATGAGGTACTAGTCACTCTGACTATGGCTAGGGTAAAACGAAAGCATTTTTACACGCGAACGTAAAAAAGTGCGTCCGAACGAATTGACGTATTTTTCACGGAATTCGCGAAAACGGTCATACGATGCGCATTTTTCGTGCGTGATTTCTTTCGGATCGTCAATAAAACTCTTTTTGCGTCTGGACGTTATGTAGGCTGGACATTAGCAGCGTCTGACATCTCCTAATCACGCAAACACGCCGCTATGCTGCCGCAGCGCACTCTGTACGTCCGTACTAGCGGTTCAGCGTTCTCGAAAAAATGCGTTCATTTTCCACTTGCGTTGCACGGCCGGACTTTCGTGCGACCGTACTTCGTATATTGGCCGTCATTGCCCGTCATTTGCTGCTAGTGCGGCCGTGATTAAGTGCGCCAGAACGCACGTTAAAAGTGCGCTGGTCTGACCCCAGCCTTAAAGATTTCTTTGTACTTTTGAGCATTTATATAGATAGGATCAGTATGGAAACCAGCCTACGGCTAAGCCGGAATTTCACTAATGGCATCACACAGATTATTCATTAACACTAACTGATTTATTGCAGCTTTCTCTTGCCATTGATCACCAGCATTCAGTCTTGACGTCTATGTGTATGCTTAAAATTATCTGGAGAGGGTCTCATCAGCATTTGTTTTTTTCCGTGTATTTGAAGGACTTAACAACTTAACACAAAAACATAATATTAAGGGTTATAAGATTTAATATGGGGATAAAAGCTCTGAGGAGAAATCTCCTTGTTATTCTGGAGTCAAGAAGGAATGTTTTCCTAGTTTCTTGCATATTTGGAGAGGGCTTCAGACTGGGTTTCATGCCTTCTTTTGGATCAACATGAGTGGCTGATCAGTGGCTGAACTCGATGGATGCACGGTTTTGTCCAGACTATGTAACTATGAAGATAAATGCTTCTCTTTCCTTCAGCCGGCCCCATCAAGCTGATGTTTCACTGTTGGCTCTTTTGAAAGTCCCTAGACTTGACATACTCCAAGGAAGCAATAACTATGGATTGTCAAAAAGTGAAAAAAAAGTCTCCAATCCATCTAAGGGAGATTAACAGGGTTATTCAGCGAGCGTGAAAAGCAGGAGAATGACTGGAGAATGAAAAATTCTAGGTCAAAATAGCCAAACCAGAAAAATTCTCCCTTTCATCTCACTTTCCAAATTGGCTATTTTGACCTAGAATTTTTCATTCTCCAGTCATTCTCCTGCTTTTCACCGCTCTCTGAATAACCCTGCAAGTTTATAGACTACCAGTTGGAGCATCAGTTACCTAGGCTCCTAACTCTATCTAGGGTGACTCATTATAATCACATGGGATATTATTTTTCTAAGGATACCTAATGTAATGCGTTAATTTTTTTTTTATTCACCCAAAAGAAATAAGGATAAGTAAATACTTCTGTCAATTTGAGGAACAGTGAATTAAACTAGCCCTAATATCCCTTGCCACTACAATGAGTAATACCAGGCCACGTGTTGTAGATAGACATGTATTAGACTGAATATTCTTGGGGATTAGATACTTAGGTAGAGTCACAGTTAAACTAAAAGTCTTACAGGGCTATCTATTCAGAGGGAGGTGAAAACCTTGAGAATGACTGGAGAATTGAAAATACGAGGTCAAAATAATCAAACCAGAAAAATTCTCCCATTTATCACACTTTCCAAATTGGCTATTTGGTCTAGATTGTTCTCTTCTCCTGACAATTCTCAAGGTTTTCACCTTTCTCTGAATAGCCCTGTTAGACTCATTTGCTGAAGGGGTACTCTACTCATCGTGACCATGTAAACTTATTTAACCCCTTCACTACCAAGTTGTTTTCCAAAAATCCACTGCCAGGACCCAGTTGATCTATATAAAATAATTTGCATTGTACATACTGTACATTGAAACTGTGCTTCACATATTGCTTCAAATGTCCAAAGCGTATTTTTAAATGTATGCATTATTTGACATGCAGATGGCACCATCTGCTGGCCAAATAGCACGTCTACATCTCCAACCTACAACTTGGGATCTGTTTTTTTTCTTGAGTAAGAAAAAAATGAATCCAAGCAGTTTACTCTGCTTTGGTACTTTGGGTATCATGCCGAGGCGAGATCCTGCAGGTCATGTGACCGGCAGTGGAAGCCTCAACTCCATGGAGGGGATGCTTGTGGCGGCGCTAAGGTCAGACGAAAGCATTTTTAACGTGCGTTTAACCGCACGAAATCACGGCCGTGCTAGCAGCAAATGAAGTCCAATGCCGGGTAACATACGAAGAACGGCCGCACGAAAGTTCGTCCGCGCAACGCAAGTGGCAAACGAACGCATTTTTTCTAGAACGTCAAACCGCTACTACTGACGTACAGAGTGCGCTGCGTCCGCATAGCGGCGTGTGTGCGTGATTGGGAGACGTCAGACGCTGCACACGTCCGGCCAACATAACGTCCAGACGCAAAAGGGTTTTATTGATGATCCGTACATAATCACGGACGAAAATGCACATCGTATGACCGCTATCGCGTATTCCGTGAAAAAATACATCCATTCGTTCGAACGCACTTTTTCACGGACAACGTGAAAAATGCGTTAGTCTGACCCTAGCCTTACAGGGCAGGCTGCTGGATTAGCTCCTGCCCCATAATATCACGTTAAAACAGGGACGCTATGGAGAAACCTGCAGGTGCAGGTTTTCCTCCATAGTGTCCCCATTTTAGCGTGAAGAATGTCATATGGCCCAAAATGTATTACATTAAATTGGGGCAGTATTTATAAAATGGGGGCATATTAAATTCAATGGGGTCATTGTATATTAAGGGCTCTATTACAGTCTTCACGCAAACGTGAACGCTCACATGCGTGAGCGTTGACTTCTGCTGCGGTATTTACCGCATATTACAATCCAAACGCAAACAGGTTAAAAAACCCGTTAGCGTTTGGTACCTTGCGCTCCTCTGTGCGAGGTTACTGTACTTTGCGCTCCCTATGCTTAATATGGGGAGCGCAAAGTGTTAATCAGCGCTGGAATTACAAAGTCCAAGCGCTGATTAACGCCTGGCTCTGGTTAGCGAAAAGTTAATCAGAGCCAGAACCTGGTGTTAACGGATTCCGCTTCTGCAGAATCCGTTAACACCAGGCTTAACAAATAAAAAACAGAACAGATACTCATCCTCTGTCCCGCAGCGAGGACCATGGCTCTGTCCGCCTCCTCCAGTCGGCGGGAGCAGGGAAAGACTGGGGGAAACAGTCCCCCCAGTCTCTCCTTGCGTATCCCTACGCCGACCGGCCGGATCTCGCGAGGCGAGATCCGGCTGGTCACGTGACCGGCAGGGAGGAACTCAATGGAGTCCTATGGAGCGAGCATCCCGGCTTTTACCGCCCGCAAACAATGCAGGCAGCATTTTTTGCGCCTGCATTGTGATCTGACGTTAAAACACAGGCACAAGGGGGAAAACTGCGGGTGCAGTTTTTCCTCCCTTGCGCCCGTGTTTTAACGCGAAGATCATAATAGAGCCCTAAATGGGCTATAAAATTAAATTGGGACATAATAAATTAAAAAGGACATAATAAATGAAATGGGAACAAATTAAATTAAAGGGACACTCAATGCATCATGACCACTCATTGTAAATTGATTGGTCACAGTGTCCTGAGGATCCTCCCCCATCTGGGTGAGCTCTTGGAGAAATAATTCAGCCCTTCCAGGACCAGGAAGCTAGAACCAATTTGGTCCCCACCTCCCTCTCTACCAGACAATGAACTGGCTGGAAGCTCCCTGGAATGTTCAGTTTCCCTGTGGCCACAGGATATGCTCCAGCTCCCTGCAAGTCGGGTATATGTTGCGTCCGGAGGATTAGAGACAAGTCCTGCGCTGAATACAAGGTGAGCTTTAAAGATAACTATAAAGGGATAAAACTGGAGGGAGGGTGGTTGTTTAACCCTTCCATTCCCACCTGTTTTAACTCTAGAGTTCTAATGGTAATTATATAACCAAGCATACAGATATGAATAACCGTATACAATACAGATAAAGTGTTCTAGAGCCGGTCCTTAAATGGCCAGGTAACAACAAGGTTAACACAAAAAAAAAAAAAAAAAGAAACATAATGAATCACCCTCAGTGGGGACCTCCAAGAACCTGGAGCCCATTGGAATGTAGGGTGGCTGCACCAATAGAAAAATAATAAACTTTATTGCAATGCATAAAAACACGACCAATTGGGGAGAGAGATTAGTTACGTTTCTCTTGCATTTTGTGGGTTTACCGCCCCTTTTTTTGGTGCCGGTGTTTCCATCCCTTGCTATTCTATAGGGTCAATGCTTATGTATTGATTGCTCGAGTATTGGCCTGCTGGTTTTTCATATTATGTAACACAAAGAATAAATAGATAAACAATCCTTGGTCTTTTTACAGGAAATATAAAACATAAACGTATAAATAATAAGAGGTCGCTAACACGGAGCCAGGTTAACAAACAGGCCAGGGCAGAGGAGCGGAGAAATTGTGGAAAGTCATTACACAGAGCCAGAAGTGAAATACCAGGAGATCAGTCAAAAACTATATCATAGAAACATAGAAACATAGAAAAATGTCGGCAGATAAGAACCTTTCGGCCCATCTAGTCTGCCCAATTACATGGATACTTTACCTGGATTTATCTTTTGTTTAGGATAGCCTTATGCCTATCCCATGCCTGCTTAAATTCAATTACTGTTTTGGCCTCTACCACTTCAACTGGAAGACTGTTCCATGTATCCACCACCCTCTCAGTAAAATAATGCTTCCTGATGTTACTTTTAAACCTTTTCCCCTCTAATCTAAAACTATCAGGGTTATTCAGAGAGCGGTGAAAAGCAGGAGAATGACTGGAGAATGAAAAATTCTAGGTCAAAATAGCCAAACCAGAAAAATTCTCCCATTCATCTCACTTTCCAAATCGGCTATTTTGACCTAGAATTTTCCATTCTCCAGTCATTCTCCTGCTTTTCACCGCTCTCTGAATAACCCTGTATGTCTTCTTGTTTTGCTACTTTGTTTCCTTTTAAATATACTCCCTTCCTCTACCTTGTGGATTCCCTTTACGTATTTAAATGTTTCTATCATATCTCCTCTGTCTCGTCTTTTTTCCAAGCTGTACATGTTAAGATCATTAAGCCTTTCCTGGTAACTTTTCTCCTTCAAGCCGTACACCATTTTAGTAGCCCTTCTCTGAACTCTCTCTAAGATGTCTATATCCTTCTGGAGATACGGTCTCCAGTACTGCACACAGTACTCCAAGTGAGGTCTCACCAGTGCTCTGTACAGTGGCATGAGCACTTCCCTTTTCCTACTGCTAATACCTCTCCCTACACAACCAAGCATTCTGCTAGCATTTCCTGCTGCTCTATTACATTGACTACTTACCTTTAGATCCTCTGAAATAATAACCCCTAAATCCCTTTCCTCAGATGTTGAGGTTAGGACTGTATCAAATATTCTATATTCAGCCCTTGGGTTTTTACGTCCCAGGTGCATTATCTTGCACTTATCCACATTAAAACTCAATTGCCACAACTCCGACCATTTTTTTAGTTTACCTAAATCATTTGTCATTTGGCTGATCCCTCCAGGAACGTCAACCCTGTTGCAAATCTTTGTGTCATCAGCAAAAAGACATACTTTTCCATTAATACCTTCTGCAATATCACTAATAAAAATATTAAATAGAATGGGTCCAAGTACTGACCCCTGAGGTACCCCACTGGTAACAAGACCTTGCGCCGAATAAACTCCATTTACCACAACCCTCTGTTGCCTGTCACTCAGCCACTGCCTAATCCATTCAACAATATTGGAATCCAAGCTCAAGGATTGCAATTTATTGATAAGCCTTCTATGCAGAACAGTATCAAAAGCCTTACTGAAATCTAAATAAGCAATGTCTACTGCACCACCTGTGTCTATTATTTTTGTTACCCAATCAAAAAAATCAATAAGATTAGTTTGGCATGATCTCCCTGAGGTAAACCCATGTTGTTTCTGATCCTGTAATCTATGTGTTTTTAGATGTTCAACAATCCTTTCCTTTAACATGGTTTCCATTAATTTCCCCGCTACTGACGTAAGACTAACTGGCCTATAGTTCCCAGATTCCTCCCTACCACCCTTCTTGTGAATGGGCACAACATTTGCTAATTTCCAGTCTTCTGGGACGACCCGTTAGCAAGGATTGGTTAAATAAATCTGTTAACGGTTTTGCTATTACATCACTGAGCTCTTTTAATAATTTAGGGTGGATCCCATCAGGCCCCATTGACTTATTTGTCTTTACTTTAGACAGCTGCTGTAGAACCTCCTCCTCTGTAAACTGATATGTAATTGTCTCGTTAGTGTTTCCTCCTAACTGAGGTCCCTTTCCTTCCTTTTCTTCTGCAAAGACTGAACAAAAATATTCATTGAGGCAGTCAGTGAGACTTTTATCCTCTTCTACATACCTTCCTTCCTTTGTTTTTAATCTAACTAATCCTTGTTTTACTTTTCTTTTCTCGTTTATGTATCTAAAAAATGTTTTGTCCCCCTTTTTTACTGACTGAGCTATTTTCTCTTCTGCGTGTGCTTTGGAAGCTCTTATAAATTGCTTTGCCTCTTTCTGCCTAATCTTATAGGTTTGCCTATCTTCTTCACTCTGAGTTGTTTTATAATTATTGAATGCTGTCTTTTTGTTCTTCACTATTTTGGCCACTTCTGCAGAGTACCACAGTGGTTTCTTCCCTTTTTTGTTTTTGCTAACAAGTCAAATGCAATTGCCTGTGGCCTTCAATAATGCTTCCTTTAAATAATCCCATTTCTCCTGGACTCCCTTTAAACTCCTCCAGTCTGATAATGACTCCTTCACACAAAGTCTCATTTTAGAAAAATCTGTTTTTTTAAAGTCTAAGGCTAGGGTCAGACGAACGCATTTTTCACGTTGTCCGTGAAAAAGTGAGTTCGAACGAATGGACGTATTTTTTCACGGAATACGTGATAGCGGTCATACGATGCGCATTTTCGTCCGTGATTTTGTACGGTTATCAATAAAACACTTTCTGCGTCTGGACGTTATGTTGGCCGGACGTGTGCAGCGTCTGACGTCTCCCAATCACGCAAACACGCCACTATGCGGCCGCAGCGCAATCTGTACGTCAGTAGTAGCGGTTTGACGTTCTCGAAAAAATGCGTTCGTTTGCCACTTGCGTTGCGCGGACGAACTTTCGTGCGGCCGTTCGTCGTATGTTCCCCGGCATTGGACGTCATTTGCTGCTAGCACGGCCGTGATTTCGTGCGGCTAAACGCACGTTAAAACTGCTTTCGTCTGACCTTAGCCTTAAACTTTTGTTTTTGTGTGGTGCGGCTCCATCCCTGTTCTTATATTAAACCATACTGACTGGTGATCACTAGATCCCAAATTTTCACCTACAACAACGTCTGATACCAAACCTCCATTTGTGAGTATTAAATCCAATATGGCCTCTTTACGGGTCGGCTCCTCAACTACTTGTGTTAGAGATAATCCCAGTAGGGAGTTTAGAATATTTGTACTCCTGGTGCACCCAGCTGTTTTGGTTTTCCAATTCACATCAGGAAGATTAAAGTCCCCCATGATAATAACTTCCCCCTTCATTGCCATTTTGGCTATTTCCTCAAGCAGCAGATTATCTAGCTCTTCTACTTGTCCAGGGGGTCTATAGATCACACCTACACGAGCTACTGTATGATTGCCAAATGTTAGCGTAACCCAAACTGACTCTATGTTCACCTCGCTCACTTTTATTTGGTTCGTTTTTATGTTGTTTTTCACATACAGGGCCACTCCTCCTCCTTTCCTACCTTCTCTGTCTTTTCTATATAAAGAGTACCCCGGTATTGTTATGTCCCAGTTATTTTTCTCACTGAACCATGTCTCAGTAACCGCAACTAAATCTACTTTTTCAGCTGCCATCATTGCCTCCAGTTCATTGATTTTATTGACTAAACTGCGAGCATCAGGAACACACTGTGGTGTCACCAAAGCTGCAACATGGCAAAAGAAAAGTAAGAGGAAGTCATATAAACCCAAATCCGCAAGTCACCTGGTCACCCCAGAAATAGGAGTTCTGCAAGGTGTAGAGAGCTGCGAACCACCAGAGGTCATGTCAAGAGTATCCCTCTAAATCTCTGGTCTGCCCTGAAGGCTTTTGATCATTGACTGCTGGAAAGCCTTCTGAGGTTTGGCTGCATATAGTCATGCCAGTTTTCAGTGGAGCTTTTTCTTGCAGTGAAATGCCAGCAAAATGGAAAACCGGCAGGGGACACTGTAATGTGGGAGAAAACGATGGGTTTTACTGTGGACCAGATTGGGTGGCAGTAGGGGTTTTCTTTTCCCACAATTACTTTGCCTAGAGTGTCCCTTTTAATTGCTTGAGAAACAGATCATTACAGCACTGCTAGTATGCACGTAGGCACCAGTTGTGAGGAAAAATTATCCATGCATGTGCTACTGCTGGGGTTTGATTGAACACGTAATAAAATCTTCTTGACCCACCTCCTATTATTACAACATATGCTGGAAGTACACATGGCACAAATAGACATCATAATGTACCGACATGTAGCGAAATATGTGCACTAATAGATGACATACTGAGAGATATCAAAATGTCTCTCACTTTAACAGATGCCATTTGTTTTAACATGAAATTCGAATAAATAAATAAATTAACTCTTTCCAACACAGCGGAATGTGGATGATCCTCAACATCCTGTTGTTTTGTGGCTGATCCTAGGAGATGCTATTTCTTGCGGAGAGGACCGTAGAATTGTAGAACTGCACATCTTTGTTTCAATAGTCTGGATTCCATCTGCTCACTTTGAATAGTAATAGCCTGTTTATAGGAATTATACAAAAGGAAAGGGTGCACCAGTTGGATTATAAACAAATTGATCATTCATGAGCCAGGTCGGTAGCAGTACTGGTGCCTACATGTGAAGATCATCTCACTGAAAATACTTCTGTAATAAAAATAATGCTTCTACTGGTGCACAACGTACATGTCTGCATGGAAAAAAAATTACTGTGTATGCCACTCCCTGCCACAGGTACTCCCCCTCCAGGTTCTATTTCACCTTGATCTGCGGGAGCTCCATGAAGGGGACCTGTTCCTCAGTAAATGAGTTTATCCCATGATGGGCAGTCATTAGGTTTGCAGAGTAGGACCTGCCAGAGGGTGGATTACATTGACGCTGTTGGCAGGCTTATGCAATTCACGGCCGTCCATTTTATTCAGCAAAGCTCAGAGTTATGAAATGTTCACCATGTGGTAAAAGCTGGTATTATGTACCCATGCATGGAGCTGTTGTTGCAGGTTTTTGAATGTGTTTGTCTGGAGTGCTCTCTCCATGGTTTTAGAAACATAGAAAAATAGAAACATAGAAACATAGAAAAATGTCGGCAGATAAGAACCTTTCGGCCCATCTAGTTTGCCCAATTACATGGATACTTTACCTGGATTTATCTTTTATTTAGGATAGCCTTATGCCTATCCCATGCCTGCTTAAATTCAATTACTGTTTTGGCCTCTACCACTTCAACTGGAAGACTGTTCCATGTATCCACCACCCTCTCAGTAAAATAATGCTTCCTGATGTTACTTTTAAACCTTTGCCCCTCTAATCTAAGACTATGTCCTCTTGTTTTGCTACTTTGTTTCCTTTTAAATATACTCCCTTCCTCTACCTTGTGGATTCCCTTTACGTATTTAAATGTTTCTATCATATCTCCTCTGTCTCGTCTTTTTTCCAAGCTGTACATGTTAAGATCATTAAGCCTTTCCTGGTAACTTTTCTCCTTCAAGCCGTACACCATTTTAGTAGTCCTTCTCTGAACTCTCTGTAAGATGTCTATATCCTTCTGGAGATACGGTCTCCAGTACTGCACACTGTACTCCAAGTGAGGTCTCACCAGTGCTCTGTACAGTGAACACTTCCCTTTTCCTACTGCTAATACCTCTCCCTACACAACCAAGCATTCTGCCAGCATTTCCTGCTGCTCTATTACATTGACTACTTACCCTTAGATCCTCTGAAATAATAACCCCTAAATCCCTTTCCTCAGATGTTGAGGTTAGGACTGTATCAAATATTTTATATTCAGTCCTAGGTTTTTTACATCCCAGGTGCATTATCTTGCACTTATCCACATTAAAAATCAATTGCCACAGCTCCGACTATTGTTTTAGTTTACCTAATTCATTTGTCATTTGGCTGATCCCTCCAGGAACGTCAACCCTGTTGCAAATCTTTGTGTCATCAGCAAAAAGACATACTTTACCATTAATACCTTCTGCAATATCACTAATAAAAATATTAAAGAGAATGGGTCCAAGTACTGACCCCTGAGGTACCCCACTGGTAACAAGACCTTGCGCCGAATAAACTCCATTTACCACAACCCTCTGTTTCCTGTCACTCAGCCACTGCCTAATCCATTCAACAATATTGGAATCCAAGCTCAAAGATTGCAATTTATTGATAAGCCTTCTATGCGGAACAGTATCAAAAGCCTTACTGAAATCTAAATAAGCAATGTCTACTGCACCACCTATGTCTATTATTTTTGTTACCCAATCAAAAAAATCAATAAGATTAGTTTGGCATGATCTCCCTGAGGTAAACCCATGTTGTTTCTGATGCTGTAATCTATGTGTTTTTAGTTGTTCAACAACCTTTCCTTTAACATGGTTTCCATTAATTTCCCCACTACTGACGTAAGACTAACTGGCCTATAGTTCCCCGATTCCTCCCTACTACCCTTGTAAATGGCCACAACATTTGCTAATTTCCAATCTTCTGGGATGACTCCCGTTAACAAGGATTGGTTAAATAAATCTGTTAACGGTTTTGCTATTACACCACTGAGCTCTTTTAATAATTTAGGGTTTATCCCATCAGGCCCCATTGACTTATTTGTCTTTACTTTAGACAGCTGCTGTAGAACCTCCTCCTCTGTAAACTGATATGTAATTGTCTCGTTAGTGTTTCCTCCTAACTGAGGTCCCTTTCCTTCCTTTTCTTCTGCAAAGACTGAACAAAAATATTCAATGAGGCAGTCAGCGAGACTTTTATCCTCTTCTACATACCTTCCTTCCTTTGTTTTTAATCTAACTAATCCTTGTTTTACTTTTCTTTTCTCATTTATGTATCTAAAAAATGTTTTGTCCCTCTTTTTTACTGACTGAGCTATTTTCTCTTCTGCGTGTGCTTTGGAAGCTTTTATAAATTGTTTTGCCTCTTTCTGCCTAATCTTATAGGTTTGCCTATCTTCTTCACTCTGAGTTTTTTTATAATTATTGAATGCTATCTTTTTGTTCTTCACTATTTTGGCCACTTCTGCAGAATACCACAGTGGTTTCATCCATTTTTTGTTTTTGCTAACAAGCCGAATGCAATTGCCTGTGGCCTTCAATAATGCTTCCCTGGACTCCCTTTAAACTCCTCCAGTCTGATAATGACTCATTCACACAAAATCTCATTTTAGAAAAATCAGTTTTTTTAAAGTCTAAAACTTTTGTTTTTGTGTGGTGCGGCTCCATCCCTGTTTTGTTGTGATATATATATATATATATATACACATATATATATATTATATATATATATATATATATAAATCACGAGTATCGCAGTACGTAGTTTTATGTTTTTTATTGAAATAACGTTACATTTAAAAGACAAGCTTTCGAGAGGATTCCTCTCTTCCTCAAGTTTGGAAGCTTACTTATCCGTTCCTAGAAATGAACATTAAGGGTCACATGGGTGGGGGGGGGGGGTTAGACGTCGTAAACAGTGAGAGTCAAATGGTATGTTCAAAATGGGAAAATAAACACATGAGCGATCTTGGGCCTCCCTCCCATGTATTTTGTATATATGTTTGGTCCTGCACCCCTCCCTGTCACAGGTGCTCCATCCTCAGGTTCTGTTTAAACTTTGAACTGCATGGAGCTCCAGATAGGACTTGGTCCTTGGTAAGTGAGTTGATCCCATAAGCGCAGTCATTAGGTTGGCAGAATAGGTACCTGCCAGGGGTGGAATACATTGATGCTGTTGGCTGGCTTAAGCAATCCATGGCCATCTATTGCAAACTAAACTTCCACCATTTTTAAGCCGAGCTTAAGATCAGAAACCCTGCAAAGGGTCTTAAATGGGTTAATTACTGCTGTGCTCCTGAAGGGAGTAAAAAAATGTATAAAGCTGCTGTTGCTGTTCTCTTTGAATGTAATATTTGGTGTGCTCTCCTCCTGGTTTGTTTATATATATATATATATATATATACAGTTGTGCTCAAAATTATTCAACCCCCAATGCTGTAAAGGGTTTTAGGGAATTTAGTGTACATTTGTAATTGTATTCAGAATGAAATCCTACAAGGACTTTTTAAAGAACCATATGCAACTAAAATGACATCAATTGGTTTTGTAATACAGTAGTAAATGTTTCTTTTGTGAATTCTTCATTGACACAATTATTCAACCCCTTAAAGACAGAGATTCATTCAAGTGTTTTCAATCAGGTATTGACAAATAAACATAGAAAAATGTCGGCAGATAAGAACCTTTCGGCCCATCTAGTCTGCCCAATTACATGGATACTTTACCTGGATTTATCTTTTGTTTAGGATAGCCTTATGCCTATCCCATGCCTGCTTAAATTCAATTACTGTTTTGGCCTCTACCACTTCAACTGGAAGACTGTTCCATGTATCCACCACCCTCTCAGTAAAATAATGCTTTCTGATGTTACTTTTAAACCTTTGCCCCTCTAATCTAAGACTATGTCCTCTTGTTTTGCTACTTTGTTTCCTTTTAAATATACTCCCTTCCTCTACCTTGTGGATTCCTTTACGTATTTAAATGTTTCTATCATATCTCCTCTGTCTCGTCTTTTTTCCAAGCTGTACATGTTAAGATCATTAAGCCTTTCCTGGTAACTTTTCTCCTTCAAGCCGTACACCATTTTAGTAGCCCTTCTCTGAACTCTCTCTAAGATGTCTATATCCTTCTGGAGATACGGTCTCCAGTACTGCACACAGTACTCCAAGTGAGGTCTCACCAGTGCTCTGTACAGTGGCATGAGCACTTCCCTTTTCCTACTGCTAATACCTCTCCCTACACAACCAAGCATTCTGCTAGCATTTGCTGCTGCTCTATTACATTGACTACTTACCTTTAGATCCTCTGAAATAATAACCCCTAAATCCCTTTCCTCAGATGTTGAGGTTAGGACTGTATCAAATATTCTATATTCAGCCCTTGAGTTTTTACGTCCCAGGTGCATTATCTTGCACTTATCCACGTTAAAACTCAATTGCCACAAATCATTTGTCATTTGGCTGATCCCTCCAGGAACGTCAACCCTGTTGCAAATCTTTGTGTCATCAGCAAAAAGACATACTTTTCCATTAATACCTTCTGCAATATCACTAATAAAAATATTAAATAGAATGGGTCCAAGTACTGACCCCTGAGGTACCCCACTGGTAACAAGACCTTGCGCCGAATAAACTCCATTTACCACAACCCTCTGTTGCCTGTCACTCAGCCACTGCCTAATCCATTCAACAATATTGGAATCCAAGTTCAAAGATTGCAATTTATTGATAAGCCTTCTACGCGGAACAGTATCAAAAGCCTTACTGAAATCTAAATAAGCAATGTCTACTGCACCACCTATGTCTATTATTTTTGTTACCCAATCAAAAAAATCAATAAGATTAGTTTGGCATGATCTCCCTGAGGTAAACCCATGTTGTTTCTGATGCTGTAATCTATGTGTTTTTAGATGGTCAACAATCCTTTCCTTTAACATGGTTTCCATTAATTTCCCTACTACTGACGTTAGACTAACTGGCCTATAGTTCCAGATTCCTCCCTACTACCCTTCTTGTGAATGGCACAACATTTGCTAATTTCCAGTCTTCTGGGATGACTCCCGTTAACAAGGATTGGTTAAATAAATCTGTTAACGTTTTGCTATTACATCACTGAGCTCTTTTAATAATTTAGGGTGGATCCCATCAGGCCCCATTGACTTATTTGTCTTTACTTTAGACAGCTGCTGTAGAACCTCCTCCTCTGTAAACTGATATGTAATTGTCTCGTTAGTGTTTCCTCCTAACTGAGGTCCCTTTCCTTCCTTTTCTTCTGCAAAGACTGAACAAAAATATTCATTGAGGCAGTCAGCGAGACTTTTATCCTCTTCTACATACCTTCCTTCTTTGTTTTTAATCTAACTAATCCTTGTTTTACTTTTCTTTTCTCATTTATGTATCTAAAAAATGTTTTGTCCCCCTTTTTTACTGACTGAGCTATTTTCTCTTCTGCGTGTGCTTTGGAAGCTCTTATAAATTGCTTTGCCTCTTTGTGCCTAATTTTATAGGTTTGCCTATCTTCTTCACTCTGAGTTGTTTTATAATTATTGAATGCTGTCTTTTTGTTCTTCACTATTTTGGCCACTTTTGGCCAGAACCTGGAGGAGGAGTACCTGTGGCAGGGAGTGGCATACACAGTAATTTTTTTAATTTTTTTTAAATATTTAAATACGTAAAGGGAATCCACGAGGTAGAGGAAGGGAGTATATTTAAAAGGAAACAAAGTAGCAAAACAAGAGGACATAGTCTTAGATTAGAGGGGCAAAGGTTTAAAAGTAACATCAGGAAGCATTATTTTACTGAGAGGGTGGTGGATACATGGAACAGCCTTCCAGTTGAAGTGGTAGAGGCCAAAACAGTAGTTGAATTTAAGCAAGCATGGGATAGGCATAAGGCTATCCTAAACAAAAGATAAATCCAGGTAAAGTATCCATGTAATTGGGCAGACTAGATGGGCCAAAAGGTTCTTATCTGCCGACATTTTTCTATGTTTCTATAGAATAACAAATATACATACACATTAAGCACACAGAACAGTAGAAGAGAGGACCCTGCTCGAGAGCTTACAATCTAAGAGGAGAGGGGTGACACACTAGGTGAGGGTGAATAGAGTACCAGGGTGCATGTGGACTGAGTGGGAAGAGGGAGCAAGAAATGAACAATGGAGTGAGCCGATAGGCTTCTCTAAAGTATTGTGTTTTCAGAGACTTCTTGAAGGACTGGAGAGATGGGGAGAGTCTGATGTTGTGGGGAGGGAGTTCCATAGAAAGGGGGCAGCTTGGGAGAAGTCTTGAAGGTGAGAGTTTGGAGTGCGGGTATGAGGAACTGAAAGAATCAGATCATTGTCAGAACAAAGTGGTCAGTACGGGATATACCTGCTAATCAGGGAGGAGATGTATGTGGGGTGCAGTTAAGGAGAGCTTTGTACGCAAGGACCAGTATTTTGAAGTGGACTCTAAAGGAAACAGGGAGCCAGCGTAGTGAAAGTGATTGACAAAGGGGTGAGGTGTGAGAGGTGCGGGAGGTGAGGTGTATGAGTCTGGCACAGGCGTTCATAATAGACTGCAAAGGGAGAATCTCGATCTCTTAAGGCTAGAGAGAAGGAGGTTGCAATAGTCAAGGTAGGAAATAATAAGAGCTTGGACGAGCATGTTAGTAGAGTCCTGATTAAGAAAGGGGCAGATGCGTGGAATGTTTTTTAGGTGGAAGTAGCAAGATTTGATTAGCGACTGAATGTGAGGTGTAAAGGATAGATCAGAGTCCAAGAGGACACCTCGGCAACGAGCCTGAGAAGTAGAAGTAATGGTGGCACCATTCTCCTGACGGCAAATGGGTGCAAGAATGGAGGATTTAGAGGGATGGAAGATGAGAAGTTTAGTTTTAGAGAAGTTGAGCTTTAGGAAACGGAAAGTCATCCAGTCAGAGAGAGCAGACAGGCAGGCTGTAACACGGTCCAACAAAGGAGGAGAGAGATCGGAAGAGGAAAGGTAGATTTAGGTGCTGTCAACATAGAGTTGATATTGGAGTCCATAGGAAGAAATGAGGTTGCCAGCGAGGCAGTATAGATTGAGAAGAGTAGGGGACCTAGGACAAAGCCTTGAGGTACCCCAACTGAGAGTGAAACTTGGGGTGAATAGGCACCAGCAAAGGAGACACTGAAGGAGCAAAGAGAGAGATAGGAAGAGAACTAGGAGAGAGCAGTGTCACTGAAGCAAAGTTGACACAGCATGAGGGGCAGGAGAGGGTGGTCAACAGTAACGAATGCAAGGTCAAGAAGAATAAGCAAAGAGAAGTGACCTTTGGTTTTAGCAGGAACTAAATCATTAGTCCCCTTGGTCAGAGCAGTCTCAGTGGAGCGCTGGGAGTGAAAGCCAGACTGGTGCAAGACAAGTACAGAGTTAACAGCAAGAAAATCGATGAGCTAGTTATAGACTAGGCTTTCTAACATTTTGGAGGAAAATAAGAGAAAAGAGATGGAATGGTAGTTTGAAAGGGAGGTAGGATCAAGAGATAACTTCTTTAGAATGGGGTGATCAGAGCATGTTTGAATGCAGAGGGGAAGACTTCAGATGAGAGGAGCCAAAACAGGAACAACAACCGGTAAGACAGATCAAATAAGGTTGGAGGGGATGGGGTCAAGCAGACATTTGGTTGGTCGGGAGGACATGAGAAGTGCTGAGATGTCCTCCTCTGAGACAAGAGAAAAGGAAGAGATAGCAGAAGAGAGGGAGCAGGGAGTGGAGTGAATGAGGTTGAATGGTTATTAGGGGAGAAAGCCAGTGAAGAGTTTTCTAATCTAAGTTTAGTAATATTATTAGTAAAATAGTCAGCAAAGCGGACAGCAGTGAGGTCTGTGGAAGGTTGAGTGGAAGTGGGGCGCATTAACAGATCAAAAGTATGAAACAGACGTCTGGAATCATGAGAAAAGATGGAGATGAGGGATGAGAATTAAGGTAAGGTACTTAACAGCGGGTATCCGGCACTCCAAAAACTAGGTGGTTTCATTCAAGGAGGGCCTGACATTTCTGTCAGGCGGGAGAAAAGTTGCTTCACCATCTCATATGTCACACCCTCATAGATATCTGTTGATCTCCAAAGCTGGCCGACATACAGATTTTTTTTTCATTCTGCCATGCCAGGCCTGCTCAGTATCCCATCACACCCCTGGCCTTCCAAAAGCCCTTCCACCAATGGCATTGCCTCTGACCTGGGCTAGATAAACAGGGTAGGACCTGATGCTCGGTTTTGCAAAAGCAAAATCCCTTAACACTACGGTTTTAAGAGTCAGTATTCATTTCTGTATATTGGCTCGTTTAGAGAGCTATTTCGGAATAGCTCATTCTATAAAGAGCCATAAATTAACTTCTCCTATATAAAGTATAGGAGCCATTAATTTACAGTGTGCAGCCGCAACCTCTGATCCACATGCAAGGCTTGCTGCTCGGTGTGATAGGTGCAAAAGATTATAAGATAACACTTGGAGCTGTTTTGCCCAATGACTCAGACATTAGCTTAGCGTCTAGGATGGAATCGGACCCTTAGTCTGGTCCTCTTTTCAAAAACAGAGTTTTTTACAGCGTTTTGTTTTCACCACAACGTATAATAAACTAGGGCATTATAATCACGACCATCGTACACAACTTATTCAATTTACTACCACTTCTAGACTAGGAATAAGAGACAGGAGACATTGGGTCTGGAAGAAAAATATTCTCCTTCATAAAAAATATACGAGGGTAATATTGGCAGAAATGGACAAAACAGTTGCGCTGAGTAAAATGACATTTTATTTCAATATCACTGTATTACAATTGCAGAACATGAAGTAACTAAACCACTACTTTATTTGCCATCCCGTGACACATGTGTATTTCCGCCAGACAATAACCCTTGTATTGTGCAATGACTATCGCCCTCAGCTATGCAGCGGCAGAAATAAATATGGCACATTTGGCAGAAGTGTGGGACCCACCAGGGTCATTAGTTTCCATGGTGGCTGATGAAGATAAAGGAGGGGAAATGGCCACTTTAAGGGAAGTGCATCCAAATACATTAACTTAATGTCTGTCCCTTAGATAGAGTTAGCGAGATGGACAAGCTTCATTAACTACGGCTCATTAGGCAAGCAGCAATATAGGCTGAATCGTGCTCTGCAGCTGTAACACTTTGCCTGCCAGTTAATGTCTATGTATGTATGGGTAGATTGCAAGTACATTAACCGGCAACACTTGTGAAATATATCGAGGCTCTATACAATTCTCGAAAAGGCTGCTTTTGTTTTTTATATTGTTATTTCAATCTAGAAAAATAAGAAACAGAGATAGAATCTAGAAATAAAATGCATGTTAGTATTAGTCCTCCACCTGCGATGGACTACATTTCCCGTTGGGCTTAGCTTGTGTCATGAATCTGTATGATATTTCTGTACAGACACTAAGGGCTTGATTCCCTTCTTGTCGCTATAATGAACACAGATAATACAAAATATCAGGTGATTACAGTCTTTCCGATCTAAAACTAGCCTAGCTTATTAAATGGCCTGGTGTCTGATGTCTTATTTTATTTTTCAGATTGGTCCCTTCAGAGGTCGCAAACGATTACCAGTATTGGAAAGTCCAAAATAAAGAAATCACCTGAACCTATAAGGAAGGGGATCATGACTTCTGGCCTGGACTGATCAGCCAGAGATCCGTTCAAAAGACTAGCGAATTTCTAATTATGTGTATAATCAATCATAACAAAGTATTATTTAAGAAAGGGGTGGGGACGATCTCTCACTTTTAGCTACTTCGATTCCTGCTCACTCTCCCAAAACTTTGATTTCCTGTTGGTTAGGATGCTCTCTCGTATTTTTCTTTTTAGGATATGTGTCACCTCTCAGGTTCCCAAGCCAGCAGAACCAAGAAAGTGAATAAGCCGCCATTGCTGCGAGCGATGGGTGAGACGCGTCCTGCTGATGACTCGGGTCAGAAAGCAAGGCAACAAGCTCCTGGAATGGTCATGTGGGAGCCTTCGGCTCATGTAAGGAGTGAATGTTGGTAGCTGTTAAACCTATTGAACATTTTTTATGTTTTTCAAGTTGGTAGTCTTTGGTAGTGTTATTCAATAAAGGGCTGTGGGTGATGTGCTTCCCCATATGTATGAGTACGAGTCGTTCGTGGAGGTGAAGATATGGGAAGGCATTTGGGCTTTACAGAGGTTGCAGGCCTATAGCAGACATATCCAGTAAACATCTGTACAGTTACAGACACTGGAATCCCAGCAATCCTCATAAATGGCTCATTTACGCAAGTTATTAGCTGTTAGAATGGACAGTGTGGCACCGGCTGGGTGGAGTAGAGGTAACATCACTGCTCTATAACCGTGGAGAGAGACTGTGGAGACACAGGTTCGATCTCGGCAATAGCACCTCTCCAGTAAGTGTCCTTGGGCAAGACACCTAACGGTACATACTCACCACCCAGGACATACTTGAAAACGAGAGAAATCTCAATATATCCTTCCTGGTAAAATCCTTTCTCAAACATTGCATGTATTGGCTCAGTTTTAATCGCCTCCAGTGCACTTTTCTCATCGGCATTCTCCCTTTCTCAAACGATTGACTGCAAACTAGGGATGTGCGTTTCGGGTTTCGGAATTTCGTGTTTCGTGTTTTCGTGTTTTCGGATGCGGCCGATTTTCCAAAAATTTTTAGATCCGAAAACGGCAGATCCGAAAAGTTTTCCGAGCCGAAACAAAATATTTTCTGAATTTTCGAATGGACTTGAAATGTGTCAAATCGAAATTTATTGCTTTGAAGCGAGGAGAACAGACGTTCCCGAAAAAATGAAAATTTCCGAAATCACGAAAAGTCGATACAAAAAACGAGCAAAGTGACACGAAAATACGAAAAATGGTCGATATTCCGAAAACCTCTACAATTCCGAAAAACGAAAATTTCCGAAATCACGAAAAGTCGATACAAAAAACGAGCTAAGTGACACGAAAATATGAAAAATGGTCGATATTCCGAAACAAAAATGTACACGAAAAACGAGTCGAGCCTAACCGAATCGAAACAGAAATCGGTCGAAACGAGCCGAATCGAAAAGTTTGAAAATCCGAAAAATCAAATCGAATCGAACCGAAAAAAAGATCGGTGCACAAGCCTACTGTAAACTCAGTTTTATCCATTCAAAAATACCAAAAAAAAAAAGGAAAAAGGTGCTTCGCTGGATCCAGGAAAGCCAACTCCAAAGCCATCTATACAGTTATAGAAAGAGGAATCCCAGCAAGTCCAGAGACCATTGATTTGGCCGAAATGTTGCCGCAATGTCCATCCGAACAAATAATAACTTGCTTTAATGTTCTGCTTATGTGGATTGCAGGGATTCCGGTTTCTGTAACTGTACAGATGTTTACCGGATAGGTCTGCTATTTCTGAATGGATTGGACCTTATTTTTCCTAATGAAGAAGACGGCTTAGCTTTATTGACATGAGAATTTTTTCATTTGGTGGGAATAGTATTTATGTATTTGTAAATTTTTAATTTATTTCTTTTATTGGTCGATATATTTTTCTAAGCGACAGAACTGTGCGGTGGTAATAGATTTGTGTGCATTGGAATGGTGATGGCGTTGTTTCATGTTGGGATAGGGGTTAGGCTGGGGTCAGACCAGCGCACTTTTAACGTGCGTTCTGGCGCACATAATTACGGCCGCACTAGCAGCAGATGACGGGCAATGACGGCCAATATACGATGTACGGCCGCATAAAAGTCCGGCCGTGCAACGCAAGTGGAATTTGAACGCATTTTTCTGAGAACGCTGAACCGCTAGTACTGACGTACTGAGTGCGCAGCTGCGGCATAGTGGCGTGTGCGTGATTAGGAGATGTCAGACGCTACTAATGTCCAGCCTACATAACGTCCAGACGCAAAAAGAGTTTTATTGACGATCCGTACAAAATCACACCCGAAAATGCGCGTCGTCTGACCGTTTTTGCGCATTCCGTGAACAAATACGTCAATGCGTTCGGACGCACTTTTTCACGTTCGCGGGGAAAAATGCTTTCGTCTGACCCTAGCCTAAGTCACCAGCTACTGTAGATTGCATAGTTGCATCAACTGTAGTTGCACCAACAGCAAAAACCGGTGAACGTCAGCCATGCAGAGAAGCAAAATTAAACAACGGCAGTCGAAGTTGCTTCAAGCAAAGGTGAAAGTGGACATAAATCATCAAAACGTATGAAAGATAAAACATAAGAATAGACGGGAGAAAAGCAGAGGGAGCGAACCATTGATATTCAGCATAGCTTTCTCTACAATAGCGTCAGGGAAAGATAAGTAGGGATGTGCGTTTCGGGTTTCGGAATTTCGGAATTTTCACGAAATTTCCCGATTCGTGTTTTCGGATGCAGCCGATTTTCCGAAAATATTTAGATCCGAAAATGGCAGATCCGAAAAGTTTTCCGAGCCGAAACGAAATATTTTCGGAATTTTCGAATGGACTTGAAATGTGTCAAATCGAAATTTATTGCTTTGAAACGAGGAGAACATTCGTTCCGAAAAAACGAAAATTTCCGAAAATACGAAAAGTCGATACAAAAAACGAGCTAAGTGACACGAAAATACGAAAAATGGTTGATATTCCGAAAACATCTACAATTCCGAAAAACGAAAATTTCCGTAATCACGAAAAGTCGATACAAAAAACGAGCTAAGTGACACGAAAATATAAAAAATGGTCGATATTCCGAAAAAAATGTACACGAAAAACGAGTCGAGCCGAACCGAATCGAATCAGAAATCGGTCGAAACGAGCCGAATCGAAAAGTTTAAAAATCCGAAAAATCGAATCGAACCGAAAAAAAAATCGGTGCACAAGCCTAAAGATAAGGTCTGCCTAGTAGCATACCGCAGACTGCAGTAACAAGCTAAGTTAGCAATACCCTGATAATAACAGTGTATGCTGCTCAGGGTCACCATCAGGGAGTGGCAGCCCATGACATGTTCAGGGAAACAATAGGTCCAGTGAGCACTGGCCCTTGCCAAACCTTGTGCGGCTTGTTGATGTACCACATATGTGACTAAGGATCCCAATGCCTACCAGGACTGGCCCACCAAATATTTCCCGATGGGCCACAGTATCTAAGGCCAGTACGAGAACTCTGACTCATCGCTGATGGAGTGCTTAGTATGGCCTTCACCAGGTAGAGGGGCAGAGCGAACACTCTCGCACCATGGAGCACTTTTTATCTCCTTGACGGAACCCACCTGGGATTTAGCTCACTCCCTGTAAAATAAGAGAAGCCTGAGAAGAGGAAAAACGGTTTATTTTTCATTAGTTTACTGAAATGGGCAGCTGAGGGAAGGGGGCCCTGACCAGTGGTTAAGTAAGGGACCCCGAGATGTCTGATGGCAGCCCTGATGCTGAGGCCCAAGAGCAGCGATGAGAGAATAGAGCGCGGGGCTGATTTAATTAGTTTTTTTACAATTAAAACTTATTGACCATACAGGATGGTGTATTAACTGCTCGCTATTGAATTAATTTAGCAGCCCTGCGTGTCTCGGGAAGATCTCTGGGATTATCTCACTCTGAATTTGTGTAGGCAATAGACAGCTAATTGGCATCATTATACTTTGGAGTCAGTTCATCAGAAGAAAGTGACGTTTTTTGCCATTGAACATTAAATCCTGTATAATACTCCTGTTGCCTTTCCCCTATGTTCGGATTAGCCATCTGTCATTGATAGCCTCCTCACAGCGCATCATATGTCTTCTTCATCTACAATATATACCTTTTTTTTCTCATTTTCCTTTGTTTTGCTGGAAATCTATCTGTCATGTAATTATCCTATAAATCTTGCCATTGATTTAACTGCCGTGGGCTCGGAGCCAGGAAAAAAAAAATCCCATTACTGAGCGGCAGTACCACTGCAGTCTGACAAAAGAACTCAAGCTAAAATAAAATCCATGCAAGGGCATTATTCACACGTGCCAAAAACAGCATTACGGAAGGAGGTTATCAAATCATTCACATATATGCATGCTTTATGCGTGCTTCTAAAACAGACGCAAACACCTTCCTAGGCAGTTAATAAGTTCATAATTTATAAAATACCAGTGCTGTAGAGAATACAGGCACATAATCCACATATAAATAATTTTTGTTGCCTCGTTGATACGCATTGATGATTCACAAATCGCAATATTTCTTCTCCACAAACGAAAATCCTTATTAATCTCATCTTAATAAGCAATGTCTGCATGTGAGTCATGTTAGGAAAATCACAGCTCAGCTGTAGCACCTGTTGAAAATTTACAGGGTTATTCAGCGTTCCTTTCCTGGCCATTCGGCTATCCAGAGAGCAGGCAGTTCGCCAAATCTTGGTGAATTGCCTGCACATACGGTGCCTGTTCGAGGGCAGTGAAATCCCCCATAGAGAAGCAATGCTTCGGCTATTCAGAGAACAGAAACCAGCAGTGAAAGGTTGCCGAATTGCCCTGCCATTCGGTGGTTTATTTCGGCAGATTTATTCAGGCGAATTCCATAGGCTTCAATGTTAAAAATATTCCCGTTTTAATCCAATGTCTAATAAACCGTTTATTATCATATTCTGCAGTAAAAAAAATATTTTTTGAGTTTTTGGGATACTTTAAGCATTTTTTGGGATTTGTTTGGCAAAAAATATTTCCCGATATTTTTTTTTTTTTTTAAACTTTTTTTCTTTTTTCTGTAACAGCCCTTTTTATTATCATTCCTTGGACCTTATATGTAAATTTCAGACATGTTTGCTCAGTAGTTTGTTTGCAAACAGCGTTTCACTTTTCAAACATTCAAGCAGACTGTTTTTTTTTTTTCTTCACCTCTTTTGTCTGCGGTGTCGGCTTTTTCTAGCGGCTGCGCTGCGTGTGATCGGCTCCTGTTCGGGTTTTTCCGGCGTTTTCGGCAGGTTAATACAGATGTTTTTGCAGGTTTCGGTGTGCGTTCGCCCTCGTTTTGCAGTGAGTTTTCTGCGGGTTTGCGGCGACTTTTCCCTGCATTTCGGTGGCCCTGTGGTGCTTGCTGAATACACCGCAGGGTCGCCGAAATGGGATCGCCAAATCACACCGAATTGAAGAGAACGAAAAGTCACCGAATGTGCGGTGGCTTTTCGATTCTCTTTGAATAACCCTGTTAGTGTTATAGTTTTTTTCCATGCTGCATAAACATACTATAGGGGTTATTCAGAGAGAGACGATCTGGCCCCGAAATGGCACCGAACAGGGAATTTTCACATATGGTGACATTTCGGGGCCATTCGGCTATTCAGAAAGCAGGCAGTTCGCCAACTTTTAGGCTGCTGTCAGACGAGCGTAGTGTTCACGTCCGTGATTGCGCCTAAAAGTACGTCCGTGTTAGCATGACAGGAAGCCCATCGGAGCCCGAATCACGAAGTACGTCCGCACTGAACTGCGGACGCACAACGCCCGCGGCCCACGGACGCAAGGCAGGCAAGAACGTACAACCGCTAGAACGGCCGCACAAAGTGCGCTGCGTCCGCAACGTCCGCATAGCTTTGTGTGTGAGTGATGGAACGTGGTCAGACGGACTGCATTTATACGTCCAGCATTTTTCACGGACAAAATGGTTTTGCTTTTTAATATATTTTCCCTCCTACATCCATCAAAATATATACGTCAGTGAAAAAACGGACTGTCTGGCCACTAATGCGTCTTCCGTACTAACGTACGTCCGTGTGCACGGACGTACAGTCCGTAGAAATCACGCTCGTCTGACCCTAGCCTTAGCAAACTGACAGCAAGTACGGTGTCTGTTCGAAGGCAGTGAAATCCCCCATAGAGAAGCAATGGTTCATCTATTCAGAGAACACCGAACAGCAGAGAAAAGTTGCTGAAGTGCCCTGCTGTTTGGTGGTTTCATTCGACAGGTTTATTCAGGTGCACCCCATAGGCTTCAATGTTAAAAATATTCTGTTTTTTATTCAATATCTAATAAACTGTTGAGACATTTTACTGCAGATTAAAAGAATATTTATTTATTGATTTTTTTAGGATCTTTTAGGCACTTTTCACGATTTTTCGGCAATTTTTTTTCCCGTTTTTTTTCAATGCTGTATTTTCTTTTTTTGTAACAGACCTTTTTATTACCATTCATAGGACCTTATAATGTATGTAAATTCCAGGCATTTTCGTTGAGTCGTTTTTTGGCCAACAGCATTTAAATTTTGACACTTTCAAACTTTTTTTTCTTTTTATCCCAGCAGCTTTATACATTTTTTACTCCCTTCAGGAGCACAGCAGTAATTAACCCATTCAAGACCCTTTGCAGGGTTTCTGATCTCAAGCTCTGTTTAAAAATGGTGGAAGTTTAGTTTGCAATAGATGGCCATGGATTGCTTAAGCCAGCCAACAGCATCAATGTATTCCACCCTTGACAGGTATTCTGCCAACCTAATGACTGCGCTTATGGGATCAACTCACTTACCGAGGACCAAGTCCTATCTGGAGTTCCCTGCGGTTCAAGGTTTAAATAGAACTTGAGGGTGGAGCACCTGTGACAGGGAGGGGTGCAGGACCAAACATATATACAAAATACATGGGGCAGCACTCAACCTTAAAGGGATACTCTAAGCAACATGACCACCTAAGCTATTTTAGGTGGTCATGATGCCCGGAGTATCCTGCCCTTTGTCCCCCCTCCCTCCGCTCAGCCGATCTGCAGAAAAGGCTGAAAACAGCTGAGAGAGGCGGAGGACTTTACTCCGCCCTCCAGCTGTCAGTCAGCAGAGCGGGAATCATATTTCCCGCTTCTGCCGACTTTTGCCGAGTAGGAGACGTCATCGCGCTTTCAGCGCGATGACGTCTCCTACTCCCCGCAGAAGCTGGCAGCTCCCTCTTCGGGTTAGTGTTGCGCGCATCCTCTTGCGCGCAACACTAATCCTCAGAGGGAGCCGGGAGGAAGCCTGCCGATTGGCTGGCTTATGTGAGGCGCGCATGCGCGCTTCTCACGTAAACCAGAAGCCAAGACGCAGCAAGAAGAAGGACGGGAGCGGAAGAGGAGGGAGGTGAGTATAAAAAAAAAAAACGCCGCTGGAAAGAAGTGGATTTTAAAGGTAAGTATTGCAGTTACAAGAAAAGAAAAAAAAAAGAAGGTTTTATTAAGGGAATAGGGATAGGTTAGGAAAAAAAAACGGGGGGTGATTTTTTTGTTGGAGTGTTCCTTTAACTAACAGGGTTATTCAAAGAGAATCGAAAAGTCACCGCACGTTCGGTGACTTTTCGTTCAATTCGATTCGATTTGGCGATCCCATTTCAGCAACCCTGCGGTGTATTCAGCACCACAGGGTCCCCGAATTGCAGGGAAAAGTCACCGCAAAACCGCAGACAACTCACCGCAAAACCCGGCGAAGGCACACTGAAAACCCGCAAAAACATCTGGATTAACCCCGCCGAAAACGCTAGAAAAACCCGAGCAGGAGCCGATCACATGCAGCGCAGCCGTCGGAAAACCCAGCAGCCCCCACTCTCTGGAACACTCTCCCTCGTACTGTCAGACTTTCCCCTAACTTCTCTTCCTTCAAACGCTCCCTTAAAACGTTCCTATTTAGGGAAGCCTACCACCCAACTCACTGACGCAACCATCACTCTCACCTTACAGTCCTCTCCTCCTGTTTCCAACCCCAACCCTCCCAGATTGTGAGTTCCTACGGGAATAGGGCCCTCATCTCCTCCTGTACTGTTTGTCAAATGTTGTTCAATGTATTGTAACCCTGTCTATACTGTGCTTATTGTACAGCGCTGCGGAATATGCTGGAGCTTTATAAATAAAGAATAATAATAATAATAAAATAATAACACCGTAGATGAATGGAATGAAAAAAATAAAAAAACAGTTTGCTTGAATGTTTGAAAAGTGAAACGCTGTTTGCAAAGAAACTACTGAGCGAAAATGTCTGAAATTTACATATGAGGTCCAATGAATGATAATAAAAATGGCTGTTACAGAAAACATAAGTAAAGTTTGAAAAAAAAAATCGGAAATTTTTGTTTTAAAAAAAATCCCAAAAAATGCTTAAAATATTCTAAAAAAGCTATAAATAAAGAGACTCTTTACTGCAGAATATTATAATCAACGGTTTATTAGATATTGAATTACAACGGGAATATTTTTAACATTGAAGTCTATGGGATTCACCTGAATAAATCTGCCGCATGAAACCACCGAATGGCAGGGCAATTCGGCAACTTTTCACTGCTGGCTTTTGCTCTCTGTATAGCCGAAGCATCGCTTCTCTATGGGTATTCACTGCCCTCGAACAGGCACCGAACAGGCACCATATGTGCAGGCAATTCGCCAGGATTTGGCGAATTGCCTGGTCTCTGGATAGCCGAATGGCCAAGAAAGGTAACCGAACACTGATTTTCAGCGTTCGGTTCCCTTTTGGCAGCCATTCGGAACTCTTTGAATAACCCTGTAAGCATTCAGTGTGTGTGCATCTTAAATAAAACAATACAACAAACCAGAAGGAGAGCACACCAAATATTACATTCAAAGAAAACAGCAACAGCAGCTTTATACATTTTATGTAATATTGTATTTATATTATAATATTTATATTTTAATAATATTTGGTGTGCTCTCCTTCTTGTTTGTTGTATTATTTTATATGAGATGCACCCACACTGAATCCTTAGTTAAGGTTGAGTGCTGCCCCCCCCCATGTATTTTGTATTATATATATTGAAGATTAGGTAGGCCGTGTTAGTCCAGATGCCAAAATCACGAGTATAGCAGTCTGTAGTGATATCTTTTTTATCGGACTAACGTTACATTTAAAATACAAGCTTTTGAGAGTGATCCTCTCTTCGTCAGGTCTGGAAGCTATACTGAGCAGAATAATAGAATTAAACATTGGACATTAATCGGGCACACAGTTGGGGGTGTTAGATGTTGTAAATCGCCAAATGGCATAGTCAGAGTGGGGAAAGAAAAAAGGGAAAAAAACAAAAAACAACAAAAAAACATTAAGGTGTCTCAGGCACATAAGACAACGGTGATAAGACCACTTCAAAGGGAAAGTGAAAGAACAAAAAAAACAGTGAGTATGAAGAAGACACAGAAGAAGAAGAAAAAAAATAAAGAAAAAGAAAACCAAACCCCAACCAGAATTATGAATATTATGTGACGTTATTATAATGGGTCAAAAAAAAAGAATCTACATTAAGTCCTTGTTTTATAGTGTTGAAATATGTGATCATTTTCATTTCATATGTTTTGCGTTCACAGTGATTTTTAAAATGTCCTTTGAAGATTTTAATTCTGAGGTTTTGGATGGAGTGGCCTGTTAGATTGAAGTGATGTCCCACCGGGGTACATATATATAGTTTGTAATACTGGCTTTTTATTTGCCAATAATATGGAACTAACGTAGTTTTTCTATCATTTTATCATAGCTACTTTACTTGGAAGGGCATGATTTTAAAAAATATGTAATTTTTGTAAGTAAAACATGAATGTGGTTTGTTTTAGAAAAATCTGCAATTCTGATCATTTGTATTCAGAAGTATTTCGGCTTTGCTATTTCAGCTTCACCGAAAATTGTCTGATATTTTGGGATTTCAGAAGCACAGATATTTAAAAGGTTATTCAAAGAGCGCCGAACTTGCCATTGTAGTGCATTTAATGGGGAATTTCATCATTCGCTGCAATTTTAGGGCAGTTTGTCTATTCACAAAGCTGTTGAATCTCCAAATACTGGTCAAGTGATGGCGAAATACAGTGCAGTTTGGTGATCTTCGGCATCAGTGAAATTATCCCATCTATTCACAGAATCCCGAACTGCACCAAAGTGACGGTGAAAAGACCTGATGTTCAGTGTTTCGGTTCAACAGGTCAATCTCATAGGATAGGATACAATGTAAAAATGTAATATCATTTTTATTTATTTTTTTAAAAACTTTCTTCTTTTAATTTTCAGCTAAAGCCTTTTTTATTTTTAGAACACTTTTTTTGTATTTTTTGTAAAAATATTTAGATGAAATTTCTGTTTCTAAATTTTTTTTAATGTTTTTTTTTTATTCTGTAACAGACCTTTTATTATTTTTATAGGACTATTTTTATTATTTAATGCATTTTTAGCGGTTTAACCACTTCCCTGCGAAGGACTCGTTCAGCTTGCGGAAGACGCGCTGAACGCAGGGGCGATCGGTTGATATTTCGACTGATAGCTGTGGTCTCCCAGTGTGGGCTGACATGTCAGCTCTGCCTCCTTGACTCCGACCAGTGGACTGAAGCCGGGCTCAATGATGTCTCTTTCAGGCACCCCCCATCAGAGCAGAGAGCGTGTCTAAAGGGGAGGGAGGTCATTAGGACCCCTCTCCCTCCCCATTGCTAATGACCACAGAAAAAAGGCGGGCACAGTCTGCTCTTTGCAGCAATGCTTCCCTTTAATCCCATCGGAACCGGATCGTGGTCCTCTCCTGGAGGTGGCTGACATCTTGGATGTCAGCCAAGCCACTGGGATCTCACCCCGCCCACTGACATCATCGCGCTGGATGCGATGACATCAGTTCGGGAGGTAACCCCTACCTGCCACCTATGGTAGAGATAGGGGGTCCTAAGGACCCACGTATCTCCCGATTGGTGGCAGCTAGATGGTCATGTTCGGTATCATTGGAAAGGCCAGAGCATGGTGCTACCCTAATGAAAAATTCCTTTTTTTTCAGTTTTATCTAAAATCGCATATTTTCTTCAAAAATTACAGTACCAGTTTCCCATTTTTTTAATTTTTACCCTATAGAAAATATAACCGCAAAGGCTTGCATAATAAAATGTTAAAAAAATAACTTTACACGCTGTAGATGATTGAATATTTATTGAAAATTCGAATTATTTTACATTTTTTGTTATAGCACTCTGGCAGGGCATGACGTATACATATAATAATGATATATTATGAATCTGCCGAGTCTTCCGTAAAAAAGATATATAATAATAATAATACATGACTTCAAATTGCGATCAAACATGATGAGCAAAACCAGTAAAAATTCCGCACACAGTGGTGAAATGGCTCAGCAGTGAAGGGGTTAAACATCTTTTTTTAAAAACACATTTTTTTAAAAACTCGGAATCAAAAATTTAGTCCAAAAAATATATAATATATATAAAGGTGTTCCAAAAATAAGTAAATAAAAAGGCTTTTTGATGAAAATGAAAAGAATAAACAGATGAATAAATGTTTTTAAAAATGTTAATATTTTTTTTAACATTGAATCCTATGGGATTCGCCTGGGTAAACCTGTCGAATTGAACCATCAAAAATCAGGGCACTTCACTGACACGTTTGTGCAGTTTGGTGTTTTCCGACTAGATTAACCATTACTTCTCTATGGAACAATTTCGCTGCTACCGAAGATCATTGACTTGCGGCGAACTGTACCATATTTCGCTAGGAATTCGCCAGTATTTGCCAGTTTTCTGAATAGATGAACTACCAAGAAATTGCACTGTAAGGTGAAATTCACAGTTCGGTGCAATTCGGTGGCAAGTTCGTCGCTTATGGAATAACCCCTTCATTGTGTACAGGATATTGTCGGTGGCGACACACGTTTATTGCAGTTTCCATCCACAAATTTCCAATTTATAGATACTTGATGGTGTAACTTCAATGTCTTTATAGCTGATAAGCATCCACTGTTATTTTAACTCACTTGTTGATAGCCCTGTCTGTTGTGTTCTTTGGTGTGTTCTTCACTGAGCATTTCTGAAGATATGTTTCTTAGATTCCCAAAGAAGTGCATAGAGACTGTGCACAAAGTTCATGCAATACATATCATTTACAAGCACTTATGTACAAGTGATGTTATTGTATTTTTCCAATTTTCTGCTACCGGTCATTTGGATTTTAAATTAAAATTATTAATATTTATACTTCCTTATATTCCCAGTAATAGCGATTTTTTTTTTATGAGTAATTTTATAACAAATGCCATCTCTGCCTAAACTAAAACGAAACATTGAGCCTTTGTACATTTAACAAACATCTTTGACCTACTTTTTATATATTTCGTGATAGAGATGCAAGTAGGTCAAAAATTAGGGTGGGCTCAGCTGCTCTGTCTGGATATATTTTGAGAGCGTCCAGTAGACGTGGCAGTAGGAGAACAGCCGCGGGGCGCTCCCCTCCTATCTAAAAAGAGCAGATGAGGTTACTGTGGACATTTCGTATGACGGTGGCAGACAGACATGGGGCTGCTGAAGCTTGTCAACATTTATTTGACTGATCTTAATTGAAGAGTAGAGATTAATTAATATCAGACCTAATAGCTGACTTTGACTTACACTGAGATGTCCTAAAAAGTAAAGTGTAATCTGCGTGAATAAAAGGTACATTGGCACTTCCTCTATCTTCTGTCTTCAGGCATAATGTTTCAGCAACCTTGATGATGGAACATTGTCCCCCACTATATGATTCCAGCTTCCCATAATGGCAAGGACCAATGACATGTAGCAGTGATATCTCGCTATCTTTCTTTTTTGTCTTCCTTTTTTGTTGTTTCTCACTCATTTATCATATACCAACAGGTTTTTATGATGGTTATAGTTGATACCTACAAATTACAAACTACAGATGGACAGTGGTAAGATTAGTTTCATCGCTCTTAGTTTTAAAGGGACACTTTACCCACTGTGACCACTCAAAAAGAAGCTAAAGGGGTAAAATGGGAGCGTGGAGCTCGGAGGGGGTCGGGAGAGGTGTCTAATGTGTAACCGAAATGGAAAGCTACATTTTCCAGCTGTATTTTGGTGCATTGTGCTTCATGAAAAATGAGATTTTGTATAAAATACTGTAATTTCTCCCAAGATGGGAAATGAGAAGGTGAGTAATGGCAGCGGCACTGTTAACTTTATAATTGAAAGTGGTCAATGATGAGACAGCCTTAACAAAAAAGACAATTAAAAGTTTTTAATTTTTTTGTTAAATTTTACATAGTCATGTTGGGTTGTTGACATATCTCTTAGAAAAAAATGGCGTTGTTCCCTGTTAAGGTTTTACTGTCACTCACATGACCATGCATGCCACAACAAGTGGGAGGGAAAGCTCTGAGTGGAGAGCGTCCTACAGGACAGCCCTCCAATAAGTCTGCACACACTATTGACTGATGCTGTTCTGACTGAAATGTCAACACATTAATGTCACCATTGAGGGCCAATTGCGCATCACTGTGCAATGGCCCCCAGTTAACTTCGCCCATGCAAAGCTAAAAATGGCACAATCCCAAATTTTCAAAATTTTCTGTCAAAGTTTGGCCATTTTTCACTTTAGTATGTTTGACTAAAGATTTAGTGCGATTTTGAATTTACGTAAAATTGTCATCTCAATTATCAGCACTCACACCTATACTCTTTAATGGATATTTTGGCTTAAGTGATCGAAAGTTCGGTTTTTAGAGTTCCCTGCAAGAGGGCATAAAAGCTGGATATTTGCCATAAAACGTGCATGGGGGTCCGGGTAGTGCCCTGGGGGACAGGAAACAAGGACAAAAAGTTTAAAAAAAGACGTTTTTAAAGGAACAGTGAGTTTTCCATAAAATAAGGGTTAAAAATAAAAACGAAAAATTCCTTCAAATATCGTGCCTAGGAGGTCCCCATAACCTGCCCGTGAAGTGGCGGATTTGTAGGATGTATAGAAACATCGCCATCAGAGACCCACACACGACACCTAGCTACCCTTAACCCTTTCGCTGCAGAGGACACACTCAGCGCGTCCACTCGCAGGTACTGTTGCATGCGCTGAGCGCGTCCTCCCTTTGCGGCCAGCGATCGGCTGGATTCCGGCCGATCGCTGTGCCCCCCGGTGCGGGCTGACATCCTCGATGTCAGCCCAGCACTCGGGACCGCCGCCGGCACCATTAGATGTCATTGCGGCGGCGCGATGACCTCTAAAGCTAGGGTCAGACGAAAGCATTTTTCCCCGCGAACGTGAAAAAGTGCGTCCGAACGCATTGACGTATTTTTTCACGGAATGCGCAAAAACGGTCAGACGATGCGCATTTTCGGGCGTGATTTTGTACGGATCGTCAATAAAACTCTTTTTGCGTCTGGACGTTATGTAGGCTGGACATTAGCAATGGTAAAAAGCAAAACCATACGGCGCATCCAAATCGATTAATAAGTTAATAGGCATATAGAATATGCTGGAGAAAGAAAGTGATTAATACCATTAAAAGTGTCTTATAAAACATCATTTAAAGTGCATAAGGTAAAATCCAGGATCAAAGTCCAATGTGCAAAAAAGGTGCTCAAGTGTATAACAGTTCAATACTCAAAGTAATGATAAGGGAAGATCTGTCGATCTTCTCCAAAGTGCTGGTGTCGAATTCTTTTATTCGTCAGTGTCCCTCAAAGAAAACACATCATAGAAAAATGATAGTGCAGATGGTTAGTGCAAAATTGATCAAATTATTAAAGCCAAAGTCTAGACCACTCACATTTGTGGGAGCCTACAGGATACCGGCTCAAGGAAGAAGAGCTTGCGGCCAAATATAGGGTGACACTTCCCTTCTTTCTGTCCATAATGGATGCGATTCTAGAGCCCCCACAGTATCAGGCTCAATGGGTATAGCTTTGGGCTCTCTTAAAGGTGGAGACCCAGACCGTTTTATCTCGGCGGCAGTTGATCCATATGTCCAAGGAAAAATCTGAGAAAAATGGCGAATGTGGAATTACAAACCAAAATATTTATTTGGAACAAATAATAAAAAGGTAGGACAAGGTCTACCGAGACGCGTTTCGGCTTAAAAAAGCCTTCCTCAGTCGGTATAAGAACTTAATAATGTCCATAAAAAACAGTGTAAAAGACTTTTACACTGTTTTTTATGGACATTATTAAGTATTTGAGTATTGAACTGTTATACACTTGAGCACCTTTTTTGCACATTGGACTTTGATCCTGGATTTTACCTTATGCACTTTAAATGATGTTTTATAAGACACTTTTAATGGTATTAATCACTTTCTTTCTCCAGCATATTCTATATGCCTATTAACTTATTAATCGATTTGGATGCGCCGTATGGTTTCGCTTTTTACCTTTGTCCTTTTTGACACATATTTTGGTTGTTTTATATGTGTTCTACCATACTATAGGCAGCATTTGACTATTTATTAGCACCTACTTAGCACTTTAACTGAATATTTAATTAACAGGCGCCCACACTGTATAGTGTATATATATATATACACACTCTCCAATGGACATTAGCAATGTCTGACATCTCCTAATCACGCAAACACGCCGCTATGCCGCAGCTGCGCACTCAGTACGTCAGTACTAGCGGTTCAGCGTTCTCAAAAAAATGCGTTCAAATTCCACTTGCGTTGCACGGCCGGACTTTTGTGCGGCCGTACATCGTATATTGGCCGTCATTGCCCGTCATCTGCTGCTAGTGCGGCCGTAATTATGTGTGCCAGAACGCACGTTATAAGGGCGCTGGTCTGACCCCAGCCTTATTCAGGCGCCCCCCCCCGCGTGTGTGGAGGAGGTGCCTGAAAGGGAGGGGGGAGGTTCTTCGGACCTCTCTCCCTCCCGATCGCTGGGGTCCTGCGGCTGAAGGCAGGCACGGTTTGGAAGGGCACGGCCAGCCTTTAACCCCTTGGGTGCCGGATCACGATTCGGTGCCGAAAAGCGCCGAATCATGATCCTCTCCCGGAGCTGGCCAACATCTTGGATGTCGGCCAAGCTTCCGGGAATGCCCCCTGACGACTGGCGTCATCGTGCATAGCACGATGACGCCAGTCCTGGAGTTAACCCCTAACTGCCACGAATGGTGGAGATAGGGGGTTCCAATGAATCCCCTATCTCCCGATCCGTGGCAGCTAGGGGTTAATGTTTGGTACTGTTGGATCGGCCAGAGCATGGCCTTTCCAACGATACCAAACATGACCATGTAAAAAGTTTTTTTTTAAATTAAAGTTAAAAATAAAAAAATATTTTTAAAAAAATTATAAAAAAACTAACAAGTTTTTTTTGGTTTGTTAATGCAGCAATATTGTTTCCATTTCAATTATAATGTGAACAATGATGCTGCACTAATGATTTTTGTATGTGGTGTTTTTGTTAAAAATCGCTTCATTTTCCCCCCAAAAAAATGTAACGAGACCCCATTTCTAATTTGTTTAACAAGCGCACCCCATACACAATATAACCGCAATTGCTCGCATGTTAAAATGTGAAAAAAAAATTTACACGCTGTAAATTATTGAAAATTCAGATTTTATTGCATATTTTGTTATAATATACAGACAGGACATGACGTATACATATACTAATGACATATTATGAATCTGCCGAGTCTGCCGGAAAGAATAATATATAATATGTCTGGGTCATATACTAAAATTAGCCTTCAAAACACGTTTAAACAAGATGAGTGAAACCAGTAAAAATGAGCTCAAATTCATGAGACCAGACTAATTAGAAGCAGATGTTATTTCCAAACACTAATTAACACCTGTTGTTTACGCCGTTTGAGGGGGCCCTGCTGTAAGCACAGGTCATTTAGAGGTGAGAATATATCTAATAAACCGTTGCTTATAATATTCTGCAGTATAGAGTCTCTTTATTTCTAGATTTTTTTAGTATTTTTTAAGCATTTTTTATAGTTTTTTCAATTTATTTTTTTTAACTCGAACCGAACACGCCAAAAAGTTCGAAGTTCGCGAAGTTTCGAACTGCCAATGTTCGAGTCGAACTCCGAACTGATCAAACCGAACAGCTCATCCCTACTCAGCAGCCATAATCATTATGATACTGGCTATGGCAGGTGCAATGTATCTTAATTATGACATCATATCACTGCAATAGTTAAATCATTACTAGAATAAATTAAGCAAACTAAACAGACAAGCAAGATAAAAAAAATATTAAAAAATATAAACACATTCAGGGTAATTCAAAGAGATTCGAAAAGTCACCGCACATTCGGTGACTTTTCGTTCTCTTCAATTCGGTTCCTATTGTCGATCCCATTTCGGTGACCCTGCGGTGTATTCAGCAAGCACCACAGGATCCCCGAATTGCAGGGAAAAGCTGCCGCAAACCTGACGAAAGCGAACCGCAAAACCCACCGAATGCACACTGAAAACCCGCAAAAACATCTGGATTAACCCGTCGAAAAACCAGAGCAGGAGCCGATCACAAGCAGCGAAGCAGCTGACACCGCAGACGAGGCAGTGAATAAATTAGCAAAACAGTTTGTGTGAATGTTTGAAAAGTGAAACACTGTTTGCAAAGAAACTACTGAGCGAAAATGTCTGAAATTTACATATGAGGTCCAGGGAATGAGAATAAAAAGGGCTGTTACAGAAAAAATAAGTAAAGTTAAAAAAAAATGGACTTTTAAAAAAAAAAATTCAGAAAAATGCTTAAAATATCCTAAAAAATCGATGAATAAAGAAAATCTTTACTGCAGAATTTTATAATGAACGGTTTATTAGATATTGAGTTAAAACGGGAATATTTTTAACATTGAAGCCTATGGGATTCTCCTGAATAAACTTGCTGAATGAAACCACCGAATGGCAGGGCATTTCAGGAACCTTTCACTGCTGGTTTGTGTTCTCTGAATAGCCGAAGCAGTGCTTTTCATGGGGTTTTCACTGCCCTCGAACAGGCACCGTATGTTCAGGCAATTCGCCCTAGGATTTGGCGAATTGCCTGCTCTCTGGATAGCCAAATGGCCAGGAAAGGTAACCGAACGCTGATTTTCAGCGTTCGGTTACCTTTCTCAAGCAATTCGGAACTCTTTGAATAACCCTGATTGTATTGCATTATGTCGGATATAATCTCTGCACATGAATACAACACGTTTATATATATTGTATTTATCAGCCAAGCCTCCAATATGTCTATATTGGACTTACTGGACCTACCTCGGCAGTTGCCTCCAATATATCAGGGATTATTATTTCATAAGAAACCTATACGAGACACAAATATCAATCGTCTATATTTCTTAGAAAGTATCCTGAATTCTTTTAATTGTCTGTGTTTTGCTTTAAAAAATACAATAATCAATAATCGGACAAAAATATATATATATTTATTACGTATACAAAAAAGTTTCAAATCTCATATCATAAACAAAAATTTATAAACCACAATCCATCAGCATATAAAAACTAGCTTCACAATATATGTATCTCCGGTTAGTAACTGCATATATGATTAATATCATTTACCTTATCAGTTAGTAACTAATACACAAATGGTTAATAAACATTTCTGCTTAATACAACATGCATTTCCCAGCAAACAATGTTTAACCAGCCAGCTCTTATAGATATATATATCTCTATGCTGCATGGATCAACAAAAGATGAGCTAATTTAATGATAAGTAATAAAACTTATTTAGTGAATCCTCCCCTAATCTCGAGAATTAAACTTCTAATCTTTTGCTTTTTATTTTGTAGTTATATAATTCCTTGCTTATTAATTTTAATCACAGTAATTTCCAAATTCAATATATATATTGGTATCAATCTTACAACATTTCTTTTAGGAATAAATCTGTCACGGATCCCCCTGGTTACCAAGATGGTGGTCCCTTTACGCAGACCGCTCACTACCCTTCCGATCCTTAGAGTGGTCGGCACGTCTAGACAGATACAGAATACGTCAAGATAGGTATACACAAAGAACGATACTAGGAGGGTACACAAGACCTTATAATGGTTGGCTCTTCCCAAGACCTAAACAATAGAAGAGGTAGTCTGATGCGTGCTTAGGATGCCACACAGACTGACCTCAATACTAAGATAGAAGAGTAAACGCCAATACCAGGGGTTATGCACAGAATAGTTTGTTTGCCAATGCCAGGGGTCGGTACACAGAATGGTTCGTTTGCCAATGCCAGGGGTCGGTACACAGAATGGTTCGTTTGCCAATGCCAGGGGTCGGTACACAGAATGGTTCGTTTGCCAATGCCAGGGGTCGGTACACAGAATGGTTCGTTTGCCAATGCCAGGGGTCGGTACACAGAATGGTCAGTTTGCCAAATGCCAAGGGTCAATACACAGAATAGCCAATAATATACAACAGAATACAAGAGCTCTGCGGGAAGTAACTACCACGTCAGGGCACCAGTGAGAATGAGAAGCCGGGCTTTAAACTCTGCGGGTCCGCGTCATACGCCTGGCCCCGCCCCCCGGCGTCCCACGTGTGCGGAAGCGTTCCGCGATATCACTCGGCGCCTGGCCAGCGAGCAGCGAGGAAGCCGCTGCCAGGCGCCGGGAGGGGGGGCCGCGGACAACCGTCACAGAACCCCCCCTCTACGGGCGGCCACTGGACGACCCCCAGGGGCACAGGGATGAGCCAAATAGAAGGCCTTCACCAAGCGAGGGGCATGAACCTCAGTAGCCGGAAGCCAAGAGCGGTCCTCCGGACCGTAGCCCACCCAGTCCACTAAGTACTGAAGGACCCCCCTAGAAACCCTGGCGTCCAGAATGGCCTTAACTTCAAACTCCTCCTCGCCCTCCACAGAGACCGGAGGAGGAGGGACACGGGCCCTGGTGTACCGATTACACAAAAGCGGTTTTAAAAGGCTCACGTGGAACACGTTGTGTATCCTGATATGGGAGGGCAGTGCCAAGGCATAGGAGACCGGGCTGAGTCGCCGCAGTATCTTGTAAGGGCCTATGTATCTGGGGGCTAGTTTCATCGATGGCACTAAGAGCTTAATGTTCCGCGAAGAAAGCCAAACCCTGTCCCCGACTTGATACACAGGTGCTGGTCCCCTACGTCTATCGGCCTTCGTTTTCTGGACAATACTGCCTCTCCAGTGCCTGTTTAACCCTCCCCCAGGTCTCAGTCAATGACACCAAGTGCTCATCCAGAGCAGGAATCGCGGTATCAGGAAATGCAGTGGGAAGCACGGGAGGATCAAATCCGTAAACCGTGAAGAAAGGGGAATGACCACTGGCTTCACTCACGGCACTGTTTAGGGCATACTCGGCCCAAGGTAGCAGGTCTGACCAATTATCCTGTCGTTCAGATATGAAACACCTGAGATACTTCTCAACATTTTGATTGGCCCTTTCTGCTGCCCCGTTCGTTTGGGGGTGATAGGCCGAGGAGAAGGACAGGTCTATTCCCACATTCTTGCAGAACCCCCTCCAGAATCTGGAGACAAACTGGGTCCCCCTATCAGAAACAATCCCAAGAGGGATACCGTGTATGCGGACCACGTTGGCGATGAAAATGGGCACCAGCTCGGCTGCTGACGGTAGCTTCCGAAGAGGAACATAGTGACCCATTTTGGAAAAGCGATCTATAATCGTGAGTATAACAGTATTCCCTTTGGACTCGGGTAACTCTACTATAAAATCCATGGCTATCTGCGACCATGGTCGTTCGGGGATAGGCAGGGGCTGGAGTAAACCAATGGGCGCTGTCTTAGGACTCTTATTTCTTGTGCATACCTCGCACACGGCTATGTAATCTTTAATATCCCGGCGCATCGTGGGCCACCATAGCAGTTTTCGGATGCTAGCCACTGTTTTGGTGATCCCCATATGCCCAGAGTTTTTATTGTCATGGTAAATCTTAAGGACTTCTTCTCTTTCCTTCTCAGGTACAAAGAGCTTCGCGGGAGGCCTCCCCCCCGGAGCCTTATCTTGGACAGTCTGCAATCGGATCATCAGAGGGGATGAGACACTAATCGTGGTAGAGGCTATAATCCTCTCCTGAGGTACAATGGGATGTTGATCCTGCACGTTATGTTCATAGGATTCATACTGTCTAGATAACGCATCTGCTTTAATGTTTCTTGACCCAGGTCTATATGTGAGGACGAAATTAAAACTTGAAAGAAACAAAGACCATCTCGCTTGTCTGGCGTTCAATCGTTTCGCGTCTCCAATGTACGTGAGATTCTTATGATCAGTTATGATAACGATTGGGTCCGTAGATCCCTCTAATAAGTATCTCCACTCTGCCAAGGCTGCGATAACTGCTAACAACTCTCTATTACCGATGTCATAGTTTCTCTCGGCCGGAGACAACTTCCGGGAATAGAAGCCGCATGGATGCAAAGGTTTATCGGGTGCCCGCCTTTGGGACAAGACTGCTCCAAGACCGAGTTCGGAGGCGTCAACCTCGAGTTGGAAGGGCAGAGCTGGATCAGGATGTCGGAGAACAGGGGCAGTCGTGAATGCCTGTTTGAGGGCCTCGAAGGCTTGCCTGGCCTGGGGTGTCCATTTCTGATTTCCCACCCCTTTCCTAGTCATGGCCGTGAGAGGAGCTACCAAGGCCGAAAAGTCTTTAATGAACCTTCGATAATAGTTGGTAAAACCTAGAAACCTCTGAATGGCTTTAAGCCCTTGGGGTAGGGGCCAGTCGAGGATTGCCGACAATTTACCAGGATCCATCTGAAACCCCTCAGGGGTTATGATATACCCAAGGAAGTGCACCTTCTCTATATCAAATAGGCACTTTTCTAATTTGCAGTATAAGCCGGCCTTCAATAGTCTCCTTAACACTTGTTGCACATGGGCGTGATGGGTCTCCTTATCTGGAGAGTATATCAGGATGTCATCGAGATACACTATGACGAATGTTTGCAGAAAATCCCTTAGGGTGTCATTTATGAGATCCTGAAACACAGCTGGCGCGTTACATAAGCCAAAGGGCATTACCAGGTATTCGTAATGCCCGCTACGCGTATTAAAAGCCGTCTTCCACTCGTGCCCCTTTTTCACCCTTATCAGATTGTAGGCCCCGCGTAAATCGAGCTTCGTGTATATACGGGCCCCTTTCAGTCGGTCGAACAACTCTGTTATAAGGGGTATGGGATATGCATTTCTTATGGTTATTCTGTTTAAACCTCTATAATCTATGCATGGTCGCAAGTCTCCCTCTTTCTTGGAGACGAAAAAGAAACCAGCTCCTGCTGGGGAGGAGGACCGTCTAATGAATCCACGCTCGAGATTCTCTTTTATATACTCCTCCATAATGTCGTTCTCCTTTTGCGACAAGGGGTATACATGTCCTCTGGGAGGCATAGTACCGGGGAGTAACTCTATGGCACAGTCATACGGGCGATGTGGTGGTAAAACCTCAGTCCTGGCCTTCGAAAAAACCTCCTTTAATGCCTGATAACAGTCAGGGACTACTGTGGATAAAGGAGGTGCTGTGGCGATATTAAGGCTACCAATAACAGTGACCCTGCCCATGCATTTCAACTGGCAACTGGGACCCCAACATTTTATGTCTCTCTGGACCCAATCAATCACTGGGTTATGTTCAGTCAACCATGGAAACCCTAGGACGACGGGGCATGAGGGAGAGTCAATAATCTGGAATCGTATGGTTTCCCGGTGCAAAACCCCTGTGTTCATGCATACCTCTATAGTGTCGTGGGTGATATGGGGACATGACAAGGGTTTCCCGTCTATGGCCTCCACCATTAGAGGTCTTTCTTTGAGAACTAGAGGCATGAGGTTCTTGGAGGCAAACACTCTATCCATAAAGTTACCTGAGGCTCCAGAGTCTAGGAACGCCTCAGTCTCGAGGTGCACCCCCTCCCAGGTTAAGGAGATGGGCACCAGAATCCGGGTTTTTTTTTTTTCGTTATCAACAAAGGAGGCATAGAGCGAACCGATTACCTGGCTAGTAGGTGTTCTCTGGCCCGGCTTGCCAGTGTCACCCCTGCCACCCCTGGGTCTTTGAGGACATTGAAGACGAAAATGCCCTGCCCCGGCACAGTAAAAACAGAGCCCCCTTTCCCTTCTGTAAGTTCTCTCAGCCTCTGAAATACCTGTTCTACCTATCTGCATGGGTTCTACGACCGGTAGATCGGTTCTTTCTGGCTCTGAAGTACCTGACGTATTGGTGTGTCTGGGTACCAAGGGTAAAGGAGGCAAAACCCTTCTGGGTCTGTCTCTAGAATGCCTCCTGTCCCTAATTTGGTCGTCCATGGCAATACAGAAATCAACCAAATGGTCCAGATGTTCTGGCAACTTCAAGGGAGCCAGCTCAAACATCAAAGCCTCGTTCAGGCCTTCGGTAAACGCCAAGGTTAAAACGTCGTTAGGCCAGTGTACCTCAGAAGTCAAGGTCTTAAATTCTATGGCATAGTCGGAGACTCTCCTATTACCTTGCTTAATGTGGAATAAGGACCTGCCTGCATTGGTGGCCCTTCTAGAGGGATCAAACGTACGTTTGAGTTCAGAGGTAAAGCCCTCATAGTCATATATGATGGGCTTTTTGTTTTCCCACAATGGCGTGGCCCACAGTAACGCTTTATCAGTTAAATGGTTAATTAGGTAGCCTACTTTGGCTTTATCGGATACACAGGAGCCTGGATTGTTCTCGAATAGAATCTCTAGTTGGGTCAAAAAACCCCGACACAAGTTAGGCGTACCATCATAGCGTACGGGTGCCTTCATACTGAGCCTACACCCCTCGGGTGAGGCCGAACTGGCCCTAGGCAATACTGGTTCTGGAGGACTTGCAGTACCAGTAGTGGATCGATTCAACAGGGTTTGCAGAGCAAGAGCAATTTGGTCCATCCTGTGGTCCTGCTCTTCTTGTCGGGCAGCAATTCTTGTCAACTGAGAAGAGAGGTCTGCGGGATCCATTGGCCCTGACGTAATGTCACGGATCCCCCTGGTTACCAAGATGGTGGTCCCTTTACGCAGACCGCTCACTACCCTTCCGATCCTTAGAGTGGTCGGCACGTCTAGACAGATACAGAATACGTCAAGATAGGTATACACAAAGAACGATACTAGGAGGGTACACAAGACCTTATAATGGTTGGCTCTTCCCAAGACCTAAACAATAGAAGAGGTAGTCTGATGCGTGCTTAGGATGCCACACAGACTGACCTCAATACTAAGATAGAAGAGTAAACGCCAATACCAGGGGTTATGCACAGAATAGTTTGTTTGCCAATGCCAGGGGTCGGTACACAGAATGGTTCGTTTGCCAATGCCAGGGGTCGGTACACAGAATGGTTCGTTTGCCAATGCCAGGGGTCGGTACACAGAATGGTTCGTTTGCCAATGCCAGGGGTCGGTACACAGAATGGTTCGTTTGCCAATGCCAGGGGTCGGTACACAGAATGGTCAGTTTGCCAAATGCCAAGGGTCAATACACAGAATAGCCAATAATATACAACAGAATACAAGAGCTCTGCGGGAAGTAACTACCACGTCAGGGCACCAGTGAGAATGAGAAGCCGGGCTTTAAACTCTGCGGGTCCGCGTCATACGCCTGGCCCCGCCCCCCGGCGTCCCACGTGTGCGGAAGCGTTCCGCGATATCACTCGGCGCCTGGCCAGCGAGCAGCGAGGAAGCCGCTGCCAGGCGCCGGGAGGGGGGGCCGCGGACAACCGTCACAAAATCCTTATATCCACTTCTTCATATTTCTATCTGCAGAATAGAAATTACTTAGAATTTGGATTTAACCGTATCCGAGAAGTCTCAGTCTACGTTGCAAGAATCTCTACAAATATATTTTTACATTAATTCCTTATTTCATACATTACCTGTCCAATTTGGATGTTGATAAGTCTGCCTTGGAATTCCTGATGTAGTAATTTTTGGAATGTGTGAAAATTATCGATATCAGATAATCAATGCATGTGAGTTAGAGATTTGGTGAGAGTCAGAAATTTTGTGAGAATCTTGATTGCCTCATGTCTTGGGATCTGCCTGCATCGTGGTGTGAGTCTGAGTGTTGGAATCTCCGACTTCAGAGGGTCATGTGTAAGGCATGGCAGGGTGAGTCTGAATGCATTGCGGTGTGAGTCTGTCTGCTGAAATCTCCGACTTCAGAGTGTCATGTGTAATGTACGTCTGAATGCATTGCGATGTGAGTCTGACCGCTGGAATCTCCGACTGACTTACAAAGAACCTTGCCACTTATTATAGCCAATTTGACGTCACGGGTAATATTAATTGGTATATCAATTATAATATATTACTATCCTCTAGAGGGCAGTATTGCACTTCTTAATTAATTCCCCATTTCTTTTTAATAGTCTTATCTCGGGTCAAGAAAGGTCAATCTGACGTAACAAAGACCTTCTCTTCTCCCAGCTAGACACTGTCTCCATCTGTCATCTTTGATTTATATCCCTACTCCCTTTTAGTTACTTACTAAGAGTCCCATCAGCTAAATTCTTTCCTGGCTAACTCAACAGAATCTATTCTTTAGTAAATTTTATTATTTACCAATTATATACTTTCTACAATATTTATTGGAGTATATATTTCCTACTGTAAATATAATAAAATATACCTGGATTATAAACATATATTTTGTGAATATAAATCTATATTAGAGAATATTAACTCTTATTCCTATACCCAAAAGACAAAATATCTTTTGTTTTAGAAACTTAAGACAGACCAATAAATTTAATTATGACACATCTTAGCACTTAACTCTAGTCTTATCACACAAAAATATTCATTCTAGGTTCCTTCGTGTCTGGCACTTCTTAAAAAAAAATATAAAAGACTTTACCCAGGAATGAACTCTGTAAAAAAAAATCTCGTTCATTTCTAAACCTAGAGAAATTTTGGAGAAAAACTGTCTTTAACACAAAATGGCTACAGGCATCCATTTTAAAATTCCTTTGTGTAATATACCTGACAATTCTGTTATCATATTGCACATGGGACCATGAACTGTGTTTTTTGGCAGATATCAAATCCAAAGAAAGAAGTGTGGGAGCTCAGCGTTGGCGATCCGACTATAAACAACGTTTTTGATCTTTGAACAAACTGTGTCGTTCACTGGAAGCGACTATGGACGACCCTGATTGTCCGACGGGACGACTGCTGGATGACGTGAACATCGCCAAACTGAAAAAGACAAAAAAAAACACGGCCGAACGCTGCTGAAGACATTTAAAGGGAACCCTGGTGCTGTTATGAAAGCCATTTAAGCACCAGGGACAGCACCAGAGTTCCCTTCATGTCTTTGACAGCATTCACTGTGGGGGGGGGGGTTTCTCAGTATGGCCGCGAAGGAAAAACAATGCATTTTAAAAAAAATAAGAATCAAAACTTTTGCCTAAAAAATACAAACAAATACTCAAAACATTTTAAACAAATAAAGAGGCTTTTTTTCTGCAAATGAAAAGAATAAATGGTTGAATAAAAAATAAATGACTGCTATGGTATTTGCCTGTCGAACTGAAGCACTTCTCTATGGGACCTGACACTGATCGATGGTTTAACTATATAATTCATCTTTTTTCTTGTAAATTGTACCAGATCGTCCTGACTTCGTCTGACAAATCATTCAATCAGGAAAGATCGCTAGTCTGTTGTAGTCACACAAAGTCGTCTGAAGTCATCGGAAATAGTGGATGAAGTCAAATATCCTCCATGTTGTGGGATTGATCGGATGATGATGGACGACGAAGAACAAACGCACGATTGCACAAATATGGACATAGTGGATGGCCAGCCTAAGTTGCAAAAGACATGTAAACATTGGGTACTTCTAAACTCAGGACAACATTTAACCACTATTTAGTCTTTTTTGGCGGTTGTAGATGCATAAGAGATTTTGGGGGTCATATTTTGAAAAAGTTTTTTTTCTCATCATATTTCATTAGTTTTTTTAAAGTAAATTATATGATATGATGAAAATAATGGCATCTTTAGAGAGACCATTTAAAGGCGAGAAAACCAGTATATAATATGTGTGGGAACAGAAAATGAGTAAGACAAAAATTAGAGCTGAACACAAACAACGCAGAAATGTAAAAACAGCAGTGTACACTTTTAGGCTAGGGTCAGACTAACGCATTTTTCGCGTTGTCCGTGAAAAAGTGCGTTCGAACGAATGGATGCATTTTTTCACGGAATACGCAATAGCGGTCATACGATGCGCATTTTCGTCTGTGATTTTGTACGGATCATCAATAAAACCCTTTTTGTGTCTGGACGTTATGTTGGCCGGACATTAGCAGCGTCTGACATCTCCTAATCACACAAACACGCCGCTAGCGGACGCAGCGCACTCTGTACGTCAGTACTAACGGTTTCACGTTCTCGAAAAAATGCGTTCGTTTGCCACTTGCGTTGCGCAGCCGCACTTTTGTGCAGCCGTTCTTCGTATGCTCCCTGGCATTGGACGTCATTTGCTGCTAGCACGGCCGTGATTTAGTGCTGCTAAACGCACGTTGATACTGCGTTAGTCTGACCCTAGCCTTAGACAGACAATGGTAAATCAGTCCGGTCACTAAAGGGGTTGAAAGTGTTAGGATATCGGGCATCATGCACAGAAATCGGAGACTTTGAGGACACCTTTTTGAGCCCATTGCAAATGAAATGTGCTTGCAACAAGCAAATTTCATTTGCAATGAGACAGCATCGACCTAGATCGAGTTAACATGTTCTCGGATTGCTGTGTCTGCTACTGCTAATTGTGTATAAGTGATGACTAAATAATTTCTGAAATCCAGATAATGCTGACAAATCCTGGGTAAACCTGACATTACCCAATGACTTTGTACAGGGTGAGCCAGTCAAACCTGCATTTTTGAAAAGGGCGGGAGAGCCGTGAAAGTGGGCGGAGCGAGTTAGCAAGGTTACCATTGTGTCCCCCACAACTAAGCATTTCAGTCGTGATGGAGCAGTGGTCTAAACAACAACGTTCATTCGCTGTGAAAGCGTTTTACCAAAGTGGTAGTTATGCAACCGCTCAGCGTCATTTCCGGAAGAATTTTCAAATTAATCGAAATAAGCCAGTGCCGTCTGTTAATTCAATCAAATTGTGGGTGACAAACTTTGAAGCAATTGGTGAAACGAGAAGCAGAAGGGGTGGCAGTGCAAGATCAGTGCGAACTCCCGCGAATATTGACCGCGTGAGAGTTACTGTGGAAAGAAGCCCTCGGAGATCGGCGCGTCGACAGAGTGCTGCACTTGGCATGGCAAACACGAGCGTCCGAAGAATCTTGAGGTTAGATTTACACCATCACCCATACAAAATTCAGGTTGTTCAGGCTATGAATGAAAACGATTTTGCAGCTCGACTGCGTTTTTGTCAAACGTTGTTGGACATGTTTGATGAAAACGAGGACCTTGTTCACAACCTGTGGATGAGCGATGAGGCACATCTCCATCTCTCCGGTTTTGGGAATAAACAAAATTTCCGATATTGGAGTGATGAAAACCCTCAACAACTCCATCAAACACCACTCCATTCAAGCAAGGTAACAGTTTGGTGCGCAATGTCCTCATTGGGAATCATAGGCCCGTATTTTTTTGATAATGACAGGGAGCAAGCAGTTACTGTGAATGCACAACGCTATTCGGAAATGTTGCATTCGTTCTTCATTCCTCAGCTTCGTCAACGTGGAATGAACAATGAAACCTTATTCCAGCAAGAATGAATGTTGTTTCTTAAATGCTTTTTAATGTACATTAAGATAGTAACAATAAAATTTTGAAATATCCATCCGTTTATTTTTTACAGTCATTTCAAAAATGCAGGTTTGACTGGCTCACCCTGTATTTTCAGAGAGTGGTATCAAAGCCTAACCCTAAAAATCTACTTTAATTAAGCGGGGTTGGGTAGTCTGGACATTACCTAGGTAAAGCCTGAAAATTGGTGGTTTATTTGCAGCTATACCCAGCAGTTTTAGGTAATGCGAGCTTTACTCTGGCTTTAGCCATGTAATGCTAGCAGTGCCCAACTTCTGACTTCACCCGTAACATATACACAATCACGGTAGTTAAGGGGTTAAAGGCATTAGGTATGATGACCTTTAACACTATTCAAATGTTTCCAGATTATGTGAAATGTTCCACCATACCATTATCAATTGGTTTGCAAATGCTGTTGTAACTCAAGTACGAATTTAATTAAGTCGTCAATCTGCCCACTGTAAATCTTACACTCTCTACATGGAAATTATGATGTAACATCTGTGAATTTAATCAAACAAGTCACTTGTTCAGGCATCCTGGGTGATGGAACAGTTAGTTTAGCTATTGAAGGTGATGTCAAACTTGCGTTTTTTTCTACCTGTACCATAGAAGATGTTGATGCTGAAGACATTATAGATTCCAGGGTCTTTCCATGTTGGACATTTGTCGACTACAATGGGAAGTTTTTTTTACAGTCTGATAAAAAAAAACATGAAATTCTCTTCCTAAAGTATTTTCCTGGTAAAATATACTATAAAAAGATATAATAGTTAAAAATAGTAAAGCATTGCTCATTGATCCAAGGAAAAATCTGGCTGCCATTTTGGAATCAAGAAGTATTTTTTCCTCCTTTTTTGCATCACGTGAGGTAATTTTTTGCATTCTTTTGAGTCAACAGCAGCCATAGGGATGTGTGGAAGGTTGAACTTGGGGGACATTGAACTATTTTTCAACCCTTATTGCTATGTAACTATGTTGGAGGACAAGCCTTTTCTCGAGCTGTCAGGTCATCAACGAAGTCATTGAGGGCAAGTAACTGGGTCATCCCTCAATCCACTTCATGGTTTCTCTCCAATCCCTACATTCTTTCGTGATCACGTCTTCAGTTCTGCAGAGAAAACGTCCTTTGTCAATGAAATAGATCAGTGTTTCCAACACAGGATCTCAATGAACCCTAGGTATTCACTAGAGGTTACGAGGCATTCTGTGGGATACCACAACAATTTATATGTATTTCAAGTATTCCTCCAGGGAAAATAAAACCTATAAATATTTTGAAAGTATGTAGAAGAATGTGAGGTCAGTGAGTTCATGTAACATACGATGACCTGGCAAAAAAGTATGGTGGACTGGTGTCTATGGGTTGGGTTGATGTTGTGGCCTATTCAACAGCTTGTCACATTTTTGTAGCAATGGCATACCTCTGACTTGCAGACTTTATTGAGTGTCTCTTTAGAGTGTCCCCTTAATAGTTAGACACACTGTAACTAGGCAAGCGGAGCTCAACTATGATAGTAGAGTTCCACGCAGAAGGTTATGGTTCTGTACTCAGTGAAAAGACACTACACTCACTTCCGGACTAATTTTTGCCTTTGCATGGTTTGACACGGGTTTTCTGTAATATACAGTATAGCAACAGCTTTAGAATAGAAATCTTGTAGCCCTGTGTTAACCCTAACAGGTTTCCTGCTTGAGGAACCACTGGGTGGTCAAGTTTCTATCGAAAAGATATATTAATGAACAAACGGATTGTAAGCTTCCACCTCTGCCACTGAGTAGGCATGCCAGATGATGCCATGTAAGAGGGAATTACTTTCTCACAAAGGTGTTCTGTGTCTCACACTGGACGCATGAAAGCTGAATCACAAATTCTCATTACTGACAATGGGCCGTTAGTGACTCTCATGCCCTTTAGAGGCTCGTCATAAATCACATCACATCTGCAGGACGAATTTTTCAGAACACAGTCCCGCTGTGCTTGGACTTGGGAGAGATGGGACAATGGGAAACGTCTTCTTTGGGTTCATAAATCCCCATCAAAAGGTTCCATTATTAGTATAGTTTGTTCCAACTGGGTCTGACACATCACACGTCTCCATCATCAAGATGCTTGTACATTGGTCAAAGGCTGCCAACTTCCCCGAACAGACATGACAAGGCAAGAGGCTGAGAGATCGAGGGGGGGATTTTATGCAGATTCATAGTATTTGATGTCACGGAAGCCAGAAGGGACCTAGATTTATGATACGATAATGCCTGCATCTGGGTCCCCAGTGTTCCTCATTCGTATAGCAGCTGGGACAGTCTATCAACCTTAGAAGGTGGAAGTGACATACATTAAACCTTTGACTGCCTGAGGGACCAGTAATGAACCAGACAGCACTGGGTATTATCATGAGCTGGCTCTTTATGTTCTTAAAATGTCTGTGTGTTTAATGGAGACAGCACAGATTCCCTGGATGATGTGGAGACATATTCTATAAATCCATATTGATTAGATCATGTTCTTTATTCGGAAGACATGTTAACCGGTAAAGCACTGGCTAAGTGGTGACCATAAAGTTGTTGATGGACTAAAATTACTATGAATATAAGCCAACCCATCATAGACTAGGAACGATGCAAGATTTCACAAAGAAATAAAAATAAAAAATTATGGAGAGCCCTTGTTCTAAAAAAAAATCATAATATGATACACTATTGTAGAAATAACCGGGTCATGCGGAAATGCTCTTAGCCTCTTGTGAGTTTAAATTTAACAATAAGTCGAAAATATTGACTTGCTCTTACTGCCCCCATAACCATTAAACTTGAGAGACCGAAGCCGCTGTTAGGAAGACATCTGGAACCCGATGGGTACAT